>OU343220.1:211026410-211144926 GCA_910596185.1 Chrysanthemum makinoi
AAGGACGGTTATTCCTAACCTTAGGTCACCTTATAACTCCATGACTATCCTGTTGCCATAAAACCATTTTCTCAAAAATCTCAAAGTTTATGATTGGAAATTTTTGTAACACTTTTGAGAGTTTTGTATTTTCATAAATACTCCCCCTCCACATGTGCTCAAGTATTTTGACAGAAATCTGCATAGTGAGGGTAGAGTTCGCACTTTTGAATTGATCGGCTCAAGATAGACAATTCCTCGCGAGACACGACATTACGCTTCCATAGTTAAAGAGATACATTGTCGCTCTTTAGGTGACAACTAGCTCTAATAACTACCTTGAAGGTGTGGACAAACCTCGAAAGGTTGTCAAACCCGTCAAAGTTCATGTCTATCAGAAGTTTCTCGAAAAGGTACGATATACTCGGATAAGTCTTGGTAGACAAATCTTTTTGATGTATGACAGTTCAGATCTCGTCAATTCATGGGTTAAGTCTTAGCACACTAATATTCAATCATATTTACAACATATTTGTATCACACAATTTTTCTCCCCTTCAAAAATGGCATATAAATGTTATTTTTGATGAAATTTTGATATCGAATATGTCCATTTCGAGTTTTGTGGGAAGATTTCCATGAAGAACGTTTTGTGAACAAAGATTTGTTAGCAAATACTCCCCCTCAACAAGTAATATTAACTTTTGAGGTTTTGAAAAACATAAGGGGAAGTACTTGTTCTTTTAAGCAAAACTTTGAAAAATGAAAGTTTTGATAAGTTTTACTCAAAATTAAGAAGCTTTCGCTCCTTTTATAAGGATTGTGGCTCTGATGCGTACCACAGGGTCCTTTCATTACAAGTACGGGTTGTACATTGTTATGTGTGCACAAGCCATAGTCAATATACAAATCATATCATCCAAATATCAAACAAAGAAATAAATTAAGGAGTATCGGGCAATCCTTCAATAAGACCGGGAGTTCTCTCTTGACGTTGATAACCTGTAAGAGGGAAACTCTATCATCCACCCACAAAGCTCTCAAGGTTCCGCATCTGATCACGATGAAACAACCTTTCATCTATCCTCTTGATAATCTTCTTAACATCCCGTCTTTCTTTAGAATTCCACCGCTTCTTCGACCCAATGCCTTCATGAATCTCCTTTAACCGATACGCTAACCCATCACGAACCTTCTTTAGAGTGTGATCACAAAACTTGTGAAGCTCATTGTACGCCATGAAATAGTTGTGGTGAAGTTCATTGCAGTAAACATCTCCAAACGTTGGTTTCTTCATAATGGTGTACTGAGAGAGTCAGTTGATATCGGGAAAGTGTAGCAACGGTTTAGTGAGATTGACTTGTTTCTGGTATGATTCCACGGCAAGTTGAAGATCTTCAACACGTTCTTGGATAACTTTGCTTCTTATGAATATCAACAAAGACGTGATGTACTGGAGCTGAATGTTAGTGGAGAAATGTCTCATCCTACCTTGTACCTTAGCCAGATACATGTCTTCAATGTCATTGAGTGACAATCTCAAAAAATCAGCTTCAGTAAAATCATATTCTTGCTCGTCTTGCCGTTTGACGTTGATTTCATCCAGGAATGAGTAACCCCACTTTGTAGCCAGACTGACGTTCATGATAGCAATGATTCGTTTGTCACTGAACACCTCTTTGTTTGATTTCTGAACCTGGCAGCTTCTGTAGTATAGTCTTCTTCTTGCAGCCCAATGATGAATGCCATACTGTGCATCGAGATCATACTTCACCACATTTTCAACAAACATTCTTGTGGCTTCTTCCTCGATGGCAACATTGTTGGAGAAGACTGCTGCCAGGATGTTAAAGTTGAGTGACGTAGTATATTTCTTGCTTACATCGTTACCGTGTTGAAGAAATTCCAGGTCGTTGTTGAAGAAGTATTGGTAGGGAATCCTGGGTTGATCAGGTCGACCAATGGTTGGTAGTTTCTTGTTCCAGTCAATGTAGTATAGAGTCTTATCTTGTCTTGTGAAGTCGATGTTGGATTCGAGGTTGAGCCAATCAATGTTGTTGGACATAGATCGTGCGATGTTGTCTAGATGATATTCGACTTCAATAGCACTATCGGAGCTGTCCTTTAGCAGTTGAAACGCATCGTTCTTGATTCGGCGTAACTCCCCTTTTGTCATCTTCTTTAAGTTGAACTTATCCTGAATGATCTTAACGTGCTCCATAGTTCGACCATCTACCGGTTCTTGGCCTTCCTGTAATCGATGGTGGCATCAACAAGCTTGGAAAACCATTCGTATTCTTCAGTATCATCTTCATCCAACCATGATACAACTGAGGTTGACCTTTTCTTCTTTGGCTTGGAGGATGATGCTGATTGTTGCTTGGTTGATGTTGTAGATGAGGGCGGTTGTTGGGGCTCAGGAATCTCTTCGTCCCCACCACCGGTGAATTGGAAATGATCACCAGTTTTCTCAGATGGTGGTGGAGACTCAGAGTCCTGAGGTTTATCAAAACCAGGAGGTCGTTGAGATGATCTCTCTGTGGTGGTGGTCTTTGGGGATGGTGGAGGCATAGATGAGGATTCGCCGCTTCTTTCCTGACATTTAGGCTCTGAATCCTTGTCCGCATCATCATCGTTGTTGGCAATAATCTGTTACCACGGATAGTTGTGGTTTACACTGCTTGGATTAACACTAGCAGTGGAAACATATTCCCACTGCCAGTACATTATTACCACTGCTATCAGTTTATGATTAGAATAACGCGTCTAGATAAGTATAGAATAGATCTTGTATATATTCTATAATGTTAGCTTTATACTTATCTTGTAAAGGACTCCTTGTTGTATAAAAGGAGGTCCTAGGTCATTGACTTAGGTACTACTTGTCTAATTACCTACGTATTACTCACAAGAGCTTCAAGGTGTAACCCTAGTGATAAGCAAGATCACTCGTATTATTCATTAATAATATTGGAGCTTAAGTTTTGTGTTTAATCTGTGTTTACATACAATACATCATACAATCCATCTTCTAAGTATTACTAAGTAAATTCCGCGTTAATATCATACAAAATATCATTGACACAAGGAGTGTGTCTAGATCCATCAAGTGGTATCAGAGCGAAGGTTCTGATATTTTGTTTTAGAAGATCCAAGGAATTAGCTTAACCTACTCACTCAATTCAATGGAGATGGAAAACAACCAATCAAACTCTTCTACACCAAGGCTACCAAAACTCAAACTTAATGAGTTTGAGATGTGGAGGATACTGATTGAGCAATACTTTCTCATTCAGGACTATGCTCTATGGGAGATCATTCAAACTGGTGATTCTTTCAAGCCTGTGATTAGTACTGTGAAGGTTGGTGAAACAGATGTTGTAAAAGTTTCTGTGCCTGAATCTAGTATTGAAAAAGCTTGCAGGAAAAATGATCTTAAAGCTAGAAGTTTGTTGCTGATGACTCTTCCTAGAGATCAGATCATTGCATTCAGCAAGTATACAACTGCTAAGGAACTGTTTGAAGAAATTTGCTCAGTGTTTGGTGGTAATGATGCTACGAAGAAGACACAAAAGACATTATTGAAGCAAAGTTATGAAAATTTCTCTGCTTCAAGCAATGACTCACTTGATAGCATCTTCACCAAACTATAGAAGATTGTTACACAACTGAATGTGCTTGGCATTGAGGTAGAAAAAGAAGACCTTAATTTGAAGTTTCTAAGAAGTTTGCCTTCAGAATTTCAAACCAATGTTACTATCTGGGAAAACAAATCGCACATAGAAACAATGAAGCTCAATAATCTTTACAACAACTTCAAACTTATTGAGCAAAGGTTGAAGAAGGCAGGGAAACTTGGCACAAGCTCTAGTAGCTTGGTATTGTTGTCAACCTCTGATGCGGATGACTCAAGATGATTGATGATGAAGTTTCCATTGCTGGTTCTAAAGTTTCCACTGGTAATGTGAATGTTACCACTGCAAGTTCAAAGAAGAAGGTTGCTAGTATTGGAGATCCTACCTTTTATGCTTTCATATCCACACAAGTTGATGGCTCTGTCTTAACTCATGAAGACATAAAGCAAATTGATGAAGATGACTTGGAGGAGATGGATATTAAATGGAAAATAGCTCTTCTTAGCATGAGGGCTAGGAAATTCTACAAGAAAACGCAAGCAGCCTATTCACATTAATGGTGATGAAACTGCAAGCTTTGATAAGTGGAGTGCTTTAACTGCCACAAGTTAGGACATTTTGCTAGAGAATGTAGAAGACCAAAGACCAAGGACTACAGGTCTACTTGGTACAAGCAAAAGAAGGGACCAACTGTGGAAGAACCAAAGGCAATGTTGGCTATTGATGGTGTGAGCTATGATTGAAGTTTCATGGCTGATGAACAAGAAGAAGAACAAACCGATGCGCTCTTGTTGCTATGAATTTGTTCTCATGGCTTTCTCTCGACTGAGGTACAAAACTTTGATAGTTGTTCTAAAACATGTAGGGCTGCTAAAGAAGTTGAAAGACTTAATGATTTATATTCTAATGAAAGACAAGAGTTATATACTGCTAATTATACTGTGTCTAATCTTAGGAGAGCTATGGCAGTATTAGAAAAGCAAATAGAGCACTATCAGCAAAATGAGTCAAAATATAATGATGATATGATTCTTCTTAGAAGAGAGGTAGAACATACAACTGCTGTGAATGAAGCATATCAAAAAGAGCTTGAAAAACTTCAAAAGAAAAATGAAAATGTCAATTTAACTTTAGACACATGTTATCATCATTCTAAGTCAATTGATAAAATTTGGAATGCTCAAGTATATAGTAAAGCTAAGTCTGGTATGGGTTATAATATAGTGCCTCCACCACTAAGAGGTGTTCCATCACCTGTGTATAGATTTAGCTCATACAGGACTAGAAGAGTTTAAGGATCTTGAAAGAGAATATGGTCCTTTAAAGGACACAACTGTGAAAAATAAGAATGAGTTTAAGTATGATAATGATGTTTTTGAGAGTGCTAGTGACACATCTGTTGTTGATGAGAATGTTAAAAAGAATGTAGAGGCTTCTATCCCAAAAGTTGTTAATACTGTTACAGAGGAACCTAGGAAACCAGTTAATAAACCTAGACCAAATGTAAGGTATGCTGAGATGTATAGGAACAAGCCTACAGCTCCTAGGGGTAACCAGAGGAGTTGTAATCATGTTAAATCTCAACAACTAGGTAGTGATTTTGTAATGTACAATAAGGCATGCTATATCTGTGGTAGTTTTGATCATTTACATGATTGACTATCATGTTGGGAGAAGGGAAGTCCATGGGAATAAAAGGGTGGAGACTAACAGGTTTCAATATAATGTACACCCTAATTCACATTGCAAAATGGTCCCAAGAGCAGTTCAACTTAGAAGTGGCCTCAAAACTTTTGCCACTGCAAAAACTGTTAACACTGCTCACCCTAAGTCACCTGTTAAAAGTGCAAACTCCAAAACACCTTTTGCAAAATCTGCACAAACAGGGAAAGGAACTTTTCAAGCTAAAAAGGTTAACCATAACCAACATGGGTGCCTAAGAAACCCCAGCAGTTTCCATGCTATTCAAAAGTTACCACTGCAAGGTCGTGAATAAGAAAAGGGGGACATGGGCAATGCTGTGAAGGCCTCAACACATTGGGAATGGAAACCTAAAGGAAATACCTCTACAACCAATCCCAATGGTGTATCAATGACCTTTGATAGATTTATCTATATTGATACACGAAGCGCATCCAAGTCAATCATGGCTTGGGTCCCCAAAAGAAACTAACTCTTTACTCTTATGTGCAGGAACATCCAAGGACAAAAAGATCAGATCAAGGATATACATATAGTGGATGTTCAAGGCACATGAGTGGCAACAAGTCCTATCTTTCTGAGTTTGAGCACTATGATGTATGCGATGTCATGGAGGTGGAGTTAATTGTAATGCAAAATGTGAACAATATGTATGATGCAAGAACACTAATGGCAAATGAAAAAATGGATTATTATTATTAGTTCACAAGACTGCATACTAAGTGAAGCAGTTACATCCATGGAATACTGATTACATGCATCATTACATCAACCGAAACCAACTACCAACTACCTACCCCAAACAAAAGCTTTACAACCTATCACAACCTTACTACATCTGACAACCATTCACCTCCTATGGCTTCTTTAGAAAGGCCCAAGTTGGCATCACTTTAGGAGCTCCACGCATATCAATCCATGGATACACCTAGGGCTGCTAATCCCATCACCACTATTCCAGTGGGTGGTGAGGATGATGAAGGACCTGCTGATGGTGGTTCTGATAGCAATGGTAGAGAAGGTGATGGTTGAGCTCTTCAGAGGAGCTATTGCTGCAAGAGGGGAACACTCAGGACTCTTCCAGAGGTCTCATCATCTGTATCTACATATGGTGATACATAGGAGCCGATCTCTGAGCTATCTTCCTTGATTAATGCATCCTGAGGCTCTGGTTGTAGTGATGAAGGACCAGCAGGAAAAGGATTTGAGAGAACAATTGAATGTTTTCTCTTCCTGGATACAATCTTCTCATACTCTTCTTTCTCAACTCTCCTAGGGTTCTTCAAAACAAAGTCATCCCAAGAACTATCAGATGAACTGCTAGAAGAAAGATTGATTGGACTAGATTGACTCATGGTGTTGTTGGAGAAATGATCTTTGAGAGTGAAATTTTGGAGTATGTGATTTGGGTGGTTTGTGTTTTAAAAGGTTTGTTTAATATATGTTAAGTTGGATTCAGGAAGTTAATGAGGGGAAGGTGTAAGTGGTTGAGAAGTAAATTGGAGTCCTGTTGCCTTGGAAAGTGTATCAGTGTCTATGAGTTGACTTTATTGAGTATAGCCACTGCGATGTTCATTCCTTTATATACACTAACCATTGCCAAACCTCAACGGTGATTCCAGTGTTTGGTTTATGTTTGTGATTTGCAGATTTGAAGGATTCTTTGTTTACATTGAATGGTTACTCTTTGTTATTTGACTTTCTAGTTGTCCACAGATGTTTATGCAGAAATTATTTTTGACAGAACTATATTGCAACTGGTAACAAGCTTGCTTTTACAAGGAAAAAGGAAAACAAAGGAACTTTATTTCATTAATCAAACATGATCCATTACAACCATAGTGAAAGTACTTCTAATCATCAAAATACAAAAGACTACATCCTAGCACATCCTACACCTAACTTCAACTACTCCATAGGCTTCTTGCCTTTGCCCACATAGTTATGCTTGTTTTCTGAGCCCTCTTCCTTTTGTTCTCAAAAGTGGATTGCATTCTTGGACATGGAAGACCAAGAACTTGTGGAGGAGGTTTTGGTAGCATTGCAGACTTTGTTGGGATGCATATCTACTTCATATTGGAGAAAGTCTGTTTCAGTGCTATTGAAAGAGCTTTTGGCAAATCTTTAGCCATGGAATAGGTTTTATCATTCTCCTCATCATCATCTGATGAGCTGGAGTAAAACTCAAGAGATGGTGCGTGTTTTGCGTACTGGTACACGCTTAGCAGTTTCTTTGGTATATCTTTTGATGAAGTGCCACCGGTGGAAAGTATCCTAACCATCATGATGCTTCGAGGAAGACTCGATTCGATTACATACTCTTCTTCTAAATCAGAGGAGATATCGATGGTGTTGGAAGGATTGCTCATGATTAGTTTTAAGATATTGTGTTTGAATATGTTTTGATGAAGATTACATAAAGCCAAGTCTCCTTATATAGACAAAGTCGGTTGAAAGGGTTAATTAATGAGTATATTTACTTTTTCCTATTTTGGTAGGTTAAGGAGTAAATATAGATATTATTGGGTTGACTTTGGAAGATATTTTACTTGGATAATGGTTTGGTTAAAGGTAACTTTGGTTAATAACAAGTTGGTTATTTCTATCTCTTACAGATACATAACCAAGTTTTGATGAGTGTTGAATTTAAAAGGTGTATATCTGAGATACACAACAAATGGTTATTGATTCACCATGTCTAACCCACATAAGAATCAACTAGTCCAGAGCAAACGGCTACTGGTAAAGACTTGACAAATCCGTTTATGGTTGATAGTTTACCAAAAACTATATGGTTATCAACTCACCATATTCTTTATGATTAAGAGTTGGCTAGTCCATAGCAAACGGCTCATGGTAAAGACATATCAAATCCGTTGATAGCTGGTAGTTTGCTAAAAACTATGATAAGAGCAGTTTAGTTTTCAAATGATTTTATTTACCACTGCTCTTTGAAATTTTTGTGAAAATTACCACTGCTAGTTCACAGTTTCCACTGACAGTGTTATTTTACCACTGTTGTTCTAGCCGCACAACTGATAGTAACTTATTTTTTACTAGCCGTTGAAAGTAACCACTGTTTGTCACATATATAGGGTTAAAATTTTAAGGAAATTATCTTCTTTCCATATTATAATTAATACTTTCTAAAGATAATTTTACTTGCACAATAATTCTAAACCCTAACCCTATATATCTTTCTCTCTCAATTGGCTAGTTATTCTTTCAATTCTTACTGACATAATATCGTTTTTCATCATAAGTTTCTATGGCATCTTTAAACTTTGCAGATGAGCACAATCTTGTGGCCTACCTACAAAAGTCTAACGAGAAGAGCGGCCCTGTTTATCATCAAATTGTGGACTTTCTTCATACCATACATATAAGGTATGCTTTGCTTTTAAAACCCACAATTTATATCTCTCAAATCAAACAGTTTTGGACTTCTGCTAAGTCCATAACACTTGAACATGGAGATACACATGAAACCGGATGCTCAGAGCCACCTGTGGATGGGGTAACTATTGATGTTACTGAGGCATCTTTGAGGAGAGTACTCCAATTGGGTGATCTCAATGGTCTCATCACATTACCTATGCCTGAAATTCATGATACTTTATCATCCATGGGGTATAATACCACCTGACAAAAAGGCTACTTTCAAAAAGAGTGGTTTTTGTCCCCAATGGAGATTTTTTATTCATACTCTGTTACATTGTCTTAGTCCAAAGAAACATCTTATGAGCAATTTAGTTCAACCATGGCTTATCCTTTGGTTTGTCTAGTCACTGATAAGATTTTAACTGGTCAAACTATATTTTTACAAGTATGAAAGGCAATGTACAGAGTAAAACAAAATTTTTAATGTATCTAAGATTTGTGCAAGCGTGCTAAATGAGTTTCAACTGCAACCCCATACTAATGTTTATCAAATCAGTTGTCTAAAGCCTAAAGTTTTTCAAAATTTGAACAAAGATGGCAATATGATTTTTACACCCCTTCTTCCCCAAATGCTTTAAGATTACAACTAACACAACACACCCATAATTAATGTTCCAAACATTGATTATACTCCACCAGTTTCAAACACCTATTAGAGAAGGTCTAAACGTTAAACTCTTCATGAGAACACAGAAGTTTCTGAACCTTTGGTCTAGGAACAAGTAGTGGTGGTTCTAGACTTCAACCTAGTCCAACTAGGGAGGATTCTGAGCCATTGCCCCATGATTCACCTCTCTCCCAACAAAACACGTTAGAAGTGATGAGGGTAGTGAGAACCAATTGGAATTGATGGGTTTGTGTACAAAGTTAGCCAAGCAGGTTGAATCTACTGAAGGCTTTGGCAAATGTCAAGAAGCAGCATGCCAAGGATGTTAAACATTTAAAGGAAGAGATTCAGACCTTAAAGGAAGAGATGCAAGGGTTGAAAAGGCACAAGAAGACTGCAAAGTTGGTGATTTCATCTTCATCCTCACCTACCATGGTGATTCAATTGATCATGATTTGGGAAATTCTCCCAAACAGGGAGGAAAATAGGTTGACACTGAGGGAGGAAAATTGTTTTTGAAGATGAAGGAGATAAAAGTAAAGGAGCAAAAGAAGCTGATACTCATGGAGAGCAACTTGATGATCAAGACATTTTCTGTACTGCAACTGATTTTACCACTGATTCTATTTCCACTGCAGAGCCAATTATTGCCACTGCAAGTGAAGAATTTGATAAATTAAAGAAAGATAAAGGTAAAGCAGTTATGGAAAATGTAGAGCAAACTAGAAGTAAGATTTCAAAGAAAAGACAAGCTCAGATTGCTATTGATAGAGAACTTGCTAAGAAGATAGAAGAAGAATAAGTTGCTGAAAAGAAAAAGCTTGAAGAAATGGAAGTTGCAAGCTTTTTGGAGACTAAAAGATTGAATATAATGGAAGATTTTGTTGAAGATCCACTTTCCACTGTTCAACCTACAATTCTTAGAGAGAAGACTCCAGAGTTTAGTTATGTTCCTACTGAAGATGATATTGAGTTCTTGATTGCTAATAATCTAATGATCAAGAAAAAGGCAATTGACCTGGTAGCTGATGCATCCTTAACTGAAGAACAAAGAATGCAGTTGAAGGATTTCATTCAAATGAAGAACAATCAAGCACTTGAAGATGTGATTAGTACAAAGAAAGGGTCAAGAAACAAAGACAACCAACCAAAGCACAAATTCTTTCATATATGAAGACTTATTGTTGTCATGTTGGTGGTTGGAAAAAGCATCAATTCAAAGGAATGCCTGATGATCAAGTTGAAAAGGCTTACTATAGAGTTCAAAAACAAGATAAAGATTTTACTCCAATGGGCTCTAAAGAAGAATTAAAGAGGTTTCCTGAATTGAAGAGAAAGGCCAAAGAAAATGATTCTCAAACTGTTAAGAAGACTAAGGTTGCTGAAGATCAAGCAATGTTCATGAGAAGGAAATTCCTACTAAGAAATTCACTGAAGATCAACTGACTGGAATGATTGTGATTGAAGAAGAAGATTTTTATCCAGAACCACTGCAAGTTCGACATCCTATCATTGATTGGGAAGTTTACACTGCTAGCAATTTTGCTCCAACATGGAAGATCACAAGGCTAGGTGGTGAAACTTCATCATTCATTCAATTTGAAGATCTTATAAATTTTTTTGATAGAGATGACCTTGATACACTATGGAGGTTAGTTCAAGAAAGGTTTAATGCTCAAGATCTCAAAGATACAAAGGAGATGCAGTTATGGATTAATCTTAGAAGGCTCTATGAACCAAATGTTGATGATGATTTCTGGAAATTCTCATGCACATGTCCTGGTACTAAATGGTTTTACTATGATTCATGTGAAGTTCATCATGTCTCTACAGCAAATGGAGAAGATGCTTTCATGCTTGCTGATAAGGAATATCCACTCGAGCTGGAACTCACTGTGATGTTATGTACAACCATAAGAGTTCATGAAGACAATGAGAAGGTCGAGTGTTACATAGGCTTCAAGATCAATGTTCATGAGCTATTCAGAAGTTAAGAAAGAAGTGAAGTGTTTGGTTGAATTCCCCAAATCCTTGAAGATAATGCTTATTGAAGAAACTTATTGATTTGCAGAGAAATCATAAGTTTAGGGGAGGATTGTTGGGAATAATCCGTTACCACGGATAGTTGTGGTTTACACTGCTTGGATTAACACTAGCAGTGGAAACGTATTCCCACTGCCAGTACATTATTACCACTGCTATCAGTTTATGACTAGAATAATGCGTCTAGATAAATATAGAATAGATCTTGTATATATTCTATAATGTTAGATTTATACTTATCTTGTAAAGGACTCCTTGTTGTATAAAAGGAGGTCCTAGGTCATTGACTTAGGTACTACTTGTCTAATTACCTACGTATTACTCACAAGAGCTTCAAGGTGTAACCATAGTGATAAGCAAGATCACTCGTATTATTCATTAATAATATTGGAGCTTAAGTTTTGTGTTTAATCTGTGTTTACATACAATACATCATACAATCCATCTTCTAAGTATTACTAAGTAAATTCCGCGTGTTTAATAATATCATACAAAATATCATTGACACAAGGAGTGTGTCTAGATCCATCAATCGTCTCTTGGTCGCTTTTCTTGACCAGCTCCTTTCTTGCAAGTTGTCGATAGTTGATATGCAAGCAATGCCTCAAAAAGTTTTGATTCATCGAAGTGAAAGTTGCGATCGGAAGACATCTGATAATCAGTTTGGAGATCAAATCAGCTTCAGTGACAAGAGGAGGTGGAACTGGTCGGATTTGTATCACCGCTAGTGTGGTTGAACGTTTTTGCTTGACCAATGACATCAGATATGGATAGAGTTGTTCATAACATTTCTTTGTAACTCCGGGACGGTGTCAAGAAGGAACTTATGAGTGTATTCCCTAATTGTCTTGTCCATTTCCTAATGTCCTTTGTTGAGGAATTGCCGATCTGGTCTCTTTCCTCCGAGAACTCGCTCATCGACAGTTAACCCCGTACCACCGATCAACTTTTGTTAACTACATTTCGTTTCTTGCTTACTTGATGCCTTAACAATCTTGGTTTTGGCACGTGATGCCCAAGTGTCAGAGGGTTTCTTGATTGATCTGGATGAGGATCTGGTGGTAGCATCTTTGGATGGTGGTGGTGATGAATAAGATGATGAATCAGATGAAGATGAGTCATGAGATGGCTCTGGGTCTTTATGTGGCTCAGAAGTTTCTTCAGGGTTATGTTCAGGATTGTCTTGAATGAAACTGGCCACTTCAATTAACTTTCTTCTTCTTCGCTTTAGCCCGAAGCTTCCTTTTCCTAGCCGCTTCCTCCACGTCTTCATTTGTTATCTTCTCATTCTTTTCTTGTTCCTCTTCTTCAAAGTCGAACTTGATTTCGACTCTTGTTTTGTTGCTCGTTGATTCCTTAGTAGTGGTACCAGTTCCTTAACGGGTTGATTAACCACATCAAGAACTGTGTGGTTAGTGCACCACCACCGAACCTGTGGCCTCTGGTTTGTTGAATGTTGAATTCAGTAGCAAGATGCTGCAATTCAGCTGCTGAGAGTCTTGTGGTAAGCTCTCTCTTCATCCTTTGGTTATATTTCATCATCAGAACTTTCTTCTTCTTCCTCAGAATGGTGTCTTCCTTTGTTTAGGATGAGGTTTTTTCATCTGACCTCAGTGAGGTTGTTTCATCTGCGCTTGGAATAGCGAACCACCTCTTCAGACTCAGTATCCTCAGAGTCTTCGTCCTCTAGTTTAAGTGCTGGTTTAGGATTAGGACTAGCACCCTGAGATGGGTCTTTCTTTGAGGCTTGATGCCTCTTAGGATATTTGAGGGTGCCCTGTGCTTTTAATGCTTCCAGCGCGCCTGAACTTCGTTTCTTTGACTGAACGGTGAAGTCTTTTATCCATGAACCCGACTTTGCCTTTACTTACTGCCTCTTGGTATTGACGATACGATGGAAGACTTTTGATATCATCAGTGAGAAGGCAGTCCCGAATATCTGACCTTGTTTCTTTGTTGACGAGTCTTTAAATCTAACAATGTTCAATGTAGGCTCATACAACGCAGAGTGATGCTTGGGGTCATTAAGTCTCAAGGGAATGTCCCGATTTTTCCCGAGAATATTCTGGATCAACAGCTTGGTGTATCTGATAAAAGGAACTTTTTTCCCGGGCTTTTTGAGATGGGACATCATGTCTTCCCATATCAGAATTGCATAGTCGATGTGCATCTTGTTGACCATGCCCTGAATATTTGAAGGTGCATCGTTTAGGATGCTCATGACCGCTATCTTCCGCAAACGATTTGGCGATCATGATGTACAAAGTCCTCCACGGTTGAGGAATGTTCTTTAAATCGACCGTGGAGTGCTTGGTAATTACTCCAGCAGCTTCATCATAGCCAATATCGACCATGAATTGCAATGTATCTCTTCACTTGAATTGGTACATAGTTAGCGTGTTGGATAGCAGGCGTAAGAAGAATTGTTCTCAGATCTGCTACCGTTACAGTGACTTCCTTATGATTAAGAGTTACCGTGACAGCATCTTGACCATCAATCTTTTTCATTGTGTGCCAAAATTGGTGAATCTAGATTTCTGGTACAGTTGCTGAGTTGGTGAGCATGTTGTTGTAGGATGGGTTTGAGGATATCCAAGCAATCCTGCATGATGACTCTGAGCACATGAAATTCTGAAAATCGACCTTGAGGTTGTTCTTTCCAATTTTCGCTGAATCAATTGGGAAGATATCATTCATTGTGAGCTCATTTGGTGCGTTGACATTTTCCACTATGACATCCATTTCGTGATCTGAAAGGTATTGAGACAAAAGAACCAACATATCGAAAGACATTACGTTAGTCAAAAGTTGATTTTATTGTCCAATTATTGAATTTGTTATGTTAATAAATGTTACGAGTCCAAAGTCACATATTGTCCAATAGTCCAAAGTTGATGTGATAAGTTAATTTTGAATGTTAAAGTGCAAATTTTACTTAATCACACAACGTTTTAACTTTTTGTAGCTTATTTGTGACATTTTGGTTTTGTGACATTATGAGTAACTTATTACAAGTTTGTACGCATAACATTTCAAAAATTTTAGTTACAAATTGGCTTAAGCGTAGGATTGTAAGCTTAAGCGTAAACAGGATAACCATACGCGTAGGATTAAGCTTATGCGTAGGAGTCAATAATAGGCGAAGAAAACTTACGCCGGAATGGACTCTTAGCACAAAGCTTACACGTAAGCAGGTTGGACTTACGCGTAAGGTTTACTCGTAAGAGCAAGCCTTTGCGCGTAGATTCAAGTTTACGCATATCCTACACAGATACGCGTAGTCCATTGTAGACCCTTATGCAGAGTTACGCGTAAGATTTCTCTTATATGTAACATCTACGATAAGGTATTCCATAAGCGTAGTTTCCATTTTAACCTTGATTCTGAATTGGTACACGTAGAAGCCTAAAATAGATCAATCATAACACTCATATTAACATGTTATTTCAATCACTTTCAACATCACATGGTATCACAAGTTAAGTCCGTTACGCTGGATAATGTTATGCGTAAACTTAAACCCTAAGCATTCAAAACCTACGTGTGAAAGATTTAGCCATGGAAAATTCACCAAATGTTTTCTGGGATGTCTTAGAAGCTATATGAGTTGTTTACAACAAATTTTAACATCAAAAGTGCCATGAATAAAAAAATACCCATTTCTACGCATACATAAACCCTAGATTTTGATTCTTCAAGTTTGATGATTCTGGGTATGATTCAAAGGTGTTAATAGTAAATTAAACATGTATCAAACATTTCCCAAGCATCTAACTAGACAGAAACACTCACAAATGAAAACCCCCAAATCCACGCATAAACCCTAAATTTGAAAAATGGTTAAATATAGATTCTGGGTTGTATTTGTTGTTGGAAATAGTTTTAAGATTGATATTAAAGACTTTTAACACTATCCATTTCACAATAACATCATTATCAAATCTTATGTTCATACGCGTATGCTTATGAACACAAAATCACTCATATCTCAAGATCTAACCGTTGGAATCGTTAAATATGAAAAACCTATGTTTGAAATGATGCAAAGAAACGATTTTCACTTACCAATTTTGAATATGAAGCATGGATATGAGATTAAATATTAGGCGTGGATTAGGTTTGGTGAAATATTAATGATAGTAATAAATGAGGAAGAGATGTTAGGTGGTGTTTTTGTAAAAAATAAGTTTTAACTTTTGACAAGTATAGCCCCTCCACCTCAATCATTTACAACCAAGACCCATAACATCCACTTTGGTTAAGCAAAACGTGATAGTTTGGAAAACAACTTGACAAAACTCCCCCTCGACTTTAGAAATAGTGAAATTTTACAAATTTAGTCCGAGGAGAGTTTTAAAGCAAGAAAAGTATCCACCATTATCAAAGATACAACCAATTTGGGTAACATGCAAGTACAAGGTTTTATGAAACTGAAAAATATTTACATTCTCCCCCTCAACACTTGTCCAGGGAAAATAATGAAATGTTTGATAGAGCAAAGTGTTGACGGAAGATTTGTACTTGCAATGTTTGAAGAAATTTAAACAGAAGAATATTTTTGTATTTTATCAGATTTTATATTTTTCTATTTTTGTTTTTGATAAATTTATTTACAAAAGAGGTTTTAGTGTTTGACTGGTTTTAAGAATGTGTTAAAAGTTCATCCGGTACCTCTGGAGTCAAACACCTCATTCCAATCCGGTGGATCAAATCAGTAAACCTAGCAGGAGCTAAGGCTTTAGTGAGAAGGTCCGCCAGTTGGTGTTCAGTAACCACAAAATATAATTCAACGGTACCCTTTTCCACATGCACTTTGATGAAATGATATTGAAGATCGATTTGCTTGTACTTCGAATGTTGAACGGTGTTACACGAGATCGCAATAGCACTTCGAGTGTCACAGTACACCAGGATTCTGTCAAATACGTAACCATAATCTTTGAGTTGTGTTCTCATCCAAATGACTTGAGCACAACACGCAGATATGGCTACATATTCTGCTTCGGTTGAGGACAGCGATGTACAATCTTGTTTCTTCGATTGCCATGACACCAATTTATCACCAAGGAATTGCAAACCACCTGAAGTACTTTTCTGAGAATCTAAGCAACCTGCGTGATCAGCGTCTGAAAATGCCATTAGTTCAAAACCAGAATCCTTCGGATACTAGAACCCCAAATTAATGGTTCCCTTGATGTATCAGAGGATTCTTTTAGCCTCAGAGAGGTGTGTCTCAGTTGGTGCGACTGATAACGGGAGCAAAGATATACATAAAATACAATGTCAGGTCTACTGGCTGTTAGATACATGAGAGACCCAATAATACTTCGGTATTTGGTAGGGTCAACCAATTTCCCATGCAAATCATTGTCCAGTTTTTTGGTATGTGCCATTGGTGTGGCATAGGTATCATAGCTTTGCGTTCCATGTTTGTTTAAAATTTCAAGAGGATATTTGAACTGACTTAGTAAAATACCACGGGGTGATTGATAAACTTGTAGTCCTAATAAGAACGTAAGTTCACCCATCATTGACATTTCAAAATGTGTTTTCATAAGTTTTGAAAAAGCATTTGAGTACTTTTTATTGGTTGACCCAAAAATGATGTCATCCACATAAATTTGAACGATTAAAATGTGTGCCCCGTGATATTGTATAAACAGTGTTGGGTAGACCAATCCTTTGACAAAATTATGGGATAGAAGAAAGGATGATAACTCATCATACCACGCCCGAGGGGCTTGTTTGAGACCTTAGAGAGCCTTGTTCAGTTTGTAGACGTGATTAGGGAACTCTGGATCAACAAATCCTTCTGGCTGACTAACATACACCGTTTCCTTCAGTTTACCATTCAGAAAAGTAGTTTTGACATCCATCTGATAGACCGTGATGTTCATGTGAGCCGCGAATGCCAGAAAAATCCATACAACCTCAAGTCTAGCAACCGGTGCGAATGATACCTCGAAGTCAATCCCCTCTTGTTGTCTATAACCCTTAGCCACCAGACGTGACTTATTTCTGATAACCGTACCTTCAGCATCCAACTTGTTTTTCCAAATCCATTTAAGACCAATAACATAGACCCCTGTTGGTTTGTCAACCAATTCCCATACTTCAAAACATTTAAACTGATTAAGTTCTTCTTGCATGGATTCAATCCAGTTGTCATAAGTCATTGCTTCTTTAATGTTTTTGGGTTCAGATTATGACTGATTGATTCGGGTTTCCAATAATGTTCACAAGAGGATGGTTTTTAGTCCAAGGATGTGTGGAGGGTTGATGTTGATATACATTATGCAGATTGGGAGGATTAAACTGGCTTGTAGATGATTCCACAACATCAGAAGTGGCAGTTTCATTAGCGAAAGGATTGAAGAACGCATTTGGATCATAATCTGCGGGTGTAGGTACATTATGATTTAGAAGATCATTAGCTGGTTCAGCGTCATTGTATGCGGTTTGTTTGGCTGTTGTTGTAGAATCAATTGGAGGTGCTTCTTCAACAGTTGTTGTTGTTGCAGGTGTATCAGGTATTGGATTATTATCAGGTTGAGCAGCAGAAATAGTTGATACATTTGGAGCACGTTGATCAATATCATCACTAAACAGAGGAGCAAATAGCTGTTCCATTTGACGACGAGTAAGCTGTAAGCTTGGTTCAGCTGATGATGGGGTTTGGGGGAAGTTTAGACGGTTATGACCAGGTTCCAAGCTGTTTTGCTCATAAGCCATATCTGTAAGCTCATCAAAATTGGCATGAATCGTTTCTATAATCTCCCTTGTACGACGATTCCAGATTTGGTATCCTTTAGAATTTTCACAGTATCCAACGAAGACTCCAATGTCAGCTTTAGCCTTGAGCTTTCCAAAGTCATCATGATCATTATTCGGGTAACAGAGAGCACCAAATACATGAAAGTTTTTGAGATTCGGTTTATGGTTATGGATAAGCTCATAAGTTGTTTTGTTGTGGCGTTTGGTTATCATAGAACGGTTCTGAGTGTAGCATGCAATTGACACGGCTTCTGCTCACAAGTAATCTGGTAGTTTTGCATTTATCAACATCGTTCTTGCAGCTTCCACTAACGTACGGTTTCGTCTTTCAACAACGCCATTTTTTTATGGTGTTCGTGCAATGGATGTTTGATGCCCAATTCCTACTTTCTCATAGTATTCACGAAGAGTTTGATTTACAAATTCAGTTCCTATGTCTGTTCTGATTTGTTTGACTGTTTTCCAGAGCTGAACTTGAATTTTCGTGAGAAAGGTGATGATCATCTGTGGAGCTTGATCTTTACTTCGAAGAAAATAAACCCAAGTCCATCTTGAGTAGTCATCGAAAATTACAAGAATGTAGCGTTTGCCGTTGATCGTCTGCACACGCATCGGGCCACACAAATCCATGTGAAGAAGATGAAGCACATGCTGAGAGCTGTGTTCCACCTTTGAAGGAAAGTGAGCACGAGTGCTTTTCCCTTGTTCACAAGCTAAGCATAGATGATCTTTAGAATACCAAAATCTTGGAAGTCCTTCAAAAAGTTTGTATCGTGCAAGATTGGTTACGGTTTGAAAGTTTAAGTGTGAAAGTCGACGGTGCCACAGCCAAGATTTTGTTGATGTTGCCTTAGATAGTAGACAGATGGGAGATGAAGCAATCATGTCTTGCATTAATATTGTGTAATGTTAGGAATTAGAAAATTCCATAGTGAAGAGTCGGTCACCCCAAATGTTATCTAGCTTAAGTTAGCTCGTAGACTTGTCGTTAGTCACGTTATTTAGTAGTTTATTTATTAGTTTGTAGCGTAGTTTAGTTTAGTACAACACCGTGGAGGAAGGACGGGTCTTTACCCACTGTATCCCTGATCCACAGGCCGATAGGAGGTCGTGTATTTGTAAGTATAAATACCCCTTCCATCCATGGAAGGGGTGGTGCTTCTCATAATCTAACATTCAACATTTGAGTAAACCTCTAGCAAGAACACCCTCTCTCTCTACTAACTCTCTAACTATGGCTATCATGTATTTTGATCTCCCAAGACCACCCGAATCATCAACACAATAAAAATAATGATCCTACAATTGGTACCAGAGCCAAGGTTTATTGTGTTGTGTTGATTTTTGTGGTCTATTGTACCATGTTATTACTGTTTTGGTATTACTTTTGGTCGGAAAAGTGTTTTTGGGCAAACAGTGTTTATCTAATATTGTGTTGAAATATTGTGTAGTTGGTTTTTGGTCAAAAAGTTCATATGGTCTGGTCTTTCTGTCTTGTCTCAAAATATTGTCCAAATATCTCTTTTGGTAACTGTCAAAACAGTCAGATGGTTGTTTGGTCAGTTTTTTTTACAGTCAAAATGGGTCAAAGAAGCAAATTTTCTGCATTTTCTGGGTTTATCATGAACATGGTCGGAATATGGTCGGAAAACTCATCGGAAAATGTCAAATTTCATGGTAGCGACTTATCATTATTTGTCCTGATTCATTGAATCCTGCTAGCGACTTGTATTTACAAGTCGTAGCGATTTGACCATCATTTAGCGACTTGGTTATTCGTTGACTTTATTGAAAGTCAATAGCGAGTTACTTTATAAAGCTAAGCTAGCGACTTGACTCTATAAACTCGCTAGCGACTTGGTTCATGACTCACTAGCGACTTGGACAGAAATGAAGAAGAAGAATGACTGAACCTTGACCTCGACTACAGCCATTACCTCCATTTACCTAAATGTGACTCGATCTAAGGTTCAGCAAAACCCATCATTGGTCCATTTTTAGTACAAGAATTCGAAAAGAACAAAACTAAAACAGATCCATTCTTTAAGACCTCATGTTAATCAAAAACAGACCTCATGTTAACCATCATTGGTCTAAGTATATTCCAACTCCAATATCTATTCTTTAAAGACCTAACTCATCCTCAACTATGACATAAATCAACCAAGACAAATCGATATCTCAAATTTAGTTTCAACTTCACCTCATAGATTTTAAAAGATCTTTTGTGTTGAACCATTATCATCATGGATCGATATGTGTTACTATCCGAATAAAAAGAAAAGAGTATAACAATTTTGTCATCCCTTTTCTTCAGTTCGTATCATCAAAAACAACATAAAGAAATCAAAATGATAAATCATATCCTTATTCTTACCCGAGACCCATTATGGATCTAGAAGACAAATCAAAAGTGGCTCGAGCCATCCCTGTGGCGAGCAATGGGTGATGATAATTGTAGACGTGAGATCATGGCTATTACAGGTTCGGATATGAGGTTAACTTATGTACAGATTCTATGTTTTAATGGGGAGTTAATGGATTATTTTGAAGAAGTGTTGATGAATTTCTTGTGAAGCGTTCCTTTTTTTTGGTTGATGATTAGAGAGATGCGAATGTATGTTGAGAGTTTTTAGGGCTTGTATGATATGTGGGTTCTGAGTTTTGGAAAGAGGCGGACTTAAGTTGAGTGATTTTAGGGTTAGAAGTGACTTGGTGAAGTGTTAAATACCCCGTGTATTTAGGGTACACGTTGTGGATCTGGATAAAATTATGGGCCGTATATGGAGATGTTTAATCTTGGGCCTCATTATTCTTGGTTTTGATAAGTTCCAGTCTATTACTTCACGTGACATGCTAATCTAAGATATTACATTTCATTTAAGATATCACGATCCTGGTATCATGATCCTCAAAGGTAGGTGACTTTCAATGACTAAAGATAAAATGACAAATGCTTAAGCTCGTGAATTTGGATTTGTGACTTTCAAAGGCATTTGTCAATCTTTAAGTCATGATTATATGGGCTTAGTATTGGTCTCTTACATGGGCTGAGGTGGACATGGTCTCAATCCAAATTGGAACATTCTTATATTCAATAAAGCAATGAAATCCATATACACGGATTGATGAGAAGAATTGGAGTTACATATGTGAAGAATATTGGTGAATTTTGGTTTTCCTTGGATCAACCTAATATCATTTTTTCGGGCTATGTACACGGAGAATATTGGAGGTAATTGATGTGAAGACTTGGGCTCTTTGGATCTCTTATGTATGATTTGAAGTGATATTATGAGATTTGAGACGTACATGATGTACTTTGATCATGCAGTTTGATATTAAGAGATTTGTTAAAGAGCTTGGTTTATGATGCATTTGGAATCATGAGAGTTGTTTGTGAGACTTGATGATGAGATAGGTTGGGTTATGTTGTGTGGCACTTTGGTGTATACATGTCCACGAATGATATTTCGTCACGGCTTGAATTATTATTTGCTCTAGGTTGACTACGGGATTGTTTCTTCGATATTTCTCATTTGGATTTGAAGTGAGGTTTTCTGGGGGCGTTTACATATTTCATTTTCCTCCTTTCTACCCTTCCGCGAAGATGACTTGTTTGGGCTTTTATAGAGTGTGATAAAGACTTGGCTATTTAGTTGCGTTTGTGATTCTTTCTCACTTAACCCACAACGTAGCTATCACTTCGGTGTCTCACTCAGTTGAGAATGTCAAGAGGTTTTGTACATTGGGTACACCGTTTCTTTTTCACGAGGATTAGTACAAGTTCAAGTAACAAATCTGGGGAAGTTCACTTTATGATCAAGTTTGAAATATCGGATTTACTTCTCCAAGTAGTCTCAGCAATTGCCGACAGTATTTGTGAAAGATGTGTTTACCAAAGTGTTGATTGGATGGTTGATGATTTTGATGATGTTGGATAATGAACCGTTGATGAACCGCTGCATGTTCCCCTAAAACAGATATTCACCGAAACCAAAGTTGTCATTACACATTCAAGCTGACATTGTTTACGGTTTTGTCTTGATTTTGTAAAATCCCGCGAAAGAACCTATTTCTCGGTTTAAATCATAGACTTGTAAAATCTCGTAACAATGGAAACATCCTAATAATAGTAAGGTGCATTTCCGGAACTATCTTACGGTTTATTCTTGGTTTTGTAAAATCCCGCGAAAGAAACTATTTCTCGGTTTAAACTATAGAATTGTAAAATCCCGTGATGATGGAACCATCTTGGAGAAAGGAAAGCGTATCTCGGGGTCTTCTGATGCTGGTGTTACGGGTTCTATTTCGAAGAAGGGATAAAAGGGTGTACTTCATAAATTGGATGTGTGTTTGGATTTTCGTCATGGCAGTTTGGTTATTGCATGGTTTTACGGGGTTATGTAATTTTAACCATGGTCGGGATGAAACCATTATCAAAGTTCGTTTAAATGTCAAAGAAGGCTAGATTTAAGCAGTTAACCAAAAGATGTGACAACGGAGTTAATTCACTATTATTTATTTGAGGTTGAAGTGAATTATCACGGGCGAGTGTACTTAGTATCTGAAGGTATCGGGGATGGATGGATGAAGATTCTTCGAGATCCTTGTTCGAGCTTATTATCTAAAACGAAGACTTGAAAATCTAGTTATTGTTGGGTGGCTTTTACTTTTTCTTTTACCACTTGGGGGAATTGGGCTCTTACCACCTCAAAATAACTATCACTTAAAGGAGTTACGTTGTAGTGCTCAGTGTCACATTCAATTGTGAATTTCCAAGAGGTAAAGTACGTCTATTACTTGATGGTTGGTTGGTTGAAGAGTATAGAGTACTTAAGAGATTCAATGGAGCATGAATTCTCGGCACCGCGCTTTGTTACATATGTGCAAGTTTAAGTCACGAGTTCGGGTTAGTTTACTTCAGGGTCAAATTCATCATATCGGGTTTTCCATCACCGTCACGACAAAGAGCCTACTGAATGATAATGGGGTTGATTACATGTTTTGCCAAGAGAGATGAAAAGAGAGAGATTATGACGTCTGCTCACATCAGGCCAGCCTCGCTTCTAAAGAAAAGAAAAGTGTACGTTTCAGTGCGCTTTATCTTAAAAGAAGAGAAATCTTCTTATGACGTCTGTTCACATCAGTTCAGGCCTCGTACTCCAAAGAAAAGAAATGTGTACGTTTCAGTGCACATTATCTTCGAAAGAAGAGTAATCTTCTTACGACGTCTGTTCACATCAGTTCAGGCCTCGTACTCCAAAGAAAAGAAATGTGTACGCTTTTGCCATGCGATTATCTTCAAAAGAAGAGAAATCTTCTTATGACGTATGAACACTTCAGTTCATGCCTCGTTCCTAAAGAAAAGAAAAGTGTACGCTTCAGTGCGCTTTATCTTCTGAAGAAGAGAAATCTTCTAAATTATGACCATTCTCATCAACATGCTTCATACTTTTTCCATGTGCTTCAGTCATAAAGTGAACCGGGCTACCACTGATTGTTTTCTCATTCCACTTGCTCGATTATAATGAAGATGGCGACATCATGTGCTGATTTTGCGGGAGAGAAGTGTGAATAGAACATTCGGATGATTTTCACTTACTTAATCAAGAATGGCAACTCCGTATGCAATTCTTGAGGGGGAGAAGAAGTGTGAATTTTTGCATTGTTGATTGATATTTGAGAATATAAATGGTCATACGGCTCTAAACTCATGTAAGAACCGAGCTTCTTCTTATCGGGTCATCTTCACATGAAATTTCTTCTAAGAGCCGTTAGTTGACATCTTCACAAGCTGATATGAGTTTATTGACAAAGTGCTTCCGGTTAATGCTTCACGTGCACATTAACATGATGATTCCAAACAACCTTCTGTTCTTGTTTGATGTGATTGTTTGCTTGGTGTTACCATTTTGTGTGTTCGCTGCGGGCTGATTGCTGATTTCCTTGATGAACATCTTTCTGTTCTTGTTTGATTGGAAGTGATCTTAATTAAGGGATTTGCAAGATGTAAGTTAATTGGGATGCTTTTTGGTGATGTTCTTGTGTTTTTGTGAAATGAAGATGTTAACTATCTATTCCCCAACCGGACAATCTTGAAGAAGGTCGAGTCTACAGTCAGTTCTACATATTCTACATGTTAGAAGACTAAAGACGAGTTGCATTTAACGATCTAAAGACTTCTTCTTAATTCATGGCATTTATAATACAGATTGTCGGTCTAGGGGAGAGCACTAGTTGGGAGAGATTGAAATGCCAAATTTAATCCCCAATTAGACTTGCTCATATTATTCAAAGATGTTGATTCTCACAAAGACTTCAAGCGATCTTCTCAACAAATTTCAAGTATCAAGCATTTAATGATTTGTTGACTCAAGTGTCTAAACCAAAGCAAGGGGAAGGAGACACACATCTATACGCGAGTAATCTTGATGAGCTTAATACTTCTAAGTGATTGAAGATATCCCGGGAAGACTATCGTCATTACCGCAGAGAAACTCAAAATTTGACTCATGGCGCTCAAGTTTTTT
Organism: Chrysanthemum makinoi; assembly: GCA_910596185.1. Lineage (NCBI taxonomy): Eukaryota > Viridiplantae > Streptophyta > Magnoliopsida > Asterales > Asteraceae > Chrysanthemum > Chrysanthemum makinoi. The sequence continues at coordinate 211,051,124 of OU343220.1, forward strand.
TTATTCCAACTATGTAGGGGAAGAGATGGAAGAGTTAGTTTCTGATGATAAAAGAGGTACACAAGTGTGTGATGATGCTATCGCATTCATCAGAAGAGAGAGATTGTGTACATTGGGGACGCTCAGCTGTCTCACTTGAGGGCTTAATCTGTGATTCAGATATAATCACTTATTCCGGAGTTGACATCCGCAGAGATTGTCATCCGTAGAGATAATCGATGATTCGCCCGCTTCTTCAATGTTATCGGTTTTTCTCTTGGGCATTCGGGTACTTCGGTTCTTGAGCTTCATACACTTTCTTCAGGGGAGAGAAAAGTATACATCAGGGTTATTCTTTGGCTATTGGACTTAATCTGCTACTTTGATGGTATAAGTTTCTTTGTCTTCGGGTATATGTGTATTCGGGTTCGTGAGCTCTAGTCTAAGAGATTGACTGCATCAATTCAACTACTTGGGGGAAGTGCTCTCTTGACACCTTTTGGAATGGATTGCTTCAGACTTCAGTGGAAAAGAAATTTGAGAAGATTATTTAAGTGTGGGATGAAACGTTGTTGTTCTATTGGATGATATAACCTCGAACGAAGAATCATCACGTGATTATTCTTAAAAGGAGCAGCTGGATCAATGATAATGGTGTGCTTCTTTGTGCACCTGGCTAAAGCAAGCTTGAAATAGAGCTTCGAATCTGCTCAACATAAGGATTTTCGGTTGGGGGGAAGTGCCAAAGTCTCTTTCTCAAAGGCTCATGTTCCATCTTCTATTCTCAGAGCCTCGAAGCTTTGGTGGTGGAAGTTTAAGAGATGACGAATTCTATCTTCTACGACGTGTTGCTTGATATCCTTATCTCGGTACTCGTATCATCATCTTCTTATACTATATCATCTACTCTATCTTTGTATATATTTATCAGAAAACAAAATACAAAAATATAAAACCAACAAAAGAAAATAGAAAAATATAAAACCATCAAAACAAAATACAAAAATATAAAATCAACAAAAACCCATAAAAATCAGAAAATTTGAAAAAATTCAAAAATATGTTTCTCTAGACATGTCTTCGGTATCGATAACATCTACGGTCTTAGAAATGTCATTCAATAATGGCACGGACCATAGATGAAGTTCGAGCAGGAGGTGTAAATATTCTTTTCCAATACATGTCTTAAAATATGGCTTACAGCTATTTCAGATCAGAACCGGGCTTCAAAAAATGGCTTACAGTTAATTCAGACTGTAACCCGGGCTTCAAATAATGGCTTGCAGTTATTTCAAACTGTAACCCGTGCTTAAAACTATGGTTTGCTATTATTTCAGATAGCAACCCGCTCTTTTAAAGGAAGGAAAGTGCTGCGCTACCTATTCTCAAAATATTTCGTGCACTTATCCTAAAAACATAACAAGGAAAGTATGTTGAAGGACTGTTGTTCCTACACAAATGTTTTTCCGTCTAAAATTCTTCAGAAAAAATATTTGTTGTATTAAAAAATGGTGGAAAATGAGTTGCTTAAAATCAATCAGATTCAGAGTTCTTATAAAATTTGCAAACTCAATCTATGACTTTAGAGCTTTTAAACTTTTCATAAAAATGAGTCATGGATTGAGGGGGATAATGTTTTCAAATCTACATCATCTAACGGGCTTTCTTAATTATCCTAATATGCTTAATTAAAAATGATGTTAACCTATGTTGAAGGACTAGGTGCCTAGGATATGATTGCTAGGATTAGATGATTAGAGTTTGATGTACACATTATTCCCATACATTTATATGATCTGATTGATATGTTGCATTGACTTTTATTAGTCGATGTCGTTGGGTGATGTCGACCACCATATATCTGTATGTGTGTTCACTAACGTATGCAGGTATATTGGGTATAAGAATGTTCCCGATCCGGATCCCACAGATGAATATGATTGGATGCCGAAAGGAAAGGGTAACTATTTCTTGGGTTGACAAATGAAGAAACGGAGCTTAATTGGACTTCTATGGAGAGTTGGCATAAATGCAACGTAAGAGGTCTCACTGCATCAGCAGATGGTTTTTTTCTAAGTGATTGAAGAAACGGAGCTTAATTTGACCTCAGTTGGCATTCAAAATGCAACGTAAGAAGAAGTCTCACTGCATCTGCAGACGGTTTGTCTTCCAAGCCCTACGAGATCAACAGAAGCTTCTCAACCACCTAACATATCTTTGTGCAGGATAATTGTGATGATACCATTTTTCTAAAACTTTGAAAAATTGTTTTTGAAAATGGAAATATATTGTTTTGAAAATAAATTGAACTAAATTTTGAAAATCACCGGACTTCATTTTATCAAAATTTAAGTCACTCAATTATTGACTTCGGTCATCGATTGAGGGGGAGAGTGATTTAATTTAAAATATTTTCAAACAATATATCTTCAAAAGAGTCCGTTTGTACGAAATTATGTGGTGATCTAAAGATTTAATGTTATGTCATGGTATGATTTTTTCTTTTGAATCAAGGTCTTTCAAAATGAAATTTTTTCTGTTCTTGTTTGATTGTGAAATTGTTTTATTTTACTTAAAGATCTCTTAAAACAAATCATACCTGACACTAACAATCTTTAATGTCTAAATCTGGTCCTTATCTGTCATTTTCCAAAATTAAATCTTGCCACGCCTTTCCCCTAAAATTTCTAAATGATTTAAATCTTTTGGGATCACAAATCTCAAATGGTTTGAAATTTTTGATCGCGGGAGAGATCGTGATTTAAATCTCAAATCCGTTTTAATGGAATTGGTTTTAGTCCTTCAAAGGCACTCCTGCCTCCATGTGCCAAACGATTTCAAATACACAATGCACATGTTGAGGAGGAGGATTTATCCAAAAACCCGATGAGTATTTAAACAAGGCCACATTTTCTCCCATGTTTTCTAAACCTAATTAAATCACTTGGGATCCAAAATCTCAAAGGGTTTGATATTTTTGATCGGGGAGAATTTGTGATTTAATAATGAAATTTGATAAAAGGTGATCGTTTATGATTCAATTGTGCAGTGTCTGCTCTCATATGTGCTAAACGAATCTCGAAGCATATATTGAGGGGGAGCATTTTAATGGAAAATAAAACTTTCGAGGTACAAAAGCTTTTATGTTTTAACATAGAGTACCTTGATTGAGTTTTAAAATGGTTTCTTAATGGCGCTTGTGATTGTGGATGTGCTTCAAATTAACTCTTGCCTCTATGTGATAAAAATGATTTCAAAAATCCTATGCACATATTGAGGGGGAGAATTTACCAAAGAAAATCAAATGGCTTTTTCTATGAAAATTGTGATCAAAGAAAATATTTCAAAGTCCTCTTGCCTCCTTGTGCTAAACAATTTCTAAATCATATGCACATGTTGAGGGGGAGTTTTTCTAAATGATCAAAACTATTAAGGTACAAAATGCTTTGATCTCGTATCACAAGTACCTTGATTGTTTTTCCAAATGATTTTTCAATTGGTTTTAAGGAAGAATGAACTGTACCAAAAGACCGACCAATTTACTTTATGCATGGTGTTATAAGGATGGTTAGGTTAGGTATTCGTTCCCACGATCCGCCAGAACCGGAGGGATCTACCCAGGGACAATCCACTAGATAGTGTAGAGTCCTTAGGTATATTGAAAAAAGGAGAAAAGTGAGGAATGGGAAGAGTGCAGACTGAGACTGAGCTAGTACTGGAATAAACCCAACAAGGTTCTAGTTATGAAGTCTCGGTAAGCAATGAAGGGGTTGAAGAATGAAAAAGAACTGAATGTGAAAAAGGGTGAAAAGAAATAGCCCTCCATTTATTCAACCTTAGGGCAAGAACGGTTCAATACATATGCTACCGGTTGTTACTAAGGTAACACTGGTATTGAAGACAAGACGTCATGGACCCAGGGACGCACTGCACTAAACTTCCCAAGCCACTCAAGTTCCTCTTAAAAGGGCTTGTTTCATTCTCACGGGAACCGACATAATCTATCGACTTTCTCATAGAGATGGTTGATATTGAAGTAGGAGACCCTCTCCCTAGTCTCCCACAGGAACCAAATGTGCACTATTGAGTCTAGAGCCAAGAGATCATCCACAATATCTCATTAGGACACTAAATTATTGAAGACTTGCTGTTTCACACAATGTGGAAAGTAAGTATATATTAAGAGTCATACGCTTTATCCTTGTGGTATTGCCGAACATCCGAAAGTGATATGAAAATATTCACGATGAAGATGGAAATCCTTCTAGAGCTAACATCAAACAAGCTCTTGGTGGGTGACATGTGAGATCTTCTCGTAAGATCAAGCTTGTGACAACTGGATAGAAACGATGGGGCGATTCTTTCTTGAATCAACCTTGGTCCAAGATTGGAATTGACGAATACTTTTGGAAAAACCGTTCGATGTGCAAATCTCTTCTTTCTCTAGCACGCTGAATGTGTACTTATGTTTTCAAATTCAAAAAGTATCTCGATTAAAAAATACTTTTAGAAAAACCGTTCGATGTGCGAATCTCTTCTTTTCGCTAGCATGTCGAATGTGTACTCATTCTCTAATACAAAAAGTATTTTGATTGAAAATTGATCTTTCTCATAAAACCTTCGTTGTATTGCAAAACTCTTTCTTCTAAGCAATACGCGATTGTTTTTCAAATCATTTTTCATCAATCAGTGAATCTCAATTTGCTGGTTCACTCACTCCGTGTTATCTTCTTTGAGACGCCCGTTTGAGAACGCTAGAACATGCAAAACCTGTCAAGGAGATTCTTCGAATCCTACCGATCACAGTAAAGATTGTATCGATCAACGGGGAACCGTGGGCGTGTACCTCAATTCAACGAAAGTGATCAAAGACACTTTCGTGTGTTTTATTGCTAACTGTTGTTTGCAGAAACATTTGGACGGTTGCCTGATCGAATTGAGGAGTCATTCCAAAGCCGCATGCTCACAGCATCCACACTTAATTTGAAGAAATCATGACTGGTGCATATCTACATAACCTGGCTCAGATATTTCTATACTTGTTCGTGCTGCCGCTGCAAATATCTTGAACCAGAAGGCTTCCGCTACTGATGGAAAGATGTCATGATTCAAAAGTGTGAGCATGTCGGTCCGAAAGTCACAACTTCACATGATGGCCACACAATAAAGGGTGATCCGAGATTTATGTGGTGATGATCTCAAAGAAAGCTCGAAGATCATCAAAGATGTGGATCCGTTAAAGGCCTCCACTAAAAGTACAAATCAATGCGGACTTTGAAGAATCGTTACTTAAGCACAAAGATTGTGAAAGTGAAGAATTGAAGTCTACGAGCTCAAGAACAAAGTAAAGAATAGAATGCTAGGATTCGAAATGTAAAACATGGGGTGACCTCCCTTAGGGGGAGATTGTTAGGAATTAGAAAATTCCATAGTGAAGAGTCGGTCACCCCAAATGTTATCTAGCTTAAGTTAGCTCGTAGACTTGTCGTTAGTCACGTTATTTAGTAGTTTATTTATTAGTTTGTAGCGTAGTTTAGTTTAGTACAACACCGTGGAGGAAGGACGGGTCTTTACCCACTGTATCCTGATCCACAGCCGATAGGAGGTCGGTATTTGTAAGTATAAATACCCCTTCCATCCATGGAAGGGGTGGTGCTTCTCATAATCTAACATTCAACATTTGAGTAAACCTCTAGCAAGAACACCCTCTCTCTCTACTAACTCTCTAACTATGGCTATCATGTATTTTGATCTCCCAAGACCACCCGAATCATCAACACAATAAAAATAATGATCCTACATGTAAAGACTTGATGCGCGGTTTCCAGAAATAAGATCGTTTCCTTATAGATCACGAATGAAACAAGTTTTCTCCCTAAACGCAACTTCCAAATCTCCATCACAAAATTGACCGACTGAAAAGAGATTGTGACTGAGACCTTCCACATAATAAGCTATGCTAATTTCGATGTTCCCATTGATGTAATCTCCGTAGCCTATGATAGCTGCGAAATGATTGTTAATACAAATAAGCCGTAAAAACGTTTATTTATATTTTACGATCTTCTAATGTTTTGTCGATAACAAACGTAAAATCATATTAACGAAACAAATAAAATACGTAAATGGTTTGAACTAATAGTTTCTAACATATTCACATTTTCACATAAAACAGTAAAACAAGTATAAGTGATTTTATGATTTAGTAATACATATGTACAACAACTAGTGTTTACATATTTGGATAAAATATACACATAACTAGTATGCAGTATATTGGGTAATATAAATGGGTAGAAACTTAAATATCACAACCCATTGGGCAAATACATTGGATGTAGTTGGGTACAACCCAAAGCCCATAACCCATGGATCTTGACCCATAACCCATTGCATGACATCATGCTTATATCACATATGGATAATACCCATAACCCATGGATCAACCCATACCCAAGTGACTAAGTGCATTGCACTCAAATATACATTGTATCTAGCCAAAGATCCATGGTTCAACCCATGACCCATGACCCATAACCAAAATACCCATGGGTAAAGAGGAGCGTTCCACGGATCCCTAGCTTTGTGCTAGCCGGATCCCAAGTGGAAGGGATCCGTGGGATCCGGGGAACAGTAGGATTTTTCCTCTATAAATAGTGAGCCATTTCTTCATTATTGATTATCCCTTTCTAACACACTTTCCCCCTTGAGTTAAATCTCACTAACCTTAGATCCAAGAGATCTATGTTTGTAGTTTTGTTTTTGTGTGATCTTTTAGGTTCCTCTTAAAGGCAAGATCACCACCTTTTGAAGTCAAGCAAGCTCAAGTCCATGAGTTGCCATGCTTCATCATCATCAAGGCTACTGAAGTCTTCTTGTTGATGATTCCTTTCTTTCCTCAAAGAAGTGTAGTGTTGAAGACATTAGTGAAAGATGTCTCAAGTGTCAAGACGAAGATATTAGTGAAGGGTATCTATCGTCTATAGCATAAGCACGTGTGGTAGGTGCTTAGAAGTCAAGACAAAAAAGCATTAGTGAAAGGTGCTTAGAAGTCAAGACAAAGAAGCATTAGTGAAAGGTGCTTAGAAGTGAAGACACAAGACATTAGTGAAAGGGATCTTGTAGATATAGTCAAAGGCATTAGTGAAAGGTGCCTTAGATGTACATTCGATATGGTGTGTTTCGATGTACAAGATAGACTAGTATTAGATCCAAGGATATTGATATCCTTGATGATGTTGTAAAGGAGTATATCTCCTTTGGGATTAGTCGTTGGTGTAGTGTGGTAGTAGTTCCTCCATTTCAATGGAACTAGGTGCTTAGCTTAGTACCTAATAAAGGGTAGGCGACGTTGTGAAGGTGTGGTTCACCTTGGAGTGAAAGAACTAGGTACTTAGCCTAGTACCTTATAAAGGGTAGGCGACGTTGTGTAGGTGTGGTTCACCTTGGAGTGAAAGAACTCGGTGGTTAGCCTAGCACCGGAAAAATGGTAGGCGATGTTGTGAAGGCTTCTCCGCCATAAGGAGATTGGTGTAGTGATTACAAAATCTCGAGTAGGTGACTCGGGGAGTGGAGTAGGGCAAGGAAGGTGTCCTTGTAGCCGAACCACTATAAATACTTGTGTTGTGGTTTTGTGCTTCTTACTCTTATCTTTTCATTACTTACCTTTATATGCTTGTTTATCAACATCCAACACACACATCCAAATAGATTGACATAAGTCGATCTAAATAGATTAAAAGGAAGTTTTAATTGGCAAAACTATTCAACCCCCCTTCTAGTTTTCAACAATGATCATTCCCGAACCTGACAGTGCCAATGAACTTTGAGACAAAGTTTGATAACAGTTTGAGATTGCTTGTCATGTGCCGGGAACATCCGCTATCAACAATCCAGAGGATGATCTGTATCACCTGCATTACACACAGATGACACAGGTGGAATAGAAATAGAGGTGGAACCTGAAGAGTTAGAGGGTTCCGTTACAGTTACAGTTGAAACACACATGTTAATGATTTTAGGAATCCATTTAAATCCTGGTATGTTTTGTAACCATCTCTGCCAAGTCCAACTAGTCTTTGATTTGGTCTTAGTGAATGCACTGGGTGATAATTTCTTCCTAGGAGGTGAAGTGGGTTCAATGGGTACATTAATGATCGTAGTAGAAACACTAGTGGGCGGCTTACCTAGTACAGACTTAGAAGCATTAGTGGGCGTAGAGGTATTCCGTTTTCTATTGTTCCGCTTATGAGATAAGATAGCATTAGCAACAAATTTATCATGACAACCAGAAAACATGCTTTTACGACAACCAACACAAGATTCTTCAAACATAACATTCAAAGTACTTAAAGGTTCAGCATTCGTTACATCACTTTTGCTATTACATTTGTCTAACGCAACGTCTAAAGTGGGTGCAACTTGAGTTTTATTCAAAGTCCTAAGGTGTTCTTCTACTTCAGAGGTCTTTATTGTTCTTCTCTTACATTGCAACTTCCTATTCTTCTGGTTTTGCTCTTAAGCTGTGAAGTGCTAACGTTGGGAAAAGAGGCAACTATTCTGGTTTCAGTGGAAGGAAGCACATTAGTATCTTGTGGATTGTCATTAGGCGTTCTAGAGTCAATTTTAAACATTCCTGGGGCAAGTATACTTATGTTACTAATCTTATCTTGCTTAAGTTTTACCAATTCCGCTTTTAAGTCATGGATAGTGTGTAACAAATCTTGATTTTCAGAGCGAGTGTTTCCATTATTTCGTAAAACTTCTTTGGTATATGCAAAATGATCATCAACATCTTTTGAAGCTTTAGCATGAGTCTTTTTGAGCAAATCAAATATGACACCATATTCTGTTTTGACCTTGGCAATTTCTTGTTCATATTTTGAAATTTGACATTTTAAAGACACGTTTTCATCATCCAGTTGTTTTATTTTTGGATCAAAAGATTTTGAACGCAACTGGTTGATTTGGGTTTGCAAAGCAAGTTCTCGATTTTTACAATCTTTTTGACACCATTGAAGACGACGTTTTGCATTCGAAAGCTCATTTAACAATTGCTCATTTTCAATTTTGAAAGATTCGATTTGTGACACATTATCGGTATTCTCAACGTTATCAACAGAATCAACAGCGATATAATCAAATGCATATGCAACAGAATGTAATAACACAACATTTATGGTATCAGCACAGATAACATCTTCCAGGAGTCGGTCAACATGATTTCTCAACATTTTCTTTTTACGTTTAGTATTTGAAATTGATGTTTCGGTTTTCTCGAAAACTGTTTTCATAAGTCCAATCTCTTTCTGAAGTTCCCGTTCCCAATAAATTGCACACATTTTTAGATTTCGGACATGTGGTAAAAGCCCTTTCTGAAAAATATCCCTTTGTTGTCGCGCAAATGGCGATTGAAAATGTTCAACTTTTATTTCAGAATTAACTTCAATTGCATGTTCCAAAAGTTTGATGTCAGACATAAAAGTGTCAAAATATTTTAGAACTTGACATCGTTCAGCTAATGGCTTTATCTCACTAAAAGATGGTAAAGGACCATTAATTTGTGCAACATTGGAGTGGGGACCATCATGAGAGGAGGACTCAGGACTAGGTGTGATAACCCAAAGTGTGTTAGAAGTATCCTATTGTGTGACGAAAGTTATGGCTTTAGAATAGTTAAATGGTTTGTTATAAACAACATTTTCCATTTTTAACCGACTCTCGTCTTTTGCATCTAATTCCTCAATACGATTATATTCAACAACACTCATAATTGAGTCATCAATTCTATGTTCTGCACTGTAAACTTGAGGATTTGGTTTGAATGCTCTATGTGAAAAACTTGGTTGGTAATCAGCAAGAATTGGTCCATATCCATCTAGATTTGGTTTAAAAGAAAACTTTTGAATTGTTGTGATTGACTCACCATGTTTATAAACAACATTTCGAAACTCTTTGATTTTGTGTTGTAAGTTGACAATTTCCTCAAGATAGTCATCTATTTGTTTCCTCGAATGCTTTTTGTACTCACAAAACTGTTTTTGACAAGTTAACTACTCAGACTTCGCTTTTTGAGTTTCCGAAGTGAGAGCGTTAAGTTGTTGTTTATGATCGTATTTTAATTGTTCTATTTGAGAAAGAAATGCATTCTTGGAGGCAACTAGATCACATATCTGTTTTTCCAAAGATTTTTCATTTTGGTATGATTTTTCAAAAGCGACTTCAAAACCTTTTTCACGTTTCTCTTTAGTTTCAAAAATGTTGAGTTGGAACTTATAACATTCATTATCCTTAGTCAACAGTGCAATTTTATCTTGCAGTTTCTTATTGATGTCATTGCACTTTTCCAATTGAGATTGGGTGGTCTGAATTAAGTTGGTCATGAGCTCAAGATGATCATTATTTAGATCCTCAAATATAACCACGGAGTCAACTTGATTATCAATATTAACCATAAGGTCATCTTGATCGTCAAATATAACTACGGGATCTATTTTGTTATCGTCGGAATGAGATGTAGAAGATTCATGTTGACCACTCTGAGCCTCGTCGGATGTAGATGTTGGCGGAGATATCAGATCATTAATGAGTATATTTTGATCCGGTACCTGAAACAAGCCATTAGTGTCATACACTGGTCCTGTGTCACTCATGTGGAGCTCTTGCATGTTTGCCATTAACATCACAGATGTATTAGTTTGCAAGTCCTCCATGTCATCATCAGAATCTGCATTAGCCATGAAGCTCTATTCCTTGTTGGTAAGTGTTCCACCAGCTTCATCCTTGAGAGCCAAGAGTAAAGCCTCTTTGTGATAAGCGCTGCCTCTTGTTCTCGGCTTTGGACATGCATTAGCCAAATGACCCTTTTCATTGCAGTTATAGCATCAGAGACCATTTATCCCAGTCTGAGCATTTCCATGATCAACCATTTGAACCCGTTGTTGTGGAGCACCCATGTTATTCTTTCCATTAACATTAAACCCTTGACCACTATTCATCTGATGACCATTTCCACGATTCTGAACCTCAACCCTTCCATTGTTAACAACAACTTGATTTATTGTATTTGATGAAGTGCGAATGCGATTGTCGGATTTGTTAGCAAATCATCTGAAGGCTCTTGCAATCATTACAAATCCTTGATTCAATGCATCGAAGGCTTCTGCATCCTCATTTGATTCACTGTAGAGTGCTTGATCATTGTTGTTGTTGTATGGAACCAATTGAGTTTCTTGTGATTGTTGTTGTGATGGATCATATGGTGTAATATGAGCAGTTGGTTGTGGAGGGTTTATGAAGACAGTTGGCAAGGTTGGAAATTAAGGATAACATGCTTGAGTATACAAAGCAAGAGTTTGATTATCCGGGAGGGAAGGCGAAGCAGGGACTCTACGGATGATTCTTTCTTTGTCTACTTCCTTTTGGTGGTGTTTCAAATAGTCATACAACAATCCCTATGTAGCTTGATGAAGATTCTTTGCTTGACGGATGAGTATAACATACTTCTCCCAATCAGGACCAAGATAACTCAGGAACTTTGTGTTGATTGCAATCCTTGGCATAATGATATTATGTTTATCCAAGTCATTGATGATGTCTGAAAACCGATGATGATATGACTCTAATGTCTCCCCTGGTTCAATCATGAAGTGTTCATATGCTAAGTAGATTTTGGATTCCATGTCCTCTTTCCTTCCATTAAAAGATGAATGTGCTCCCACATTGCTTTAGCAGTCTTCTGAGCATCAACACTACGAAGTATCAGATTGGGTAATCCCAAAAGGATATATTGCATTGCAAGTTCATCGGCTTCTAAGTGAAGAAGTTGGTCAGTAGTAAGTTGATCAAGACCGACAACGTTGGTAACATCATCTCTTGGTGGATTAGCATTCGGATCTCCGGGTACCGTGATAGTAGGCATCTGAAAAGGACCTTCAAGGATGACCTTCTTCAAAAACTTACCATGTAGCTTCTTGAGATCACAAAACCTAAAGAACCTTATCACCCATTGATCGTAGTTTTCGAGAGTGAGCATTGGAGGTCTATCAAGGGATCCAGCTTCATGAATGGATTGTTGGCTACTTAAAGCTTCACACATCTTTGCAAACCAAGAAGGCTCCTTTTGCGTTGTAACAGTCATAGCATACTTAGCCGGATATTGATATTGGAAGTAGTTACAATGTTGGACTTGTAGATGAGGGTTTGGTTGAACCATCTGTGGTGGAAGAGGGTTTGCTCCTTGAGGAAAGTACATTTGAGACGGTTGTTGAAATTGTTGTTGAAATTGTTGCAATTGTTGTTGAGATGGTGGAGGATATTGTTGATAGAATTGTTGTTGTTGAGTTAGTTTTTGTTGTTGTTGAGGATACTCATGAGGAAAGTAGCTAGAGTATGGTGGTTGAGACATCTTGAAACTTGTGTTGATGATGGATCTTTGTAGTCGAATGAAATTTAGAGTTTGTTGATGAGGTAACCTTAAGCATAGAAACCAATTTATGCATAGAAAGGACCTTACGCGTAGTACCCAACTTACGCGTAGACAAGAGTTTACGCGTAGTAACTTCTTACGCGTAGACTTGAGAAAAAAAAACTTAGCTTAGGCGTAAACCAAAGACTTAATAGGAGAAAACCTATGCGTAAGATTTCCTTTGGCGTAAGACAAGCTTAGGCGTAGGAAATGCTTAGGTGTAGAAGTTTCTACTCGTAAGCTTTCAGCTAAGGCGTAAAACTAGGGTTTTACCCAAAAATCCTTTACACTTATCCAAGTGTAATAGATATCCAAAGTCGAAGTGTTTTCAGGCTTATCCAAGCAACAAAACAGTGAGTAAACCAACAGCTTTGAAGATCAAGTGAAGAATCCCTTATGCGTAGATTGATGCTTAGGCGTAGACTTTGAGTATACGAGTAGAACTAGGGTTTTGTTACGAGTAGAAAGTACCAACTTTTACCAAAACTGATTTTTATGCTTAAAAGTGTTTTGTAACCTGATTTTAATGATGAAATAGCTTCAATATCACCAAAATAACAAGAAATTTTGAAACTTGATGATTCAAAATAAATATCACCCTTACGCGTAGACTATACTACACGAATCAAAAACCAAGCTAAAACGATTCTACACACGTAAAGTTTGAAACTTGATGCAAAAAACTTAAACTTTAACACCCAATAAACCTTAAACCACAAGAATCTTGAGTTTACAAGTGTAAAAATTAAAGCTTTAAGCTTAGGAAAGTTATGCACGTTCAAAACCCATGCGTATGAAAAAATAACTTCAAAAACAAAAGTGTTTCACCCAACTAGATGGCGATTGATACCACTGTTAGGTCACCATAAGTTAACACAAGCATCAATATGTAAGAAATAGAGATGAGATAGACCGGTTGAAAACAAAAACACACACACGAATATACTAAGGGCGTTCTTGGTTAAGGGGTTAAGGGGGGTGGGGAATGGGTAAGGTATTCAAAAGGGCCCACCTCACTCATAATATAGTGCTTGGTTAGGGAGGGGTAAGGGATTGATTACCCCGTAATGGGTAATGAACCATTATAGAATAAATTGAGGGGTAAGGGATTGATTACCCACCTCACTCATTCCTTTGCATTCCCTTTCCCTTTCCTTTTCCCTTTCCCTTTCCCCACTTTGAACCAAGCGGGCCCTAAGTAAACTTTAGGCGTAGGATATATGAAAATGTGAACAACCAACCTTCCAAGGAAGGTTTACAAGTGTTTATATAGGGAAGGGAACTAGGGCAACATGTCCAGTCCCTTCCTTCCTTATTGGGCTTGGGACAAGGCTTATGGGCTTTCTACATAAGCCTTGCCATTAATACAAACATAAAAGCCTAGTTTAAGCAACCTATTACATATTAAATACTAACACTTGAAATATAAGTTAGGAGTGATTCCAACAAAGGATTTAAAACATACATTTTTAGGGGGTCATTTAGGCCCTAAATCTACACATTTTATATCCGTTACTGCTTAAAATTGTTCCTTTTCACATTTTAGGTCTTTTGGAAGCAAAATGCTGGAATGAAGCATATTTGGACAAAAAGGAGCGAAAACATGAAGAAAATGGCAAAGTCAAGATCAAAGGCACTCCAACACACCTGACGGCGTCCCAACCAAAGGACGATGCCAACCCTTTATAGAAGACTTGATCAAAAGTGCACGCGACGGCTTAGCGGAATTTCTGGTCCTAAAGCCTGATGGCGTCACGCCTAAACTATGGAAGGCGTCACTCACAACTTTCACACCAGAAGCCCAAGATCTAAGATTCAGAAGACGTCGCTACTGAAGACTGACGGCGTCACACATCTCACATGACGCCGTCCCAACGATGACTTGGCCTAAAAAAACCCTAATGACGGCGACCTGACGGCGTCACTAGCAAAAGGTGACGTCGTCGCGATTGTAAATCTGTATATAGAATTCGATTTTTCTGTATTTTAAGAGGTAGAATTTTGGAGAGCAAACCCTAACTCAGTTGTAATCTGACTTGGACAGTATTCTAGAGTCCCATACCCTATTTTACATCACAATATAAGTTTGTTTATCCAATTTATTATTATATCTACCCCATGTTTAATTGATTGTGTGTATGCTTGCTTGTTTAACATGTCTAGCTAAATTATTCTTGTGTTTTCTTAGATCTATGAAACCTAGTTATTAATTGTTGTTAGGTTGTCTCTTGTCTTAATTGGTGGACGCTAGAGTAAAGAAAACTGGCTTCTTCTTTCATTGTTGCGAGCTTGAATGTCCTAAATAGCAAAAAGCCTTTGAGTGCACATTAGGCCATTCGTGGTGTTTATTGCGTGAATTGTAGCTTTAGGATAGTAGTGTATTCGGGGGAGATGCTATTGCACTTGCCAATCCCAGGTATTCTAAAAGAGAGTTGCAATTCATAGAACTAAGGAATTAGGCACCACCCTATGACCAAACGGAATACAACGCACCAATTAAGATAAAGGAAGTGACAATTCAACCGACTAATAAAAGATAACTAGGTAGTAATAGCATCTAAGTGAACACATCTTTAATCATCATACGAGCACACCACAATTAGCATAACCTATCCAATAGTTAATTAGATAATTAGTAAGTAGTTAAAGTAGAAATTGGTAGAGTACCACCCCCAATCATATACCTCGATATTTTTTCCCTTGCTTTCTAAAAAAACATAAAAAAGACTAAAAAGAATCTTCCTCAACCCCACCTTCTCGTCATATATCTCTTTCTAGCATTCCTATTCCCCTAGAGAACAAAATAAATCCCCGAGTCTTACCCCATACTACACTACAACGATTAGGTTCACTGCCTAGAGGCTTGAAAAGCTTGCTCGTAGAAAATGAGGTTTTCTCGACCCCGAACCCTGCTATCAAGTTTTTGGCGCCGCTGCCGGGGAATAGAATAGCTAGTTAGATTTCTATCTCATTTAGGTCCACTCGCTTGATTCCTATCAAGTGAGATTTTTTCTCTTTTTTATTAGCTTCCTTGTAGTCTATCCTCATTCTTTGTGTTTCTGGTCGTAACCTTGTCACTTTTCACCATGGGTGACAATCCACCAAACAACAATCCACCACCACATCAACCACTTCCACTCAACAAACCACCACTTGACCCGCCAAGAGGCCATACTCTTGGTGAATACTCTAGACCGAGCCATCAAGGCTATAGAAACACCATTGGGCTCCCACTTCAAGCTCAAACTACGGTCCTGCGATCCGACACCATCCGGTTGGTGCAAAACGGATGTGCATTCCATGGAATTTGTTTCGAAGATCCTAATCAGCATCTCAAGGATTTCCTAAAAATCGTGGACTCTATCGACCTTGATGCTACCACACGGGAGACCATGCACTTGCGTCTCTTCCAATTCTCTCTACGGGACCAAGCTAGTAATTGGCTTGAGCGACTTCCCGCCGGATCCATCTCAAGTTGGGATGATCTCACCACTCGTTTCCTTGCCCAATTTATCCTACCTGGGAGAACTACCAAGCAAAGTAATGACATCTTGATGTTTTAACAATGTCAAGGCAAAACTCTCTACGAGGCGTGGACTGATTCAAGGACTTGCTCCATAAAGTCCCTCATCACGACATTGGTCATTGGCTTCAAGTCCAAATCGTTTACGATCATGTCAATCTCTCTACTAGGCAAACCATCGACCAAGAGGCCGGTGGAAAGCTTAGTGAACTAACCGCGGAAGAGTCGTGGGGTACAATAGATGACCTTGCCCTCTATGACAACGAATGTTGGAATAACCCCCATGAGTTACCCAAAATTGTCAAGGCAATCTCTTTGCCTCCCATTGACTCACAACTTTCCAATCGTAGGATGTTTGAACTTGAAGATCAAGTCAAATTCCTAATGAGCTCCTACGAAACTCATAAGCCTTCACGCCAAGTGAACAAAGTCTCTTCCTTGTATGAGTTATGTAGTGGTCCCCATGACACTCGTAATTGCACGAGACTCCCCTAACAAGCTTCCGTGGACTACGCATCCTCGTGTACCAATGGAATAGGAGGAAGATTCCCCACAACACCCGGACCTAGGACTTACAACAAAGCCCGAGAGGCATGGAGGGGAAAACACGAATATAATTGGAGTTAAACCAAAGAATTCACCTCTAGCGACGCCCCATGGCCCCAACAACACAATCAAAACTCTCATGCCCCTAGTCAACACAAATTAGAAGGGATGATGCAACACCTAGTTACATCCCAAGAAGCCCAAATAGCCAAGATTTTGGACCACTTTAACCAACAACAAGTCGAGATGGATAGGAAGATAGATAACCTCTTGAAAGCCATAACCAATCATGATAGGACGACCACCGAAAAGGTTAATGCCATCTCGACTCACTCTCCCAAAAAAGCTTCCCTTGTTAAGATTAAGGACCCGAGGAAGTACTTTGCTCATTCACAATTTGGAAATGAAACTAGGGATCCGTCTTCATCAAAGCACGCTCACTTCATCAATGCCATCACCCTAGTGAAACCAAATAGGAATAGTGATGAAGCAAACCATTAGACGGTACTTGAGGTTAGTGAGACTCCTAAGGATGAAACAACTAATGAAGTAGATGAATTAGGTGATGAACACTTCAATAAGTTTCCTATGGATGAGGAACTTTCATACTACCCACACCTAGTGCGCGACCTTTGTCCCTTTTATACTAAGAGATGCCCACGAATCACCTTTGGAAATCCTAGAAACCTCAACATACCATGTTGCATAGGACATCTTTTTGTGGCAAAAGCCTACATTGATTGGAAGTCCCCAATAAACATCATGACTAGCACGTACTATATATGGGTGATGAAGAAACCTATCCCAAATAGACAATACCTCAATGATCCTAGAGTTAGATGTAATTTTCTTGGTAGAGTTAAGGGATTGCGCGTCTATGTAGGTAGCTTCACGTACCTAATGGATTTCGTGATTGTGGAAGATATTAGTACGGTTATAGATCCTAGTTTGTCCCATGTAGTTCTAGGAAAGCCTTTCGTAGATAGCTTCGGGATGAGTTATGATTCGTCATTAGGGATAGTTAGATTCAAGGATGAGACAGATGACATCGTCTACCAAATGCCATTTAAGATTGAGAAATTATCATCACTATCCAATAATGAGGAGGAACTTAAGCTATCGGCCTACTATAGGAATGAGGAGGATAAGAGGAGAGTGGAACTATCTGATGGGTAAGATTTGGATTCTATAAAGAATGTGAAACTAGGACCGAATATAGAACCAATTGGGGGCAAGATAACTTCTTAGAAAGATGCACGATAGGGAATAATAATGCTATGGAAAACCCCAATAGAAACCGTCATAAAGAAGAAGATGACGGTAAAGAAGTCACGTAGGAGCAACTTAAAGTCTAGTCTACAAGACTCATAAATAAAGAAAAGCGCTCGTGGGAGGCAACCCATGCTTAATTGTTTGCTTGTTTTTTTCATTTGTGTGTTTATATCTTTTTCATTATTTTTTATTCTCATGTTAGACTTTGTGAAAATGCTTTATTTTGTCTTTAACCTCGTCTTAATTACATATAAAGGTATTTTACAAAAAGATAAGTGTAGGGAAGATCATTTATATTTTTTTAAGAACATGAACATGAGATTAACAATAATTGAAATTGATATATATGTGTGTTTGTTAGATTCAAATGCTTGTATCGAGTCATAATAGATGTTTTGCAGAAATTTTTCCAGGTTTTAATGAGGTAATTTTTCCAGAAAAACACAGCAACCCAGTTTTTGTTAGGCTGACTGCGTCAGGATTAACACCTGACGACGTCAGGAAATGTAGAAACAAAATATCAGTTTTGTTTTCTTTATAATTTATGATTTTTTAATTCCCAATTCTTAATTTTCTAGAAAAACTGCAAACATCAATTCCACAAGGATTATATCTTACTTCCTTTCTAGGGTAGTTGTGTGTCATATATAGTTTTACCGCCGATTTTACGCGAAGGTTTCGTTTATTTTCTTATAAGTATGCAAGTTATATTGGACAAGAAGAAGAAACACGCATTGGATGAAGCTTATTACTTATGCATTCTTCTTGGAGGAGGATTTAACCGCAACTTTACACATATCCTACCGAGCTAGTCAGGAGAGTATTAGTTTCTTTCTCTTACTTACCTTCCTTTATCATAACTTTGATACTTTCGGGGAACACTAGGGACAATGTTTAGTTTAAATGTAGGGAGGGAGAATAAAACAGGAACTTAGAAACTATTCACTCACTTGATTATTTGTCTTGTCCTAGGTAATTTGTGTGATAAACCATGAAATATTTGTTAAGACAATTTTAGCACCAAATTTAAATTTTTTTATGACATTTATGAGCTAAAATTTAGTCTTAATAAAGTGTCTCATGGATAGGAATTATATGACTAGCACAAAAACCGTATACCACTTAAATTCCACCCCAAAATGTGAGGTTCGCCCCCTAGATCTTTAGGAATAAAAGCATTCATCTTTAATGCTTAGTGAGTGTACCGGTAGTATAATAGATTCTAGAACTTGTTTTGTGATGCATTCTGAGATCGGTAGTGAGACTACACTTGTATAGTTATGAGTAACTAAATGATAAGGGGCATTAGGATAACCCTTGTTTTAAACCTGTATTATAATTACATCTTCCACATCGGTTGACTAATTTTCCCCACACCCTTGCAATGTACTCATCTTTAGTACACGATACCCCTATTTAACTCCTCAGAGCCTATATTTTTCACGGTTATCGTGATGTTTCAGTTTTCCGGAATATCAATGAAGAGCATTGTTTACAATCCACCCCCAAATGTTACACCCAAATCGCCTTAGCCTACCTTGTATGAACTCATCTTTAGTGCATTATTGTTATCACTACTAAACACTTAGTTCAATTATCTAGTTACTTGCATGGTTGCTAAGTTGAGTCATATATTTTTTATACAGTTTTGGAACGATTGGGACTCACGGGTTAAAGTAATATTTTATGGAATAACGGGAAAGAACGATAAATTCAAATTCCCTTTGTCTACGTAATTAAATACTCCAAGTGTTTTGCTATTTTCAAATTAGGTAAATTAATGTTAGTTAAATAAAACTCAAGTGTAGGGATGCTCCTATAAATCCCTTTATTTTGAAGTTATCGTAGAGGATGGTAGAGAAAAAATGTATGAAAGAAGTCCGAAAAAAAGAGAAAAAGAATTGTTGAAAAAAAAAAGAGATAGAGAAAAAAACATACGGGCTACCATCCTAAATCTATCTTTATGTTTATGTTTTTAAGTTTGTGTTTGTGTTTTGTTTCAAGTTGTTTAGTGTTAGTGAGTCGAGTCTTGGCTTAGCAACGCCATGCTTTACATGCTTGTAACATAAGATTTTTGACTTGCCACCACTAAATATCCCCTATCCAACAAAACCCTTTACTTCCCTACCCTAAGCCTAACATTACAACCCTTGTAAAGACCTCTTAGATAGTTATTCATAAGTGCTTAAGCCAAAGCGGTGGAGGTTTGATCTATTCTCAAGCTTATGGTAATCTATGTACTATGCCAGGTAATGAGTGTTTATCTTCCATTTCCACTCATATGATTATTGTGGCGCTTGTACTTGTTGTGAGGTGCTAGTATATAATTTCCGTGCTTGTTATGATTATTGTGGAGCTTGTACTTGTTGTAAACTATTCTAAACCAATGCTTCATGCCCCCTAACTTATAAATTGATTGGCCAAAAACATATTTGCTTGAGGACAAGCAAATTCCAAGTGTAGGGATATTTGATAAGAATTAAAAACATACGTTTTTAGGGGGTCATTTAAGCCCTAAATTGACACATTTTATACCTGTTATTGCTTAAAATCGTTTCTTTTCACATTTTAGGTCTTTTTGAAGCAAAATGCTGGAATGAAGCATATTTAGATAAAAATGAGGGAAAACATGAAGAAATGGCAAAGTCAAGATCAAAGGCACTCCAGCACACCTGACGGCGTCCCAACCAAAGGGCGACGCCGTCCCTCTATAGAAGACTTGATCAAAAGTGCACGCGACGGCTCAGCGGAATTTCTGGTCCTAAAGCCTGACGGCGTCACGCCTAAACTATGGAAGGCGTCACTCACAACTTTCACACCAGACGCCCAAGATCCAAGATTCAGACGACGTCGCTACTGAAGACTAACGGCGTCACACATCTCACATGACACCGTCCCAACGATGACTTGGCCCAAACGAAACCCTAATGATGGCGTCACTAGCAAAAGGTGACGCCGTCGTGATTGTAAATCTATATATAGAATTCATTTTTCTGTATTTTAAGAGGTAGAATTATGGAGAGCAAACCCGAACTCAGTTGTAGTCCGGCTTGGACAGTATTCTAGGGTCCCATACCCTATTTTACGTCATAAGATAAGTTTGTTTATTGAATTTATCATTATGTCTACCCCATGTTCAATTGATTGTGTGTATGCTTGCTCGTTTAACATGTCTAGCTAAATTATTCCTGCATTTGCTTAGAACTGTGAAACCTAGTTATTAATTGTTGTTAGGTTGTCTCTAGTCTTAATTGGTAGACGCTAGAGTAAGGAAAACTGGCTTCTTCTTTCATTGCTGCGAGCTTGAACATCCTAAATAGCAAAAAGCCTTTGAGTGCACATTAGGCCATTTTTTGTGTTTATTGCGTGAATTATAGCTTTAGGATAGTAGTGTATTCGGGGGAGATGCTATTGCACTTGCCGATCCCGGGTATTCTAAAGGAGAGTTGCAATTCATAGAACTAGGGAATTAGGCACACCCTATGACCAAACGGAATACAACACACCAATTAAGATAAAGGAAGTGACAATTCAATCAACCAATAAAACATAACTAGGGAATAATAGCATCTAAGTAAACACATCTTTAATCATCATACGAGCACACCTCAATTAGCATAACCTATCCAATAGTTAATTAGATAATTAGTAAGTATTTAAAGTCGTAGAAATCGGTAGAAGTACCACCCCCAATCATATACCTTGAGATTTTTACCCTTGCTTTCTAAAAAAAACATAAAAAAGACTAAAAAAAATCTTCCTCAACCCCACCTTCTCGTCATATATCTCTTTCTAGCATTCCTATTCCCCTATAGAACAAAATCAATCCCCGAGCCTTACCCTATACTAAACTATAATGATTAGGTTCACTGCCTAGAGGGTTGAAAAGCTTGCTCGTAGAAAAGGAGGTTTTTTTGACCCCAAACCCTGCTATCAGTGAGGAAATATGTACTTCTAACACTGTTATTTGTGAAAGTTTTTCTTCTGTGGATGCAGGTACTTGTAAGAGTGATGAAGGTTCATACACCCGATGTGGTAAAGAAGAACTTTATGCCTATATCGCATGTGGAGATCCGTATCTAGTTCCACTCTTAACTCCACTTTTACTAGTCCAACATTAATTTTTCTTTCTTCAAATCTTCTTTGTAAATATTTTTTCAAAAAGAAAAGAAAAAAGACAAAAAGACAAAAAATTTGAAAAAACCAACAAAAATAAAATACAAAAATAGAAAATTTTCAAAAATCCAAAAACATTATAAAACTAAAAAATTCAAAAATATCCTTCTCGCGACATGTCTCTCGTATAATCGATATTCTATACATTTCTAGAAATGTCATTCCACAATGATACGGACATGTACAGAATCTTGAGCGAGAGTTCACTAAAATGTTTTCAAAACATGTTGTTTCTTTCTAAATTTCTCATAATTTTTCTTAAAAAATTTAATGGCTTGCAGTTACTTCAGATTGTAACCCGGATTTCAAAATAATGGCTTGTAAGTATGTCAGCTTGCAACCTGAACCTTAAAGAAAGGAAAGTGCTACGCAAAACCAACTTTCATATATACCGAGCATTTATCCCAAAACAAATGAAGATACTTCTCTACAATATCTTCAAAATATTTTCAAAAATTCCTCATCTTGCGTACCATTGATTCGACATTTTTCAAAAATATTTCTCAAAATCGCTCACATTTGGTACCAAGATATCTCCCTAATCAAATTTTTAAAATATGCTTTCTTTAAGGGGGAGTATAAAACCAAAATGTTCCAATTTCATGAAAAAATCAAATCCATTTGTCTCCCCAAAAGATTCCTAAAAACATGTTTAATCCATTGATATCAAAAATATCATGAATATGCTATTTTTGAGGGGGAGAAACGTGATTAAAATGTGATAAAAAAATGTTTTAAGATCGTTGTTGAATCTCAAAAGAGCTTGACTCAGACGTAACCAATGAATTGACGATAAAAATAAAGTCAGTACTCGAAAAGACTTGTTCCTGGACGGGTAATAATTTCAAGCTGGTCTAACCAGTCCTGTAAACGTGTCTCGTGATAAGGTTTTAAAATGTACCTTTTTGAGGGGTCATTTAAGCCCTTATTTGATCACTTTTATATCCGTTATTACTTAATATCGTTCCTTTTCACTTTTTAGGTCTCTTGAAGGCAAATTACTATAATGGCACTTATTTGTACGAAAAGGCGCGGATATACGAAGAAAATGGCCAAAGTCAAGAATCGAGACACTCAGGCTGCTGAAAACATAAGGTGACGCGTCCTGCTTATCGCGACGCCGTCGGAGGATTTGTGACGGGACGAAGCCAAAACTCTTATTTTCAAGTGACGACGTCAAGTTATAAAAGAGTAGGCCGTCGCAACTTAGACGGCCTAGATTCAATCCGACGGCGTCAGAAGTGAAGAGGACGGCGTCACAGGCATAAGATGACGCCGTCGCAAGTCTAACGTGGCCAAGACGAAACCCTGATGACGGCGATCCGACGACGTCACAAAACCTAAGGTGACGCCGTCGCATGTGTAATCTTATATATAGAATCCGAATTTTTCAGTATTGATGTGTAGTCTTTTGGAGTAAAAACCTAAACCGAACCAAGGCTGTCTTGTACAGTATTTTAGGGTTCCAAACCCTATCTTACATCAAGATAAGTGCAATACTTCATTAATACAATTATGTCTTTGATTATTTGTGTGTATGCTTGCATGTTCTCCATGTCCGGCTAATTTACTTTTGTGTTTGCTTAGGGAATATGAAACCTAATTATTGAATATTGATTGGTTGTCTCTTATCTTAGTTTGTTAATGATCTAGTAATGCGATAGGTCATTCTTTGTGTACTTAATGCTTGATTAAATCTTTGTGAACCTTAGAATATAACTCCTTGAGTAGTTGTAAGCTAAACCATCCAAAGAGTGCCTTAGAGTAAGAGTTTATTATCCCTAGTGGGTTTTGTAGACGAGACCCTTTGGTAAGTTCAAAGAGTTAGGGAGAAACGCATACCCTACAACTTTAGACACACAACGCAACTAAGAATAAGGACGTGACAATTCAATCACCAATAGGAGATAATTAAGGAGTAGTAAAACCTAAGTAAACACATCTTTAAACTATCATACGAGCACACAATAATTAGACATAGACTACCATCACCTTAGATTAGATAATTAGATAAGTAGAGTAATCGGTAGAAATACCAACCCCCAAATCCAAACCCCGAGATTCGTACCTTTCAATTTCCTAAAAAAACATAAAAAGATAAAAAATAATCTTCCTCAACCCCAACCTTAGCGTAGTAACTTCTCACTAGCATTCCTATTCCCCTAGAGAACGATATCAATACCCGTGGCTTACCCTAATACTACACTACAACGATTAGGTTCACTGCCTAGGGTGTTATAAAACTTGCTAGAAGAAAAGGAAGTTCCTTTGACCCCGAACGACGCGTGTAGCGTTATCATCTCGCAAAGGTCTTGTCTAAGTAGAGCGTACCATCTCGAGAGACTTTCTTTAGACTTACACCTGGACGGGTAATAATTTCAAGCCAATCTAACTAGTGATGTAAACGTGTCTCGCAAAGGTCTAGTCTATTGAAAGTCGATCAATTCAAAAACTGCAAACTCTTCCCTCAATGTGCAGATTTAAGATAAAATAATATAAGCACATGTGAAGGGGGAGTATTTCTGAAAATACAAAACTCTCAAGGTGTTTGCAAAATATTTTTTATAATCATAAACACTTTGAGAGATTTTCAAGGAAAAAGGTTTTATGGCAACATAGGATAGTCATGGAGTTATAAGGTGATTAAGGTTATGTTTTAGGTCCTATGATCCGCCAGAGCCGGAGAGATCTACCCAAGGACAACACCATTAGTTAGAATTAGAAAGTCCTTAGGTATGATTGAAAAAAAGAGTAAAGTGAGGAAAGGAGAATGAAGGGGTTGAAGAATGAAAAAGAAAAGTTGTGAAAGGGTGAAAATAAATAGCCCTCCATAAACTTGGGGCAGAAAATGGGTCAATACATCTGCTACTAGCTGTCACAAAGATGCCACTTGTGTTGAAGAAAAGACGTCATGGACCCAGTGACGTACTACACAACCCCTCCTAGCTACTCAAGTTACTCTTAAAAGGTTTTTGTTTCATCTCTCACGGAGAACCTTGCATAATCTATCGATCTCTCACTCCGAGATGTGTTGATATTCAAAAGGTGTTAGTCTGCTCCAACCTTCGCTTACTAAAATCAAAACGCACTTAATCGAGTCTAGAGCCACGATATTCATCAAAAGATCTGTTAGGATACACTTTCCAATATCATACACTTGTGTTCGCCAAAAAGGACACAAGTTGTATAAGATTCTTTTGTAAGATCTTTTGATCGTGCCTCACATATCATGGTGGTTTTTTTATGTTTCAAGTGGTCTACAGTCGTGGAGTGATATCTCGGTATACTTCAGCGGCTCACCTGAGTTGTTGATATACGTCAGTATATCTTGTTAGCCTTCTTGAGGGTCTCCAATTCAGGAACTGCCTTTGTGAGGATTAGAGATCTGTTTTCAAACTATGTTGTTAATACTCTCGACATTCGAACCTCTAAGTGCTGGAAATCCCGCCAAGGAGATTCCTTTCATGAATCGAGTCCTGAAGATGTGGGTCTTTACCTGGATTTATCCAATGTAATGATAATTGTCCCTCAATAGGATTCAGACGGCTGATGTGCCTGACCAAGGTGAATGGAATCAAGACATTCATCAGTAAAACAATCGTAGTGGTCTATTCTCAAAGAAAAGTCCATCGTGATCGATCAATATCTTTTATCTAACATATTTATGCAGGTACTGATGATAGTACCTTGGAGGAAAGACCGTTACCATCCCCATGTACATCAACACGTTCACCTCAACATATTCATACTTATATGAAGTTCATCCTCATCAAATATTAAGTCAGAATGTTCAAGACAAAGTTTTACTTCAAAGTTAAAGATCAAAATGTCAAAGAACAAGTTCATGTATCAAGTGAGGAAGACATTAGTATGAAGTTAAAAGTCTTTTCAAGACGTATGAGTATGGTGGAGAAGACGACACGACAAATCATCAAAGATGTTGATCAAAGGCAAGAAAGATCAAAAACGTTAATCAAAGATCACAAAGCATAAAGGAACAAAGAATCAAGATAATTCTAAGACATTTCACGAAGTTCAAGATCATGACAACTAATGACATCATCACAATGAAGCATCTAAATGATGACATCCCTTAGGGGGAGATTTTTAGACTTAGTGCAAGTGATTTTTATTCTTGGTTTATTATCTCGTGATTTGTATTTATCTTTTACGATTGTAAACAGTTTAAGTAAGTGGTAAAAACCTTAAGTTAATATGTTTTATTCTAATATTCCTACCTATCCTACGTCGCCCCAACTTGTAAACCTTGTAAGGGTTTCTTCCTTATAAAAGGAACCAATGTCCTTCCATTTGATGTGTGTAATTCTAGGGGTAAGGTTACATAGTGCTTCTAGGTTCTTCCAACTCTCTTGTATCTCTTCATCTTCTTCTTAATCTAATATTCTCTTCATCTTCTATCTATCTTTATTGTGTGAAATGGTTTAATATTGGGTTCCTACATTTGACTTGGAGTCTTGTTTGTTGATTGTCATGATATGGAATACTGGTTGTCTATGCACCACTATTATGCACAAACAAATGTGTCCCTCTACTGATTTCATTTTGTCTATCTTTATATATGACAAGGGAAAGAGTATAGTGAGCGTTGATGATCTGGATATCAAATTAACAAAACTTGAGGATTTGGATGAGCAATAAAGGAAATGAATGAAAGGGTAGGGAATAGTGGTGGTTCTAGCATAGTGAGATGTACCAGTAGCAACAAAAGGAGGTAGTGTTAATGTAAGAGTTCTAGCATAGTTTTTTAGGGTCAACATTTGACCAAATAATCCCTCATATGTATATGAAGCATTAAAACAACCTAAGTTAAAATAGTTGATTAAGTCAGAGAAATAATTCATTCTCTGATAAAGTCAAACTATAAACCATGAGCAAAGTTTACTCCCTAACAGAGGATCAATCTGCTTATCACTATCAGCTATCTTGCAAAGTTATACACCTCGGCGAGCAAACCTCAAAAGAGTTAGAGTCCAAGACCATTTGAAATAATTAAATCAAATGACGTTATAAAGAACAACGGTTTGACCAAAAGAACTATCTGAGTATCTTTACATATCAGAGTATAAAAAACTCAGATATGCTGTATACTTCTTGAGGATAACAATATAGCTTTGTGAAAGTCAAAGACTAAACTGAATAGATACATTGTAACCTGATGCGGATTCAGCTAGCAAAATATAAGGAGAATAAAAACAACCAGAATCTTGGAGACTGGCAAATGTCTCTAGAGCTCTGACAGACTTATCAACTTAAGCCATCCAGAAGAACCATTTACCCTGACCAATTACATCTATCAGGCACACTTAGAGTATACTTCAAGATACTTGATAAAGTATGCCGAAAGGATCTGGCTAAAGTTCTCAGACACGCTTAGGCGGGAGTAATTTGACATAAGGCAAAGTGGGAAAACCCTTGGGAAGATAAGGACTCATCGAGAGTAGGGAAAGCAACGTGCATGAGGTGTCAGCACATTAAAGCAACCCTAGACAAACGATTGTACGTGTACCTTACTTCCTATTTGCTTTTGGTTTAGATGTCACTGTTCTCTTGTAACTACTAACAGTGTATCTCCCTAGTATATAAAGGGAGGTTAGTAGTAGTGATAAGCAATCGACTACACCACTAGAAACTTCCTCCTCTTTTAAGTGAGATCTTTATCTTCATAACTTGAAGAGTAACATTTGTCATTACCAAATATAGTATATCGTAACTATCCCTCGTAAAGCCCTCACCTTAACCTCTAAGTGAGACTAATACAGTCGTAATGTATAAATAGGTATTATTAGTTGACTCAGGTCAAGATTGTGTAAACATGCTCTTATTTCTAATGAGATTTGATTATTTTCATTTGCTCAAACTCTTGTTCATACGTTTCATAGTTTTACACAAAAATATCGGACCAAGAAGTGGTATCAGAGCGAGTGTATCACTCCCATGATCTAGATCCGTTCTTGAATGATGACTAATAATACAAAGCCATTCTCGAATGTTGGCTAATAACATTCGAACGCGTTCCTCAACAAAGCCCCACACAAATATTCCCCTTCCATAAAATCCTCGAGCATTTTTTCAAACATGATCGTTTACCTCAAACAATTCTTGTGTGAAAAGTAGTTCCATCTATCTTCTCTTAGGCCACTTATTTTACCACTTTTAACGCCAATGTTACTCTAGAGTTTCAAGTACCTTTGATCATAAACGTATTTATCTGGACAACCAAGTTCAGAGTAAACATTTTAAAATCTCAAAGGTAACTTCGATGGCAAGAGCTTCATGAGAACTCAGTCTCTCACAAGACATAAGAGTGGTAATACTTAGGAATGTTATATGGTTGACCCTAATAATAACATACAATGGAAGAGAGTCATAAGATGTTAATAATACGGGGAATACAAAAACAAAAAGGGTAAGAGGACGCGTCTTTAGGATAGGTACAAATCATACATCAGTGAGTGTTAAGATACTGAAATAGTCCCTGTTCCTACACTACCTAGGATGCCAATCAACAAAGGATGAAAATCAATGACTTTCTATATACCATTTTTGAAACTCAGCTGATAAGCTATGTACTGGAAAACTTGCTTACAGCTGAGTAAAACGGGTAAACTTAACGCTATTCCTATATTTAGATAGGAGGAGATTGTTGACCAGAAAAGCTAAGAAAATAGTCTATGATTTTCTTAGAATAACATATTTTAAAGTTGTTGAACATAAAAGAGACTTAGTAGCACTTGAATTTGAAAGGTTTTCTTAAACCTGGAAAGTCAAGAATCTTAAGTCTGTTTTATTTCAGCGACACAAATGGTATGAGTTATAAATCCTAGGAATATCAATGCAGAATTGACCAGGGATAAGAAGGCACTATCAGCACAGTTGAAACCTCACCCTAAGTTAGATTGAAGGGAATCAGAAGCCATATAAAATCAAAGAAGGATGATGAAATGATACCTTCATCAACTTTATAGTCAAACACAAACCCTACCTCTGAACCAAATTCCTCAAATTGATTTCAAAGTCATACCTGACACTTGAGAACCTGGAACTTCATAAAAACTACAAACAGACTAATACCTCTTAACCAAAACCTTCCATTGGTCACTGAAATTTCCAAAATCAGAGACTAAAAGGACACAGTCCTCAAATAGAATAAATGGTTCAAATCAAGAAATGTCTGGCTTCCTTTCGAGAAGAAGTTTAAATGCTTGGAAACACACATCCAAGAAAGAACTTAAGGATAAGCCAAGCATCATAAAAACCTCTAAAGAGTCAGACATCTGTTTATAGTTATACATGTAAATACTTGGTTGTAAATCAGAGTGTACGAAGAAGCCGTTATGCTCACTTACCTCTGATACACTTAGACCACCTTAAAAAACAGATATTTATTTTTTCATTCATGATTGTAATTCAGAATGTTAGAAGAAGCTGTTATGCTCACTTACTTCTTATAAAACTTAGGCTAATTTTATGTTCAAATAGGTGGAGATTGTTAGGGTCAACGTTTGACCAAATTATCTCTCACAAGTATTTGAAGCATTAAAACAACCTAAGTTAAAATAGTTGATTAAGTCAGAGAAACAGTTCATTCACTTATATAGTCAAACTGTAAACCATGAGCAAAGTATACTCCCTTACAAAGGATCAGCACTGCTGATCACTATCAACTATCTCGCAAAGGTATACACCTCAACTAGCAAACCTAAGAAGAGTTAAAGTCCAAGACTATTTGATATAATCAAATGTTGTTATAAAGAACAACGGGTCTGACCAAAGAACTCTCTAAGTATCTTCACATATCAGAGTATAAACAACTCTAATATGTTCTATATTTCTTGGGGAATACAATAAAGCTTTGTGAAAGTCGAAGACTAAACTGAATTAATACTTTGTAACCTGATGAGGAGTCAGCTAGCAAAGTATAAGGAGAATACAAACATGCAGCCTGATCAATTACATCTATCAGACACACTTAAAGTATACTTAAAGAGACTTGCTAAAGTATGTCGAAAGGATCTGGCTGAAGTTCTCAGACACGCTTAGGCGGGAGTAATTTGAGATAAGGCAAAGCGGGAAAACCCTTGGGAAGATAATGACTCATTGAGAGCAGGGAAAGTAACTTGCATGAGGTGTCAGCACAGTAAAGCAACCGCAGCCACACAATTACATGTGTACCTTACTTCTAGTTTGCTTATAGTTTATATATCACTGTTCTCTTGTAACTACTAACAGTGTATTTCCCTAGTATATAAAGGGAGGTTAGTAGTAGTGATAAGAAATCGATTCCACCACTAGAAACTGTCTCCTCTTTTAAATGGAATATTCCTCTTCATAACTTCAAGAGTAATATTTGTCATTACCAGGGATAGTATTCGCAACTATCCCTCGTAAAGCTTTCACCTTAATCTCTAAGTAAGAAAAATACAGTATTAATGTACAAATGGGTATTATTAGTTGACTCAGGTCAAGATTGTATAAACATGCTCTTATTTCTAATGAACGTCAGTTATTTTCATTTGCTCAAACTTTTATTCATACGTTTCATAGTTTTACACAAAATTATCAGACCAACATAATTACTTTTGTGAAATGTATCAATGGTGGTTCTGGCATCTATGGATGCTAAAAACAATATTTTTATTTTTGTTGTAAGTGTTTTGGTTGTAAAAACATAGTTATGGCATCAATTGATACTAAAAACAAGATTTGAACTTAACTTGTATGTATTTAGGAGTGATGGATGTATATGATACTCTTTTATTTCTATTCTGTTGTGTTCTACATATTCACACATTATGATTGGTAGCTTTTTTTTTCCTTTTTTTTGAACTGCCTAACCAGTATATGGTGTGTTTGACTTTTGATCAGTCAAACATACTCTAAACTTCCCATTCATATGTATAACCATTTTATTGGTGTGTTTGACTTTCATTATTCAAACATACTCTAAAATTACCATTAATATGTGTAACCAATTTATGGTGTGTTTGAATTTCATCAGTAAAAACATAATCTAAACTTCCCATACCATATGTGTAACCAGTTTATTGGTGTGTTTGACTTTCATCAGTCAAACATACTCTAAAATGCACATTCATATGTGTTACCAGTTTATGGGATGTTTGACTTCCATCAGTCAAACATACTCTAAACTGCCCATTCATATCCATTTTTAGTTTAGGGGATGTTTGGAACTGCCTAACTAGTTATCGCATGAGTTACACCCAACGAAGTATGCACACCTAAGGAAATTTATGGTCTTTAACATTGTCTCTTATCTCCATAAGGTTCTTCCACCCCCATAAGTATTCTTTCCATATATGCTTAATAGTTTAACTAAAACTATATTTTCTAAACCCTAATAAGTAAAAATAAATTAAGAGTATATAAGCAAAACCAAAACACATGTTTGAGTTTAAAGGTAGCAACAAAAGTTGTGTGAGTGTGCAACATAGTCTGTGAATGTTAACACTTAAGACTTGTTTTACAACAAAATTTACAGAATTACCAATTTATACATTAATATTATTAGAGTTTAAAGGTATCAACAGAAGTTAAGAGTTTTTCAACATCCTAGTACAAATTTTCTACTGAATCCAGTCATGGTAACTTGGACTTCCTCTTTCTGCTTGAAGATCCCACATCTGTAGCATTAGGAGCTCTTGACTTCCTCTTACTACTTGAAAACCCCACATCTAGAGAATTAGGAGCTCTTAAGGCAAGTAGCATCCAGTAAAGGAGATTTCCATGTACCATCTTGGAGCTGAAGTTGAAGCAGCTTGTGCATTAAAAGCTTTAACGCATTACAAGCTTTAACATCAGCCTGTGCATTGGGAG
This sequence comes from Chrysanthemum makinoi, assembly GCA_910596185.1. Taxonomy (NCBI): domain Eukaryota; kingdom Viridiplantae; phylum Streptophyta; class Magnoliopsida; order Asterales; family Asteraceae; genus Chrysanthemum; species Chrysanthemum makinoi. Next base: position 211,082,941 of record OU343220.1, read on the forward strand.
CTTATGAAGTGAGTGGTATTTAACATCACTCAATAAGAAAACATCTTCATCACTAGAAACATCTTCATAACTAGATAATATTTCAGTCACTTCTGCAAATAATTGGAATCTATAAGCTGTTGTATTTATCATCCCAATAATACAAGAGCTTGACTGAATAAGACAAGAGGTTGAATACAACAAAATGCATACCTTTATTCATCACTAAATGACATTAAGCACATGAACCATGTACTACATTAAGCACACCAACCTTTCAAAACCTCCGATTCATCGTGCACATATTTCCATAAGTATTGCATAATCTCATCAAACAGTCCATCCATTTCGTTCCGAGTGTTCCCATATTTAGCATTAACAAACTTTACCATACCACCAGTTATCTCAAAATTTCTCCAATCCTTATCAGTCTTTTCCAACGAAAACATAGCCTTTCCCTTAACATTGGTTTCCATAGTTAGCAATTGGGTTGGTTTGGTTGTATGTAGGAATTGATGAAATTAGGGTTGGGTTGGTTTGGTTTAATCCTGTGTTTTTGGGGGAAAAAGAGTTTATTTGTGTTTATTAAGGTTATGGGTTGGGTATAACCCGACTGAAAATCGCGACAAAAAAGCATAGTTGCATTGTTACAAAAATCATCCATGTAGTTTCGCAACGAAAATGGATCATTTTGCCCCTCACATGACCAAGGTTAATGGCTGAAACTAACGAACGTCCAGTCAAAGGACGGGTCAACTCAAAATGGATAACCACGAGGACGATTGGTGTAATTATTAAGAGTTAAGGTGAAACCTGCAACTATCTAACCACAAGGACGATTTATGTAATGACTTTAAAAAAATATATGGTCTAAAAACTTGCAAAAGGAAATTTGCATCCTAAGATAAGATTTAATTCAAATTTAACTTAATTTTCTAATATATTACTAAAACTAGGATTTTTAGTTTAAATGCTAAGATTACTCCTAACATATTATACTTTACTATATTATATATATAAATATATTTTGTTTGCTGAATGTCTGACGGTTAAGCGCAACTACATTTGTAGCTTCTGCAACTAGTCATAAGTTATCAAAAGTTTTTATTGATAAACAACTCTTTTTATTAAGGAACAACTTTTTTTTATTGATGTGCAACTCTTTATTGATGAACTATGCCTATGATAAACAACTGATTTTATTGATGAACAACGCCTATGATAAACAACTGATTTTATTGATGAACAACGCCTATGAAGAACAACTCATTTTATTGATGGACAATATCTGAGATAAGCAACTCCTTTTATTCATAAACAACACTTATAATGAACGACTTGTTTTTTTAAAATCTTTAAAAAACTATTTTATTTATTAATATCGGTTATGATGAACAACTTATGTCAACACGCTTTTCTTATCAACCATGAAACATCTTGTAACTCAATTCAAGTTTCGCGATCAAAAAATATATTTTAATTTTCAGATTTAATCATTTTATCTTACAACTTCTGATCAAATATTTAGAAGTTTTATTGATGAAAAACATCGGCAATGATGAACAAAGTATTTATAGCTGATTAAATTTATTGTTGAAAGTACACTAATCACATTCATATGAACAAAATATAAAATATGTAATACATACATAGTTTTCTCACATATTCATCATTATCATCTACACCAAACCGTTATCACCACCTAGTACACTACCATCACCCGCAAAAGGCATCATCACAATCATCGACACTCGCACCCCCACAACAATATTTTGAAAACAACTAGATCTGACATCAACCTCCACTTTCCCGAACACCACATAAACATTTTTTTTATAATTTGACTTTTCTGTAAGGGTGATAATCGTGTTTTAAATTCGTCTTGGTTCTTGTGATTCACCAAAAAAGAAAAAATTAAAAATTAAAAAATAGGGATTTTTAAATGGGTATTTTTTATTCTATTTTGATAACCCATATAATGATTATGAGTGCGAAGATTTAACGGAAAAACAATTAGCATTCAGTGACGCTTATGGTATAAGGGTTCGTGGTCACACTAGACGTAAGTAATTTATCTAGTAGTTTTTTGTTTGGTTTGTCATTCTTTTGACAGTTTTTTGGTTTGAAGCACAAATGATGCCTTTGTTTTTTGCCTATGTAACGGACTGAGATGTGAGATTCACTCACATCATATGTACTCAACTGTTTTTTAGTGCAAAATTTACTGGGTGTAACAATTTTTTACCCCAAAATTGTAGTTTTCTATGATTTTCCGATGTGGCTGGTGGCTGCCTCGATGGTGGCGACTCAGTGGTAGTCAATGGTGGCCGATCAAGAAAGGTAGGTTTGGATGGTGGTGTTAAAGAAAATTGATATTTGGTTGTGATGTGTGTTAGATTTGTAAATTTGTATAGAGCAATGCTAATTCACACACATTTCACATGAAGAAATTCACATTTTCATATCTCAAATGAATATGGATGGTGAAAAGGGAAAGATAAAATATAATACAATGAGATTGGTGCAACATACATGACATATGTGCGAGTGAAAATTTGTGTATAAATGTGTGTGAATGTAGCATTGCTTATTTGTATATAGAGATTAGGAAAGGTACGTATAAAATTGTATAGGGAGGATGCAAATAATAAAATAAAAATTCGAAAGGAGAGGTGTTTTTTTTCTCTTTTACTTGGGTTCTGACTCGACATTGCGAGCCGACTAATCCTAGGATGACTACTCTTTTAAATAGCCCGAAGTCATCGCAGGGTGAACTTCCGTCGCCACATGAGGATTAATTTTCTACCGAGGTTTAAACATGGACCTCCAGGGAGTTACCCATTTATGTAGAGTTTACATATCTTAACACTTAAACTTTGTTAAGTAAAATTAAAGAGGCCATACGAAATCTTGGGTGGATCTTCATTAACAGAAATGTAAACCATGATAAGAATGAGGCGAAAAAGGTGATTCGTACACATATCACAAGGGTAAATCAATGAACATGGTCAACCTCGCAAAAAGACAAAAACAAGAAATTGTGGAAACTGATGAAACATCCATCTTTCACCAAGCTAGAGTAGGAAGAAATTATCTGCCAAAAACTTATTACAAGTTCAGCTACGGCAGTTATACTTCTTTTGGAGTACATGAAAAAACCCAACCATGATGGGATGAGAATGCTCTCAACTTTCCTCCCTCTTAACTAAGAAAATGGCATGGCAATTGAAACTTATCAAATTATCTAACTTAAATTCATATTGATTGTTGAAGGTTCTTCACAAGCTCTGTTGTTGTCATAGAGAAGTCATCGACAATCTGCACCATTAAACGAAATAGGAACCACACGTTTAGAGTTGAAATTATTTTTGACGAGATTGGAAATATTATATTTTGAAATGAATTAATTGAATGATCAAGAACTATACTATATTTTTATGTCATGGTAATATGATTGCAGGTTTAATAAATTTTTTGTACCTGAGCAACAATGGTGATAAGAAGGTGCGTCTTAGCAAATGGCATGGAACTACTGCTGATGATGGATAGTCCAAGATTTTTCATCTAAGTTAGTGCTTTGATAAAGGAAGAATGATTTTTATGGCACTGAATACTAACTGTCAGAGTGTTTCCTAATATACACGCTTCGATCTTAGGAGTTGTCTTTCAAGGTGCAGTATGCTCTCCGGAGATCGTTGGTTCATCGCGCAAATAATAATCATCATCGCTAGAACTATGTCTAGATCTTTTCACGGAAACAGATTCTTGATCAACGTTCTTTCTTTTATTATTTTCTAGTGTTCCTTCGAGTTCCTTCACGCGACCTTCCAGTTCTTTTATGTAATTTGGTGCATCTTCCAACATAGATGCCTTATCCATCTAAAACATGTATTAATGTTAGTTCATTTATAAGCTCATGATGACTATGGTGATAAGTACTTACAATTGCATTGACCAAGTAGAAAACAATCGGTTTCTAAAGAGTGTGATAGTGTACCTTCTTAAGGTTAGGAAGTACGTTGGAAAAAGTAATGAAGTTCCGGTTCAACTTTTCTCTTCTCTTCCTTTCTGCCAAAACATGATCATTTGCCTGAATCGGGTTCCTGAGAGTGATTGAAACCATTGTGGTTTGGGCAGCTTCATACCCAAGCAAGTCATGAAAGTGGAAGGGCTAATCTTTCGGTTTTAGATCTCCAAACGATATGGTAAAAGTATTGGACGAGGGAAGATTGGTAGGAATAAGGGGTTCTGGTGTTGTGGAGATTTTGTTAATAGTACTACTACTCTTTTCTTGATAGCTAGGATTATTTACTTCAGACTGGTGAGTCTGAGAAGTTTGATTGATAGTCTTCGTCTTTTCTGAATAGATCTTTGAGTCAAATGAATCAACAATGTAGTTACCAATATCGTCGTAGAGTATGTTCATGTGATCATATCTCATGTATCCGGAATCCTCCATTTCCTGCAATATAGACACTAATGCAAAAATTGTCTTTTCCCACCAAAATTTTCCCATAGGAGAAAAGTCGTGGGAAATTTCCCACGGATAAGCAACCATTTACACACCAATTGCTTGACCAATTTTTTGTGGGAAATCGGTTGCAATTTTTCCACGTATTAGCGACAAGTTACACACCAATTTGTTGACCAAGTTTTTTGTGGGAAATCTATCTCAAATTTCCCACCTATTAGCTACTGTTTTACCTTTTAATATTGTGTACAAAAATTTTCAACGGATTACCCACCGATTTTATAAACCCATGTGAAATTTGTGGCTAGTTTACCCACCTATTTCCCACAAATTAGCTAATGTTTTTATGTTTTTTTACGTTATAATTTCCCATATTACTATGTATGTCTTCATATATGTTTGTAACTTCATATTAAATGTGTTTTTTTATTGATGTAATTATTTGCGTAGTTATTACAAATTCGTGTGTTTATATCTAATGCGTATTTATGTTAACACGTGCCACACGAACCATTGCATATACATGAGCGTTTTTATATATGTGGTTTAAGTTGATTCTCACTTCATATGTGTTTGTAGTTTCATATTATATGGGTTTGTTTATTAATGTAACTATTAATCTGAGTATCACAAGTGTATGTGTAGGTTTATTTATAACTTTTTGGTGGAACAAACCATCATATATGTATGGATACCTACACGTATATATTTCGTATGTCCATTTAGGACCTTCATTGTACCTATAAATGTTTTGTATGTAAGTATACAGACGTGTATATTCGTGAACGGTAACTATATTAAAAAATCTAAAATAAACGATTATGTCTGTGAGAAAATCGTCGGTAATTTCCCACAGATTACCTACGGATTAGGTAACTCTGTGGGAAATATCTGTGTAAATACCCGCGGATTCCACAAAAAATATCGTCTTTATGTTTTTGTATACTTACACATTCCCACGTTACTTAATATGTCTTCATATGTTTTGTAGTTTCATATTGTATGTATTTGTTTATTAATGTAACTATTTGTGTGAGTATCACAAGTGTATGTGTAGGTTTAGGTATAACCTCTTAGTGGAACAAACCATTGTATATGTGTGGATATCTACACGTATATGTTTCGAATGTCCATTTATGACCTTCATTGTATCTATAAATGTTTTGTATGTAGGTATACGAATGTGTATATGCGTGAACATGTAACTATATCAAAAAACTAAAAGAAAACTATTATATCCGTGGGAAAGTCATTGGTAATTTCCCACAGATTACCTACGGATTTGAAAAATTAGTGGGAACTATGTGAGTAAATACCCACGGATTTCCCACAAAAATACTGTCTTTATTTTCTGTGTACTTACATGTTCCCACATTACTTAGTATGTCTTCGTATGTGTTTGTAGTTTCGTATTACATGTGTTTGTTTATTAACGTAACTATTTACGTGAGTATCACAAGTGTTTGTGTAGGTTTAGGATTAACTTATTTGTATCATTAACGTAACTTATTTATGTTTTTTAATATTTTTCGTAACCTTCATTGTATCATTTGATATTTTGTGTGTAGATATACAAGGACGAGTTTGTGCGTGAGCGTGTAACTATATAAAAAAAGTATAAAATTGACTACGTCTTTGGGAAGGTTGTTTACTTTTGAGGGCTTTCTACTTTGGTTGTTTCTCATTCTTCTAGAACATCATCATACCAATTGATATCTTGAAAGAAGGTTGTATTCTCTCGAAACTTTATTTATATAATGGTTATCAAAATCACGATTATGATTGTAGGGTCGTACGATCCTTTGATGCAAACATACAAAAATGGATAGGATGGAGTAGGATCTTAAATATATTATCGAGGGTGGCAATATTTAGTATTATGTTGAAACACCATAAAGGTATAGATAGGGATGGCAAAAAAACCCGAACCCGAACTTTTTAGGGCGGGGTGGGGCGTGCTTATCGGGTTTTGGGGGGGGGGGGTTTCGGGGCTTTAACGGGGATTCTTATCGGGTTTGGGGCGGGGACGGGGAACACCATCCCTGCCCCGCCCCGACCCGAAATATATATATAAACAGATAAATATGTGTATATACATAAAATATTGTGTTAATATTTGGGTACTAAAAATGTAATTATCTAATTTTTGTTAGTTTTTATCTTTGTAATATTTCAAATTGTGATGATGGAAGATTGTTTTGTGTCATAATATTTTAAAAAAGTTTTGAATTATTCCAATACTTAATTTATTATTAATAGGATCTTGATTCTTCAAGTTATTTCATAAAATTATATTGTTAATAGTGTAAAAGTAAGAGTAAATGGGGAACGATACGAGTATGATGGCACAACACGCTCAATAAAGACAACCCGATAAGACCCCAATGGGGAATGGGGCAGGTTTGGGGGAGCATCTCGCCCCAACGGGGTTCCCCGATAAGATCTTCAATGGGGATTGGGGCGGGTTTCGGGATGACTTTTGTAATTGGGTTTAAGGATGGGGATAGCCGCCCCGCCCCAAACCTGCCCCATTGCCATTCCTAGGTATAGATAATGAACGACTTTAATGAATGTTAATTCACTTATTTTCATGTATCAATGCTTATTATTACTATTATGTGTCATCGGTAGTGTTTTCTAAACGTTTGAAAAAAAAACACTAGGAAATCCATAGGTGATGGTTATTATTTTCTAGGGATTTTCGTCGGATCTCATTAAATTTTTAAATATTTAATATTATCTGACGAAAATCCCTAAGAAATTATAGCAGTCACCTATGTGTATATGCGCACATATGTATATGTTATACAAATATGAGAGCATAACACAATGAATTACCGAAATTGAGCAAAAAATCATCTTATTACCAAAATCTTCTATTTTATGCACGCAACATGGTGCGATTATGCATCGTGACACAAAAGCGTTAATACTTTATTGTTTTGGCCATTACTCTTTAATACGAATTTTGATGATTTCAAGCGGCCACGAACTTAGAAAAAATAGATAAATTTTTTCATCCCTAAATTCCCTTTTTCCCCCCAAAATTAGTAAATTCTTTTCATTTTCCTCAAAAATTTCATCTCATCTTCTCCCTTCCCCCCAAAACCCACCTCACTGTTTCATTTCCCCCCTAAATCCGACCTGCTCACTCCTGGCCCAACCTCCAGCTCCCACTGGACTCCATTCTTGGCTATTTTCAAGGTTGGTATGTACTCTATCTTTTATAATCTTTATATCTTTTGGAATAATATTGATATGTTTATACCCAATTTTGACCTAATTTTTAGATCTGTAATTTATAAAACAATAGTAGATGTTTGTTTCATAATTAAGGGTAGCATCTTTGATTTTATATATATTTTTTCTTTTTTTTCTTGCAAATGGTACGAACTAAGATTGATAGATGTTATATATGTTTTTTCTTATGACAACTAAACTATAATTCTGTTCATAGGAAAAGGAGGGCCTATATGATCTATTTTGCAAATGGGACATACCACACACTTTATCCTTGTGTTGGTGATAGGGAGATATAGGAGCGAGCTTGTGGTGGACCCTTCAAATGAGGTATGTTCTTTGACTTCTTTTCGATCCTCAATTATATCATAATTTTTTGAAGTTGTTAATAGTGGGTTGTAGAGACAGTTTTAGCAAACTTATTATCATATTTTATTCAAGTTAAGATTCAAATGAGGTAAGTGCTATATTGTTGTCATGAGCATCGTTGATGGAGGCAACATATTTTCATGTACCAACACAGTGAGCAGAGGTTGTTGTTCCTACAACTGTTATCTCAGATATGGAGTCAATCAAAGCTGCAGTTTATCCAAAATAGATCATATAGGCCCTCCTTTATTACCAACGTCACATTTAGGAAACAAAACGTAGGTGGTTTAAAATTATCATGCCTAAGGAAGGTTATGACCAGATATTTGGTATAGTTAATCATAGAAAGATTGCACTTACTATGTCTTTAAAGTTTATCATAGTCCTTAGTAGTTCTCAGCTACTAAATAAGAGATTTAGTTTTGGTTTGTAGTAACAGTTTTAGTAACTTATTATCTAGTGTTTTGATAGGTACACCAAGCACGCCAAGTACCGGCAACTCCTATTCTCATCAGTCGAGTGTTGCATCTTCAGAAGAGGTATTTTTTTGTTTGTTTGGTTACTTTTTCCAATTGAAAACTGGTTACAATTATGTTTAGTGAGTGTTGTGATTGTTTATAGTCGGGCAAAAGTTATCATGATTTTCTAGCTAACTGATGTCAAAGTAATAACATTTGAAGAATTAGGTAAGAAGTAGCTGACTAGCAAGTATAAAAGTATCAATGAGATAAATGTTATATGCTCTTGTTCTACATGTCTTTAGCTTTAAATATTTGATTATTTATTGTAGGAGTTGTGATAATCACTTTTGAAAGGTACATCTAAACGAACTGCCTTTTAAATAAAACGTAATTTGATGGATGATTGTTTATTCAGCGATTAATGTACTTAAATTTCATAGACTATCCGTTGATAAATATCTTGGGAGCCACTAGATTATGTTAGTAGGAAAAAGAAGGGCTGCAACTAAAAGACCCCTCTATGTGCTTAGAACTACTTTAGCTATTGTATTGGATACATTTTAGGCTTAATGTTTGGTTGAAAACTTGAAAAATCTTGTCATCTTTTTTGTTAGTTTAAGTTTCTACTTGGACTAAAAAGTCTTGCAAGCAAATTATTAATGGTGAAATGGTGAATCTATTTTTTGTACATACTGCTCTACTTTTTCATGCTTAATTGAATGCATTTTATGATGATGAAATGGTGAATTGGTGATCTATTTTTTATACATATTGATCTTAGACGAGTTAGCACGTTATAATGGAGAAATGGTGAATCGGTGAAAATGCTTACTGAAATGAAAATGCTTACTGAAATGGTGAAATACATACTGATCTTACATTAGTTAGCATGTTATAGTGGTAGCGGTGAAAACTTGAAATACACATATTGACCCATGTTATTATATACATACTGATCTATCTTTAGTATTACTTTGTGACTGATTACATGTCTAACACGATAATCGGATAAGCCAAACCTGATAAACCCGACAACCCGGTAGACCCAACCTGTTAACCCGATTCCTTATAGGGTCGGGTTGCGGGTTTTTTTTGAAAACCCGATAAGGCTCAAATCCGATCCGATAACCCGATTGACACCCCTATTTCCTGATATGGTAGTTATTTGGTTGTTTATGTCTAATATTGTAGGTTGAAAACTTGAAAGACCAACTAGCCGAGCAAGAAAAAGTAGCACAAGAACTGGAACGAGTTGTCAAGGAGTTGCAACAGGTTGCCGAGGAGCGGGAATGGGTAGCTGAGCAGTGGGTTAAGGAGTTAGAGGAGCAAGTAAAAGACATTTATAACATGCTTAAAACTTTAAAACCGCCACCTTCTTCACCTCCCAGTTAATTAGTTAGTTATTGGGTATCATCAAAATTGCATTTTGTTTCTAGAAAGTTGAACATGGATTATGTTGTCTGATAGCATGTTGTTAGTCTTTTGGATTACGGATTTATGTCCATTAGGCGACACATTTATGCATTTTGGGTACTGGATTTTTTTACTTGGTAATATATTAATGGTTTTTATTGTTTTAAATATTAGGTTTTTGTGTTTACATGTTCCGGAAAATCTGAAATTATAATACAAATACAATGGAATTTAGCCTCGTGTTTCCCACGGATTAATCACAAAATTCCCACAGAATTGTTTGGGGAAAATTTGTTTTTCTGTGAGAAATCTGTGATAAAATTGTAGTGTGAAAATCGTCAGAAATTTGTGGCAAAAAAACCACGAATATATGTGGAAAATGGCTACTAGAAATTGTAGGAAATTTCGTGAAAAATATGTGGGAAATTAAACCCACGGATTATCCATAATAATATTCGTGGGAAATAGTCAACGCCCCGTGGGAAAATATTTACCCACAAGGTTTTTACCATCGGAATAATTCCGTGTGAAATCCGTGGAAAATGGCCCTTTTCCACGGGATTTCCCACGGATTTTGCTGTGGGAAACACCTGTTTGTGTAGTAGTCATAAGTTATTTAAAACTTTTTACTGATAGATAACTCTTTTTATTAAGGAACAACTCTTTTTATTGATGAACAACTCTTTTATTGATGAACAATGCCTATGATGAACAACTGATTTTATTGATGAACAATTCTTTTTATTGATGAACAACTCTTTTATTGATGAACAATGATAAGCCACTGTTTTTATTCATAAACAACATTTATAATGAACGACTTATTTTTTTCTGAAATCTATAGACAACTATTTTATTTATTAATATCGCTTATGATGAACAAGTTATGTCAGCACGCTTTTCTTATTCAACCATGAAACATCTTGTAACTCAATTCATGTTTCGCGATCAAAAAATATATTTTATCTTACAACTTCTGATCAAATTAGAAGTTTTATTGATGAACAACATCGGCAATGATGAACAAACTATTTATAGCTCTATTAAATTTATTGTTGAAAGTACACTAATCACATTCATATGAACAAAATATAAAATATGTAATACATACAAAACTTTTTCTCACAAATTCATCATTATCATCTACACCGAATTAAACCATTATCACCACCTAGTACTACCATCACCCGCAATAGGCACCATCACCATCATCCACACTCGCACCCCTACAACAATATTTTGGAAACCACTAGATCCGACATCAACCTCCACTTTCCCGAACACCACATAAACATTTTTTTAATTTGACTTTTGTGTAAGGGTGATAATCTTGTTTTAAATTTGTTTAGGTTCTTTTAATTGCTTTTTTTTTTCTATTTTGATAACCCATATGATGATGATGAGTGCGAAGATTTAACGGAAGAGCAATTAGCTTTCTGTGACACTTATGGTATAAGGGTTCGTGGTCATACTAGACGTAAGTAATTTATCTAGTAGTTTTTTGTTTGGTTTGTCATTTTTATGACAGTTTTTGGTTTGAAGCACAAATAGTGCGTTTGTTTTTCGCCTATGTAACGGGCTGAGATGTGATATTCACTCACATCATATGTAGTTATCTGTTTTTTGGTGTAATAAATTTACCGGATGTAACAATTTTTTACCCCAAAATTGTAGTTTTCTATGATTTTTCGATGTGGCAAGTGGCTGCTTTGATGGTGGCGACTCAGTGGTAGTCAATGGTGGCCGATCGAGAAAGGTAGGTTTGAATGGTGGTGTTAAAGAACATTGATATTCGGTTGTGATGTGTGTTAGATTTGTTAATTTGTGTAGATCGAGCAATGGTTATTCACACACATTTCACATGAAGAAATTCACATTTTCATATGTCAAATGAATATGGATGGTGAAAAAAGAAAGATAAAATATAATAAAATAAGATTGGTACAACATACATAACATATGTGCGAGTGAAAATTTGTGTATAAATGTGTGTGAATGTAGCATTGCTTATTTGTATATAGAGATTAAGAAATGTATGTATAAAATTGTATAGGGAGGATGCACATAATAAAATAAAAATTCAAATGGAGAAGGTGTTTTTTTTTTCTTATCTTTTACTTGGGGTTCTGATTCATTATCCTAGGGTGATTATTTTTTTAGATAGCCCGACGTCATCGCAGGTGAACCTTCATGACCACATGGGGATTAATTTTTTACCCGAGGTTTGAACCTGAGACCTCCAGAGAGTTACCCATTTATGTAGAGTTTACATATCTTGACACTTAAACTTTGTTAAGTAAAATAAAAGAGACCATATGAAATCTTGGGTGGATCTTCATTAACAGAAATGTAAACCATGATAAGAATGAGGCGGAAAAGGTTATTCGTACACATATCACAAGGGTAATCAATGAACATGGTCAACCTCGCAAAAAGATGAAAATAAGAAATTGCGGAAACTGATGAAACATCCATCTATCACCAAGCTAGAGTAGGAAGAAATTATCTGCCAAAAACTTATTACAAACTGAGCTACGGCAGTTATACTTCTTCTGGAGTACACGAAAAAACCCAACCATGATGGGATGAGAATGCTCTCAACTTTCCTCCCTCTTAACTAAGAAAATGGCATGAAAACTGAAACTTATCAAATTATCTAACTTCAATTCATATTGATTGTTGAAGGTTCTTCACAAGTTCTGTTGTTGTCATAGAGAAGTCATCCACAATCTGCACCATTAAACGAAATAGAAACCACACGTTTAGAGTTGAAATTATTTTTGACGAGATTGGAAATATTACATTTTGAAAAGAATTAATCGAATGATCAAGAACTATACTATATTTTTATTTCAAGGTATTATTATGATTGCAGGCTTTATAATTTTTTTGTACCTGAGCAACAATGGTGATAAGAAGGTGCGTCTTAGCAAATGGCATGGAACTACTGCTGATGATGGATAGTCCAAGATTTTTCATCTAAGTTAGTGCTTTGATAAAGGAAGAATGATTTTTATGGCACTGAATACTAACTGTCAGAGTGTTTCCTAATATACACGCTTCGATCTCAGGAGTTGTCTTGCAAGGTGCAGTATGCTCTCCGGAGATCGTTGGTTCATCGCGCAAATAATAATCATCATCACTAGAACTATGTCTAGATCTCTTCACGGAAATAACAGATTCTTGATCAACGTTCTTTCTTTTATTATTTTCTAGTGTTCCTTCGAGTTCCTTCACGCGACCTTCCAGTTCTTTTATGTAATTTGGTGCATCTTCCAACATAGATGCCTTATCCATCTAAAACATGTATTAATGTTAGTTCATTTATAAGCTCATGATGACTATGGTGATAAGTACTTACAATTGCATTGACCAAGTAGAAAACAATCGGTTTCTAAAGAGTGTGATAGTGTACCTTCTTAAGGTTAGGAAGTACGTTGGACAAAGTAATGAAGTTCCGGTTCAACTTTTCTCTTCTCTTCCTTTCCGCCAAAACATGATCCTGTGCCTGAATCGGGTTCCTGAGAGTGATTGAAACCTTTGTGGTTTGGGCAGCTTCATACCCAAGCAAGTCATGAAAGTGGAAGGGCTTATCTTTCGGTTTTAGATCTCCAAACGATATGGTAAAAGTATTGGATGAGGGAAGATTGGTAGGAATAAGGGGTTCTGGAGTTGTGGAGATTTTGTTAATAGTACTACTACTCTTTTCTTGATAGCTAGGATTATTTACTTCAGACTGTTGAGTGTGAGAAGTTTGATTGATGGTCGTTGTCTTTTCTGAATAAATCTGTGAGTCAAATGAATCAAGAATGAAGTTATCAATATCGTCGTAGAGTATGTTCATCTGATCATAGCTCATGTATCCGGAATCCTCCATTTCCTGCAATATACACCGGCCGCAAGCGATTAAAACAAATAAATGAAGACTACATATATAAGTCAGCGATATTAAGAATCCTATCTGTGTTGCTTACCAGTTCTGCTAGCCATCCTTGTGACATATCCATCTCTATCTTAGACCTTGATTATTGATTAGCAGTGAGAATAGATCTTTGTAAAACTTTCTTAATTGTTGATTCAAATGAATAAATCCTTAATGTTTATATAGCAACCTGAAGACTTGATTTATCTTTTATGTTGTTTATTCAGCACAAGCACGTGTAAATTCAGCATCGTGTCAATTTGCCTAATATTTTAATTATAGTCTTCGATGTATGGTCAAAGCAAATGCAACGTAAGGACCAATCACATGTTCTGGAAGATGACCTCGAGTTCCATTTCCGATGAGACTACGTAGTTACTATGGTCGGCACGTACCACAATTTTATTTTTAAGCGTCTTCTGTCGAAATATGATTGTTTAGTTGGTTAACATATAGAATCAAAAACCTAACAACAAAAATAAACCACCACACTACCATAGAGATCAAATTTGAAGATTTACTTTGTTTCAATTATCATCTTTCAGTTTTTACTTATCTCTTAACCTATTTGTGACTACATATTTCGCGGGTCGAATTACTAAATAAGTAATCTTTCACAAGTACTTGGTTTGAATGCTACATATGTTTTACTCCGTTTTTTAATAAATTAAAAATTAGCGTTATATCAGTAAAAAAATTGGCATTAAATAGCTTTTGCACGTTTTGTTTCTTTTTCTTTTATGTTGCTATTTTTTTGAGGTCGCCGGAAACGCATTTTTGGTTATGATGGTTTTGAAAAGGAGCATGCATGTGTAAAATGTAAGTAAAAGAAAGGGGAAAAAATTGACTTTATTTTTAAATCGAAGAACTACAATTGACTGATTATATTTGAGTCGTAAAATGAAGTGCGGCTTATGGTAACAGAAGATTAACAAAGTATCGCAAATCATTCTCATATATATAATGGCAGGCAGTGTCATTCCCTGTAACACCAACACGAACATGTAAGTTTTTAGTTTTTTAAGTCATATATCTGTCGTGTTTTAAGTTTTGTACTTCTTACCTTTCTAGGTTCAAACAGCAAAAAAAAAAAAGTAGTTTTCCCAAATACCAATTAGGTAGCATTTCGTTTGCCTTCCAATTAGCTATCCAAGTCGGATAAACTTGTGTGTGTATCAAATTATAATGTATATGTAACCAAGTTGGCAGACTAGAATTCAAACAATACATATATGTAGCACTCGGGCTGGGTTTTGGGTTATACAATATTAAACTGCCCGTGAGTTTATAACAAGAATTAAAAGATTAAGAACTTTAAAATGTAAGGTTAACCCATAACAACATGAATACAAGACGTTATTGGGACTTATGCGAATACAACAGACTTAACCGTTCAAGGTGTTTGATTCATCTTAGAAAACGATCGAGTTACATGGGTTGTCAATTGGATGTATGAGTAAAGCGAGACAGATTTAAGGTTTGTCATTCGAAACAATCAATTAAAAAGGTCATTTCCGGTGATATCAACACCAACTCTAAGAGAGCTAGGTACACCTCCTCCCTAATAACACTTATTGGTGTGCTACCTCAGCGTCACTTTATACATCAGAACATGCAACAAAATAATATAATTGGTGACATTGATGCATCTAATAATCATGCATCAGCTCCATAAACATGCCTCCACTGGATCACTGATGATGTTTAATAACTTTATTCTATTTCATTGAAAAGGACAAAACGAACTAGTATTCGAAAAGATACGCCCTTTATGTATTGTAAAAAGAAAGTTATCTTTTCCATTTTAAAAGTTGAATTGGCCCAATTTCCCAGCTGCTCCATGTTATTTCCAAAGAGCATGGTGATTTATTATTCGGATTTGGGTATCACTTAATTTATGATATATCTACCACTAGCTTCAACAGTAGCAAAGCGCCATTTTGATCAATTAGTTTACATTATAGATTCCTTATTTAGAAAGAATATCAAGATATATATCCCCGAAATTAAAAATTGAAACAAAATCTTTTTCTTAAATAGAGCTGCCAATCTGCATAATGTCAGATACGAATTAACAAAGGCAATAAAATCTGGTCCCAAATCTACAGTAAATCATCCATACATGACATCAAATGGATGACTGAAAAACGACATATAGTTTATGGCGAAGTAATTAAACCAAACCCTTGAACAAATGAAGAGACATATTGAGTTGCGTTATACAAATTAAGCAAAAATAAGATCGAATCCAGGTTTTCCAGTTTAAGTTATACTTACAAACAAAGAAACGCATCCATTAACATTGAGTATTAATGATTTCACGTACAGCTATATTGGTAATTTGGTTATAATCTCCAAGTTTTGTAAAGAACAACACTGCATGAAAAATCACCTATAGTGACAGAACAAATTTCGTCACAAACGGTATCAAATTCTTCACTAAAGCTGCTTAGTGACAAAAATAAAAGTCTTCACTCCTCATCACTATAGTTCCTTCACTATTTCAATTAGAGAGCAAAATAATATTCGTCACAGATTAACGTTATTCCCTTTTAAAGTGTTAATAAAATTATGTAAGATAAACATTTTTCATGATAATAAATGCATTGAAGAAACTTGAGTTAGTTAGTCAGTCTAATTTTCATAAGTCTTTTTTTTGAAAAGAAGTTTAATAAAAAACTTTTCGTATACTAATTTTTTTAAATGTATAGATATAAAACGTTTTTAAAATGTGAAATACATTTTTAGTTTTTTAAATATATACTCAATCTTAGAATTTTTTTGAATTTGCAAAAGTTTTTTTTGAATCTGAGTGATTTTTCTCTTCTCTTTATTTTAGAGTTAAAAAGGACTAATTTCATAAGATCTTTAACGTTGGACTAACTAGTTGTTGTGGACTCTCACGAAATACAAAGTTAACTCTAAACATTTTTCATGATAATAAAGTGAAGAAACTTGATACATAATTTTCAAAGTCTAGAAGTTAATAAAAAAAAAGTTACAAAGATTAGTGTGAAAACATAGTAAATTATACTAATCTTAGTTGAATTGCAAAATGGAGTGTTCTCTTCTCTTTATTTTTAGAGTTAATTTCATAGAAATAGAGATCACGTGGAGTTTGATCCCTTGACCAATTTTTCTATTAGTTTGACTGTTTGAAAAGATAAAATGACCAAACTACCCTCATACTATTATTATTATTATTATTATTATTATTTTTTTATTATTATTTTTTTAATAAAACATCACTTCATTAGAAAATCATAGGATTTACAAAAAATTAGTGGGGAGCCGAGAAACTAATTGAGCCCCCACTCCTCTAACTATAGCAAAGCTAATCCTACTAAAAATATGCTCAGCAGCACGTGCGTCAATCTCCTGAGTCAAAGAGAAACTTCGGATGCGCTTTAGTAGGGTTATTGCATCCTTCTCAAGTTCTCCAAAAGAAGAGAATGAGAAGGGGAGAAACCTGTATCCAATGTCCGCACATTTAGCCACCTACTTGACACGTTTACGTTGCGCAGCTTCGACAACCGCGACACAGTGCGAAGTCAACCATATTAGTTTGTGTCAAGGGAGACGATCCTGTCAAATCGACACATACATCCTGCCCACCGTCCCAACAATAGAGCAATATATCAGCCGGACGTAAGGATTTGTCCCTATCACCACAAAGCCCAATATCAACCTCTTTACGAGCCGAAATCCAAGACCGAGAGCATATGTCACCAAGGGTATCACGCACCACATTGTGCCGATGTTTAATGCCAATGATGCCAGCACAGGATACCGCGTGATCCCCATAAATGTCTCCAAAAAATACCTTGGAACAAGCTGAGTATGGCATCTGAGCAGAAAAAAAGGGGACACCTAACCGGTAGCATAACACACATCGGTAAGTTCTAGTATTCATGGTCTGTCCCAACCCGGATATCGGAACCACCCTAAGCCAGTTAGAAGTGTAGTCCTCTTTTTACGATCTCCATAAAGCCATCTGCCGAGTAGATAAGCAAAAGGTGGATTCGGCCATTTTGGTAACACGTGTGAAATATATATCTGCCAATTTCTTCATGAGTTTGGGGGCAGCGATCTCACATGGGTTGTCCAAAAGGTCGGTCTCCATTTTCGCGTTAAAAGCATGTAGGGCATCATCAAAGGAAGATCCAGAAGTTATAAAGCCAGAATGTCGGAGGAGCTTAGTCTGTAAACTGGCAGATTGGAGTCTAGAAGCAAGGAAAGCATAATTTAAGACATCACTCGCAGAGTATACACCGAGCCCCCCAAAATCAAAAGGCAATGTGGCCAGTCTCCATTGCCAATCACCAAACCCAGGTCCAGAAGTAGTGACAATACGCTCTAGAGAAGAGCGAAGTGCCGCATCAAACGAAATTTGGGCACTCTCAAAGACCTGAGGGGAGCATGTGCGCATAGAAAAATATAACTTGGAAATGCCGGCACAAGCTAGAAGGAGCAACAATTCACATTGAGGGTCATTGAGCTTAGCATCAGCATCCATAAGCACAATGGTTTTAGCAACCCGTTTCATAACAAGCTCGCTGCTAAACTCAAGGTCTACACTAGCAGGTCCACCCAACAATTTAACCCCACGTGAAGGACGAGCAATATTAGGCGGGAAAACACCTACAATCCTACTTCTAGGATCTTCTTTTGGCCAGAAGATCTCAGTTTTGTCAACAATAAGGTGCAGACCGTAGCGGGGTCCATCCGTCATAATAAGCTCCAAAATCTTCCCAACGGTCAAAGTATCTTCAATGATCGTACCATCGTCTAAGTACCAAGCTTGAAGAGGGAGACAGAAGGAGTCTCTAATCTTACACACCAACAGATGTAGCACCAAGGCAAAAAAGAGGTCCAAGTGGGTCACCTTGTTGCACTCCTTGATGCGACCATAAAGTATGCTCCCCATAATATAATCTGGCGGGGCTGGAGTAGCAAAATTCGACCCAACGCGATATGGTAGGACAGTGGAGGCGAACTTCTTGTAACATAACCTCACGATCCACCAAATTGAAGGCCTTTTTGAAATCCACCAACAACATTGAAAGACCCACCTCATCTCCACGGTCTTCAATAAACCGATTTACTGCATGAAGAATAGCCTCCCCTCCTCCAGAAACTCCAACTCCAAACTGTAAATCATTCAAGTAACCATCTAAAGAATGGCCAATCATAGAGGCACCCACCTTGGAGACTAAACGCCTCCAGACATTCCCTACAGCAATAGGACGGATATCACCACCTAGTTTGATCAGCGGTGTGAGAGGAGCACTAGAAATATACTCGCCCAACGCTTTACAGCATTTACCATCAAGAAAGAGATTTACCACTTGGGTGATAAAATCAATTAACTCATCAGATATAGCCACAACAGCACCACTAAAACAATTCAAAAGGTGTTGGGCACGCAAACCATCACGACCACAAGATGTACCACGCGGGAAACTCTTAATCATGTCAAGAACCACAACAAAAGATGCAACGAGGTTATGATGATCAATAGGTATGTCCGGAAGGGAGGGAGAAGACTTGAAGGGATGCTTGGCCTTTAACTCCTCAAAATTAGAATCATTATAAGGAGCAACACCTGAAGAAGAAAGAACTCTGACAGCAGCGGTGTAATGACCATCACAAATCTTCCTCCTACATTGCTTGACATTACGCTCACCCAAATCCAAATTCTCCTCATAAATATTAGACCAAGCACGGGAGGGTTCAGCTAAAACCTCTCTAACAAGCTGCAAACTACCACCAGGCGTACCCCAAGATCGAATGGCATTAGCGATATAATCTTCTTGACGTTGGCGCTTAGTCGCGGACCTACACTCCATGTTGCTCCTCGGACAAAAGGTTTTAAGGAGACAAAGAGGCAAGACCAACAAACTAACCCAACAAGAAATGTCATCAGGTGTGTAGATCACCTTATCAAGGGCTCCTTTCAATACGCGAGAGAATCCCAACCGGCACTTTGGAGGGATGGATTTGACAGTGTGCAACCCTTTAGAGATCAAAGTGTCAAGTAAGTGTAAATCAAAACCGTAATGCTCCTCCAAAACCAAATCTTCAACACGAGCAAGTTGAACAGAATAGGGAACTTGTGGCTTTGTGAGATCAAACAGCACGATTCGAACAACACCATCACCACAATCAGGAGGAGACACAAAGTCAGATCCATGCCTGCACTTAGAACGGAGAGTATGCGTCTTAAAGCAGGCCCCACATAACCAGAGACCCATGCACTTCAACATAACTTCAGCCGCCTGAAAACTGCGAGATTAGTAGTCAAAGAATGTTTGGTGATGGCTACCGCATCCTTGTTGAAATGACGATCCCGAAGATGAGAGATCAACGAGGTTTTAGTTAGCCCATTACCACTACCGTCCTGACAACAACTTAAACCCGCAAAAGGACAATGAAAACGCATGATAGCCATAATAGCACCGTATAACGAACACAAAGAAGTAGGTTAAACTGCGCTCCTTGACAACCCGCAGAAAATCAAATCGCAATATTCCCAAACCGCAAGATTATTATTATTATTATTATTATTATTATTATTATTTTATTTAGAAAGTCAACACGCAACCTAATATTTAGTAAATGGACAAAAACGCGACCTACTAATAGAAGGTCAAAACGCAAGACTTTATATAAGAAGGTCAAAACGCAGAAATTATAGGCCAAAACGCATGTCCATTCCAAAGGACAAACCGCAACCTATAGATAGCAAATGGACAAAATCTTATCCCTGAAAGCCAAAACATAAGCCACCTCTAACAGCCAATAGAATTAGAGCTAAAACGCAATAATCAAGATCTGCTCAAAACGCAACAGAAGTGACAAAGCGCAAGCCTAATACCACAAAAAAAAAAAGATCAGAAATAGATAAAACAACCACACGTGGGTCCCCAACACAAAACGCAACGAAGCAACTTGATCCAAAGGGCAAAACGCATTCGGAAAATCAGAACAGAAAGTTCGAAGGAATCGAAACCGTTCCAACTCCTAAACCGGTAACCGTCTCAACAACAAACCAACCACAGAACTGTTCGAGCCCACAACGATACCACATAACCACTACACATCAGCAAAAAAACTGATGGAAATGGCAGTAACGATCAAACGAGTATGGTTTTCTTGAGCAAACCCAAAAGACGTTTGAAAAGGAGACCCAAACCCCTCAGATAGAATAACTGGACGAGTAAGAAAACCACAACCCAATCCTAAATAAACCCATAAACTGTTTTGAAGAAGCAAAAAAATCACAATAACAACCAAACTGAAAAGAGTCTCGAAACGAAACCCTAAAATAACTGTACAGAAAGGATGATAAAAAAAGATATAAAAAACCCTAGAATGTCACGTCGAATCACAAACCTATACAAAGAGATCCATAAGATATTATTATTATGATTATAAACACAAATATAAATACTGTAACCACTTCCTCATGAAATCAAATTTCATAACTCATGAAAACCACTTCCCCGATCTTCATTTCCATCTTCAAAAATCAAAACCAAAAACTCCAAAACCAAAAATTTCATACAAAAAATAAAAAATAAAAAAAATAAGAAAACCAAAATCTTATCATCACACACACAATCTTCAAAAAGATTTATCATAGATCTACGATATTCACCACTCAAAATCACATAGATCTTAAACCCAAAAAAATATAATGACCCTCAATGCGAGTTGTTGCTACTCCGTACATGTGCTGGTATTTCTAAGCTATATTTTTCTATGCGCACATGTTCTCCTCGGGTCTTTGAGCATGCTCAGGTTTCTTTTGATGCGGCACTTCGTTCCTCTTTGGAGCGCATTGTCACTGCTTCTGGGCCCGGTTTTGGTGGACTGCGGTGGAGACTCGCCACCTTACCCTTTGCTTTTGTGGGGCTTGGTTTATATTCTGCAGGTGACGTCTTGAACTATGCCTTCCTTGCTTCTAGACTTCAATCTGCTAGCCTACAGACTAAGCTCCTTCATAGTTCTGGTATTGTAACTGTTGGTCCCTCTTTTGATGATGCTCTACGTACTTTTAATGTGAATATGTATATTGACCTTTTGAGTAACCCTAGCGAGGTCGCTGCCCCCAAAATTATGAAGAAATTGGCAGATATATATTTCGGTCGGGTTACCCAAACGGTTGAATCTACATTCCATCTTTCTCCTCGACAGATGGCGTTATGGAGTTCTCTAAAGGAGGATCATACTTCGGATTGGCTTAGGGTGGCTCTAATATTTGGACTGGGACAAACTATGAATGCTAGGGCTTATCGTTGTGTACTATGCTATCGGTTAGGTGTTCCTCTTTTCACTGTTCAAGTACCGTGTTCAGCTTGTTCTAAGGTATTTTCTAGAGATATTTTTGGGGATCACGCTGTTTCGTGTGCGGGTATTGTTGGCATTAAACATCGGCATAACCTTGTGTGTGATGTTCTTGTTGATATATGCTCTCGGTCGAATTTCGCCGTAAGGAGGTGGATATTGGGCTTTATGGAGATGGGGACAGATCCTTGCGACCGGCTGATATATTGCTTTACTCTTGGGATAGTGGGCGTGATGTATGCGTTGATCTTACGGGATCGTCGCCCTTGACGCAATATGGGATGACTGATTTTATGCCAGGGCGTGTGATCATTGACGCTGCACGACGTAAACGAGTCAAATACGATGCTAAATGTGCGGATATTGGATATGGGTTTCTCCCCTTTTCTTTTTCTTCTTTTGGGGAACTTGAGAAGGATGCAGTAACCTTGCTAAAGCGCATTCGACGATTCTCTATGACTCAAGACATTGGAGTGCGTGCTGCGGTTCATATTTTTAATAGGATTGGTTTTGCTATTGCTAGAGGTGTGGGGGCCATTGGTTTCTCGCTTCCCACTAATTTTTTGTAAATCCTATGAGTTTTTAAAAAAAGTGTTGATTTATAATAAAAATAATAATAATAATAATAATAATAATAATAATAATAATAATACTTTGTGCAGTTGTGGATTTCAAATACGAGCCAAATGTACATTGGATATGGGTTATTCTCATTTTCCTCCTTAGGAGAACTTGTGACCTTACTTAGCGGATCCGGAGTTCTCTATAACTCGACATTGGGTATTTGCTCATATCTTTAGTAGGATTAGTTTTGCTATTGCTAAAGGTGTATATTGTTTCGAGGCTCCCCACTAATTTCTTGTAATCCATTGGTTTTGTTTCTAATTAATAATAATAATAATAATAATAATAATAATAATAATAATAATAATAATAATAATAATAATCACACACTCATACAAAAACAAAAATCCAAACACACGAACACACCAACACCAACAATCAACAACACACCAAATAACACAAAATCCTCTTACACAACACAAAAAACTGACAACCGACACAATCATCAAGATCAACCCATCCATCGTCTATCAACAACAAACAAAAAAAGATCCCAATAAACAACCACCACCAAACCTCCACCCACACTGCCACACGAAACAACCACCATCAAACCTCCACCCGCACCTTACCTTCATTTTCATACATCAAACAAATCAAGACTTCTAAAAAGACACTTTCTTATTTAGCAAAAAACTCACAAATAAAACAAAATCAATTCACCAGTAGTTGTAGGTCTAGATGGGTGATAACAGGTTGGTAGCAGATTGTGACGAGATGGCCGGATCTCAGTGGTTCTTGTGGGATTGATGATACCCAACACCCTAAACACAAGATCTGTGGTGGTTGTGATGGGTGACAGGCGGATCTGAAAAAAGATATTGGTGGTGGTTGTGATTCATTTACGAGGTGGTGGGCGGATGGTGTTTGTTAGTAGGTTGGTGGTGAGGATGATGTTTTTTGGTGGTGAGGATGGTGTGGGTAAAGATATATAGATAGTGTGTTTGTGTGCATGTTTATTTCACATAAACAAAAGATAGATTTGGGATGAGTATCAAACAAAGATAGTGTCTTTTAAAAAATAGAAGGGTTTCTTGGATAAATTTCCCTTCCATGTGCACGCCACATGACTAACTTAACGGTCAAACTACCAGAAAAATTGGTCAAGGGACCAAACTCGATACGAGTTGCAACCACATGGACCAAACCTGTTAAATAAAAGTTTAGAGACTATTTTCGATAAACCCGGCAGACCACAGGGACAATTTATGAAATTAACTCTTTTTTTATATATAAATCAAAGTTAATGTTTAAGTATGAACTTTTAACCTCATAGACAAGTTAACTCTTGATAACTGGGTGTTTAATGCGACATATAACATTTACTTTTTTGAAACATTATCTTTTATAAGCGAGCTTCAAAGTGGATACTTGTGGACTAATAAAGACATGTCAAACTTTTAGATGTGTAGTACACTTATATTAAATGCTTATATTTTTAGAATGTGTCCAATCTTTTTTTTAGGAAACAGTGTTGACAACTTTTCTTAGCTTTAAACAAACTCTTGTAATTTGTTTGACTTTCTTTGATAAGTGATCTTCACTTATCTTCTCTAGAATTTTTTTGCCTAAATATCTTTAGATACTTTGATATTTTTCTAAGTATCTAGTCTCTGAATGTTTGTATGTTTCAAGAGAACAAAACGGAGTCAGTGAGACATTGTCAGATCTCACTGACTACATCATCTTTAAATAGTTTAGGGATTCTACTTACTGAAACCATATTTGTAAGTAGAGGGACATGTCTTCTCTACGAATAATTCTGAAGATGACTTACTAAGAATTTACTCGGTGACTATTTTATACTTAAACTATTTTATGTCCAAACATTATTGAGGGATCATTGGTCACTTAATTGGCACAAAAAATTGTGACCAAGAATGTCGTCACTGGTGAGTTGAAGTGACCAAAGGTTTTCAACCATTAGTTGTTTGTCCCAAGGTATGCCAATTAACTAACAAAATAAGTAAAATAGTATCAATAACACAGTAACTAACTTTTTAAGTGTGTAAAACTTTATTGATTACTAATAAAATAATTACAAAGTATTATGGATCACACTAGTTGAATGATAATGTAATGATTACTCTTTGAACAAGTAAACTTGATTAATATCATGTTTACAGGAAAACTTATATAGGGTCGCTAACTCAGTCACCTGTGCTACCTGGAAGTTTGAAAAAGAAGTAAATGCTCTTAACTATAAATGTTACAATAAGGATAAAAGCAATAACATTTATTTCGGACCAACATTCTCTTATATAGTGGTACGAGGTTGTCTTGTTCATGGGGTAGTTCAGACGTGTCAAGCATACAGTGAAGAAGTATTATAGCATTTAATGTACTTCTATTCTTGGCACAAGTCAACTCTATTTTGTGAACAGTTCTGCCAACTGTTAACAATGCTTTTCACCAACTCGTACTTTGACAAGCTTTAATATGAAAGACCTTTTGTCTCGCGCTCTTTACTTTATCAAATTATTCCCGCTTAAACTTCTCAGAGAGATTCAGAGCTAAGCTCAGTTGGTTGTATCAAAGAGTAGTCAAGTGTATCAGAGTATTGTCATCCTCTGATTCACTTTTTACCCTCATCGAGTTCCTTCTACATATTAGATGATATCCATCTCAGCTAGTGAGTATGTCTTCAAGTGGTCTTTGACTTCCTTGACGATGTCTATGACTTAAACTTCAAGTGAGGTTGCTCGCTGAAGCTATGATTTAGCGAGTCTTCTTGACACCCGATACTCTATAAGGTGTTCTACTTAACATAATCTAATTTGTGTTCAAATATAGTCGAAGACCATTGGGCACTGAATTGGCCTAACAATCTCCCCCTATTTGGATATAAATTATACTAAGTTTAAATTATTGTAAGTGAGCAAAACAAATTCTTGTTACACATAATTTTATACAAGTACTTACAGAAAATAATAACTCTCATTAAATTGATTACAACTCTTTGTATTACATCAGTTCAACCCATCCAAGTTCTTTTCAACAATTTCATAAGCCTGTTTGAAATCAGGTCTTCCTTCCATTTCTTTCAGCATCTGAGCAACAAAATCCTTGGAAACTTGAGTGTCAAGTCAAATAGTTTTGTATAATCTAATTAGCTGAGTGGTGGATGCCAGTGGAATTTCACTCAGTCTCTGGAAGCACTTGTGAAAATTTTCATTTATAAATATCAGACTTGTTTCACGGATAAACATGACTTGGCCTTTAGCACCATCAACTCCTAAAGAAAGAATCTAATTCCTCTTAGCCCCTTCAACAATTAGTTCTTTGGTGACAAAAATTTAATCAATGCTTACTCAAGTTCTTTTCTTGCCTCACTGACTCTTATTTTTTTTCTGGTGGAGGAAGATCCATTTCCGTTATCTGTGGAGGTGGATGAATTTCAAGTAACTCAGCAGACTTTTTGACCCAGTAAAATTTAGCAGCTAGATTCCTTAGCAGCTGAGTATTAGAGTTTCCAGACCTTTCAGCTGATATTTGATTGTACAATAGATTGCACTACCAGGCTTCGATGATGATCAAAGGTATGAGGGGTGTATGTTCCAGCCAAGACTTGTCTTTCACCTGAGAATAAGAAATACGAAACACTACGTTAAGTGATTACGCAAGGGTAGGACCCTGCGAACCACCTCCTGCATGAGAGTAAGTATGATTTATGGTTGTATAAGTGTGTGTAAGTAAAGAGATGAGTGTGAAATGAGCATACCATAATCCATTTCCCGTCCAACCTATTTATAGTGGAAGAAATAGGGTTAGGGGCACTTCTGCTTGAATGTCGGAGATCATGGGGCGCCCCATGATTGTGGGTAACCGCTAGAGCTTAGTGACCCACGTTCTCAAGCTTGGTGGGAAGCCGGGGAAAGAGAGGGAGATCGTGGTTTGACCAAGTCGGAGGTGTTCCTATCCGTTACTCCTTCGTCAGCCATACCCCGAAGGGCTTAGGGCTTCGAATGGCGAATTCCTCGTAGGTAAACTTCGTGCTTACGAATGGTTTGATGCCTATGGATGTTCTGGAATCCTAACTTGGGACTTCGAATAGAATGGCTTCGACACGTCTCGGAGGAGTGTCCTACGAGCTGTTCGGAGGGTACATCATCAAGCCCCCCAGTCGAAAGTGATGCATATGAGCGAAAAGGCATTGCTTTCGACTTCATGCTTCGAAAAAAATACCCTTTCGCTGCTATGCTTACCAATTAGAAGATAACTATGCGCCTAACTAGCGCATTTAATGCTAACTAATCTTTTCGGCTGCCCGCTACAGGAATCACAATTTCGCATTTTACCCGGAGACCAAAAGACTTTTATTTGAAATTTAAAAATTATTTGAATTGGATAACAGTAACTATTGAGGACACGTGTGCGGCTTAAAAGACGGTAAAAAAGAGTATTTAAGGAGAGGTTGTTGGAACCCTAAAACACTTTTACTCTCTCCGTCTTCTTTTTTACGCAGTAAACCTTTTGAGCGCACACCATCTTCGAAAACAAAGGTAACTATTCCTCTTTAATTGTAGTTTAAAATATAAGTATGGATTCCAAATTTATCATTAAACAACAAAAATGTATGTTAACTGCACAAGATTTACACGATCACCTAGCTGATTATCCAATCCCTCCGGAGTATAAAATCATGTTACCCCAAGTTGAATCAGGGTATCTTTGATGCCCCACAAGGTTTCGTAGGGCTGTACACACATAAATTTAGCCATTCCAACCTTAGGATTACATTACACCCACTTATATTAGAGTTTATGCAGTACGACAAGGTGCATATTTCTAGGTTCAACCCATTTGCTTTAGCCAAACTGACCACATTCATAGTAATGTGTAAAGCATACGGCTATGAACCAACTCTAAAGGTGTTAAGGGTTTTTTTGAATTTGTATCCTGGGGGAAATAGGTTAACCTTGGCTAAGAGGCCTGAGGGGGATGTGCCAAATCTGTTTGGGAGAGTGTACACTAACATAACAGCTTGAAAGGCGATTTTCTATGTGCAAAACACTTTTATCCCACCAAACTATCCAGAGTTGTTGAGTAAGGAGTATATGTTTGATGCAAAACGATACAATGACCCATTTCCATATGAGGTGCGAAGGGATCCATGCTATCAGCATTTGGCTAGATACCCTGTTGATGTGCAAGTGTTCCCCGAGCCAATATTTTACGTGGCTAGGATTGCCCAGAGCTGGGAGGGGTCTCCCAAGAAGCCTGTTATCATATACCATGGATAGAGTATGTTTTTCTACTTCTATTTAAGTAGGAGCAATGTACCACTGATATTTATTTTTTCTTATTTCTTTTTTGTAGAGATGTCATTCAGGAACTTTATGTACCAAGATTTGGATGAAGACTTGAGCTTCATGCCCGCTGAGAAGGCCGAAGAGTCTTACGGTGTTGGCTCTCCTTCCGAATCCGTCACAACAATGAGGTGGATACTCTAAAGCCGAGCATATTCCATCGCACCCCTCGTAACTTGTTGCGCCGAGGGTCCTTCTCAACTTGTTGAGAATGTTGCGCACTTCGGACGACCGCAGAAGAGGATGTCCAGTACATTTGAGTTCCACGGGATAGCGGATAGGTTGAAAAGCCGAAAGGGAACAGCTGGAAAGGCAGTGAAGTCAACCAACAAGAGGAGGAATCCTCTCCCCGCCTCCAAATCTAGGGCTGTGAGGCAAAAGAGTTATGAAGGCAAGAAGATTGTGAAGTCTGTCTTTGAGTTGCCAGATGAATCTGTGGAAGTGCATGGTAAGTAGTTTCTCCTTGTAAAACATGTGAAGTGATAATTGTCATAATTAACTCAGTCATTATACATTGTATTGGTCTCAGGCCTTCTAGAAACGAAGGAGCTTCCCAATGCTTTGGCTTGCCACCGGATTGTGGACCATGTCACCCCCCTCAATGGAAAGGTTTGCTGGACAATATGTCCATTGAAAAGGTTTGTGATATGCATGACAATGGTGTAGCGAGGCAGGCAATACTGGACAATCATCTAAATGGCAGAACTAGAGAGTTGCTTACGGCTGTTACCAAGGCAAGACAGGAGATGGACGTCATGTTGGAAAGGGAGAAACATAGGGATAAGGAGTATGCAAAGTTGGAAGCTAAGTGTGATGAGATTGAGAAGGACCTTGAGAATAATCCTCTCGTTCAAGACCTCCGTCAAAAGGTTGCAGAGTTGACAACTAAAATTGTCAAACTCAAGGTAGAGGAGGGTAGGGTAGTGACTCTCATTGGTCAAAATGCTGTGCTTGAAGCAAAGTGTGCTGGTTTGGAGAGTGAAAGATCTAGGCTGGGAGAGGTGGAAGTGAAGCTAAGGGAGGAGATTGATGGCTTGCAGATGAGATACAAGATGCTGCAAAAGGATCGTGCATAGGTTGTGTCTAAGGTGGTTCCATATATAGCCATGGAACTCTACCACAGTGATGAATTGGGAGCACAAATGTGGAAGGTCATCAAATCAGTTATTTTTCATGGACGGTGCTTGGCATGGAGGAGGCGCCAAAAGCAGGTAGTGGACCTCTCCAAGATTGAATGCTACCGTCCCACATCTAAAAGTGAATCTATGAGGCAGAAATGCATTTGAAACTGCAGAGTACTCCTTCCTAGTTGAAGCTACCAAAGATCCTATGGCACCTTTAGAAGACCTCCTTTCCAAGAAGCCTCGCAAGCTTAAGCCTACGACTCCTACCAAGAAGACAGTATCTACCAAGCCTACCTCAGTTCAACCATCTCCAACTCCCTCCCCCAAGAAGCAGGAATGAAGGCTGCCATGTCGGCAGTAATTTGGTTTCAAGGGTGGCATGTACCCTTTAATACAATTTGTGTTATTTGACAATGCTTGGCTGGTTCTCTAAACAATTTGAATATTTGTGATGTATGGCCTTGGGCCAAAGACAACGTAATTGGGGCTTAGGCTCCTTATGCAGGTACAAGGGCACTAGCCCTTTATTGAATGGTATAGTGTGGGGGAGTACCTCTACACACTTAGTTATTATTTATGTTTGTCTTGTGAACTTCTCTTACGCCATTTTTTTGACGCTTAACTTTTACATCCTAAGGTTAAACAACCTCATTGTGTGTAAATTTCAACACCAAGAGTATAATGACCAAATTTGATCATTGACAGAGGTCGCGACCCACTCTATCTCAAAACCTTTAGGTAGTATGACTTTGTATATATTTTCACAAGTGCCATAAACTACAAGGAGAGTTAATGTGAATGTTTTAGTAGGCTTAAATTATGAGGCGTTTATTACACCTTATGCCCTTTTATTCGACATTGAAACTCATAATCGACTTGGTTGAACAAATCTTTGTGTTTAAGAAACGAAGCAAGAGATTTGTGGGAAATGTCTTATTTATCATTGAATTGGTAGAGAGGATTACATCATTCTTGAAATGAAAACTAAGACAAGTACCAACAATGTTTTCTTTCCCTTGAGAAGCTTCTACTTACAAGAATGAAAAAGTAAAAGTACTTCTTAAACATAGAACTTTTGAAGGTTCGTACCATTCCATGTCTTGTCGATGGGTTCTCCGAGAAGAGTGGCCAGTTTGTAGGCTCTGTTGCCATAGGCCTCAGCTACCATGTAAGGTCCTTCCCAAGTAGGTCCCAAGCTTTCCTAGTATATCGCTTTTATTACCTTTGTTGAGGCGTAGCACATATTCCCCAGGCTTGAAAGTGGAAGGCCTGACCCTTTTGTTATAGTAGCCTTCGATCTTATGCTTGTGCATTGCTTTTCAGATGGAGGCTATCTCTCTTCTTTCTCTAGTAGATCCGTGTTCTCCCCGATCCTTTCATCATTTTGGGAGGCATACGCTGCCACACCGCTCGTGTGTACACTTAGTTCGAAGGGATGACCGCTCGTTACGTATGTTAGGATGAAGGGGTTTCATCATTGCTTGACTTAGGGTGTGTTCGATGGGCCCATAGTACTTGAGGGAGTTCATCTACCCATCCATGGTGAGTTCGTCCCAGCCTTTTCTTGATCCCTTTGATGATGTCTCGTTTGTAACCTCCACCTGTCCGTTACCTTGTGGATGGTAGACGGATGTCTAAGACTGCTTTATGTTGAGCCTCTGACAGAAGTCGTAGAAGACTCCTTCAGCGAACTGCTTTCCATTGTCAGATATGATTATGTGGGGCACTCCGAATCTGCACACAATGTGCTCCCACACAAACTTCTCTATCTGTATCCCCGTAATGGAGGCTAAAGGTTTAGCTTCTACCCACTTAGTAAAGTAATTAATTGCCACCAGCAAAAATTTAACTCCTCCAGGAGCCATAGGCATAGGTCCTACGATGTCAATACCCCATTGGGAGAAGGGCCATGCGGATGTCACTCTTGTCATGTCCTGCTTCGGCATCTTAGGAACGTTTGAGTGTATCTAAAAAGCTTCACATTTGAGAATGATTTCTGCCGCATCCCTGTGCATCGAAGGCCAATAATAACCCAACTTCATTATTTTTGAGACAACTGAGCGGGGTCCTGCATGGAGGCCGCATGATCCTTCGTGGACTTCAGCGATAATGCTCGTAGACTGCTTGGGTTCCACACATCTTAACCAAGGTGATAGAAATGACCTTTTATATAGGGTTTCCTCTATTAGTCGGTACTGTGGGGACTTAACCCGAATTTTCCTTGCTAGCTTGGGATCTTCAGGGAGAAGACCGCTTATAAAATATTCCCTGATGGGAGTCATCCATGTCTCCTTCTCCCGTGAACCACGTGCGCAACTTCCTTGCGAATGATGGACCTTTCGGTAAGACTCGACAAGTACTTCTTTGGTGAGATGAGTGAAGGCCATAGAGGCTAGCTTGCTTAGTGCATCTGCCTTCTTGGTCTAATTCCTACGAACATGTTGGATGGTGTAGAGTCAAGCCGCCGGCAAAGATCTCCTTTGTTTTTCCAAGTACTTGTTTGATGACAGCCTTGCTTCATAGGAGCCTGTTACTTGGTTCGCTACCAATTGGGAGTCTACGAAAATAGCGAGAGCTTTGACTTCCATATCTTTAGCTAATCGGAGGCCTGCTAGCAGGGCTTCGTACTCCGCTTCATTGTTTGTGGCTTTGAACTCAAAACGAAGAGCTTACGTATGCTCCTTCCCGTAAGAGCTGACCAGCATTAGACTTGCTCCAGAACCATCGGAGCTGGATGCTCCGTCTGTATAAAGTTTCGAGTCATCACACTTGAGTGAGTTTAGCTTTGGGCTCTTCTTTTTCTGCGTCTGGCTCGGAAGGTGTCTCAGCCAAGAAGTTCAGCGTGAGAATTTGCCCTTTAATAGAGTTTCGACCCTTGAATTCTATTTCGTGCTCTCCAAGTTCAATAGCCCATTTAGCCACTCTCCCCGACTTTTCAGGCTTCGACAAGATCTGTTTGAGTGGCTTGCCAGTCAAGACTATAATCAGATGGGCCTGGAAATAGCGTCAGAGCCTCATTGCTGCGTAGATTAGGGCTAGTATTAACTTTTCCAATGTTGGATAGTTGATCTCCGCCCCCTGCAAGACCCTGCTGACAAAGGAAATGGGGATCTGCGTTTTCTCGTTCGCCATAAGGGCTGGCTAATACTCTCCATTGAGGATGCTACGTACATGAACAACACCTCGCCTTTGAGTGGGGCTGTAAGTGTTGGAAGGATTTCGATGAACTCCTTCATCTTTTGAAAGGCAGCTTCTGCATCTTGACTCCACTGAAAGTTATTCTTATCAACGCATCCTTTGAGTGTTTTGAAGAATGGTAGGGACCTATCAGCCCCCTTCAACAGAAATTGACTTAGAGCAGCCAACTTTCCATTGAGACTTTGCACATCTTTTAGACACTTAGAAGCTTGGAGATCTGTAATTTCCTTGACTTTGGAGGGATTAGCCTTTATCCCCTGCTTAGTAATCAAATGCCCTAGGAACTTCCCCTCTTCGACACCGAAGATGCATTTCTTAGGGTTCAACTTCATGTTGATCGCCCGGAGCTGGTCGAAGGTTTCTTGCACATCGAGAAGTAGGTCCTCCTCCATCTTGCTTTTTATAACCATGTCGTCAACGTATGCTTCGAGATTTCTGCCTATTTGTTTGTTGAAGGCTTTATCTACGAGACGTTGATATGTTGCCCATGCATTCTTCAATCTGAAGGGCATCTTTTTGTAACAGTAGACACCTTTGCTTGTGTAGAACGCTGTATTTTCTTCGTCCTCCTTTGCCATCTGGATCTGATGATACCCTTTGTAGGCATCTAAGAAGTATTTTAGCCGGAAGCCTGCCAAGGATTCTACCTTCCAGTCAATTTTTGGTAGGGGTAACAATCCTTCGGGCATACTTTGTTGATGTCAGTGAAGTCAACGCACATGCGCCACCCTCCATCGCTCTTCTTGACCATTACTGGGTTGGCTACCCAAGTTTGGTATTTAACTTCCCTTAGGATGCCTTCTTGTGTGAGTTCATCAACTTCTTTGCAGGCTGCAACGTTTCTTTCGGGGGCTAGGCTCCTCCTTTTCTGTTTTATTGGCTCAATGTGTTTCTACTCATTGAGTTTATGCTCCGTTCGAGAAGGCTGTCCGTCTATCAGCAATGTTCTTGGTACCCCTGTCATGTCAGAATATTTCCAAGCAAAAATATCAAGGTTAGTCTGCAACAGTTCTATGAGCTTCGCCTTGAAATTCGCCAGGACAGGGTAGCTAGGGTTAACTAAAACTCGCTCTTCCGCATCTGTGCAGCTTAGAATTGCTATCGGAGGCTCCTCCGATTCTTCTTTGATCCTTTTGACACCATATACACCCTTATCCGTACCATAATTAGAGTGAGCAGTTCCTACTCGAAGGGGTTTGGAACTTAATAGCGTATGTATGGTGGAAACAACAATGCCCATCTTTTGCATAGCTGTTCTCCCTATTAACAAATTATGAGGAGAATCTAACCTGACTATGACGAAGGTGAGTGTCTCCGTGCGGGATAAGGGGCCTTCGCCTATGGTGATTTCCAACGGTACTTCTCCCAAGTGCCATGAGTGTTCACCGGAGAACCCTACCAGTGATGTCTTCGAGTCCACCCTTTGTGAGCGTATGGATGACTTGAGCTTTAGGAAACAATGCTCATAAATGATCTCACAGGAGCTTCCACAATCCATATACGCTCTATTTACCTCCTTGTTTGAGACTCGCACCTTGATGACCACGAGGTCAGTCGAAGGGGTCTGACCCAGGATGGAAGGGAAGGTTATTTCTCCTACGCTTCCCAGCTCCCCATCTGCTTCTTTCCATTTCAAGGTTGGATCCTGCCTGTGCACCATTAGTATCGGAGCCTCTGTAGGGGTAGCCTCCTTCTTTTTCCCCTTCCATTCACCCAGTTGGGTATCGGAGAACTTTTCTTTTCCCTTCTTGATGCCCTTAACCAGGTGTGCTAATTTTCCGGATCGTACCGCCTCTTCGATCTGCTTCTTTAGCTCTCTGTAGTTGTTTGTGTCGTGTCCATGGTCTTCATGGAAATTGCGATTACTTGGACATGTCCACGGCTTTGCCGCTTGTGCGACATCCGAGGTGGTGGATCGAAGGACATTGCAGCTTTTTCGGTAGCCAGAATCTCCCTGGGAGATTTGACAAAGTTCGCCAAGAGTCCATGGTTCGAACCTTTGATGTATGGAGTGAAGCGATCTCTGTTCTTCTTCTTCTTATTCTTGGATCCTTCCCAGGAGGACCCTCGGGAGAACTTGTCAGAAGCTTCCTTTTGCTCTACCGGAGCCCCGTTTGCTGCTACTTCTTTAGACTCTATCCAAGTGTAAGTATTCTTCATCAGTGCCTTATAAGTGGTGGGAAGATCGGTGGACATGAATTACACCAAGTTTCGAGTCCGAAGGCCATGTACAAAACCTGAGATCCTCTAATCTTCGTGCAAACCCAAAATTTGCAAAGTTTCATCGGTGTACCTCATAACGAAGGCCCTCGTACTTTCGTTGTCCCTTTGCTTGATGGTGTGCACGGCTAGATGGGTCTTGGTGTACTTCTTCTGTTAGCTAATGTGTGATCGGAACTTAGCCTTAAGGTCGTCTAGACTTACAATGCTTCCCAACTTCTGTCCATTCCACCATATTCTTGCGGAGTCTCGGAGCGTGTAAGTGAACATGTGGCATGCTACAGGCATAACCCACTTTTGCATCTTGATAGCGCCTTCGAACAAGTATAGGAAGTTATCAGGGTCGCCTTTTCCATCGTAGGTGCCTATGTGAGTGGGCATCTTTACACCGTCGGGTAGAGGGTAGTCTTCGATCCACTTCACGAAAGGTGTACAAGCTCCAGAGAGCCGGTGTAGTATGGGTTGTATGGAGGTGGATAAACAGGTGTAGGGTTATATGGGTTAGGAAATGGCTGTGTGTAGGCCGGGTAAACCGTAAAAGGTTGGTACGAAGGGTTTACACCCATCGACTACGTAAGAACGTGTCCATAGGGCATTTGCTGGTAACTCTGAGTATGGAGGAGGGCCTCCGACACTCAAAACATACGAGGGGGGTATCGGAACCCCTATCCCTTTTCTTC
The DNA here is from genome assembly GCA_910596185.1 of Chrysanthemum makinoi. Lineage (NCBI taxonomy): Eukaryota > Viridiplantae > Streptophyta > Magnoliopsida > Asterales > Asteraceae > Chrysanthemum > Chrysanthemum makinoi. Next base: position 211,118,300 of record OU343220.1, read on the forward strand.
CTAAGTGGGCAGCTAGGAGAGGGCGTAGGTTTACCCCTCCGTTCCCTACCGGGTTGCTTCCTCCGTTAGAGTTCTCGCTCCTTCTTTCTCCTTGCTTTCTTTCCCTTCTTCTTGGATCTCCACCTGGGCCTTCTTCAAAACCCACAGTCCTTCCATTAGTCCTTCTGATGGAAGGAGAACCATTTCGTAGGGCCGAGCGCCCCCTGCTAACCGGTCGAGGCCTCTCCTCTATCTCAATCTCTTCGTCATACTCCTCCATGGAGTATTCGCTCTCTTAGCATTTCAGGTGTTGCGAAACGCCTCTTATGAGCCCTTAGTAAAGACTCTAATGCTTCAAAGTTTGCCTAACGAAGGGGGCTAATATCTGGAATAGGGTTAGCGGATGTTGAGGCGTAATGTACCTGAGTGGTTTCAAACGAGATCGTGTGGTGAAGGTTGAGGCCGTTATGGGGGGAGATTATGATGTTAGTTGTGTTGAGAGGGACGAGGTAGAAAATCATGGTGGAGGTGTATCTTCCCTTCTGGTTCCATGCGGAAAGGTAGCATAATCGGTTAGGGTTTTAAGACCGGGTGATTACAGAGACTAATAGTAGTGGTCCCACGGATGGCGCCACTTGATTGTACAATAGATTGCACTACCAGGCTTCGATGATGATCAAAGGTATGAAGGGTGTATGTTCCAGCCAAGACTTGTCTTTCACCTGAGAATAAGAAATACGAAACACTACGTTAAGTGATTGCGCATGGGTATGACCCTGCGAACCACCTCCGACATGAGAGTAAGTATGAGTTATGGTTGTATAAGTGTGTGTAAGTAAAGATATGAGTGTGAAATGAGCATACCATAATCCATTTCCGCACAATCCAACCTATTTATAGTGGAAGAAATAGGGTTAGGGGTACTTCTGCGCGAATGTCGGAGATCATGGGGGCGTCCCATGATTGTGGGTAACCGCTAGGTCTTAGTGACCCACGTTCTCAAGCTTGGTGGGGAATCCAGGAAAGAGAGGGAGATCGTGGGTTTGACCAAGTCAGGAGGTGTTCCTATCCGTTACTCCTTCGTCAGCCATACCCCGAAGGGCTTAGGGCTTCGAATGGCGAATTCCTCGTAGGTAAACTTCGTGCTTACGAATGGTTTGATGCCTATGGATGTTCTGGAATCCTAACTTGGGCCTTCGAATAGAAGGGCTTCGACACGTCTCAGAGGAGTGTCCTACGAGCTGTTCGGAGGGTACATCATCAATATTCTATGAATCTCTATCCATTAAGTGAATCCTACACCATTCAGCCTAAATTTAGGATATGTTTTGAAGTTCAGTGGCTGATGGTTCCTTGTGATAATCATCTAAGCCTTTTTTTAGGATTTAGATAATCCCGTTATTAAAGAGTCGGTCACCTCAAGTATATGTACTCATTAGAATGCTCGTAGTCGTAGTTATTTAGTGTTAGTACGTAGTTTGTTAAGTAACACCGTGGAGACAGACGGTCTTTACCCTTTGTATGCACGATCCACAACCCTTAGGAGGCATGTCTTGTAGAAACTATAAATACCCTTTGCTAGCAAAGGCAAGGGTTGGGCTTTTCAATATCATTTTTCTTTGTCTCACTAAGTTCCCAAAACTCTTCCACTTTCTCTCTCTAGAACCTAAACCATACGCCCCATATTTGATATTTTTTATGTGTTTATGAAAACCAATATATTACAAATGGTATCAAGAGCCATGGTTTGATCACTCATCTTTCATGTTCTTGGATTTCTAGTGGTTTTTATAAGGTTTTTGGGTTTGAATGAGTTTAGAGTAGTTAGCATCATTTGAATCATTTCTTGTGTTAAAGTCTGGATTTTGATTGTAGTTTTGTGTTTAGAATCATTATAAGTGTTTAGGTTTTGGTTTGGAAAGCTTGAATCATCGTGGTTGGGTGGTTTTTGGATTGAAAAAGTGGTGTTTTTGAATATTTCTAGGGTGCGATTTGTGTCTCGTACTGTGTTTCTTCTATGCGATTTTTCTCATAGTCTACGCGATTTGTCCTCTGTTTGGATCGTTTATTGAAACGATTTGTCTTACTAAGAGTGCGATTTGTCTTGAGTGCGATTTGTCTGCTAAGCGATTTTTCGTTTAATCGATTTGATAATCAAGGTGCGATTTGTCTTGTACTACGATTTGACTTGTACTGTGATTTGTTAGAATTGCGTTTTGTAAAGAAGCGATTTGACTGAAGGTGCGTTTTGTTTGAAAGTCGCACTTGTCTATGGACTTGTATAGGGTCTTGATTTGACTAAAAGTGCGATTTGTCTAAAAAGCGATTTGGCTGAAGGTGCGATTTATGCGAAAGTGCGACTTGTCTATTGAGACTTGGAGTTTCTTAGGTATTTACATTTTATGGTTTTTCTCAACTTGTAATCATGTCTACTATCACTTCTTCTTTGATGATGTTCAAAATTTCTTTGGATCTAACACTCAATCCTTCCATGCTGGATCGAACCGATTATGACTCTTGGCTCAAAGAAATGAGACTATATTGCTTAGGAAAGGAAAATGGGGTTAACATACTTAAGTCAATTGATGAAGGACCATATCAAATTGAGACTACTAGAGGAAGCTACTCTTGATGGTTGATTTGTTGGGATAGAAAAAAGTGTATGATGAGCTTGATGATAAGGAGAAGAAGAATCACGTCTGAGACATGGGCTTCTATACTTGAGGTTTACCTAAATACATTTACAAGTTGATCAATCACAACGAGCTAAGCGGTATGGGACAATGTTAAGATGCTTCTTTACGGTTCGAAATTGACTAAAGACATGGAATCTCGGTACGTATGATGACCTGAAATTTTAAAATGAATCTAGGGGAAAGTGTTACCAGAATATCATGTGAGATTCCAAGCGATATGAGGAATATCAAAATGACAATGCCTAATATTAAGCTCAATTCAAAGTTTGTGAACAACATGAATCCCGAATGACACAAATTTGTCCTTTATGATCAAGCTAAACAAAGGTTTGAGGAACACCAATTATGAGCAATTGTATGCTTATTTGCTCCAAAATGAGAAGCATGATGTGTTTGAACGGATGATTCTGGAAAAGTTCAACAACAATCTTTGGAAATCTTGAGCTTCGTCAAATGATTCAAACTGCATTACTAATGTGGGAATAACTACCAAAGCATCTCAAGTCATACCTACTAGAAATGGTAATCGAAAACTCATCTTTGGATCCGGTATAAGCCTCCAGGATTGAGGCACATTCATGAAACGACTTGTCAATCAACTAGCTTTAATGGTTAGAACTTGAACTTCACCCTCATACAACAATCACCTACGGTGCATCTAATCTTCACAATCATGCTATGGTTAAAGGCGGAAGGTAGTGGTGCAAAATGTGCAAAAGGAAGACAAAATGCATACCTTCCACATAATGAGCAGGGAATGTGGGTCTTTGGATAAGGGAATGTTGGTGCGAGGATATGGGAATGTAGGTCTTGGATATGGGAATCTTGGTGGTAGTGGTGGATATGTGGGTAATCAGAATAGTGGAAGGAACATGGCTTCGGGGTCAAGAAAATCAATCAAGTGCTACAAGCTGTGGTGGATAGGGTCACATCACAGGAATTGCACTCTTCAAAGCGATCCACAAATCTGCGAGTACCGGGGACAAGATGCTGGCGGTGCAAGCTCAAACCCGATGTAGTTGTGGGCTGTGTTGAATGAGGAAGAATTGTTCCTTCTTGAGGGAAATCCCGAGAACTTATGATCTTGATGTGGATGAGCGACGATTAAGGCATGGGTCAAAAGCTGTTAGGAATTAGAAATTCGGGTATTAAAGAGTGGTCACCTCAAGTATATGTAATCGTTAGAAAGCTTCGTAGTCATAGTACTTTTATGTTAAGTAGTATTTAGTTTAGTAACACCGTGGAGGACGGACGGTCTTTACCTTTGTATGCACGATCCGACCCGTTGTGTGGCGTTTTAGTGTAAGACTATAAATACTCTCTACCTTTCAAGGTAGAGAGTTGGATCATAATAAATTTTCTTTCTCTCACTAAAGTTCCCTAAACCTCTAACTTTCTCTCTCTAGAATTCCACTTATTCGCCTACTTTGTGTTATGGTTTGATGTGTATGTGAAATCCAATATCCTACAATTGGTATCAAGAGCCATGGTTAGATCATATCTTGCACATCTTTGGATTTCTAGTGGTTTTAGGTGGTTTTTGAGTTTGAAAAAGTTTAGTGGTTTTGCATCATTTGGTTGATTTCTTGTGTTAAAGCTTGGATTTTGTTAGTACTTTTGTGTTTAGAATCATCACAAGTGTTTAGGTTTTCATTTGGTAAGCTTGAATCATCTTGGTTGGGTTGTTTTTGGATTGAAAAGTGGTGTTTGTGAAGTTTTCTAGCTAGCGACTTGATCTACGGATAGCTTTTCTTGCTAGCGACTTGCTTTACATTTTGGTAGCGAGTTGCAGGTTGTGGAGTTAGCGACTTAGGCCTAGCGACTTGCCTAGTGAGACAAGCCGACAAGCAGTACAAGTAGTGGAATCTCCACTACGGTAGCGACAATTGGAAGTTAGCGACTTGTACTTTATATTGTTAGCGACTTGGTGTTAGCGAGTTGGTACCTAGCGAGTTGCTATTTAGCGACTTGAATATTTAGTGACTTGGTGCTTAGCAATTCGCCAAAATTTTGTTAGCGACTTGGATTGTAGCGAGTTGTTACATAATGACTTGGAACTTTAGCGACTTAGCACTTAGCGACTTGGTTCACAATTTTCCTAGCGACTTTAGTGATTTCCTTTAAATACGGTTTTCTCTTGATTCGATAAAATCCGTGAAAGAATCTATTTCTCGGTTTAATCATAGAGTTATAAAATCTCGTTTAACTTGTCATCATGTCTACCAGCGTTCCTACAATCATCTCCACTTTGTTGCAGGATGTTCAAGCGGTTGGTTCGGACTCGTCCACATGCTTGGCAGGCGACTATGACTCTTGGGCTCAACGAATCAGTTACCTTGTCTTGGAAAATAAAATGGGGTTAACATTCTCAAATCCATTGATGAAGGACCTTACCGAGTTGAAACTATTAGAGATATACTTGATCTTTGCGAAGATGGAACTTTGATTTCTACGGAATGGACAGACCAAAGATGTATGATGAGCTTGCGATAAGGAGAAAAGAGATTCGATCTTGAGATATCCGAGCTTCAACATTATCTTGCAAGGTCTACCAAGGACATCTACAAGCTTATCAATCACAACACCGAGCCAAAGGCGTATGGGATAATGTCAAGATGCTTCTCAGTTCGAGCTAACTGTTGAAAGGCAGAGAATCACAATTGTATGATGAATGAGCACTTCAAGATGAAACCAAATGAAAGTGTCTATGAGTACTATGTGAGATTTCATAAGCTGTGAATGACATGAGGAACATCAGAATGACTATGCCTAACATTAATTTGAACTCAAAATTTGTAAACAACATGAATCCCGGCACAAATTTGTTATACGTGAAGCTCACTAAAGGATTGAAGAATACAAACTATGAGCAACTCTATGCCTTCCTTCTTGAGAATGAGAGACATGCCATGTTTGAAAAGAGGATTCTTGAACAATTCAAAACAAATCCGGGAGAGACAAGCTCATCAAATGATTCAACTGCCTTCTACTCAAACATTGGGATTACCAATAAAGCTTCACAAGTTATACCCATGGGTGATGGAACTCACAAACTCATTCCCGATCTAAAGTTCAAACAAGTGATCTTGATGCACCGTGGGTAACTTCATTAATCAACGGCTCTCTGATTAGTCAAAACATGAATTCTCTCCCCACAACCAACAACCACCTCGAACGACTTCTAACCCAATCAAGCTCATGGGAGATGGGAAAATTGTTGTGCAACCCGATTGAAAGCGGTATGATCAAAGGAAGAGGAGAATTTGGTAGAGGTTATGTTGGTAATCGAATCGAGGAAGAAATAAATCAAGGTCAAACTAAGCGATCAAATGCTATAACGTGGTGGTGAGGGACACATTGCAAGGTGCACATCTCCAAGCGTCACGAGAATCTTGATTACTTGGAGATAAGATCTTTGCTAGCTTCGGGATAATGGTGCTGCGTTGGATGAAGAGGAGTTATTGTTTCTTCTTTGAAGGCAATGCCAAGACCTATGATCGAGATGTGGATGAGCATCCAATTAGGAGATAGGTCACAATCATCGGAAGCCTTTCAAGTGGTGTGATGCATCACGACTCTGATGTGGATGATGGACCTCTTTGCACACACAATTTTATGGCTAGCATTTCTCCAATGGTTTCTCCCAAGGTCTCTTCTTCACCACAAGCTGGCCCATCCAAAGACAAACTCATCTTAGAGGTATTAAAACTATCGATGATGCGATGTACAAAAGATGCATGACAAAGTACAATCAACTGAAACTATTGAATCAAATATTGAAAACATGGGTAATATCAATGTTGTCCCATATGATCAATATGTGAAACAAAGTGAAAGTGAAATTGTATCAAGTGATGCATCTTCTGCAGTCAACAATGACTATGTTTTGATGAATACCTTTGCATGTGCTCTGATGATGTTGTTATCTACATGCTGAATGCCTATAAAAAAGCGTGTTGCTATTTATGAACAACGTGCAAAATTTGAGTTGACCACCCTGGCGAGGAAATGGATGACCAAATCACGTACAACTATTAGAAAAGTAGGTTTAGAGAAAAAGTATTAAAACAAGAGTTAAACTCCTTACAAGAAAAGCTTTCTAAAACCGCTAAGCAAAAACAAGAACTTCAAGAAAATGTTAAAATGCTTAAGCAAGAATTGATTGCTAAGGAATCAAAACTTTTGAATGATTTTTCTAATCTAAAAACCTTGAAAAACAAGCTTGAAAATAAGTTGTGCGTACAAGGAAACACCATTCAGACTGCTCACATGATCACTAAGCATAGAGTTCTTAGCGATAAGCATAGCATTCCCCTTGTTGAGGAACCAAATCCAGAGGTCATTAAAAGGCTAGAAATGCTCATAAGGTTCTTTATGATGGCAAGGAAATCCTAAACCTAACCGAGAAACCTAGTTGCGTGAGTGCCTGAGAGGAAGATAAGAAATCAGATGAAATCACTAGGGAAAAGTTAAACAAGAAACTAGATGATCCAAAATGTAAAGAAAAGAAAGTAATCATCACACCCCATGATTACAAAAAGGAGAAGTGGATTGCTTTAAACAAGTTTAAGCCTCAGACATTGTTAACTCCCGAACAAGTGTTACGGAAATGGATTTAGATAAGCGAAAAATTTGAAAATATTGTTGAAACCAACCCCCCCCCCTTTGGAAAATGCCTAGAGCGATTGTGTATCCTCCAAATACACCAATGCATCTAGTTCCTAGAACAATTGCCACTAAAAGCAAGACCTTAATCAGTCAATATGTTATCTTTCAACTATTTGTTGATTTTGAGAAAACTTGCAAGAAAAAAGGATCACACCCGGGTATAGCGGAAGGAGAAAGAGGTTTTGAGCAAACTAAAGAATGTTATTTAGCGAAGTCATCCCTTTCTTTAAACAACTAAAAGATCACTTTGAGAGTCTTAAAAAGGGAATGATTGAGACATTAAAAGAAATGGAAAAGAATTTGATGCTATGATAGTTGTTAGTGACTATGGCGAGCATTAAAATATAATGAGATTGAAAGGAAGAACTTGCATACAATGAATGAGAATATGATTTAGAATGTATTGCTCAAGATGTGTTTTCCTTTACTACAACTTGTTCTATTAATGCTTCTCAATTTCATGAATTATCTGTTGTTCTGAAAGTCTCCCATGATCGTGTCATTGAGCTTGAAAAAACTAATTCTAAATAGAGAAAATTGAAGCGGATGATCACGACAATTTGGTTAAACATTTTTCTAAACTGGAAGGTGAGCATTTTAATTTACAACTAAAATATCAACATCTTAAAGAAAATGTCAAAACTTCAAATATCAAGACATCCTCGGATGCTCGAGTTTGATCGATTTTCAAATTAACAAGCGTGATGAAGCAATTCAAGCTCATTGCAACACGATCAGAAAGTTGAAAGCCCAAATCTCTCAATTAAAGGTTCAAAAGAACAATATACGAGGCTCCCAAATGCCTCCTCCTTTAGATTCTCAGAATTCTCAAACTTTTCATCTTCAAAAACTTAGTTAATGCCTTACAAAAGGAAAACGAGAGTTTTCTAGAAGAAAATGAAAAAGTTAAACGACATTTTAAAGAGTTATATGATTCAATAAAAGTCACCCGTGACCAAAACAACGAAAAAATAACGTCTTTACAGAAGGAAATTGAGAATCTGAGAGGTGAAATAAGAAACTACCACTTGTTTTCAATAAGAATGTTGTCTCAAAGTCACCCTTAGATTGCAAATACACTTGTGACAGGTTAAATATATTCCTCCTCATCTTAGGAATAATGAACATGCTTTTCATGACTACTGTGCTCACTTTAAGGATAGTCTAGAATGTCTCCGTGAGATTGTCGAAGGATTTCATTAACAAACCTCTTGATAGTGAAATTAGGTTTGCTTGCCTCAGGGCCAACGATCTCAAGCTGCTAGAATGTGTAATTGCAACATGTCCCAAATCCTTAACCTTAGGTGCAAAAGGCAAAGCTGTGATGCTTTGTTCTATGCCTAGTCTTGAGAGCTTCAAACCATTCTAGGCCCATTTTAAGAAAGTATACATCAATGTGTATTAGTCTAGTATCTACAGTCCTTGCGTCTAGTTGGGAATGCAAAAGTAGATCAACCAACTAATGTTCCCATAATTCCCTCTCTGGGAGTAATCAATGACATTAAAGCGAGCGGGTCAAAGTCTCAAGACAATACAAGGAATGATAGGACCTCGCAAGCTAAAATGTGCATTGGAAAAGAGTAGAAGACCAACCTAGGATCTTTAAGCTTGAGTTGAATAAAACGAATCGTGTTGATACTAGTATTAGCCTTAAGTCTTGTAATTAATGAATTATGATACTATTTGCAAACCTTGTAATGATGTGCCTTGAATTACATTGCTAATCATGAATGTGGTGTGAATGCTTTGTCTATCTTTGTCAAATGCCCGATTAAAATTGTTAATGCTAATAATCGTGCAAAAGAAGGCAAAAAGGAAAAAGCGAAAGATTGTTAGAAAGCAGTGGAAACCAGGGAAGAACTTTTATAAAGATAGGTTATTATTGGATACCTTTTGGCCATAAGAATAATCGGTTTGCTCTCAAAGCGCTAAGATTATGCCCACTAGAAAATGGATGCCTCTTGGTAGAACTATTCCCTTAAGAGTGAACATACTTTGAATAGGTCAAATCTGAAACCAGCATTGCATCTATTCCCAATGATTCCATTGCGTCTACTTCTGATATGGATGTTTCTATTACGATGTGGGTGTTCCAATTCTTATTACTAACCAAGTGGAACCCATTCTTGCATGGGGATCCCAATTATCGGTTATCCATTCTTGTCGTGTTCAACTGCGGATCGTTCAAATCGTTACGTGGTTTTGGACTCAGTTTGTTCCAAGCATATGGCTGGAGACGGTCGGCTCATGAACCGTGAGCAAATTCATGAGACGATTAGATTCGGTAATGATCATTTCGTGCAATTATGGGTTATGGTGATTATGTTGTTGGTGATAGTGTTATCTCTAGAGTATACTATGTGGAAGGTCTTGGTCATAATCTGTTCTATGTCGGTCAATTCTATGATTCTGATCTAGAAGTAGCCTTGAGAAAACATACTTGTTTTGTTAGAGAACTTGATGGTAAGGAACTTTTAAGAGGAATTCGTGGTTCAAATCTTTACACCATCTCTATCGATGATATGATGAAGTCTTCTCCATTCTGCTTGTTGTCAAAGGCTTCAAAACAAAGTCATGGTTATGGCATCGTCGTCTCAATCACTTGAACTTCGGCACCATCAATGATCTCTCGAGAAAGGACTTAGTTGTAGGTTTACCTCGACTAAAGTATGAAAAGGATCATCTTTGTTCGGCATGTCAATTGGGAAAAAGCAAGAAGTATGCCCATAAACCCAAACCTACTAACTCATCCTGAGAAGTTCTTCATACAATTCATATGGATTTATGTGGACCAATGAGAGTGCATAATATCTTTGGGAAGAAATATGTGTTAGTTGTGGTTGATGATTACTCTAGATTCACTTGGGTCAAGTTCTTAAGGACAAAGGATGAAACTCCTGATATCATCATCAAACTCATCAACAGTACAGTTCGACTTAACAAAACCGTCGAATTATCGGACGGACAATGGGCGAGTTTGTTAACAAACAACTTAGTGAATTTTATGAACATTGGAACCATCAAAGAAGTGTTCCACGAACTCCTCAACGAGCGGTGTAGTTGAAAGACAAATCGAACTCTTGTAGAAGCGCTAGAACAATCTGATTTACTCAAAGGTTCCAATGTTTCTCACGGTGAAGCTATTGCCATTGCATGCTACACACAAAATCGTTCGATTCACCTTTTCATGGAAAAACTCCATATGAACTTGTCCTATGAGAAAACCTAATCTCTCTTTCCTTCGTGTGTTTGGTGCATTGTGTTATCCAACTAATGAGGGTCAAGACTTAGGCAAACTTAGAGCTAAAGCAGACATTGGAATATTTGTAGGGTATGCACCAAACAAAAAGGGGTACCGAATCTACAACAAAAGAACCGGAAATATCATGGAAACAATTCCGTTACGTTTGATGATGACCGGTCAAATGGCTCTGGACAATCGATTGGAGAACCGCACTTCAAAACAGTCCCATTGGTTCATCCCTTGTTCCAAATTTTCTCAAGAAACTCCATATGTACCTCCATCCGAAGATGATTTAAAGAAATTGTTTGATCCTATGTTTGATGAACTTTATGATCCATGTACTAATGAGGTGTCGATTCTACGAAATTTGTTCATATTCACTGAATGAAGTCAATCCCTCAGTCTCAATATCATTAAGTCAAGCTCTGCCGATCCTGTCTCATCAACAAATCATCATTCTTCAAATGTACATCATGGAATTGTTTCTGGCATCAATGATGAAGTTAATCCCTTTGCTACTCACGAAGATGCTCCATTTGAAAACATATTTCCTGAATCTTCATAGAACCATCTTCTTCGGGAGACATCGACTCTGCTACTTGATCCCTCAACAACTACCACATGAACACCTCAGAAAATGGACTCACGATCATCCATTAGACAACATCATTGGAAATCCCTCTCGTCCGGTATCAACGGAAACAACTTGCAACCGATGCCTTGTGGTGCTTCTTCAACTCCGTACTCTCTAAGATCGAACCAAAAGATGTCAAAAACGCCATGAATGAAGATAGCTGGTTCAATGCCATGCAAGAAGAAATTCATGAGTTTGATCGACTTGATGTATGGGAGTTAGTACATGCTCGATTGTGCTATGATTATTGCTCTAAAATGGATCTTCAAAGTGAAACTTGATGAGCATGGTGATGTGTTGAAGAACAAGGCTCGATTAGTTGCTAAAGGATACCGTCAAGAGGAGGTATAGACTTTGAAGAATCTTTTGCTCCTGTTGCTCGAATCGAGGTTATCAGAATCTTTTTGGCTAATCTTTAGTAAGAACATGGTAGTCTATCAAATGGACGTGAAAGCGGCATTCTGAAGCGGAGATCTTAAAGAAGTCATCTATGTCAGCCAACTGAAGGCTTTGTGAATCGAGACATCCTACCACGTTTATCGTTTGAAGAAGGCTCTGTATGGTTTAAAGCAAGCTCCAAGGGCATGGTATGATACGCTATCAAAGTTTCTTCTATCTACGGATTGACAAAGGAGCGAGTTGATCAACATTGTTCACCAGAAGTCGGGCAAACATTTAATTCATGTTCAAATTTATGTTGATGATATCATTTTGCCTCGGCCGACCCAATGGTGTGACCGTTTTCAAATGAAATGAGTTCAAAATTTCAAATGTCAATGATGGGACAAATGTCATTTTCTTGGGATTACAAATTTCACAAAGTCCCCGAGGCATTTTCATAAATCAATCTAAATATGCTACTGAGATCTTAAAGAAATTTGGATTTGATTCAAGTGACCTGTTGACACTCCCATGATTGATCGAACCAAACTAGATGAGGACCACTCGGGGATCATGATTGACCAAACGAAATATCGTAGTATGATTGGATCCCGATGTACCTCCTGCTAGTAGACCAGACATCTTGTTCTTTGTTTGCATGTGTGCTAGATACCAGGCTAAGCCTACTAAAAAGCACCTTGAAGCGGTTAAACGGGTCTTTCGGTATCTCAAGGAACCATCAATATGGGACTTTGGTACCCGAAGGACACCGGTATGTCACTAACGGCCTATCAGGAATCTGATCATGCGGATGTCAAGATACTCGTCGAAGTACGTCGGAGGTGCTCAGTTTTTGGGTGATAAGCTTGTGAGCTGGTCTTCAAAGAAGCAAATGAGTACTTCTATTTCCTCTCTAGAGGCTGAATACATAGCCATGTCATCTTGTTGTGCTCAAATCCTTTGGATGAGATCTCAATTAACTGACTATGGCTTTGTACTTAACAAAATCCCTCTGTTGTGATAATAAAAGTGCTATTGCTCTTTCATGCAATAACGTTCAACACTCAAGAGCTAAGCATATCGACATTCGTCATCATTTCATCAGGGAACAAGTGGAAAAGGTTGTGGTGGAACTCTATTTTGTGAGGTGCGAATATGGTTAGCGACATCTTCACCAAAGCTCTTCCAAGAGAGCGTTTGAGTTCATACTTCCACGACTAGGCTTGAAAAGCCTTCAACCAGAAACACTCAAGCGTCTTCAGGAAGAAGACGAGGAGTAAAGGTCTATGCTCATCTATCTCTTGTAAATATTTATTCAAAAACAAAATACAAAATTATAAAACTTTCAAAATCCATAAAAATCTGAAAAATTCGAAAAATCTTCAAAAATATTGTCAATTTGTCATGTTTCTCTCGATTCGATAATATCTACGGTCTTTGTTTTGTCATTCAAAGAATGACACGGGACTTTAGATGTTGTTCGAATTCTTATTAAAAATTTGGAGAGAAAGAAAAAAATGGTTTATTGTCATTTTAGGTAACCGCTTGTCAAAAGAAAACGAGCCATCTTGTATCATATTTTCAAAATTCCATGCTCGATTCTAAAACATTTATCTGCTAACTGCTATGAAAAATAACTTCGGACTCTATTTTTGATAATCATCAGGATTTATTTGTCAAAATATCTATCTCTCAATCAACAACCTATGTCATTGATTGAGGGAGAATGATTTCAATTAAATTAAAAGTTATTTGGCATTCAATTGTTTTCAAAAGATAATCATGCATGTTTAACCAATGGAGTTTAAAATCTCAAAATCAGATCCTTATCGGTTAAAACGCTTTCATAATCAAGTCACAATTCTCCTTAAAGCTTTCAAAATCAATTTAAATCTATAAGAGATCACAAATCTCAAATGATTTGATAATTGTGATCGGGGTAGAATTTGTGATTTAAATTGATTTAAAGCGATAATTTAAATGGTTTTATAAGGATGTACAAGCTCTCCTTCCACATGTGACAAACGATTTCAAATTTTCCATGCACATGTTGAGAGGGAGCATCTATCTTAAACCTATGATTTGAAACGTGATCACTTATCTCAATGTGCAAGTTCCCTCTAGTATGTGCAAAACTCTTTTCAAATCTCGAGGCACATATTGAGGGAGCAAAATCATGAAAACCTCATCCTTCCCAAAATGCTTTATCTACTTGATTCGATTAGGGAAGTGATGTTGATATTTTTAGAAAATGGTAATCAAAGAAGTTAATTCTTTCTCTTGCCTCCGTGTGGAAAACTATTTCAAATACTTGATTCACATGTTGAGGGGAGTTCTTCTTCTAAAAATATCAAAAACAATTCTGGTACAAAATGCTTTGATAATATATCACAAGTATCTGGATTGATTTTCAAATGGTTTTCAATTGGTTCCTATGGAGATGAACAATACCAAATAGACCGACCAACTTTACTATGCGGTGATATAAGGATGATAAGGTTAGGTATTGGTTCCCATGATCCGCCAGAACCGGAGGGATCTACCCCAGGACAATCCACTAGATAGTGTAGAGTCCTTAGGTATATTGAAAAAAGGAGAAAAGTGAGATATGGGAAGAGTGCGGACTGAGGCAGAGCTAGTATTGGAATAAACCCAACAAGGTTCTAGTTATGAAGTCTCGGTAAGCACCGAAGGGGTTGAAGAATGAAAAAGAATTGAATGTGAAAAGGGGTGAAAAGAAATAGCCCTTCAATAATTCAACCTTAGGGCAGAAACCGGGTTCAATACATATGCTCTTGGTGGTTATGGTAACTCGGTATTGAAGACAAGGCGTCATGGACCCGTGGCCTGCACTAAACTTCCCAAGCTACTCAAGTTCCTCTTAAAATGGATTGTTTCATTCTCACGGGGAACCTACATTATCTATCGACTTTCTCTTAGAGATTGTTGATATTGAAGAAGGAGACCCTCTCCTAGTCTCGATATAGGATCCAAAATGCACAAATTGAGTCTAGAGCCACGAGATCATCAATAAATCTCATTAGGACAATTTCAATGAAGACTCTCTGTTTCACACAATGTGGAAAGAGAGATTATATCTTGAGTCCTACGCATTATCCTTGTGGTATTGCGAGAACATCTGAGTGATGTGTTTACATATTCACTGTGAAGATGGAAAGCCTTACGGAGCCAACATCTAACAAGCTCTGGTAGGTGGCATGTGAGATCTATTATCTGATCAACCATGTGACAACTGAACAGAAACAATGGGGCGATTCAATCTTTTGAATCAATCACGGTTCAGGTTATGGATTGACGGATACCTTTGAAAAACCGGTCTTTGTGCTTTAAAACTCTTTTCATTAGCACGTCGACCGTGTACTAATTTTTCAAATCAAAGGTGTTTTATGATTGATAATTGATTTTCATTAAAACCTTCGTTATATTGCAAAAACAATTTCTATTGAGCAATACACGATTGTTTTTAAATCTCTTTTCATCAATCGATTGGTTTAAATTATTTGGTTCACTCACTCCGTGTTGTCTTCTTTGAGACGTTCGGTTTGAGAACGGCTAGGCGACTGCGAAACCTGTCAAGGAAATTCTTGAATTATACGATCCGCGAGCGGTACTTATGCGATCAGCGAGGGAACCGTGGGCGTGTACCTCAATTCATCGAAAGTGATCAAAGACACTTTCGTGCTTTATTGCTAAGCGTCTTATGCAGGTACACCGGCGTTTGTTGATCAGAATGAAGCGGTCAATCCATAGCCGCATGCTCACACTAACACATTCATAAAAGAAATCATGATTGGTGCATCAATGACTCGATATTCTCACTCCATGCTTCGCTCTTGCGCCAATATCATGAATCAGCAAAGCTTCCGCTACTCTGATGAGAAGATATCATGATCAGAATGTGAGCATGTCGGTCCGAAAGTCACAACATCACATAATACCAACACCAAAATGGATGTATCAGAGATTTTCTATTAGTGATGATCTCAAAAGCTGGCTCAACATTATTATCACGTGGATCAGTAAAGACCTCCACTTGGATTAACCAAACATGCAATGAGTGGAATCAATGACTACGAGCAAAGTACTACATCAAGAATGCAAGATCAATTGTTAATGTAATATCCGATTGTATTCAATGTCATTTTAGTATATGTTTGAGGTGACCTCCCTTAGGGGAGATTGTTAGGAATTAGAAATTCCAGGTATTGAAGAGTCGGTCACCTCAAGTATATGTAATCGTTAAGCTTCGTAGTCATAGTACTTTTATGTTAAGTAGTATTTAGTTTAGTAACACCGTGGAGGACGGACGGGTTTTTACCCACTGTATGCACGATCCACGATTTATGTAAGACTATAAATACTCTCTACCTTCAAGGTAGAGTTGGAGCTCATAATAATAAGATTTTTCTTTCTCTCACTAAGTTCCCTAAACCTCTAACTTTCTCTCTCAAGAATTCCACTTATACGCCTACTTTGTGTTATTGTTTGATGTGTATGTGAACTTATATCTAACAAGCCCCAGTTGAAAGTGATGATATGCTTAATGAAGAGGCATTGCTTTCGACTTCATGCTTCGAAAAAATACCATCCTGCTGCTAATTGTATTAGTTGGAAGATAACTATGCACCTAACTCAGCGCATTTAATGCTAATTAAGCGTTTTAGCTGCCCACTTCTAGGAATCACAATTTCCTATCTTACCCGGAGACCAAATGACTTATTTTTAAAATTTAAAAACTATTGAGATCGGATAAGAGTAAATGTTAGTTACACGTGTGTGGCTAAGAAAGCGGTAAAAAAAAGTATTTAAGGAGGGGTTATTGAAACCCTAAAACATTTTTGTTAATACAAATATCGTCATTAAACGTTATTTATATTTTTGATCTTTACCTAAGTTTTGTTAACGACAAAAGTAAATTTAATTTTCATAAAGCTTAAAGCTTGTCAAGTTTAATAGATATTAAAACAAGCTTTTTTAAACAATATCTTCTTCATTTAAGCATTTACATTGTGACTAATCATATCTTAATATGAGTCTAAGCATAATGTATGATAGTATTTTTTAGAATGATTTAGTTTCTTGAAAACTAAACATTACTTATGTATTAGCATATTTTTAAAAATAGAAAAACAACACATGACATCATGTGATGCATCATGGAAATCAGTGGAAGATTTCATTAGATATTTTGTGTAGATTTTTACTCTTCATATCCTACACAATCTTGCATAGATAGAGTTGACTTTGGCAAGATTTGATATCTTGCTGTCAGACCGCGGCACCAAAATATATAACGGACGGGGACCCTTTAGGGGTCCGCCCGTCATGGTTACCTGCGATGGTTTTGGCTATAAATAGCAAAGCAAAACCAAGTAGTTTATCATCCCTTTCTATCATACTCTCTTACGTATCTTCTCTCTAACCTTTCTAACTTAGTTTCATATCATATTAGTGATCTCTTTTGTAGCAAAGAAGATCAAGTCATTCAAGCTTCAAACGAGAAGTTGGAAGTCTTGTTTGTTTAGTGTTGTATGATCTTGTGTTGATTCATACTTCATTGTTGTATTAAACCATCATAATCTTGTGAGTGTGAGTGGTTAGTATTTTAGTCCTCAAAATACATTGTGTGCGGGAGTGGTTGTACCCTTGGAAAGAACTCGACATCTAGCTTAGTAGGAAATAATTAGTGTAGCGAAGTGTAAAGGTTTTCTCCGCCGGTGAAAGGAGCTTGTTGACTAGTGAAGTTAAACTCAGTGTGAGACTGAGGGAGTGGAGTAGGGCAAGGAAAAAGAGTCCTTGTAGACGAACCACTATAAACAACTTGTTGTGGTTTGATCATTTCTTTCCTTATTTACTCTTTACATATTGCTTGCATATTTCATTAACATATCTAAGATCAATATCAATTGATCTTTCAATAAGTTTCAAAACAAAGTTTTTAATTGGTAAACTATTCAACCCCCCTTCTAGTTTTCTACAATTGGTATCAGAGCCTCGTTGCTCAAGAATTTCTAAAATAATTTGTATTTTATAAACTTGAAACGATCCATGGATTCTGAAAACTTTAAAGAAGGGCAATCTATGCAAAGACCACCACTCTTTGAAACCAATGGATTTATCTATTGGAAAAACCGTTTTGAAACATATGTAAAATCAAAAGATATAGATCTTTGGTTTGTTATTGTTAAAGAGGATTTTAGTTCTACAACAAAGGATATTTCTGTTGATGAACAAAAGAAATTAGTTGCTAAAAATAATGAAGCTAAAATGATGCTTTATAATGCTTTACCTAGAAAAGAATATGAAAGAATTTTTATGTGTGAAACCGCCAAAGATATTTGGGAATCTTTGATTGTTACACATCAAGGTAATTCACAAGTCAAGGATAACAAAATTGATCTTCTTGTTCAACAATATGAACAATTTGTTATCCTGAAGATGAAACCATTGATTGTGGCTTTGCTCGCTTTAATACTATTATTACATCACTTAAAGCACTTGATGAATCTTTTCGTAGTAAGAACTTTGTCAGAAAATTTCTTAGAGCACTCCATCCGAAAATGGAGAGCTAAAGACCGCATTGAAGAATCAAAGATCTCTCAAAAATGTCACTAGACGAGCTAATCGGTAACCTCAAAGTACACGAAATGGTGATGGAGAAAGATTCAGAGATCATCAAAGGAAGAAGGGAGAAGATCAAATCCGTTGCTCTAAAAGCAAGGCGGAATCAAGTGATGATGACGAATCTTGCTCCGGTAGTGAAGATGAGGAATATGCCATGGCCGTTAGAGACTTTAAGAAGTTCTTTAGAAGAAGAGGAAAGTTTGTAAGACAACCTCGAGAAGAAAAGAAGCCATTCCGAAAAGATCGGGATGACAAAAAGGGTAAAGGTGAAAGAGAGTGTTTTAGATGTGGATGTCATCATAGAATGTCCCAAGCCACCTAAAAGCAAAACTCAACGAGCTTTTGTAAGTGGTGCTTGGAGTGATAGTGAAGACGATGAAGAATCAAGCAAGGAAAAGATCGCTCTAATGGCACATGAGTCAAACGAGGTACTTTCCGACTCTTCTTATTCTTCTATTGATGATGACACTTTACAAAAACAATATAATCAATTGTGTGAGCTAAGTCTAAAAATCATAACTAAAAATAATTTTTTAAAAACCAAAACGGAATTTTTGGAAAATGAAGTTTATGAGTTAAAAGAAAAAGCAAAACGACTTGAAAAGGGAAAAGCAAATGACGATGATTGTAAAACATGTCAAGAGCTTAATCTTGAAATAGAAAAACTAAAGCTCACACAAGATGTTCTAATCAAAAATAATTCTAAATTTAAAAGGTTTAACAAAAACATCGCCCTTGCCGATGAAATAGTTAAAATCCATAAAACACCAGGAGACATGAATGGGCTAGGATTTAATGAGGTATTAATTCCTAAGAGTCAAAACAAAATGCGAAAAGGCGAACAATCTGTCAAAACTTCTTGCAGATGCAGCACGGACGGATGGAACCAAAATAAGGGTTCCGTCCGTTGAACAAAATGGTGCCGTGGGTACTTCAGCAGGACATAATGTTTGTAATACGGACCGTACTAAATTTGTCAAAGTAACAAAGAAAACCAAGGATAATGTTAAACTAAAACCAGCTGTTACATTAGGAGTAGGACTTGCTAAAAATGAATTTAGATCAAAAACTACTCAACAACGACATAAAACTCCTTTTGCCAAACGCCCCTTTCTTAGCAACCACAACGTACAACCCAACTACCAACACAACGGTTGGAATCAAAACTTTCCTAGACCATATCAAACTTCAGATTACATGTCATGGAACTCTTACCCATCGTTTCCATACATGAATCAAATAAATGGTATGTTTAACCCAAACGGACCCATGAGATATTGGGGACCAAATGCTTGAGTTATTTGCTGCTTAGGTATGCTTGAAAGTTGGATTGGAACCTGATGAATGGATAAAAGATAGTGGATGCTCACATGACGGGCAACCAAAGTCTCTTCTCATCATACCAAGAGTATGACGGAGGTAATGTCACTTTTGGTAGCAATCTCAAAAGCAAAATTATTGGCAAATGTACGATCGCTCATAACTCTAACTATTGAAAATGTTGCTCATGTGGATAGGTTAGGATTTAATCTACTTAGTATTAGCCAATTATGTGATAAAAGTATAAAGTACTATTTGATGAAAATGGTAGTAAAATACTAAAAGATGGTATCACCATAGCTAAAGGAGTTAGGAAAAATAACATACGTCATGAAAATAGATAAAACATCTAATGACAAACTTTGCCTAACAACATTAGATGATAGCTCATCTCTTTGGCATAGACACTTAGGTCACGCTAATATGAGACTTATACAAAACCTATCTTCAAAAGAGCTTGTTAGGAATTTTAAAACTAAAATATGACCAACACTTTTGCTTGCAAAATTGGTAAACAAACACATAGTAGTCATAAATCTAAAAATATGGTGTCCACATCTAAGTGTCTAGAATTATTCATATGGACTTGTTTGGTCCATCCGCTATAAAGCTAAGGCAACTTATACACTTTGGTCATAGTAGATGATTACTCAAGGTTTACTTGGACGTTGTTTTTGAAAACTAAAAATGAAGCTTTTGATAAATTTGAAATACTTATCAAGAAAATTCAAAACTCAACTAGGTTAAAATTGTGATCGAACGGATCATGGTCGTAATTTGACAACGAAACTCAATTTGGAAACTTTTGTGATACAAATGGTATAACACATAACTTTTCGGCTCCACGAACACCTCAATCAAATGGAGTAGTAGAACGTAAAAATAGAACAATTCAAGAAATGAGTAGAACAATGCTTAATGAACAAAACATTCCTCAAAAGTTTTGGTGTAACGCCGTTGACACTTCTACATATATTTTAAATAGAGTCTTAATTCGTCCTTTCCTAAACAAAACACCATATGAACTTTATAAAGGTAAAAAGCCAACTTTAGGATATTTTAGAGTTTTTGGTTGTAAATGCTTTATTCTTAATACTAAAGATTATCTCACCAAGTTTGACCCAAAGTCTTATGAAGGTGTATTTCTTGGTTATTCTCAAACTAGTAAAGCTTACATTGTCCTAAACAAAGAAACAATGATAGTCGAGGAATCGTTGAACATAACATTCGATGAAAGTCCACCTCCCTCTAAGACATCACCTTTGGTAGATGATGACTTAGTTGAAAGTCCAATGATAGAAAGTCAAAAATATTAATAATAACAAGGAAGATGAACCATTAAATAAAGAAATTGTAAACATCAAAGAATCTAAAAGTCATCCTTTAGAAAAAGTCATAGGACAACACAATCAAAGAACCTTAAGGTCACAAGCCCAAAATCAAAGTAATTATTTTTGTTTTGTATCCACCATTGAAACGAAAAACATAAATGAAGCAATAAAAGATGAATCATGGGTAATTGCCATGCAAGAAGAGTTAAACCAATTCGTTAGAAATGATGTTTGGAAATTAGTTCCAAAACCCAAAGATCAAACTATAATTGGAACGAAATGGGTTTTTAGAAATAAAATGGATGAAAATGGTGTAGTATCTAGAAACAAAGCTAGGCTTGTTGCACAAGGTTATAATCAACAAGAGGGATTGATTATGATGAAACTTATGCAGTAGCTAGACTCAATCTATTAGAATATTACTTGCTTATGCATGTGCTTATGACTTTAAATTATTTCAAATGGATGTTAAAAGTGCATTTTTAATGGGTTTATTAACGAAGAAGTGTATGTTGCTCAACATCTCGGTTTTACCGACTTTGAGAAACCACATCATGTCTTCAAACTCAAGAAAGCATTATACGGTCTTAAGCAAGCACCAAAAGCTTGGGACGACCGACTTAAGACTTTTCTTATTGATAACAAATACACTATGGGATTAGTAGATAATACTCTTTTTACCAAGAAAAAGGAATCACATATTATCATTGTTCAAATATACGTTGATGACATTATATTCGGATCAACTTGTCAAGAGCTATGTGATGATTTCTCTAAAATCATGCATGACGAGTTTGAAATGAGTATGATGGGTGAATTAAATTTCTTTCTAGGACTTCAAATTAAACAACTAGAAGATGGCATATTTTTTAACCAATCTAAATATATAAAAGACATGCTTAAGAAATTTGGTCTTGAAGATTCCAAACCAACTAAAACAACCATGTCCTCGGACACTAAACTCACCAAAGATGAGGAAGGTGAATCCGTAGATAACACTAAATATAAAGGAATGATTGGTAGCCTACTCTATCTTACGGCTAGTAGACCCGACATTATGTTTAGTGTTTTTCTATGTGCTCGCTTTCAAGAAAACCCAAAGGCATCACACTTAGAAGCTTAAAAAGTTTTTAGATACATTAAGGGAACAACGTGTTTAGGATTATGGTATCCCAAAGGAACGGGTGTAGGAACCATAGTGTATGCCACTTCGGATCATGGGTGACTATGTCGATAGAAAAAGTACAAGTGGTATTTGCACTTTTGGTGGACATTGTCTCACCTCATGGTTTGCAAAAAAGCAAACGGCTTTAGCCATCTCAACTACTGAAGCCGAGTACGTCTCAGCCGGAAAAGCATGTCAACAAGCTCTTTGGATGAAGCAAGCTCTCGTAGATTCTGGAATTCATCTCAACGACATTGTGATACTTTGCGACAACAAATGGGCCATCGATCTCAGCAAGAATCCCGTTCAACATGCTCGTACAAAGCATATTGAAATCCGTCATCACTTTCTTCGCAACAATGTTCAAAAAGGAAACATCTCAATCGAGAAAGTATCCTCCGAAGACAACATTGCCGACATCTTAACTAAGCCTCTTAACGAGAACCTTTTAATCTTCTTAGACTTGGTTTAGGGTTAATGGAACCAAACATGTAGGATAAACATAGCCCAAAACATTAGAATAGTCAAAACAAAATAATTTTGTTTTGTATCACTCGTAGCCATGGCACCCAGCGACAACACGGACGGAACCAAAAGTTTGGTACCGTCTGGGTCGTGGTGTCTCTGAAAACAAAACGCTACCTACAAAACATCTTCTTCCTCAAAACCCACTTTACCAAAACGTGTAAACATTAAACCAAGCTCATTATTGACACCTTCCCACTCACTAATCACTGAAGATAACATCATTGTAAGTATCCTCACTACATTTTATCTCTCTTAATTAAGTCTAAATTCTTGTTTTTACTGCAAACAGTACAAATCTATTACATGGTTTTATGTATGCTTTTGTACTAAATAACATTCAAATAAAATGTCAAATTATATAAACAAATATTAATTAGACTTTCATCACTTGCATGCTCTTGAATACTAAAGGTATTGCATAACTAATATGCATTCCCGGGTATATTCAAATAAAGCCACATTTAATTTGGAGCATTTGGGTTATCTCATGGTATTTGCCAAACACCCCACTAAAACCATTTTTATGCATAAAATGAGTCGAGATAACCGCAACTCCAAATAGTTTTCATATAGGCACACACTAGAACCAAAACGTTAAAGTGTATTCTCATTTTTAACATATTAATTCTTGTCCTTAGGAATAACCATGGTAGCCGCAAGATTCTATGATCACAAGGACACCCTTGGCTACATTCCCAAACATCACAAAACCAAAGGACTTTCCAAGGAACAAGTAGAAATCTTTAAGAGTCTAGAATCAAGGTATTTCCATGAGGGTAGAACCATTCATTCGTCTTTCATTGAAAATACAATCTCAAGTAGAACTAGTATTCAATTCGATTGTCTTCTTGACATCGATGAACCAATTTGTCCTAGGTTTGTGTTAGAGTTTTATGCTAGTGTGACCGGCTTTAGTGATGAAGATGATGATGAGTTTTGTCTTAGGTTTAAAATCAATCAAAACGACTACACCATCACCTTAACCAACTTTGCTCAAGTGCTAGGAATTCCCAACCGAGGGACATGTGTCTACTCGGATAAGTGGTCATTCACCATTCTTGATGTCAGACCGCACTTCTCCTACCAAACACCTCTAGAAAAGGGATGTCATCCGTGAGCACCTATTTATCCCAAGGGGAGATACAACCCGAGTCACCCGAAAAGGAAAAGAATTAAACCGAGATCCATATGGAATGGAGCTAAATGAACTTAAGCCCGAATTTAAGAAATGGGAAGAACTACTTAGATCCAACGTCATTAGCACCATAGGAAATAGATCACATGTGCTTGTCTTTGCCATATGCTCTACTTGTCCACCGTCAACCATTCAATTTAGCCTACTATATTGCTAGGAGAATGATTGATATTCCAACACAAGGATCGGTTGCTCTTCCATACGGGATGCTTCTCACCCGTCTCTATAGAGCCTTTGCACCTATTCCACCAAGCCCAAAGGGATGCACCTTCACTATGAGCTCATCCCTCACATCTTTGTACCTTTGAGTTGCCGCAGTTGCTAAGACAAAGGCAAGAGAGCAAAACCTCCAACTCCATCATCATCATCATCAAATAGCTCTGATGATGGTCTTCCAGCTCTCCTTCCACCTCATGAGTATTATGCATCTCTTCCCGAGATTAAGAATGAATCAGCGGAGTTCAAGCAAACCAAGGGGATGTTCAAGTGCCTTGGTGATGACCAAGATCTACAAGAAGTTGGATAAGTGAGAATCGTTTTAAGGAGCGTTTGGAACAATACATTATCTCTAATGTTTGATACAATTTGGTTGTTTTTATCTTGTAGGATGATAATATAACTCGAAACAATGATGTATGCTAACAATCTTATGCAGGGGGATAGCACAAGTATGCTATCAAATTTTACCCATTTTCTCTATAATGTGAAAATCACTTGGCCTTGCTCAAAATCTATGCTCCATTATGTTTGTACATGTGTTATTTACTTTTCCTAACTAGAAATGTTTAGTGTCACATGTTTTGAGAAAAATTTCAGGTTTCGGAAAAGTCCCCGACACCTTAAAATGCACTCTGAACTTTTCTTAAATTACTGCAGGATCAGACGGCACCAACGATTTGGTTCCGTCTGTTATAAGAAATGGTACCGCCGTACCTGTACAGGCGGACCAGACGGCACCCTTTTTAAGGGTCCGTCCGTGTAAAATTTTGGTGTCGTGGATCCTCCAGGTAACTTTTTGAATTTCGATTCTTTATGATTCCAAATTACCATCCATTGCTTGTAACTCAATCTTAACTAGTTTATACCCTTATTAGAACTAGTATAATTCACTTAGGCATATAAGAAATCCATTTCCCACCAAAATTCAAAAATTTGAAAAATTCACCCAAGGAGCCCTTTGGCATAAAGGAATGAACCAAATTTTTGGTACCTTGAAATCCGTGGGTAATCTGATTGTTAGGAAATTCCACTCATTAGAACACATTTATTGCAAATCTTTTCTTCTTCACTCCATCTCTCTTGTATGGCTTGACTTGGGTGATATGACTAGCATTTAACCCACTTCCAAATCATTAGGAACCTCATCCCTTCTATGGTTTAACATCAAATCAAACACATTTCTCCATAATTTTCACTTCTATAAATTGAGAGGTTTTACCATGATCATCCTCACACCTTCTTCATTCTTACCATCATCTAGCAAAGAAAAACACAAGTCAAAATGACAAAATCCTCTCTTAAACCTTGCAAGAAAACCGCTAGAATTAGCGTGAGGCCTTGTTGCTTCGTAAACTTGAGCTCCTCATCCGAGTCTTCTTCACTCACAATCTCATCCCTCCCATACAGATGATACAAGCCTACCTTTGGCTACTCCTACTCAATCACCACATTGTGATCACCCTCCACCACCACAAAACACCAACTTCACACCACCGAACCCATCCAAACATCAAAAACACCCTCACCACCAAATCTCCAACTCTCATTCCTGGGAGTTATTTTCACACCACACTTCTCCAAATCCTTGGGACTTGGAAGACTTGCCTCCGAGGCCAAATCATCCACCATTTGCCATCCTTTGGCACAATTGATTGCTCATGAGTCACCTAGGCCATCCTTTGACCCAAACGCCCCATTAAGGCCAAAACCTCTTCTCTTCCACCCCATTCACAAAGACATCCATGGTCCTTTGTATAGGGATCAACCACTCCCTACATCAATGTCCCTCACATAGGAGACTGACAGTGTGTCAATGGGATGCTAATCCCACAAGAGAGGAGATTCAAGCAGACCTCCAACACCTCCACCAATTCAAAGGCATGGTAGATTCTCACCTAAGTGAGACTATGCAAATGCAAAATGCTTTGCTAGACTCCATCATGACCACCCCCATCCCACCAACACCAACATCTACCATTCCACCACCACAACCTCACCAAACATACTACCCCCCTAGGCATGGTTGCTCAACTTGTGAGCAAACCGCCCAAACCGTTGATCGGACACGGGTTATGGTCCATGACTTCCAAGAGGAAATGAGGTTCATCCTCAATCACATCCTTGAGCGCCTTAATGCTCTTTCTCATCCACCATCTCATTATAATGGTCATAGATTAGCATTTCTAAGGTTTTTTTTTCTTTTCTTAGGATTATTTTTTTCTTGTACTAAAACACATCATTGTGCTCTCTTTTCATGATTCTTATTCATGAAAAATTTTAACTAATGAATGGTGTTTTTTATTTTGTTGGAACCTTTACATAGTGTTTGGAAATGCTTGTGAATGATCATTATTACTAACAATTTTTTTTGTAGCTCTTTTTTTTCTTCACAATCCATGTATCTTCCCATTAAGCACCCAATTTAGGGGGAGCTTTGATCAAGGGGAAGATAATGGCTCGGGCTCATTACATTCCGCATCGCCTCTTCTTTTTGTTGAGACAAAAAGGGGGAGAAAATATTGAACTTGTTTACATTTGTTATATTTGACTTTTCTGAAAAATTCAAACTACATACATTGACTTTCTGAAAAAGTCAAACATGATACTTCATTGGTAATACTT
>OU343220.1:211145026-211168514 GCA_910596185.1 Chrysanthemum makinoi
CGGGGTATAGGAGTGGGGTGGTGGTACTTCTACCGATTTTATCGACTTTTAATTAAACTAATTACTAAACAATGAAAAAGTAAAGATAGGTTATGATAATGTAAGTGTGCTCTTATGATGATTAAAAATGTGTTTACTTAAATGTTCTTACTCCCTATCTCAGATTGGTCGTTGAATTGTCATATCCTCATCTTAATTGGTGCGTTGTATTCCGCTTGGTCATGGAGGTGCTAAATTCCCATATTGTATGAATCGTATCCTCCTCTAGACTATCCGGATCGCCAAGTACTGTAGTATCTCCTCCGAATACTCTATTATCCTAAAGCTACAACTCACGCAATAAACACAACGATGGCCTAAGTGCACTCCTAAGATTTTTCCTATTTAGGACGCAAGCTCTGCAACAATTAAAGAAGGCCAGCTTTTCCTTACTCTAGCATTTACCAATCAAGACAAGAGACAACCTAACAATAATTAACAACTAGGTTTCATAGATCTAAGCAAACACAATGATAATTCAGCTACTCATGGTATATAAGCAAGCATACACACAAACAATTAAACATGAGGTAGACATAATGATAATATGGATTAACAAACTTATTTTATGATGTAAAGAAGGGTATGGAACCCCAAAATACTGTCCAAGTCGGTCTACAACCGAATTAGGGTTTGCTCTCCAAAGTTCTACCTCTCTAAATGCGTAAAAATTGAATTATTTATATAGATTTACAAGTGCAACGCGTCAGCTTGCTGGTGACGTCGTCAGTCATTAGGGTTTCGTTTGGGCAAGTCATCGTTGGACGGGTCAGCTTATGAGTGTGACGCCACCGTCTTCAATAGGGATTTGGATCGGTATTTGTTCCTTGGTCGTCTGGTGTAAAACAAAGGGTGACGCCCTTTAGAATTAACACGTAACGCCATCGGCTTTAGAACCGAAAATCACCTGTGCCGTCGCTTGAAATTTTATCAAAATCTTCAACAAGTGATGGTGTCGCCATTTGATATGGGACGCCGTCAGGATTTAAGAACAGCTTGAGACTTGACTTTGTCGTTTTCTTCATGTTTTTGCTCCGGTCCAAATATGCTTGATTCCAACATTTTGCTTTCAAAAGACCTAAAATGTGAAAAGAAATGATTTTAAGTAGTAACGGATATAAAATGTGTCAATTTAGGGCTTAAATAACCTTCTAAAAACGTATGTTTTAAATCTTTATCAGATACCTTAGTCACCATAGGTCATTCGGATGAGAATGATGTAACTGTTCCAACCTCCACTCTCATTAGAAGGTCCCCTGTTAAGATTAGATACTTTTCACCAAGATGGAGGGTATTGATGGTTCACATAGTTAAATACATTTTAGGAATTCAGGGTTCACATGATCGCTTGAATGCCAACCAACAACTGATTGCTTATGGTCTGATTTGGGGTCACAAAATTGACATCAATAGTATTTTGTTCAGAGATCTCATGGAAAAATTATTTTAAAGGTAAAAGGTTAGGCAAATGTTTGTTATATCGTATGTGTCTCAAATGATTGAGAACTTGCTAAAAGAAAAATTTTTGAGCTCAAGACCTTGCCCAATTTGATGGTTATTCAATCACTACACCCTCTTTTGCTAAAACGTTTAGAAATGAGATACCATTGACTGCTCACATGCTATCCATAGCTGGTGTTACAATTGTACCTGATGAAGAGGAAACTGAGAGGGAACATGACAAGTCCTTATCCGACGCTTTGCAAGACCCTCCTTAGCCAAGCAAGAAGGTTGATAAGTCAAGGAGGAAAAACCTATCTTCTTCCCAACCCAAGTCTTCAAGAATTATCACCGTGATGACTAAAAGGCCATCATCGACATCCAACAGAGTCTAGCGCCTCCAAGTCAGCAGGGATGTAAATAAATGCCTCTAACCACGATGCCACAAAGGTAACTGTTATTCAATAAGGGTAATGCAAGCAACCACT
Organism: Chrysanthemum makinoi; assembly: GCA_910596185.1. Taxonomy (NCBI): domain Eukaryota; kingdom Viridiplantae; phylum Streptophyta; class Magnoliopsida; order Asterales; family Asteraceae; genus Chrysanthemum; species Chrysanthemum makinoi. Next base: position 211,146,994 of record OU343220.1, read on the forward strand.
CTCAAACTTCTTTAGGAGAGAGTGGTGAAGCTACCCGATTAATAGAGAGTCCGTCTCAACACTTTACTTTAGAAATCTTATGTACACTTTGAGTCTGCACTGTGGAATGATGTTTCAGAGCTCATGCTCGAAACTGACCATGCCACACTAGGTCTGCCCTTGGTATACAACAAACGAGTCTGAGGATCTAACCCTGGGATATCTAGACCTCACTCAGCTCTCGATGAACAAAATCAAAAGATTCCAAAGATGGCATTCATACATCCAAACTTTTGCATGAGGACTTAAAATAATTACATATCTTAGAGAGAAACACATAGCTCACTAAGATAAGGGCATTAAAATATTCACATCCTAAAGACACGTGGAGTCAATCACACGGGTTGAGGGAGTCAAACAAGGTCCTATATCCTCAAAAGGACAACACTATCCCTCGAGAAGGACAATAACACTCCCAAAATATCATAGCGAAATATAGTAACTAGGTGCTACTTCATAGCACAAAGTTCAAGTCATAGAAAATGAACTCTAAATGAGACATTTTTAAAATTTATCATTCGATAAATAATATCAGAGTGTACAAAATAGAGGTCCCAATGTTATATGATACATAAACATTTTTATAAAGTTATCGAATGGTAAATATAATGCATCAAACTCTTCAAAACCTGTCGTGTGACTCTAATGCCCCAAGCCCAAGTTAACTCCTTACATACCTGAGAAAATACATGCTAAAAGTGTCAACATAAAGTTTGTGAGTTCAAGTGTTTAAGTATATGTAAAAGTGGACTACAATATTATCGCTTGTTTGTCCGTTAAATTTGGTTATGAAAAGTAGTGATTGACCCCCGTGATCGGTCATATTTGTACATAGCATTTTGGCTGGTTTATTCGGTTATGTATGCATAGTCGTTTAAAGTACTTGTGCCCATAAGTAATAACAAGAAAGGTATTCTCACGTTAAGCATTTCAAAACAAGTAAAGCGAGTAAAAATGGGGCTATGAAACTCATCTTAAGCAAAGTGATATCGAGTAATGAAATGTAAGATATCGGAAAACCGTGAAACTCCTTAAAGCAACCTAGAAGATAGTGGTGCATTTTAGGTTTATAAATAATAAACGCATGAATGCAAATGAATTTTATTAAGTTTTTACATCAATTATACCATTCTACTTATTGTTTAAAAATTAATAAAATAACGAGGTCAACTTTTGTAACAAGTTCAGAAAGTTAATAAGTCATAACTTTATGCGTTAATCGGCTTTTAAATTAATCTACCCGACTAAAAAACCCCATTTCTCCTAAATTGTAAATGGTTATGAATTGGTTTTTTATGTCCACGGAAAGGTATTTGAGTCTACAAATCAGATATGTTCCTAAATTTACATAACCTGTGTGAAATTACCAAAATTCCCTCACATGTCAAAGCTGTTATTTTTCTACTTAAAACAATCCCACGAAAAAGGCCATATCTTTTGATCTACAACTCCATTTCAGTTGGTTCAAAAGCCAAATTTAAGTTAAAGTGTCTACTATATTTTCTCTTTTTTCCTGAACAAGTGGTTATATATAAAATTTTGGAGTTTTTATCAAATGAATATGTTGTGCAAATATGGGTTAATTTTACTAAAAAATATATAATTAAATCTCCGTTATCGTTACTGGATGAGCCACACGGCGAAACAAAGCTAAGACGTAGATGTATAACCACATATTTTTCTCTAAGTCTAGAAACCCACTGATTAGTGTCCCTAGTCAAATCTGTCACAGAAACTTATGAAGAAAAATATGTTTCCTAGTGTTTTCAATTTTTGTTGACTAAGTACAAGGCATAATCTTGCAAAATAAATGTATGTAACACCTAAAAATGTGTAAAAGTATATAAACACAGATGTCCATGACTTTCTTACAAAGGTTAGGTGGTGTGAAAAAGAAATAAGATCAAGAACTCACTAATCTAAAAATCACTAACAATTTCAATACCTAAGCTTCCAAATGAAAATCCAAACCCTTAAAATTCTATATCTAGTTAATCTAAATAGAAGCAAACCCTTGGAAATCTTCAAGGAAACCCATGGAAAAGTTATGAGATTGAGGTGGTTTAAAGGTGAAATGAACTAGGATTAACTAAGGAACAATAACCTTCAACTAGAGATCTCAAGAACAAGAATAAAAGATCAAAATTAATGGTGTGCTTAGAGTGTTTGTGGATTGCCTAGAACAAGAGAAAAGAGAGAGAAATATGTGATTTTTTTGTGTGAAATGAATGAAAGATGTGTTGGTACAGTAAGTAAGTGGATACATGCAAGTGTTTTGTAACAAGTGTTCAAGATGTTATAACCATGGTTGTATTCACATAGGTGGCGAAAATTAAGGGGAGGGGGTCTAGTGTTGTAATTTTTGTTAGTTTTGTGTTAAGATGAGTATAATGTGGGTTTAGGGTGTAAAGGTGGTACGGTTTAAGTTAAAAATGCAAATAGTGAAAACGTAGTCTAGGGTTGGTTTTAACTTTAATGTACGTGTATAAGTTAAAATGCTTAAAATGTAAGTTGAAACGCGTAAAACGCAAGTTATTTGAAAACAATGAATTTGAATGAAAATAATCATTTAATTGATTATGAGTAGACTAAATATTAGTATAGTGTGATGTAAAATATCTAAAGGTTGTTCTTGTTATGCTGATAACATTATGGTTATACGTAAAAGCTAAGATGTACGCAATTTGGGTAAAACGTTCAAGTTTAATGGTAAAAGTTAACGTAAAATTTCGTGATGTTACGTTCTCCGTGTTAAAGAATTATGTCCCGTAATTTAGTGTGTGTCATCCGATGTTGAGATGTCTGGGAAAAGGTGTGGTATTTACGAAAAATTCTGATCTTTACACTTCCAGTGAAATCGGGAACTCTTCTAAAGTTTTGTTGAGCAATGGTACTCTGATTAATCTTAGGACCCAAATAAGCCAGTACTTCTAAAATAAAGAAAAACTTCATTAATATATAATGAACAATAGTTACAAGATTACTCAATATCAACTAGACTACATGATAACATCCTCAACTTTTACGGATAATTCGTATATTATTCCCATTGAATAACAAATAAACTCATTGATCCAAGCTATGCTTGTGATTCAGAAGAGGATGACTCTATAAACTAATACTAAGTATGTGTTTTATTTAGGATGCATGCATATCTCTATTACAATACAAACATATATATAGGAACTAAAATACAAAGGCATGTGATGATGGTGAGATGTTGTCCCACTTCATCTTCCTTTTTTGAAAAATCACCAACCATCCTTTTGAAGGTGTCATCACAATATTCCTACTTCTATGGTAAGGTCTTGTACTTTGTCTTGACTTTTTCTTTTGGAAGTTCCCACCCATATTTTTAGTCTGTTTGAAAAAGTGCTTGGATCACCTGAGACATTTGTCAAATCTCAGTGTCATTGGTGTTGTTTGTAGCTCATATTTTACTCACTGAATTTGTATCAATAAGTAAAGAGTACTAAACAACACTCACTGATTTCTTTATCAGTGAGTCACTCACTATTTATTTAGTGAGTTAGGCTATTTTATTTTCAAATCCTTGTTAAGGGTGATTGGGTCAATTTTTGACCCAACAGTCCCCCCCATTTGAATATACAAATAGCCTAATGTGATAAGTGTAGGACTGAGGGTTCCGTTTAAGGGTTTGTGACCGAGGTTTAGTACCTAGGTTCAGGCTGTATAATCCTTTAGGTCTCAAAGTGACAGTGTTCGTGACCTATTTCAGTGGAAGGGTTCACTAGCTAAGGTTTAGCTTCAGCCATCTGGTTCGGTAACTAGGTTCGACCGAGTTCACTACTCAGTTCAATTTGAAGGGTTTAGTGTGTAAGAGTTCACTTCAACACTAGAGGAGGACCTGGTTCATTTCGATACATCAATGTCCTCTCTGTAATACAAACACACTGATACAAGTTCAAATTCCAACTAAGTTTTACAAAATCTTATTCAAGCTTAGCCCAAGAAATTATAATGCAAAACAACCCCTCATCTTTTCACCACTTGTTCATCCTCACCAGTAAAACAAAACATTGTATTACTTCACATCAGCTATTTAATCAGCCCTTTTTTGCTCTCGTGTTTCACTCACTGCTTTCGAGCTCATTCAGAGACTCCATGGGTTTAGTGAGACTATGATTTGCACTCTATGTTCTGAGTCACCACTTGTTATGCACTGCCATTCAAAGGTTCTCTTTTTACTTTCAAGGACTTGAACATTCGAGGACTTATAATGGGTTCAGGTTCTAATGATTTCTCAATGACTCGGGTTCAGCCACTACGAGTTCAAGGACTCGGTTTCGTGTTTCGTTCTTGAGTATTTACGCTTGGTCTCAACTGAAAGGCGCACCATCATTTGATCTTTATATACCCTCGAATCAGATCAACCTGATTAGGCTCAACAACTTTGATTTTTCAGAACTAGTACCAACTATCAAAGCCCACAAGTTCGTACCCTTGATTTCGTGGACTCACTTTCAGGATTTGGGTTAGATTTTCGGGACACTATTGTTTTAGGTTTATACTTGTGTGTGTTTGGGCACGTTTAGCTCATCCCACAAATTTCATACAAGTTTAACACCCCTGATGCCCACTCTATTTTACCCAATGAGTGATAACCTCAGCTGCCAAAACACTTCTTGATCTCATTGACATTAACATTCCCATCTTTCAGTAACATTAAGGTTTCGTGGAGTTGACTTCAAGTATTCCAAATGTGTGCACACTGAACTGATTTCTTAGGTTCTCATTTAACATTACCGATGTCTCCTCCGACTTAAGAGGATACTACCGATAACAAATCCCGACAAAGTAAACAAAGTCACGCTTTGATTAGTACTCCCCGATACAAGCTTAACTCGACAACCTATTTTCTCCCTTTGATATACCAGTTTAGTTTCTCTTAAAACTGAACATACCAAACAACCGATACTTATCAAACATCCATATCAACCCTTTTAATCATTAACCTACCCACACCTCTTCAATCGCACCCACCACCATTAAGTCGACACCATCAATTGATCCATATTTTCTCGAGACCCATCAAATCTGATTCAAATATAATATTTTAACCTTTATGCTACAAGTTTGATCTCTTTTGTTTTTGATCGGGATTCTTGATTTTAATTGTTCTTTGTGGATATTTGGGTTCTTGTATTGATGATGGTGATGGTTTTATTTTTTGTTGTTAATGGTTTAATTTGTTTGGGAGGATGTTGGGATGATGGTGAATCGTGTGTAGAACCGATTCTCTCCCATTTTTGTGATTTGTGGATTTTGTTGATAAATGGATTGTGTCTTTGATGATAAGGTTTTTGTTGGATATGTTTGTGTGTTTATGGATTGATAAAAACGATTTGGTTTATTTGTTTGTGTAAGTTTCATGGTGTAGATCTGTGTTCTTTCCCTTTTTTGATAAGATTTGTGTGGTTTTGAGTGAAGATATGGTTTTGATTGGTGGGTAAAGTGTTATTTGTACTGATTATTTCAATCGTGGGGTTTTGGGTGGTGCTTTTGTCATTTAGTCAATATCGGGTCTTTTTCCCCTCAATAATTGCTATTACAAGAGCCGTTTTTAAGATCATACACTTGATTTTTTGACTTTGAAGAATGTTATTTAGTCATTAACGGATCCGATCATGAGAATAATCCACCCACTCTGATATCACTTGTTTGTCCAAAGAATTGAGTAAATCTTGATAAAATAAAGAACAACTTCATTAATATATAATGAACAATAGTTACAAGATTACTCAATATCAACTAGACTACATAATAACATCCTCAACTTTTTACGGGGATAATTTCACTATATTATCCCCATTGAATGACAAATAAATTCTCAATGATCCAAGCTATGCTTGTGATTCAATGAGAGGATGACCCTATCAACTACCACTAAGTATTATGTGTTTGTTTAAGATGCATTCATATCTCTATTGCAATACAGACATATATATAGGAACTAAAATACAAAGACATGTGATGATGGAAAAGCACCAACCATCCTTTTGAAGGTGTCATCATAATATTCCCACTTCTATGGTAAGGTCTTGTACTTTGTCTTGACTTCTTCTTTTGGAAGTTCCCACCCATATTTTCTTCCTTTTGTAGAGATAGTGTCATCAGGATCACTAAGACATTTTTCAAATCTCAGTATCACTGGTGTTGTTTGTAGCTCATATTTTACTCACTGAGACCGTATCAGTAAGTAAAGAGCACTAAACAACACTCATGATTTCTTTATCAGAAGTCATTCACTATTTATTTAGTGAGTTAGGCTATTTTATTTTCAAACTTTTTAGGTGATTGGGTCAATTTTTGACCCAACAATAAGGTAAAGGAATATACGATTTTTCTAGAGATAATAGTTCAGATCACCTCATGTATGATAGCTTAAGAATGAAATCAGGTAGTTAAAACAAGGTCTCAAGACTTCTGATGGGTTGTACGACACTATCATATGTTTCCAGACCTTGTTAAAGAATATTGGTGATCCTCAGGCTCGATTTCGTGCTCATGTCATATGGGATACAAATAAGCTCACTCATTTACAACTCATTACTTACATAAAGAAGCATCCCAATTTATGTAAGTAAGAAATTATAAACATATGGTTCGATGATTTATAATTTCTTTATTTAAATGAAGAGTCGTCCCAATCCATTCAAATAAAGATATTATAAATCATCCTACTAAAGATTTCCTGACAACAAATCATACTCAACCGGTATGTTACTAGATAGTGGATTACAAGATGTTAGGTGTTTTAAAATGTTCACAATAGTTGGTGAGTACACGATTAATGTAAATAAGATGAAAGTCTTTATAAGCGAGTTAACATAGCAAATATCATATCAATTCTCCTATTACAAGTCCCGCCCATACAAGACTTGTAATGCTTAGATTCACACATAATTCCATGTAAACAAAACTCTGACGAGTTTTGATATCATATTAAATGATAATATGTAAGGTTATGAAAAAAAATTTAGAGAACATTATGTAACCCACAACATTTGAAAGTAAATGAGACCATTGTGTAACCCACAACATCTAGCAAGTAAATGAGACCATTGTGTAACCACAATGTCCGAAGTAAATGGGACAATTGTGTAACTCACAATGTCCGTAAGTTTTATAGCTCATTAAAATGTAAGAGAATGTAAAATAGCTTAGTGAGCACGTGGTATGTTTGTCATGAAATAACTATAGTCTAGGCCTACTAATGCAACCTAGTTCGCTATAACCCGAGCATCGATTCTAATCTATAACACCCTCAAAATATCGCAGCAGAAAATAATGGAATTGGGTGCTACTACATAGCACAAAGTTCAAGTCATAAAAACGAGCTCTAAATGAGACATTTTAAAAGTTACGATTCAGATAAATAATATCGATTTTCAAAATAGAGGTCCCAATGTGATATGATACATAAACATTTTTTTAAACATTATTGAATGGTAAATATAATGCATCAAAGTTTTCAAAACATGCCATGTAACTCTAATGCTCCAAGCCCATGTTAACTCCTTACGAACCTTAGAAAATACATGCTAAAAGTGTCAACATAAAGTTGGCGAGTTCATAGGTTTAAGTATTTGTAAAAGTGGACCACAAGGTTTATTGTTTGTTTGTCTGTTACATCAGTTATGAAAAATTAGTGGTTGACTGCATTCAGTCATGTATGTACATAGCAGCTTTATTTGTTCATTCTTATGTGTGCATAGTCGTTTAAAGTACTTGTGTATATAAGTAAAAACATGAAATGTATTCTCACCACAAGCATTGCAAAACAAGTAAAAGTGAGGCTATAAAATTCACCTTAAGCAAAGTGATATCGAGTAATGAAATATAACATATCTGAAAACCACGAAACTCCTAAAAACAACCTAGGATATAGTGGTGCATTTTTGGTTTTATGAATAATAAACGCATGAATGCAAAAAAATTTATAAGGTTTTTACATCAATTATACCAATGTACTTAGTGTATAAATTCTATAAAATAAAAAGGTCAAATTACTTGTTAGGATCCTAATAATTATTGTGTTGATGATTCGGGTGGTCTTAGATGTTCAAAATACATGTTTGCCATTAGAGAGAGAAAGTAGATGAGAGGGAGTTTCTTGATAGAGACTTGCTTCACAAAATATGGAATGTTAGATTAAAGAAAAGCTCTACCCCTTCCAAGGATGGAAGGGTTATTTATAGTTACAAAATACACAACCTCCTATCGCCTGTGCATCGTATACAGTGGGTAAAGACCCATCCTTCCTCTTACTTGTTACACTACGCTAATCTACGCTACACACTAACTAATAAACTACTAAATAATGTAAATAACTACAAGTCTACGAGTTAAAATATGCTAGACCATAATTGGGGTGACCGACACTTTAATATGGAATTTCCATTCCTAACTATCCCCCTGGGAGGTCACCCCATGTTTAACATTTTGAATCCTAGCATTCTATTCTTGACTTTGTTCTTGAGCTCGTAGACTTCAATTCTTCAAATTCCGCATTCTTTTGCTTGTAGCGATTCTTTAAAGTCCTCATTGATTTGTACTTTAATTGAGGCCTTTAACTCGATCCACATCTTTGATGATCTTCGAGCTTTTTGAGATCATCGCTACGCTAATCTCTCGATCACCCTTTATTGTGTTGCCATCATGTGTTGTTGTGACTTTCGGACCGACATGCTCACACTTTCTGGATCATGACATCTTTTCATCAAAGTAGCGGAAGCTTTACTGGCTCATGAAATTGTAGCGAGCGGAAACATAGTATAAAATATCGAGCCGTGTTCGGTAGATATGCACAAGTCTTGATTTCTTCAATTAAGTTGGATGCTGTGAGCATGGCTATGGATTGACTCCCTCGAATCACCTGAATCGTCGGGTATACCGCATACGACGTTAGCAATAAAGTGCACGAAGTGTCTTTGATCACGTTGAATTGAGGTACACGACCCATGGTTCCTCGTTGATCAATACAAGTACTCGCTCGTGATCGTAGAATTCAAGAATCTCCTTTACAGTGGTTTCGCAGTGTTCTAGCCGTTCTCAAACCGAACGTCTCAAAGAAGACAACAGAGTGAGTGAACCAATAATTGAGATTCACTGATTGATGAAAAATTGATTTGAAAAACAATCGTGTATTGCTTAGAAGAAAGAGTTTTGTAATACGATGAAGGTTTTATGAGAAAGATCAATTTTCAAACAAAAATACCTTTTGTATTTGAAAAGAGTACACATTCGATGTGCTAGAGAAAAGAATATTTTCACATCGAACGGCCAAAAGTATTTTTTTTTTCAATCAGAGATACTTTTAGTGTTTGAAAACATGAATACACATTCGATGCGCTAGAGAAAAGAAGATTTGCACATCGAACGGTTTTTCCAAAAGTATTCACAATTCATTTCCGACCAAGGTTAATTCAATAGTGAATCGCCCCATTGTTTCTATCCAGTTGTCACAAGTTTGATCTTTAGAAAAGATCTCACATGCCACCTACCAGGAGCTTGTTTGATGTTGGCTCTAGAATGCTTTCCATCTTCATCGTGAATACTTTACATATCACTCGGATGTTCTGGCAATACCACAAGGATAATGCGTAGGACTCTTACTATATACTCACTTTCCACGTTGTGTGAAACAACAAGTCTTCATGAATTTAGTGTCCTAATGAGATATTGTGGATGATCTCTTGGCCCTAGACTCAATGGTGCACATTTGGTTCCTATGCTGGAGACAAACTTTAAGAGAAAGTCGATAGATTATGTAGGTTCCCCGTGAGAATGAAACAAGCCCTTTAAGAGGAACTTGAGTAGCTTGGGAAGTTTAGTGCGTCACTGGGTCCATGACGTCTTGTCTTTAATACTAGTGTTACCTTAGTAAACACCCATTTGTATTGAACCCGGTTTCTACCCCAAGGTTGAATTATTGGAGAGATATTTCTTTTCACCCTTTCCACATTTAATTCTTTTTCATTCTTCAACCCCTTCAAGCTTACGAAACTTCATTACTAGAACCTTGTTGGGTTTATTCCAAGACTAGCTCTGTCTCAGTACGCACTCTTCCCATATCTCACTTTTCTCCTTTTTTCATCATACCTAAGGACTCTACACTATCTAGTGGATTGTCCTCGGTAGATCCTCCAGCTCAAGGGATCGAACGAATACCTAACCTAACCATCCTTATAACACCATGCATAAAGTAAATTGGTCGTCTTTTGGTATTATTCTTTCCATCTTGAAACCAATTGAAAAATCATTTGGAAAATCAATCAAGGTACTTGTGATATAAAATCAACGCATTTTGTACCTTAATTGTTTTGATCATTTAGAAAACCTCCCCTCAACATGTGCATATGATTTAGAAATTGTTTAGCACATGGAGGCAAGAGGACTTTGGAATATTTTCTTTGATCACAATTTTCATAGAAAAAGCCATTTGATTTTCTTGGTAAATTCTCCTCCTCAATATGTGCATAGGATATTTGAAATCATTTTATCACATAGAGGCATGAGGTGCTTGAAGTACTTCCACGATTACAAAAGCCATCAGGAAACCATTAGAAAATCAATCAAGGTACGTATGTTAAAACATAGAATTCTTTGTACCTTGATAGTTTGTTTTCTTTTGAAATGCTCCCCTCAATATATGCTTCAAGATTCAAAGCGTTTGGCACATATGGAAGAGCAAGATGCACATTTGAACCAAAAAATGATCATATTTAATCAAGTTGTTTGTTTTGAAATGTTCCCCTCGATATGTGCTTTGAGATTCAAAATGTTTAGCACATATGGGAGAGCAAGATGCACATTTGAACAAAAGAAAATGATCATCTTTAATCAAGTTTCATTATTAAATCACAAATTCTCCCCGATCAAAAATATCAAACCCTTTGAGATTTTGGATCCCAAGTGATTTAATAAGGTTTAGAAAAACATAGGAGAAAATGTGGCCATGTTTAAATACTCATCTTGTTTTTGGATAAATGCTCCCCTTCAACATGTGCATTATGTATCGAAATCGTTTGGCACATGGAGGCAAGGGTGCCTTTAAAGGACTAAAACCAATTCCATTTAAACAAATTTGAGATTTAAATCACGATCTCTACCCCGATCAAAAATTTCAAACCTTTTGAGATTTGTGATCCCAATTGATTTAAATCATTTAAAAGATTTTGGGGAAAGACGTGGCTTGATTTAATTTTGAAAAATGATTGATACTGATCAATTTTAGACATTAAAGATTGTTAACGTGTATGATAGTTTTAGGAGATCTTTAAGTAAAATAAAACAATTTCACAATCAAACAAGAAAAAAAAAATTCATTTTGAAAGATCTTTGAGTTTTAAAGAAAATCATACCATGACATAACATTAAATCTTTAGATCACCACTTTATGTTGTACAAACGGACTTATTGATGAAATATCGTTTGAAAATATTTAATTTGAAATCACTGAAGATTTGACAAAATAAAGTCCAATTGATTTCAAAACTTTGAATCCGATTTATTTTCAAAACAATATTTTTCCATTTTTCAAAACAATATTTTTCAAAGTTTTAGAAAAGTGGTATTATCACTATTATCCCAGCACAAAGATATGTTAGGTGGTTGAGGCCGTTGTTGTTGTTACTATAGGGTTTGAAGAAAACCACGATGCAGTGAGACTTCTTTGTTGCATTTGTCATGCCAACTCTTCATGAGGTCCATTAAGCTCGTTTCTTCATTGATGATGAAGAAAACCATCTCACGATGCAGAGACCTCTTAGGTTGCATTTTTTCATGCCAACTCTCCATATAAGTCACATTAAGCTCCGTTTCTTCATTTTTCAACCCAAGATATAGTTACCCTTTCCTTTCGGCATCCAATCATCTTCAATTGTGGGATCCGGATCGGGAACATTCTTATATACCAATATACCGCATACGTTAATGAACACACATACATATATATGGTTCGACAACACCAAACAAAGAATTGACTAATAAAAGTCAATTCAACATATCAATCAGATCATATAAGGCATGAGAATAATGTTTTCCTCAAACTATAATCATCTAATCCTAAAAATATTATCCTAGGCACCTAGTCATTCAACGTAGGTTAACAACATTTTTAATTAAGCATATAGGATAATTAAGAAACTTAGATGATATAGATTTGAAAACATTCTCCTCCTCAATCGATGACTCATTTTCCTGAAGCTTGAAGTCATAGATTGAGTTTGCAATTTTTACTAAAAACTCGAATGATTGTTTTTATAAGCAACTCATTTACCACCATTTTTGATAAAACAAATATTTTTCTGAAGAATTTTTGAAGGAAAAATATTTGAGTAGAACAAACAGTCCTTCGACATACTTTCCTCATTTTGTTTTAGGATAAGTGCACGAAATATATGAAAATTGGTTTAGTGCAAAGACTTTCCTTTCTTGAAGAACGGGTTGCTATTTGAAATAATAGCAAGCCATAGTATAAAGCACGGTTACAATCTGACAACTGAAGCCATCATTTGAAGCCCGGTTACACCAAATAACGTAGCCATATTTAGAGACATGTTTTGAAAAATATTTACACCTCTTGCTTAACTTCATCTAAAGTTCCGTGCCATTATTGAATGACATTTCTAAGACCGTAGATGTTATCGATACCAAAAGACATGTCTTGAAAAACATATTTTTGGTCTTTTTCAAATTTTCTAATTTTTATGGGTTTTTGAAATTTTATATTCTTCTATTTTGATTTTATAGGTTTTATATTTTTGTATTTTGTTTTTTGATAAATATATACACAGATAAAGAAGATGATATAGTTTTGGAGGATGATGATACGAGTACCGAGATAAGGATATCGAAGCACCCGTTGTAGAAGATAGAAATCGTCATCTCTTAAACATTCACCACCAAAGCTTCCGAGGCTCTTGCATTGAAGAAAGAAATTGAACCATCCGAAGTGAGACTTTGGCGCTTCCCGAAACCAAAAATCCTTTAGCTAAGCAGATTAAGCTCTATTTCAAGCTTGCCTTAGCTAAAACGCAACACCATCATAAATCCCACGCTTTTAAGAACGATAATCGAGGTTCTCCGTTCAGGGTTATATCATCCAATAGAAGAACAACAACGTTTCATCCCACACTTAAATAATCTTCTCAAATTCCTTTTCCTCAAGTCTAAAGCAATCCATTCCAAAAGGTGTCAAGAGAACAATTCCACCAAGTAGTTGAATTGATGCAACAGCTCTTTGTATAATGCTCAAGAACTCTCCGACACATCATGAGGGGAATGAAAACACCCCCATGTTCACATTTTTCATCCTTGATGATCGTGTATGAAGCTCAAGAACCCGAAGTACACCAATATCCAAGAGCTCTCCGAATACACAACATGAGGGGAATGAAAACACCTACCCAATGTTCACATTTTTCTTCCCTGATGATAGTGTATGAAGCTCAAGAACCCGAATTACACACATTCCCAAAGAAAGAATAACCGATAACATTGAAGAAGCAGCCGAGTCACCGATTATCTCTGCGAATGACAATCTCTGGATGTCAACTCCTAATAAGTGATTATATCTCGAATCACTGACAGGCACTCAAGTGAAACAACCGAGTAACCCCAATGTACACAATCTCTCTCCCTAAATATGTCATACTTGTGTATTTATCTTCAGAAACTAACTCTTCCATCTCTTCCCCACATAGATGGAATAAGGACACTAAATGTCATGAGTCAAACCTTGAGTTTCTCTCTGGGTCATGACATTCATCTTCCCGGGATATCTTCAATCACTTAGAAGAGTTAAGTTCATCAAGTTTACTCACGTTTAGATGCTTGTCTCCTTGCCCCTTTCAGGTTTGATACTTCAATCACAACAAATAATAAGCTCAGATACTAGAAATTTGTTAAGAAGAACACTTGAAATCTTGTGAGAATCAACTTGCTGCGAAAGAATGTGAGCAAGTCTAATTGGGGATTAAATCTGACTTTTCACTCTCCTCCAATTAGTGCTCTCCCCTAAACCGATAATCTGTTTGATAAATGCCCAGATTAAGAAGAAGTCTTTAAATAATCAAATGCAACTCGCCTTTAGTCTTCTAACATGTAGCGTAAAATGTAGAACCGATCAAGACTCGACTTTCTTCAAGATTGTCCAATTTGGGGAATAGATAGTTAACATCTTCATCACACTAAAGAGCATCCCAATTAACTTACATCTTGCAATTCCCCTTAAATAACATCCCTCCCAATCAAACAAGAGCAGAAAGATGTTCATCAAGAAAATTAGCAATCGGCCCGCAATGAACACACGAAATGGTAATACCAAGCAAACAATCACATCAAAAAAGAACAGAAGGTTGTTCGGAATCATCATGTTGATGTGCACGAAGTATTAACCGAAGCACTTGTCTTTAAACTCATCACCGTGAAGATGCAACCAACGGCTCTTAGAAGAAACTCCATGTAACGATGACCGATATAAGAAGCTCTTCTTACATGAGTAAGGAGCCGTTTGACCATTTATTCTCAAATATCAATCAACCATGCAAAAATTCACACTTCTTCTCCCCTCAAGAATTGCATACGGAGATGCCATTCTTGATTAAACAAGTGATTATCATCCAAATGTATTCTATTCACACTTCTCCCCCGAAAATTAGCACATGATGTCGCCATCTTCATTATATTGAGCAAGTGGAATAAGAGTAATTATCGGTAGTCCGGTTCACTTGATGACTGAAGCGCATGGAAAAAGCATGAAGCATGTTGATGAGAATGGTCATAATAAGAAGATTTCTCTTCTTCCGAAGATAAAGCGACCGAGACGTACACTTTTCTTTTCTTTAGAGTACGAGGCTTGAACCTAAGTATTCAAACGTCATAATCTCTCTCTTTTAAGCTCTCTTGGCAAGACATGTAATCAACCATTATTATTCAAGAGACTCTTTGTAGTGACAAATGATGGAGATAACCCAATATGATGAATTTGACCCTCAAGTAAACTAACCCGAACTCGTGACTTATACTTGCACATATGTAACAAAGAGGGTGCGATTTCCATTAGCATCTTTAAGTACTCTCTAAGTACTCTATACTCTTCATCCAACCAACCATCAAGTAATAGACGTACATCACCTCTTGAACATCCACAATTGAATGTGACACTGAGCACTACAACATAACTCCTTAAAGTGATAGTTATTTTTGTGTAGATCAGAGCCCAATTTCCCCACGTGGTAAAAGAAAAAGAAAAGACTCCCAAAAATAACTAGATTTCCAAGTCTTCGTTTGGAAAAGGTCGAACAAGGATCTCGAAGAATCTTCATCCAACCATCCCCGATGCCTTCGTGATACTAAGTACACTCGCCCATGATAATTCACTTAAACCTCAAATAAATAATAGTGAATTAACTCCGTTGTCACATCTTCTGGTTAAAAGCTCAAATCTAGCCTCTTTTGACGTTTTAAGTGAACTATGATAATGGTTTTCATCCCTACCATGGTTAAAAGCACATAACCCCGCAGAACACCATGTAATAACCAACCTGCCTTCGAATATCAAAACACACATCCAAATCATGAAGTACACCCGTTTATCCCTTCAAGCGAAAATGTAGCACCAAAGATCAAATAGGATCCCGAAATACACTTTCCTTTCTCCAAGATGGGTCCATCAATACGGGATTTTACAACTCTATGGTTTAAACCGAGAAATAGTTTCTTTCGCGGGATTTTACAAAACCAAGAGTAAACCGTAAGATATATCCGGAAATGCAATTTACAAGGATGTTTCCATTGTCACGGGATTTTACAAGTCTAAGATTTAAACCGAGAAATAATTTCTTTCCATGGATTTTACAAAATCAAGACTAACCCGTAAACAATGTCAGCTTGAAAGTGTTATGACAAATTAGGTTTTGGTGAATATCTGTTTAGGGGAACATGCTCATTAATAGTTCATTATCCAACATCAGAAAATCATCAATCATCATCAAAAACACTTTGGTAAACACATCATTCACGCATTCTGTCGGCTAAGGTTGTGACCTCCTGGTGAAGTAAACCCAATGTACCAAACTTGATCATGAAGTAAAATTCCCCAGATTTGTTACTTAAACTTGTACTAATCACTGTGAAGAAGAAACGGTGTACTCAATGTATGAAGCCTCTTGACATTCTCAACTGAGTGAGACACCGAAGTGATAGCAGCCAAGCCTTTATCACATTCTGTAAAAGCCCAAACAAGTCATCTTCGTGGAAGGGTAGAAAGAAAGAAGACGAAAATAAGTAAACGCGCCCGAAAAACCTCACTGCAAATCCCAGATAAGAAATATCGAACCCAATAAACAATGTAGTCAACCTTGTTCCAATAACAATTAAAGCCGTGACATAATATTCTTCGTGACAATAGATACACCAAAGTGCCAAACTGCATACCACAATCACTCTCAATATCATACCAAATCTCAACGAATCTTATCAAGCATATCACAAATCATCATCAAATCTCTTAACACATCTCACATTATCCAAATCTTATACAATCGATCCAAATTAGAGAAGCCCATCATGTTGTCCACACTAGAATCCCGCCCAAGAAATATCAATTCAAGCCCATATCCGATTATAATCATTGTCATACCACTCATTCACGAGAAATATCAATTCATATAAATCCATATCATGAGATAAAATTCGGATTTCACAGATATCAATACTTATGTATGCATTATACAAAAAATACCAAGTATCAAACATTAGCTCATTTCAAATCACAAGTAGGGATATCCTTGGCCCAAGTCAGTGTGTTCATATCCCATAAAATACCAAACAACCCAGCTAAAATATTTGCCATGATCCACCAAGAATTGAACCCACGAATAAAAGATAATATTCATGACAAATACTCGAATTTGCTCCAAAGTAATATTCAATCAGCCCAAAGACACATGCTCAATCAAGATACAACAAATCTGATGTCCTACACCAAAGTAACAGGCCCGTGAGCAAAGGAAATAAGGTCAGTTCGGCCCATCTTATGAAATCAAATAATCATTCTTGACAGCCCAATCCAAGTAGAGTAGTATTCAGTTGGCCCATTACAAAATCTAATAACCCGATCCATGTTCAATAACCGTTCAACATAACAACCCTAAAAATCAGGGTATTTAAGTACACACTTCACTAACATTTAACCCTAATCTCACATACATCCGCCCCCAACTCTGTGACTCTCCTTTCACCAAACCCTAATACTCCTCACCTCAAGTTAATCTGCCTCCCATATTATTCTCACCACTAATCGGAACCCACAAACTCAATCAATAATATTAACCATATCTCATGAACACAATCAAATCTCTTTTATGGTAACCCGAATCCAATATCAAACCATTATCAAACCTCATTTATAATTCGAATCGTGTTCTAAACGCCACAGGATGGATGATGCTCTCTAGACTTGACTGCCACAGTGATGGTTGTGAGTCCATTAACACCACGGATGGTACCATGGTTCTGCACGGCTACAAGGGTATCATAACCGTAGGTTACAATTAATTGACTTGTGTTTTCATGTGATTGTTAATTGAACGAATCTTAGATAATGCATAACATAATTGTTATGACATTATCTTCTTTATTCAGATATTAATTGAAGCATAGACTTCACAAGAATCAGTGATGAATGATTATCATGTGATAGACCCATGATGGTCTTGATTTTACAAAAATTAACACGATAGCAATTCTGAGATAATTGATGTATGCTTTTCATTCGAGTCTTAGATAGATCTGCGGATGTAACCTTTTTCTTTTGAAAGACCTTTTAAAATAAGGCATCACTTGAAAGAAAAAAAAACTGAGATCTTGATTGATGTGGGGTAAGAAGTATTGGATCTGTTTTTGGTTTTCATTTTCATCTCGTTTTGCAATTTTGTTTATCAAGGACTGATGATGAATTGTGGCTGAGGTCTTGATGAATATAGGTATATGGTATTTTGTTTTGAGGTCATGGTCAGTCAAGTCCTTTCTTCTTCATCATTTCTATCAAGTTGCTAGTGTTACCAAGTCTAAGCCAACCGCTTCAGCTTGTTGACTAAATAGTCAACAACTCGCTACCAGGTACAAATCGCTAATACAAATCGCTATATAACATAAGTCGCTATCAAAATAGTGACAAGTCGCTACATACATTCATCAGATCTAGCATTTTGCGACAAGTTGCTAACTTGAAATATGACTTTTCTCGATGAGTTTTTCCAAGTTTTTCCGACGCCTTCATAAAACCGGAAAAAGGCATAAAACAGCTTTTGACACATTTGACCACGTTATGACAAACCGAAAAACACATAAACAAGATCAAGAGATGATATTTCGAAGACAACGTAAAACCTGTTAACATACCACAAACATTTTAAGACCAACAGTGATACCAAAAATAAGACATGTAAAAACTGTTCATCACATAGATATGAAAAGTATTTTTCCGACCATACAAGACACCAAAAACAGTTTACAAGATGATCCAAAAAAAACATAAACACAACACAAAAACCATGTACGAAACTACACAAATCAACGCAACACAATAACCATGGCTCTTGATACCAATTGTTAGGATCCTAATAATTATTGTGTTGATGATTCGGGTGGTCTTAGATGTTCAAAATACATGTTTGCCATTAGAGAGAAAGTAGATGAGAGGGCTAGAGACTTGCTTCACAAAATATGGAATGTTAGATTAAAGAAAAGCTCTACCCCTTCCAAGGATGGAAGGGTTATTTATAGTTACAAAAATACCACACCTCATATCGGCCAGTGATCGTATGTGGGTAAAGACCCGTCCTTCCTCCACGGTGTTACACTACACTAATCTACGCTACACACTAACTAATAAACTACTAAATAACGTAAATAACTACAAGTCTACGAGCTAAAATATGCTAGACCATAATTGGGGTGACCGACACTTTAATATGGAATTTCCAATTCCTAACATTACTTAACAAGTTCTGAAAGTTAATAAGTCCTAACTTTATGTTTTAATCGCTTTTATATAATTTAACCCGACTAAAAATGCCCGCTTTCTCCTAAACCGTAAATGGCTATGACTTAGTTTTATGTCCAAGAAAGGTATTTGAGTCTAAAAATTAGATATGTAGGTCCTACTATTCCAAAATTTACATAACTTGTGTCAAATTACCAAAATACCCTCACATGTCAAAGTCAAGTATTTTTCTCGCTTAAAACACCAAACTTAAAAGGCCATATCTTTTGATATACAACTCGGTTTCACTCGGTGCGTAAAGACACGCTTGAAATTAAGTTGTGACTTTAACCCAACAAGTAGTTCTATAAAATGTTGGAGTTTCTATCAAATGAAATCCGTGTGCTAATCTAGGATACTTTTACTAAACATTTTCTATTTAAATCATCGGATATCATTACGAGACGAGCCACCGAAAAATTATTGCTAAGACATAGACCTATACCCATATTTTTCTCTAAGTCTAGAAACCACCTGTTAGTGTAGAAAATTACGTCTATATCCCTGGTCATACCTTTTACAGAAACTTGTGAACAAAAACATGTTCTCTAGTGTTTTCAAGCTTTGTTGACTAAGTACAAGGCATAATCTTACAAAATAAATATATGTAACACCTAAAAATTTGTAAAAGTATATAAACAAAGATGTGTATGATATTCTTACAAAGGTTTGGTGGTGTGAAAAATAAACAAGATCAAGAACCCACTAATATTAAAATCACCAACAATTTCAATACCCAAGCTTCCAAATGAAAAACTAAACCCTTAAAATTCTAGATCTAGCTAATCTAAACACATGAAAGCCTTTGTAAATTTTCAAGGAAACCGATGGAAAAGTGATGAGATTGGGCGGTTTAAAGGTGAAATGAACTAGGATTAATTAAGGAACAATAACCTTCAACTAGAGATCTCAAGAACAAGAACAAAAGATCAAAATTAATGGTGTGTTTGGGGTGTTTGCGGATCAACAAGAACATTAGAAAAGGGAGAGAAATGTGTGATTTTTGGTGTGTAATGAATGAAAGATGTGTTGGTATAGTTTCTAAGTAGTGGATACATGCAAGTGTTTTGTAACAAGTGTTCAAGATTTTATAAACATGGGACATGTGTTCACATAGGTGGTGAAAATTTAGGGGAGGGGGTTTACTGTTGTAATATTTGTTAGTTTTGTGTTAAGATGAGTGTAATTTGGGTTTAGGGGGTAAAGGTGGTGAGGTTTAAATTAAAAATGCAAAAAGTGTATAGTTTCCATAAATATGGAAAGTAAAAAATATAACATGAAAACTAATTAATTAAAATGTATAAAACATGTAGACTAAATGTAGTCAGGGGTTGGTTTCAAGTAATATGTACATGTATAAGTTAAAATGCTTAAAACATTAGTTGGACGCGTAAAACACAAGTTATTTGAAAACAATGAAGTTGAATGAAAATAATCATTTAATTGATTATGAGTAGACTAAATATTAGTCTAATGTAATGCAAAATGTCTAAAGGTGGTTCTTTTTATACGCGGGATAACTTTACTGTTATACATAAAGTTTAATATTTACGCGATTTGCGTAAAACATTCAAGTTAGGTAGTAAAGGTTAACGTAAAATTTATGGTTGTTACATGGACCCACAAACAATCACATCCTAAAGACGATCTGAGTAGCTCACAACTTGGATCCGAGGGAGTAAGTTAGGGTTCTAGATCCGCAAAGGGAGAGAACACCCCCTTAGAGACGGGAACTCATCCACAATCATCGTTTACACCATATATCATCATTTCTCTTTATGGCCCTAAGGATCAAGATAATCAAAACAAGATTGCTAGTGAAGAGTCATTTAATGTAAATAATCCATTATCACAATGTACTAATATGCTTTTGCAAGATTTTAACATGCCATACACGGATACCCTAAGAGCCTGGTCAGATGATGATGTTGTGTTGAGTCTAAGTTTGACCAAATTATCCCTCACCAAGTATTTGACACATAAAAATAGACTAAGTCACTAGCTGATAAAATCGTAAAAGCTATTCCACTCTCTAATTAAGTCTAAATATAAAAAATGTGCAAAGTATACTCCCTGACAAGGATCAGCACTACTGATCACAATCAACTATCTAGCGAAGGTTTACACCTCAACGAAACCTCAAGAGCAGAGTAAAGAACAACAGCTTCTAAAAATAGAACTCACTGAAAGTGGTGTCTTCACATTATAAGAGCATAACAACCCTCATATGTTGTATATCTCTCGGGAAAACAATTAAGCTTCCAAAGAAGACAAAGTCTAAACTAAACAAAACACTTTGACACCTGATGCGGAGTCAACTAGCAAAATACAATGAGTTACAAACAACGATAGTCTAAGAGGACTAAAAAAATGTCTCTAAGACACTGAAAGTCTTATCAACTTAAAC
>OU343220.1:211168614-211354413 GCA_910596185.1 Chrysanthemum makinoi
TAGCAGGCAACTAAACAAATTAACAAGCCCAGACGTCATAACAGATTGACCCATTTACCCAATCAAACCGTAGCATAGGCAGAAATGTAAACATGACAGGTCAACAATAACAGATGAGAATACAACGGAATAGTCATCGTCCACGAGATACCGAAACAAAGCACACATAATAAACCGACAAAACTATCGATTACTCATTAGTATGGTCACCAGAAAAATCAGAGAGTCCATAACAGGAGATCACATATCATCAGATGAACATAGGTAACTCAAATAACCGCATAGTAATCACATCATAGCAGGATAAGCAGTAGTCACATAAATCATGAATAGCATAATCAAATTCAATAAGCATATAATAACCCGGTACGTGAATGGAACTATAGTCTGAAGTAACGGAATGAGAGTGTGACAGATCAAAGCAATGGAATAAATATATCTTGGTACTAGATGAGTCATATAAAGTACTTGAGTAATGAACAATTAACGTAGCATATAGTGCGTTGGGGAAATACAAAAGGTACAATATAGCATATCAAAGGTGTAGGGTTGTCATAAATCTACCACGAGCCGGACATATCATATCATATCATACGTAACCATTGTATTCAGAGGGGTGACCTCGGAATACCATACATAATAGGAGGGGAGACCTCAGTAACAAATGGAGTAGCTAGCTCCCGGAAATGTGAAGACGCGGATTGCACCCGACATCATTCACCATATATATCTCCAAACAGATCAAATCACTCGAAACATATCATATCTAGGATGCATCCATACGCCCCCCAGTGGCCAAATCATATACATATAGTGAGCTCATAATCATATCATATCATAATAGGGGACGATGTGTATCATCACTCGTACACACTGGAGTCATGCCATTGGTGCATCAATGACACGGTCAGGTTACCTTCTTGACTAGGAACACATATTGGCTCGTATCAAACTATGACGGTCAAAGCATAAACATATCATATCATAAGGGTTCATATCAAGGTTCATATCATAGTCCATATCAGAATTCATATCAGAGTTCATATCAGAGTTCATATCAGAGGGAGCATAGCAAAGTCATAGGGAAGCCCTAATAAGGAGGCTTAGAGTAAAGCATAACAGTTCAAGCTAGTATCGAAAGATGTATACGAATCATGAGAAACCTTAAGAGGTAAGGTCAGAATATCTGTACCTTAACGCAAATGAGAGAAAAACAAACGAATGAACGGTCACGAAGATGTAACGTCGCGTCTCCTTCAATGAATCTACACGGATTACGATCCGTTTAATACTTATTAGCATCATTAAAGTTATAACGGACTAATCTCTTTAATATTCTTTGAGTTATCAGTATATTCTCATTTTTAGCGACGGACGGAATTACAACATTTTAGAATCTTAATCATTAATTAGCCAAACTTATGCTTTACAAATGATAAATGATAAACTTAAAGGTTTAATATGATAAACATCTTATTTGAGGGCTTATATAATAATACCTCAAGGTATAGGGTTTGCACGGTCATAATCTCAAAGTATAGGGTTTATTTTGTAACTTATCTCAAAGGGTAAGGTTTGTAATATAATTAAAGTAATGATTCCATTCTAGTTATATTCTTGTACGTAAAATATGAAAGTAAGTAGTACACTTCATTTTACTATCTTTTTAAGGACATGATCGAGAATATTCAAGCCCGCTCGCGGTCCAAAATACTTACTTTTACGACTAAACGAACATGCCAATGGACTAACCTCCGACTCACCTTACCGACGCACTTTCAAACATACAAAACGGTTTACTCATTTGCCCCGCGATCACCCCTAAACATGACCCCGACAAGACCAAGAACAATTCATTTCTCTTCTATCTTTTTTTATTTTTTTATTTTTAGTGTAGGTATATATCAGCTAGGCCAAGGTGTACTCGTGTATTATCTTGTTTTAGCATGATACAAAATAAATGAAACATGAACATGGTCGCATGATGTGGGTCAAACCAGATTCAAAACGATGAGTTAGATGTGGGTCAAATTACAAGTTCATTTTATTTGTTATTCACATGGCCAAGTTTATGATTTCATGTGACCTTTTTAACATCTCAATGCATGTGTCGAGAGAGAATTCAAACAGAAACATATTCGATATTCATGCATACCTATTCAATAATTACATGTTGCTTATTATGATTTTATGCGACCAAGGCTAGTGTCTTAAGTGAAGGTTTAGTCGAATTACATGTATTCATATGGACATACACACGACAGAAATCACGAGACAATGAAGGACAAGTTAATAGGGGATAGTAACACAAACCCTTGATGCGATTTGAGAGGAGGAAACGAGGAACTGGGGCTGGAATCCCCCGACAGCAGCAACATCCCACGATCACTACACCTTTGAAATCTTTATTAACCTCCTTGCACCTTGCCTTGTAATCGGATGAAAGAGATGGACAAACCTTGCCGTCACTTTTGGGATATTAGGGTTTTGGGTGTATTACTCTTGTCAAGCGTTATAAAAAAAAGAAGCTGAAGGAATATAGGGAATTCGTTTATGCCGAGAAAAAGAGGAAAGCATGGGCCAAATCCATATCCTAGATGGGCTTGAGTAAAGTAAATGTGGTCAAGAATTTCGGCCCATGCAAAGCATTACAAACGTGTTGTGAAATATTTAGAAGCAAGTGCAAATCGATCTCGTATTTTAGGTTTGGTAATTATTTACAAGTTGGGTTAAAATTACATTTAAGGAGCATGACGCATTTTATGTATTTTATAAGTATTTTAATTTGAGGGGCAAAATAGTCTTTTTACGCCTTTACGATTTTTAGGGTTTTACATTAAGACCTGACCATATGACCACATGACACAACAGATAATGGACTGAGACATTTTTTTAAGACCAAATACAGGATACTTACTAAGTTTTTTTAAAAACATATATTACTTAAAAGTGGGAAAACAGAATTTTCGACACACAAAATTCTTACAAATCAGTTTTAAAACAAGTATAAAAAACCAACAAACAAAGTAACCATAGAATGAAACCACACAAATCAACACAACACAAAAACCTTGGCTCTGGTACCATTTGTAGGATCGTTATATTTATTGTGTTGATGATTCGGGTGGTCTTGGATGATGATGATACAAGTAAGCCATTTAGAGAGAGAAAGTAGAGAGATGGGTGTTCTAGTTAGAGACTTGATTTGTAAATTGTCAAATGTTAGATTGAGAAGCACCACCCCTTCCAAGGATGGAAGGGGTATTTATAGTTACAAAGCTAACGTCCTCCTAACGGACTATGGATCAGGCATACAATGGGTAAAGACCCGTCCTTCCTCCATGGTGTTGCACTAAACTAAACTACGCTACAAACTAACTAATAAACTACTAAACAACGTAAATAACGACATGTCTACGAGCTAACATATGCTAGACCATAATTGGGGTGACCGACTCTTTAACATGGAATTTCCAATTCCTAACACGAACATCTCTTTTGTGACTCCAGGGACGGTGTCGAGAAGGAACTTATTAGTGTAGTCCCTAATCGTCTTGTCCATTTCATCCTGAATATCACGGTTGAGGAATTGATTGATCTGGTCTCTTTCCTCCGAGAATTCGTTCATCAAATCACCAAGTAAGTTAACCTTGTCAGCTAGTTGATTCAACTTCTTGTTAACCACATTTCATTTCCTTGCTTGCCTGACAGCCTTAACGATCTTGGTTTTGGCACTTGATGCCCAATTATGAGTGGGTTTCTTGATTGATCTAGATGAAGATTTGGTGATAGCATCTTTGGCTGGTGGTGGTGATGAATGAGATAATGAATCTGAAGAAGATGAGTCATGAGAAGGCTCAGGGTCATTATGTGGCTCAGAAGATTGTTCCGGGTTATGTTCTGGATTATCTTGAAGATAATTGTCAGCTTCCTCTTGAGCTCTTGCCTCTTCCTCTGCTTTAGCCCGAGCTTCTTCTTCAGCCCTTTCCTTAGCTGCTTCCTCCACGTCTTCATCTGTTATCTTCTTATTATTTTCTTGTTCCTCTTCTTCTTCAAAGGCGAACTTGATTTCGGATTCATGTTGTTGTTGCTCTGATGATTCCTTAGTAGTGGTACCAGTTCCCTTATTGGGTTGATTAATCGCATCAAGAACTGGTGTGGTTAGTACACCACCACTAGAACCTCCAGGGCCTCTGGTTTGTTGAATGTTAAATTCAGTAGCAGCATGTTGCAATCTCAGCTGATTGAGAGTCTTGTGGTAATCTATTTCTTCATCCTTTGGTTCATCATCAGAACTTTCTTCTTCTTCCTCAGTAACTGGAGTCTTTCCCTTGTCTGATTTGGGACTGAGTGGTTTGTCCTCTGACCTCAGTGAGGTTGTTTCGTCTGTTGCAGTTTCAGAATAACGAACCATCTCTTCAGACTCAGTATCCTCAGAGTCTTCGTCCTCTAGTTTAAGTGTCGGTTTAGGATTAGGAATGGCACCCTTAGATGGGACTTTTCTTTTGATGCTTGGATGCCTTTTAGGATACTTGAGGGCACTCCCAGTGCTTTCGACGCTTCCAGCACTGCCAGACCTTCTTGTCTTCCTGGTAGGAGTAGCAGAAGTCTTTTCATCCATAAACCCTACTTTGCCTTTGCTCACAGCTTCAAGGTATCGACGATACGATGGTATACTTTTGATGTCATCGGTGATAAGGTGTCACAATTCGCAATTTCCGGTCATTTCTCATATTTCACATTCAGCATTTCATAACGATTCGTACATGGTTTTGCATTTTGCATTAAACGTTATTTTCTTATTAAATAAACATTATCGCGTAAACATTATTTTTGAACATTTGATCCGATACTTCCAAAATGATCCCGATACATTTTTATACTTACATTTAGTTATAAAAACTATATTTTGAGTTACCTCGTGTTTTAAAATTCATTTTTGTATGTAAATTGTTAAATTTATATTATTACGACGGTTTTCTTAAAAACTACACGAATATTATTATTTCACTCAAGTTTTGCAAGAAATGTATTTTTATAATTTTTTTTATGACCAAAATATATTTTATCTTGACCCGTGAAATTTATTTTATCTAACGTTACCTTAAATATTCAAATGTGTATACAACTACTACTAATTTACTCAACAATACTACAAATTACTACTTCCATTCAAGTAACTTACATTTACTTACACTTACATTTATACATTTACATACTAATATAATATGTATATATATATGTTGTATTAATTACATGATCCACCTAAAAAGATTTGCAAGATTTTTCTTACTTATATATATTCACACTCCAACTCATACACATACACTTCAATAATACAAGCAAAGTCAAGATCAAAAATTCCTCTCTTCTTCTTCACACCAAAACCGGCCACCATCTTTATACCAAGAAGGAGTTCATCAAAATCTTCAAGTCAAGCTTTTAACAATCTAGTATACACTCTTGTTTAGGTTTTGAAATAAAAACCTAGGGTGTTTAGGATAATCCTTGGTTCACTAAACCTCATCAAGAAATTTGTAAGCATAAACTTCATCTCTTACTTTTTCATATATATTTTTCATACATTTCATGAAGTCCATATGATCATTTTTGCTCAAGTTGTAGTTTTTATTCATGTTTATCAAATGTTATCACCCATATGTGTCCTATTAATTTTTATAACAAGTATGTACTATTTAGAAGTTTATAAAAATGATAAGTTTGAAAAATGGATCATCAAAGTCTAGTTGTGATTTTTGGAGGAAATGATTACATAAATTTTATACATGTTTATTTAAGTTTGTATATATATATTTTTAGCCTCATAATGAATATTTATTTTGGGTATGATCAAATGAAGTTTTTTTACTAGTAGGATTTGATGAGTAGATTAGGGATTTTTGTGGTGAAGTTGTGGTTAAACAAGTAGGAAAATGGTAATTTTAAAAATAAGCGCGGAGCGCTGTCGAAATTTATAATTTTTCCGAAAAGTTAGTCATTTTTATAAGTTTTATTAAAGTTTTAGAAACTAGATTTTTAGTTATGAACGTGGCCTGTTGAACGGACTAAAACGAGTTTATAACGAAAATATACGTGGTTTTCCAAGTTACGATTTAAAAACTACCATTTTCCGGAAAATTGTACATGCAGTCCGAATTTTAACTGACCCAAACAGTGGCCTTAAAATTTCTGTGAAGTCTCCGAAGTTTAAAAATATATTAGTACTCTTCATTACCTTCGAGTGGATATAAAGAACTTGAAAACGGACTTAAAACGAGTGAGTTATGGTTAACCGAACTTTGAGTCAAAACCGTGCTGAAAACACTATTCACAGCTTTAGTAAGCTGTCAGGATTTTAATCAAGGTTTTTGAGGGCCTAAACGGACGTTTCGGGGAAATGGCGTTAAACGAGTTAGTTTTCCTATGTATACATTACGTTAAGTCCGACGTAAACTGATTTTTCAATTACTAAAACCGTTACATAGTTTTAACTACATTTTCACCATTAACTCAAAAGTGATTATTTTTGACGAGAAACCGTCACACATTCAAGTAACAATATTTTTATATAACTAGTTTTCAAGTAGCATATTGGGTGATACGTTTTCAAAATCATGCATTCACGACAACATATCATAACTCAAGTCATAACATTCATTTTAGGTCGCGGATAGTTTCGGGCCTCACTTTCGTGCATTTCATTTTGTTAGCATATCAATCACACCAGGTGAGTTCGTAGCCCCACTTTCTATTACTTATTTGTCTTACAAACTCTTTGGGGGAGATACATGCTCAAACTATTTTCATTTACTTTCACAAATATTCTAAACTTTGACATACTACTGTGAGTTCATACCCCGCTTTTACTCGTTTAAATTCTACAAACTATTTGGGGGAGATACATGCTCAAATACTTGTTTCACTATTGCGAATACTCAATCTATTTATACAATTGTGTTACACTATACTTCTTATACACTTTGGATATTTTGTGTGGTTTATTGCGATTTTTGCCTTAATGTGTTAAACTTGTTTCTATTATGCATCAACATACATACCTTAACAACTGGTAACTCCTACTCCTGGGGAGCCGGTCAAAACATTTAAACTCTTTTGCCAAACAACATTACTTATACTTTAGACTTGGTGCGTGTGGTGACTAGACTTAAACAAACATCCCATCACTTATATGGTGGAAGGCCATTAATTTGGATACAGCCCAGCGTGAGTGTTGGAGGAACAAACATCCCATCATTTATATGGTGGAAGGCCATTAATTTGGATACCGCCCAACGTGAGCGTTGGAGGAACATCCCAGCATTTATATGTTGGAAGGCCATTTTTATGGATACATCCCAACACGAGTGTTGGAAGACCCTTGTGGTAACATTGATACTTTTAACTACTATGATACACGCATACATGATTGACATACTATTTTAGCAGTGGGTTGTAAACACACAGGTTGCAAGTCTTGTATGGGGGGCTTGGCTGAGTGGATTTACGATGCCTTTGCTTGTGGACTATTCTATATGATCAAAAACTTAGCCTTTGTTACATAAACACTCTTTAAAAGCTTTACTTGTTAACCAAACTCTATGAACTCACCAACCTTTGTGTTGACACTTTTTAGCATGTTTTATCTCAGGTATCTAAGGCATTCACTTCATGGCATGCATTTGGACATTTCATAGAGTCGTGGTGACGACGCGTCGCACATGGGATTTATGCATTTTAAAACATCGTTTGGCTTGTAACAAACTTATTTCCGCACAAATTGATTTTTCATTTAGGACCTATACTTTGTAAACTTTGATTGTTTTAATAAATCAAACGATGTGTTTTCCAAACGACACTTTAGGTCGTTCGATATAACTGTAACTTTGATGCTATGACGGTCCTCCCCAAGGTATTCAATTCCGCTGCAAAACAGGTAATTTGGGGGTGTGACAGATTGGTATCAGAGCATCGGTTATAGAGAACTAGGTTGCATCATTGACCCTAGACTATAACCACATCATCATAGCATCTCATCATCTCATTATAAGTGCACGTTCTTTGTACATGCGGACTTATGACTCAACACCAAACATCATATGAGTCGATTAGTCCAAGCATTGCATAGTTACTCCTAAATTATACATAGCCTGATCACCTATGTTTAATTCAGGAAGAATCGTGCAATGAAGGGAGTAGTAGTCTCATATGAGTAAGCAATTCCGTAATCGAGCCAAATTTTCAAAAGATTTTCTTCAAACCACTTGTTTCCAGTTTGATCCGCGTGGCAGTTCTTGTTTGATGAGTTGCAAAGATCGAGCTAGAAACAAGTTGTTACCTAACCGATTTAGCCTAATCGTATGACAGTTCTTGTTTGATGAGTTGTGGGATTAAGTAAAAATCGGTTACCAAAAAGTCTTTTAAGAATTTTGCTTGAGAATGGGAAAGCTTGTCTTATCGAGCCTAATCATAAGAAAGCATGTATTTAGGACGGGAATTTCTCACGATAGCACGGGAACGCATCTTGTTGGGCGGGTAACTCATATGCATGAGCATTGACATAATCATATAGACCATACATGAGCATAAACTTTTCGAACCCTTGTCGCGTTTTGGGCCATAGTATCATTAATCGAATCACGAGGACGTGATTCCTCTGACATGGGAAGAATGTCACAATTCGCAATTTCCGGTCATTTCTCATATTTCACATTCAGCATTTCATAACGATTCGTACATGGTTTTGCATTTTTCATTAAACGTTATTTTCTTATTAAATAAACATTATCGCGTAAACATTATTTTTGAACATTTGATCCGATACTTCCAAAATGATCCCGATACATTTTTATACTTACATTTAGTTATAAAAACTATATTTTGAGTTACCTCGTGTTTTAAAATTCATTTTGTATGTAAATTGTTAAATTTATATTATTACGACGGTTTTCTTAAAAACTACACGAATATTATTATTTCACTCAAGTTTTGCAAGAAATGTATTTTTATAATTTTTTTATGACCAAAATATATTTTATCTTGACCCGTGAAATTTATTTTATCTAGACTTACCTTAAATATTCAAATGTGTATACAACTTACTAATATTACTCAACAATACTACAAATTACTACTTCCATTCAAGTAACTTACATTTACTTACACTTACATTTATACATTTACATACTAATAATAATATATGTATATATATATGTTGTATTAATTACATGATCCACCTAAAAAGATTTGCAAGATTTTTCTTACTTATATATATTCACACTCCAACTCATACACATACACTTCAATAATACAAGCAAAGTCAAGATCAAAAATTCCTCTCTTCTTCTTCACACCAAAACCGGCCACCATCTTTATACCAAGAAGGAGTTCATCAAAATCTTCAAGTCAAGCTTTTAACAATCTAGTATACACTCTTGTTTAGGTTTTGAAATAAAAACCTAGGGTGTTTAGGATAATCCTTGGTTCACTAAACCTCATCAAGCATTTGTAAGCATAAAACTTCATCTCTTACTTTTTCATATATATTTTTCATACATTTCATGAAGTCCATATGATCATTTTTGCTCAAGTTGTAGTTTTTATTCATGTTTATCAAATGTTATCACCCATATGTGTCCTATTAATTTTTATAACAAGTATGTACTATTTAGAAGTTTATAAAAATGATAAGTTTGAAAAATGGATCATCAAAGTCTAGTTGTGATTTTTGGAGGAAATGATTACATAAATTTTATACATGTTTATTTAAGTTTGTATATATATTTTTTAGCCTCATAATGAATATTTATTTTGGGTATGATCAAATGAAGTTGTCTTACTAGTAGGATTGGTGATGAGTAGATTAAGGGATTTTTGTGGTGAAGTTGTAGTTAAACAAGTAGAAAAATGGTAATTTTAAAATAAGCGCGGAAGCGCTGTCGAAATTTATAATTTTTCCGAAAAGTTAGTCATTTTGATAAGTTTTATTAAAGTTTTTAGAAACTATTTTTAGTTATGAACGTGGCCTTTTGAACGGACTAAAACGGAGTTATAACGAAAAATATACGTGGTTTCCAAGTTACGATTTAAAACTACCATTTTCCGGAAAATTGTACATGCAGTCCGAATTTTAACTGACCCAAACAGTGGCCTTAAAATTTCTGTGAAGTCTCCGAAGTTTAAAAATATATTAGTACTCTTCATTACCTTCGAGTGGATATAAAGAACTTGAAAAACGGACTTAAAACGAGTGAGTTATGGTTAACAGAACTTTGAGTCAAAAACGTGCTGAAAACACTATTCACAGCTTTAGTAAGCTGTCAGGATTTTAATCAAGGTTTTTGAGGGCCTAAACGGACGTTTCGGGAGAAATGGACGTTAAAAGCGGTTAGTTTTCCTATGTATACATTACATTAAGTCCGACGTAAACTGATTTTTCAATTACTAAAACCGTTACATAGTTTTAACTACATTTTCACCATTAACTCAAAAGTGATTATTTTTGACGAGAACCGTCACACATTCAAGTAACAATATTTTTATATAACTAGTTTTCAAGTAGCATATTGGGTGATACGGTTTCAAAATCATGCATTCACGACAACATATCATAACTCAAGTCATAACATTCATTTTAGGTCGCGGATAGTTTCCGGGCCTCATTTTAGTGCACTTCATTTTGTTAGCATATCAATCACACCAGGTGAGTTCGTAGCCCCACTTTCTATTACTTATTTGTCTTACAAACTCTTTGGGGGAGATACATGCTCAAACTATTTTCATTTACTTTCACAAATATTCTAAACTTTGACATACTACTGTGAGTTCATACCCCGCTTTTACTCGTTTAAATTCTACAAACTATTTGGGGGAGATACATGCTCAAATACTTGTTTCACTATTGCGAATACTCAATCTATTTATACAATTGTGTTACACTATACTTCTTATACACTTTGGACATTTTGTGTGGTTTATTGCGATCTTTGCCTTAATGTGTTAAACTTGTTTCTATTATGCATCAACATACATACCTTAACAACTGGTTAACTCCTGCGGGAGCCGGTCAAAACATTTAAACTCTTTTGCCAAACAACATTACTTATACTTTAGACTTGGTGCGTGTGGTGACTAGACTTAAACAAACATCCCATCACTTATATGGTGGAAGGCCATTAATTTGGATACAGCCCAACGTGAGTGTTGGAGGAACAAACATCCCATCATTTATATGGTGGAAGGCCATTAATTTGGATACAGCCCAACGTGAGCGTTGGAGGAACATCCCAGCATTTATATGTTGGAAGGCCATTTATATGGATACATCCCAACACGAGTGTTGGAAGACCCTTGTGGTAACATTGATACTTTTAACTACTATGATACACGCATACATGATTGACATACTATTTTAGCAGTGGGTTGTAAACACACAGGTTGCAAGTCTTGTATGGGCGGGGCTTGGGACTGAGTGGATTTACGATGCCTTTGCTTGTGGACTATTCTATATGATCAAAAACTTAGCCTTTGTTACATAAACACTCTTTAAAAGCTTTACTTGTTAACCAAACTCTATGAACTCACCAACCTTTGTGTTGACACTTTTTAGCATGTTTTATCTCAGGTATCTAAGGCATTCACTTCATGGCATGCATTTGGACATTTCATAGAGTCGTGGTGACGACGCGTCGCACATGGGATTTATGCATTTTAAAACATCGTTTGGCTTGTAACAAACTTATTTCCGCACAAATTGATTTTTCATTTGGGACCTATACTTTGTAAACTTTGATTGTTTTAATAAATCAAACGATGTGTTTTCCAAACGACACTTTAGGTCGTTCAATATAATTGTAACTTTGATGCTATGACAGTCCTCCCCCAAGGTATTCAATTCCGCTGCAAAACAGGTAATTTGGGGGTGTGACATAAGGCAATCTAGTAGCACTACACCTTGCTTCTTTCTTGATGAGTCTTTGAATCTGACAGTGTTTAATATGGGCTCATACAACACAGAGTGATTGTTGGGGTCGTTAAGTCTCAAGGGAATGTCCTGATGTTTCCCGAGAATATTTTGGATCAACAGCTTGGTGTATCTGATAAAAGGAACTTTTGTCCCGGGCTTCTTGAGATGGGACATCATGTGTTCCCATATCAGTCTAGCAAAGTCGATGTGCTGCTTGTTGACCATGCCCCAGAAGGTTTACAAATGCATAATTTTGGGATGCTCGTGACCGCTGTCTCTTCCAGACACATACTTAGCGATCATAATATACATTGTTCTCCAGGGTTGAGGAATATTCTTTAGATCCACAGAGGAATGTCTGGTGATGACCCCAGTAACTTCATCATGTCCAATGTCGATCATGAATTGAATGGTAGCCTCTTCACTTGGAGTTTCCACATAGTCAGCAGCCTTGATAGCAGGTAGAAGAAGAATTGACCGAAGATCTGCAACAATAACGGTGACTTCCTTAGCATTAAGGGTCACGGTGACATCATCTTGACCATCCACCTTTTTCATTGTGTGCCAAAATTGATGAATATAGATTTTTGGCACAGTTGCAGAGTTCGTAAGCATGTTGTTGTAGGGATGAGTCTTGAGAATATCCACAGCAATCCTGCATGAAGATTCTGAGCAGGTGAAGTTCTCAAAATCGACCTTGAGGTTATTCTTTCAAATCGTCTTGCTGTAATCAGTTGGGAAGACGTCTTCCATTGTGAGCTCATTTGGTGCGTTGACATTTTCCATGATGACGTCCATATCATGATCTGAAAGGTATTGAGACAAAAGAACCAACATATCGAAAGACATTATGTTAGTCAAAAGTTGATTTTATTGTCCAATTATTGAATTTGTTATGTTAATGAATGTTACGAGTCCAAAGTCACATATTGTTTAATAGTCCAAAGTTGATGTGATAAGTTACGTGAGTATCTTTATTTTGAATTTTAAAGTCCAAATTTTCACTCATTCACACAACATTTTAACCATTTTTGCTTATTTGGGACATTTTGGTCTTGTGACGTTATGAGTAACTTATTACAAGTTTGTACAAGTAACATTTCATAAGTTTAGATACAATTTTGGCTTAAGCGTAGGATTGTAAGCTTATGCGTAAACAGTGTAACCATATGCGTAGGATTAAGCTTATGCGTAAGAGTCACTCATAGGCGTAAGAAAGCTTACACCTAGGAATGAGCACTTAGCATAAAGCTTACGCGTAAGCGTAGGTTGGGGATTTACGCGTAAGGTTTACTCGTAAGAGTAAGCCTTATGCGTAGAAATCCAGTTCGCATCCTTCATAGGATACGCGCGTAGTCCCATTGTAGAACCTTATGCGTATAAGTTACGCGTAAGATTGCTCTTATGCATAACGTCTACGCATAGGGTGATCCTTAAGCGTAGATTCCATTTTAAGCTTGATTCTGAATTGGTACGCGTAGAAGCCTAAAATAGATCAATCATAACATTCATATTAACATGTTATTTCAATCACCTTCAACATCAGATGATATCACAATTAAGTCCAGTTACGCGTAGGAAAGTGTTATGCGTAAACATAAATCCTAAAAAATTTAAATCCTACTCGTAAGCAATCTAGCCATGGAAAATCTACCAAATAATTTCAGGGAAGTCTTAGAAGCAAGAAAAGATGTTTTCAACAAGTTTAAACATCAAAAGCATCATGAATCAAAAATACCCAAACCAACGAGTTCATAAACCCTAAAGTCTAATTTCACAAATTTTATGTTTCTGGGTTTGATTCAAAGGTGTTATTGGTTAATTAAACATACATCAAACATATCTCAAGCGTCTAATAGTCCTTAAACACTCACAATAGAAAAGCCCCAATTCCACGCATAAACCCTAAATCACGAATATGATTGAAAAACGATTTCTGGGTTGAAAACCTTGATGGAAATGATTATAGAACATGTTTTTAATCATTATAACACTAACCATTTCATCAAAACATTCATTTCCAAGATCATTATTTTACGCGTAAGGTTAAGAACACAAAATCACTCATTTTGGAAAATCTAACCATTGAAATCGTTTAAGGTTAAAAACCTTCGTTTGTAATCACACAATGAAACTTTTAACACTTACAAATTTGTAGATTGAAGCACGAATTTGAGTTTGAATATTAGGCGTG
Organism: Chrysanthemum makinoi; assembly: GCA_910596185.1. Lineage (NCBI taxonomy): Eukaryota > Viridiplantae > Streptophyta > Magnoliopsida > Asterales > Asteraceae > Chrysanthemum > Chrysanthemum makinoi. The sequence continues at coordinate 211,182,771 of OU343220.1, forward strand.
GATGAAGGTTGTTGAAAAATTAATGATTGTAATAAATGTAATGTATAGTTAGGTGAAGGGATATGTATTAATATGAGTTTCATCTTTTGACAATAATAGTCCCTCCAACTCAACCATTTTCAACCACAGCCCATAACTTCCATTTTGGTTAAGCAAAACGTGATGTTTGGAAAGAAACTTGACGACAATCCCCTTTGAATTTAGAAATAGAGAAATTTTACAAAATTGAGTCCGAGGAGTGTTTTTAAAAAACAAGAAACGTATCCACCATTATCAAAGATATAACCAATTTGGGTAACATGCAAGTACAAGTTTTTATGAAACTGAGAAATATTTATATTCTCCCCCTCAACACTTGTCCGTGAAAAAGAATGAAATGTTTGAAAGAGAAAAGTGTTGATGGAAGATTTGTACTTGCAATGTTTGTAGAAATGTAGAAAGAAGAATATTTTTGTATTTAATCAGATTATATATTTTTCTATTTTTGTTTTTGATAAAATTATTTACAAAAGAGGTTTTGGTGTTTGACTGGTTTTAAGAATGTGTTAAAAGTTCATCCAGTTCCTCTGGAGTCAAACACCTCATGCCAATCCGGTGGATCAACTCAGTAAACCTAGTAGGAGCTAAGGCTTTGGTGAGAAGGTCCGCCAGTTGGTGTTCATTACTCACAAAATATAATTCAACGGTACCCTTTTCCACATGTTCCTTTATGAAATGATATCGAAGATCGATGTACTTGGACTTCGAATGTTGGACGGTGTTGCACGAGATCGCAATAGCACTTCGATTGTCGCAGTACACAGGAATTCTATCAAATACATAACCATAGTCTTTGAGTTGTGTTCTCATCCAAATGACATGAGCACAACACGCCGACATGGCTACATATTCTACTTTGGTTGAGGAGAGCGATGTACAATCCTGTTTCTTCGATTGCCATGACAGCAATTTATCACCAAGGAATTGCAAACCACCTGAAGTACTTTTCCGAGAATCTAAGCAACCTGCGTTATTAACATCTGAAAAAGCTATTAGTTCAAAACCAGAATCCTTCGAATACCAGATCCCCAAATTAATGGTTCCCTTTATGTATCGGAGGATTCTTTTAGCCTCAGAGAGGTAAGTTTCAGTTGGTCGCAACTGATAACGAGAGCAAAGATATACAGCAAAGACAATGTCAGGTCTACTGGTTGTTAGATACATGAGAGACCTAATAATACTTTGGTATTTGGTAGGGTCAACCAATTTCCCATGCAAATCAGCGTCCAGTTTTTTGGTATGTGTCATTGGTGTGGCATAGGTATCACAGCTTTGCATTCCATGTTTGTTTAAAAATTCAAGAGCTTATTTGGACTGACTTAGGAAAATACCAAGGGGTGATTGATGAACTTGCAGTCCTAGAAAGAACGTAAGTTCACCCATCATTGACATTTCAAAATGTGTTTTCATAAGTTTTGAAAAAGCGTTTGAGTACTTTTTATGGGTTGACCCAAAAATGCTGTCATCCACATAAATTTGAACGATTAAAATGTGTTCCCCGTGATATTGTATTAACAGTGTTGGGTCGACCGATCCTTTGACAAAATTGTGAGATAGAAGAAAGGATGACAACTCATCGTACCACGCCCGAAGGGCTTGTTTTAGACCGTAGAGAGCCTTGTTTTAGACGTGCTTAGGGAACTCTGGATCAACAAATCCTTCTTGATGACTAACATAGACCATTTCCTTCAGTTTACCATTCAAAAAAGCTGTTTTAACATCCATATGATAGACCGTGATGTTCATGTGAGCCGCGAATGCCAAAAAAATCCGTACAGCCTTAAGTCTAGCAACCGGTGCGAATGATTCCTCGAAGTTAATCCCCTCTTCTTGCCAATAACCCTTAGCCACCAGACATGACTTATTTTTGATAACCGTACCTTCAGCATCCAACTTGTTTTTCCAAATCCATTTAAGACCAATAACATAGACTCCTGTTGGTTTTGCAATCAATTCCCATACTTCAACACGTTTAAACTGATTAAGTTCTTCTTGCATGGATTCAATCCCGTTGTCATAAGTCATTGCTTCTTTAATGTTTTTAGGTTCAGATTGGCAAATGGTAAGTGCATAAATGCAATGTTCACCATCAGTCTGAAGGCGTTGTCTAGTTATGACTGGTTGATTCGGGTTTTCAATAATGTTCACAAGAGGATGGTCTTTAGTCCAACGATGTGTGGAGGGTTGATGTTGATATACAATATGCAGATTAGGTGGATTCAAATGGCTTGTAGAGGATTCCGCAACATCTGAAGTGGCAGTTTCATTAGCGAAAGGATTAAAGAATGCATTTGGATCAAAATATGCGGGTGTAGGTACATCATGATTCAGAAGATCATCAGCTGGTTCAGCGTCATTGGATGCGGTTTGTTCGGTTGTTGTTGTAGAATCAAGTGGAGGTGCTTCTTCATCAGTTGTGGTTGTTGCACGTGTATCAGGTATTGGATTATTATCAGGTTGAGCAGCGGAAACAGTTGATACATCTGGAGCACGTTGATCAATATCATCACTAAACAGAGGAGCAAATAGCTGTTCCATTTGATGACGAGTATGTTGTAAGCTTGGTTCAGTTGATGATGGGGTTTGGGGGAAGTTTAGACCAGTTATGTCCGGGTTCCAAGCTGTTTTGCTCAGAAGCCATTTCTATAAGCTCATCGAAATTTGCATGAATCGTTTCCATAATCTCCCTTGTACAACGATTCCAAATCCGGAATCCTTTAGAATTGTCACAGTAACCAACGAAGTCTCTAATGTCAGCTTTAGCCTTGAGCTTTCCAAAGTCATCACGATCATTATTCGGGTAACAAAGATCACCAAATACATGAAAGTGTTTGAGATTCGGTTTACAGTTGTGGATAAGCTCATAAGGTGTTATGTTGTGGTGTTTGATTATCATCGAATGGTTCTGAGTGTAGCATGCGGTTGACACGGCTTCTGCCCACAAATAATCTGGTAGTTTTGCATATATCAACATCGTTCTTGCAGCTTCCACTAACGTACGGTTTCGTCTTTCAAAAACTCCATTTTGTTCTGGTGTCCTTGCAATTGATGTTTGATGCTCAATTCCCACTTTCTCATAGTATTCACGAAGAGTTTGATTTACAAATTCAGTCCCTCTGTCTGTTCAGATTTTTCTGACTGTGTTCCGGAGCTGAACTTGAATTTTTGTGAGAAAGGTGATGATCATCTGTGGAGCTTGATCTTTTTTCAAAGAAAACAAACCCAAGTCCATCTTGAGTAGTCATCGACAACTACAAGAATGTAGCATTTTCCTTTGATCGTCTGCACACGCATCGGGCCACACAAATCCATGTAAAGGAGATGAAGCACATGTTGGGAGCTGTGTTCCACCTTTGAAGGAAAGTGAGCACGAGTGCTTTTTCCTTGTTCACAAGTTGAGCATAGATGACCTTTAGAATACTAAAATCTTGGAAGTCCTTCAACAAGTTTATATCGTGCAAGATTGGTTATGGTTTGAAAGTTTAAGTGTGAAAGTCGACGGTGCCACAGCCAATATTTTGTTGATGTTGCCTTAGAAAGTAGACAGATGGGAGATGAAGAAATCATGTCTTTTATTGATATTGTGTAAAGACTTTATGTGCGGTTTCCAGACATAAGATTGTTTCCTTGTAGATCACGAATGAAACAAGTTTTCTCCCTAAACGCAACTTCCAAATCTCCATCACAAAATTGTTTGACTGAAAAGAGATTGTGACCGAGACCTTCCACATAATAAACTCTGCTAATTTCTATGTTCCCATTGATGTAATCTCTGTAGCCTAAGATAGCTGCGAAGTGATCATTCTCGAACCTGACAGTGCCAATGAACTTTGAAACAAAGTTTGATAACAGTTTGAGATTGCCTGTCATGTGTCGGGAACATCCGCTATCAACAATCCAAAGGATGATCTGTATCACCTGCATTACACACAGACGACACAGGTGGAATAGAAGTAGAGGTGTGATGTCGTAGAAATATACCAAATATAAAAAATATCAAATACAAATACCCGAGAGAATTACAAACCAACCCTTTAGGAAAAAGGTCGACACGCAAAACCCTCAAATATTCGATAAGTGATACCGGATAAGGTGGTTACCCGGGTCGTTTCCCAACGAGGTGTGAATTGAGAATTTCGTTTGAGGTTTGTTATTAAAATGCTCGATGTTACGGTTTTTTTTTTGATTACGTTTTCTACAAAATTAACTAAAGGGAAGTAATTAGGGCTACGGGAACAAAGTAAATGATAATCTAACTACTACTAAGCATACGGAACAATAAAATTAAGTTACACTAAGTCCTAGAGTGATAATATGCAAAAACGTGAAAACCCGGGCTAATCCCGAGCCTCAAAAAGTGAAAATGATGCAATTTAAGGCCTAAGGATGTGAAACTAATTTTCCTACGTTCTAACGACTAAAAATAATTTTAGGAAAAGCCGGATTTTTTCGACTTTTAAATTATTTATTATGAATTAAAATCTAATTTAATTATAAAAAATACTAAATGATTTTGGAAAAATCTGAAAATTTCACAGAAAATACTTTAAGCTAAACTGATTTTAAGAAAATTAAAAAAGTTGGGTACTACTTTTGGAAATAAGCTAATAAAAAGCTAATTAAGCTATAAAGCTATAAACTGTTTTGTATAGTTAAGTATTAAATGGTGCAAACAATGACTGATCAAAGACCCTAGGGCAGTTGGTGTTGAGCGTGGTGTTGTGTGTTTGAGCAAGAGGTCAGGGGGTCGAATCCCACCCCTGCACCTTTTTGCAAACTATTTTTTTTTCAAATTTTTCTTTTTGCAACTTATAGATAAGACCAAATAAGCACTATTTTGTGAAAACAATTTTGACCAAACTTTGGAATAAGCAGTTTTAGAACTGCTTATGTCCAACAGTTAGGACAGAAGCCAAAAACAAACACCTTTTGAAAGATTTTATGCTAAATGAACTTATGATTAAGCTAAGGTCAATGTAACAAGCTGGTATGCATTTCTCAGAGACAAATTAAGCTCAAGATAATAGGAAATCAGAGGCAATAAGCAGTTTTAATGGAGATCCTAAGCTATAATGGGAAATAAGCATCAAATGGACTTTTGCAACTACAATAGATAATTAAGCATTAATAAGCACTAAATAAGCTAAATACTACTAAACCTAATCTATTTTATCTAAAAAACAACTAAGGATACCTAAATAAGCTGAAAGGAGCAACTAATAAGCACTAGGTAAGCTGGAAAGGGGGCTGCAGTGGGCTGCAGATGCTACTGTAGCAACTGCACTGCAGTTGCAGTCCTAAGGGGGCTTGTTTTGAGCTTAAAAATAAGCTGCTACTGAGCACCTACACCTACAAGGAGACCTAAACATGCAACTAGGGGTAGAGGGGTACCTAAAAAGCTACTTGGGATGCTAGAATAGCCCTAGAATAGCTTAATAATAAGCTATGAAAAGGGCTGCAGGGCTGCTGCAGTAACAGAGACAGAAATGGGGTTTGGGACAGATTTTTAATGTGAATTTAAACTAAGCTAGAGCTAAACTAGGTGCAAAATAAGCAAGGCTATGTCTAGGTGGGTAAGTGAGGACTTAAGAAAAGCAACTTAAGAAAAGTTTTGACTAAAAATAAGCTAACTAAGAAGGCTTTGAACAGCAGCTCAAGCTGCTGTTCTGTGTTCAGTATTGTGAGACAAAAAAACATTTTTTTTTTTTTTTATCAAAACTTTGAAAACTTGGTTAAAACAATTCCAAACTTGTAAAAACTAACCAAAAACTTTAGAAGGAGTTTGACTTGTAAAGTCAAACTGGGTACAATTTCTTTTTAGACGATATTTAAGCTAAAACCAAACACCCCTGTACAGGGCTTAACTGCTTTGAAAATGAAGTAAAAACTCAAGTTTGCTTTTTTTTTTTTTTTTTCTTTTCAAAGACTGAATAGCAGATATTAAGGAGACTAAGAAAACAAGTGATAGCAAGCTAATAAGCACTCAAGTGCTTATTAGCATATAAGCAGAAAATAAGACAAGATGGAAAACCCTTTTTTTTTTTCATTCATTAAATAAAACATTACAACTAATTTAAAACATAAATAAAACTAAGAATTCTATTAAAAACCTACTGCCCTTTAAGGCTTACAAGCTTATCTATTTATACTAACTAAGCTAGGTCTTGGAGTCTTGAGCTTGTGTGCTTCTTGTGTGAGACAAAAGAGAGAATGGATAGCTTTGTGTTTCTTGGAGTCAATCTCGACCTTTAGATCATCTTGGGCACCAAGGGAGTCATCTGAGCCATTGATTTGCTTCTCAATCCTTGGTTGCATATAAGCTCCAATGGGAGAGTTATGGATTGCCAACATGGCAGTTGGCCATGTGGGTTGTGGGGGTTAAGAAGAGAGCTGGGGACTAGAGGTGATAGTGAGATGTTGGGGAAGAAGACAAGTGATGTTGGGTTGGTTTTGGCTTTGGGCGCCAAAATGGGTGAAAAGGTATCTGGGTTTGGTTTGGGTAAAACAGAGAAGAGAGATGGGTTAAAGGTTAAATGGGTTTTAAATAAAAGGTTTAAGGTTTTTATTTTTAAAACTTGTATTTAGTGGTTTTTGTTATAAAACATTTTTTTTTTTTTTTTTTTTAGAAAGAAAACTTTTTATAAAAATTGGTTTTTGGAAAATAATTGGTTTTAAATAAAAATAAGGATTAAGAAAGAAATGATATTTTAGGATTTTGCAAAAAGGGTAAAATGGTAATTTTGGGTTCGGGAAGAGGGTAAATTGGAAATTTGGATTTTAGGGTTAGGTTTTTGATCTGATTCCCCAAGCTCACTCCCAAATATGTAATTCGGCTCTGAAAATGCAGAAAATCATCTTCCGGTTCCGTCTTCAAAGCACGTTTTCCAATCCGAGCTCATTTCTGTCCGTTTTTGCCCTGTTTTCGATCCTTTGTACCTGAAATACATAAAAACACACTCCAAGGATATCTGTAGCATAATTGGTTATATTTCCGTGTTTTTAGACGTTTTTGTGGGCTTAGATGGGTAAAAAGGATGAGTGAATAAGCACTCATCAAATCCCCCACACTATCAATTGCTAGTCCCTAGCAATCCGATCATATGAAGTAATGAAAGGATCAACAATACCAAGAATACCCCGTTTCGACTTTTTATTCAACTACGAGAAATTTAAACTAGACGATAATAAATAAAATGCTTGATTATCAAAACATGGCATCATAGAACGGGATTCACGCAAAATGGGTGTCTCCGGGGAATTATAATCGTCATCCTCTTTTTTATACTTTCAAACCAAGCTTAAACTTATTGTGCAAACGTTTCTGTAAAATGCTAACACTACTTATATCAATAATCTATGTAAGTCGAGACTTAACTTTTTACTCCCGCAATTTATAAAATTTAAGTGAGTGTGCTCATTTTCAAAAGTTTGATCATTAAAATCGACATTTGTTATGGTTGTTATCCACTTAACCAAAGTACTAACCCACCGGAAACGATGAAAGTCTAAGGATCGAAAGGGCCTTTTCCATGTAGCGGCTTTCTTCTCGGCACATCCCAAAACATGAGTTTTAAGTGACCGGGCTTTTGACACCTCACAGAGAATAGTATCGGAATTAGCGGGAATTCGATTCCAAATATTTACGAAGCTACCGTTAAGTTAAAACTAAACCTAAATGGATTACAACCGACGATAATTTAGAAATTCGAGATTCAAAGGTGAGATCACTCCATGTTGCGACTTTCTTCTCAGCTTGTCCTTTTGAGGAGGCTAGGTTTTCACCCTTGAGAATAGTATCGGAGCTTTCGGGATCTTTGAAATCAAGGATTTCCAAATTACCGTCATTCTTTTAGACAATATTGACGAATACGAGTTCAACTTCCGATTTAAATTTAAGAAAAAGCAAGTTTCGCACATTTATTCATAAGCAACTTAGTGCTTTTATTCACGCAACTCATATTTTTCATTTCATTTTTTTTTCTTTTCTTTCTTTTTTCCGTTTTCCATTTTTCAACTTTTTTCACTTTTTTTTTTTTTTTTTTTTTTTTTTTTTTTTTTTTTTTTCGAACTTAAACTTGCAACTTTTGCATCATTCAAGCACTTTACGATACTTTCATTTTGCAACTTTATTCAGATTTAAAGAAAGTATGCTTTCTCGGAAATTTAAATAAAAAGTTGAACTCGGACTCTAAATCAATTTTGCTTAAAAACTTTTTATTGTAACAAGACGATTTTGAATGTTTAAAAGTTTGACAATGAGCACGTATTTTAGTTTCAATTAAGAGCTACTGGGAGAAAAAGCCATAGATTACTTATATAAGCTCTAAAAAGAACCAACTACTCCACGCTTAGCATTTTCATTTGCACAACTCGTAAAACCTTAGCCTAAATGTTAAGAGAGCAGCTAGATCAACACTCTAGCAGAGTCGGGATTCCCTTTGTTCTAGCCGAATCAAGACTAAACTACTATTAATACCGAAGTATCAATGAATTATTTTTGTGCAAAGCACTTCTTGAAAATGTAAATACTTGACTTAAAGCGATAAAAATTTAAAATTTTTGGTCAAAACGGGGGTACTAGGGTACTAGAAGGTACATAATGTGATCAAAATTCGCTAGAATTCCCCCCCACACTTAGAATTGAATATTGCCCTCAATATTCAAAGTACCGGCCGTAGCCGAAACTATAGAACGGAAAAAGGTAATACTACTAGCCAAGTGTGGAAGCGAAATCTGTTTTCACAAAAAGTATTTATAAAGATATCCCTAGATAATCGTTAGCAAAAAAATCGGATATTGGGCGGCTGAATCGAGAACAGGCGCATCAATCATCACGATCTACGGGAATCCTGAAAACAGAGAGCAAACACATAACAAGCAAACAACAGTGGGGGAATTCCCCCCCACACTTAGTGTTAGAAAATAGAAAGAAGATAGAAACATGGGTGGACACCCATGAAATGCTACTGTTTTTGTTAACCGAGTCGCTAGCTTGACTCGACCCCGAATTCATTGGTCCATGGGGGAGCAAGTGGAAGAGAAGATCTTCATCGGACTTTCATTCAAATGGTTTGGATAAACATTGAATGTGCTGAAAGTTCCACTCCGATGAGATATTACCGGCTCAAAAGAATGATGATTGGAGATGCCGGGGTCGAAAATGAAATCCTCATTTCCGAATGAGGTAACACGGGTGGGTTGGGTGGGCAAAATTTTAGGCATGAGAACATAGTGTTCAAAATCTTTGCCCACCGCCTTAGAGATCAAAGTATAGGTATCGGGTTCAAAACCAAAGATGAATCCATCATCCGGCGGTTTAGCGGGAAGACGATGGACTAATGGATCATCAAGAAGCACAGTCTTAGTCACAAATAACTCCATAGAGAAGAGGAGTTCATGGTTAGGTCGAAGAGTTTGAAACATTTGAGTTCTCTTAGAGTGAACTCCCTTGGAAGGTATTATACCGGGTTTGAACACTTTATCCTCGAAGAGGCATGAATCGAAAGTGTCAACCACGGTAAAATCCTCAAGAGAAGGGGAGTCACTCTCGGTTAAAAAAGAATGAAGAACATCTTGATCAACAAGTTCATCAATTGAAACTTTAAGGTTCTTCTCCTTCTTGGGAAAGAATGGATCATCAAAATTTTCCAAAGGATCATCGTTCAAATTTTCATTCTTAGATGGAATCGAGTCCGTGAGAGCGAGTTTATCGGAGAACTCCTTATCAATTGAAGGATCAAGTGACGGATCTCCATACAACAAATACTCAAGTTCACGTAAGTCGGCTTCAAAGTCAAAGACTTCATTGTCAATTCCCGGTGGGAGAGGACCAAGGCGAGCGAGTTCATCGGCGAACTCCTCGAGAAGTAAATCAATAGCTGAATCCTCGGGCTCGGGCTTCGAAGGATTTTTGGTCAAAAGCTCAACTTTTTTAATTTCAATTTCTTCGAAGGAGTGAAGACAACGGGTCTTCATTTTCACTAAGTAATTGTTCAAGACGAACACGGTCTCCCTCCGGGTCAGATTCATCGTCATCAATTCCTGACGGAAAATAATAAGCTTCGATCTCTTCCAAATTCAAGTTACTTCCCTCAAACGGAGTGAGGGAAGGGGAAGAGTTGGAAATAATGGAGTCAGAAGTGGGAGTGGGATTGCCACTCGAAGAAGGTTCAACAAGATCGATTCGATTAACCGAATGCGGAGGTGGGACAAGTGGTGTGCTCTTAGAGCTAGCAATTTCCACCACTTCCGTTATGGTCTCCGGTTTTTTGGTAATCGTTTTAATCTGAGCACGTTTACTCGAAGATCTCTTGACCGTAAATCGTGAAAGACTTTGATCGATCCTAGATGAAGAATTTTGGATAACCTTAGGTTGGACGTTTTCGGTACTTCCGTTATTAGTAGGAAGCACCGGGTCCTTTGTCACCTTGGTTTCACGGCTTTCAACTTTATCAATACCACAAATGGTAGGCATAGATTTCAAATCTTGGTTAACATTGAAAGTTACAGCTTCTTTGTTTACCCTCAAAGTGATTTCCCCTTCATCAACATCGATCAATGCACGACCCGTTTTTAAGAAGCACCTCCCAAGGATGAGGGGCACTCGGGGATCGGCATCGAAATCGACGACAACAAAGTCGGCGGGGAAATGAAATTTTCCTACTTTCACACAGACATCCTCGGCTATGCCTAACGGATGAGAATTCGTTCGGTCGGCAAGCTCGAGGATCATACATGTAGGTGTGAGTGGGGGTAACGAAAGCTTTTTCCATACGGAGTGTGGCATCAAGTTAATGCTCGCGCCAAGATCGGCCAAAGCGGAGCATTGAACTAATCCTTGAAAATCACACGGGATGAGGAACTTTCCGGGGTCTCCTAACTTTTCGGGAAGTTTTTTAAGGATAACCGCCGAACAATTCTCGTTCAAGGAAGTTTTAGCCAACTCGGAAATTTTTTCTTTGTTGCCCAATAAGCTTTTGATCGTCGGAGCAAACTTGGGCATTAGAAGGAGAGCCTCCGCGAAACTAATCTCGAAGTGCGTATCTTGAAAGATTTGGATAGCTTCTAGCTTCTCCTTTGTTGATTAGTTTTGTCGCGGGCCTTTTGATCATTAAGCCTTGAAGGATAAGGAATTGAAGGCTTAATCTTCGGAACATCGGGCTCCGGAATGGGGATGTGGACTACCGGAGGTTGGACGTGTGCGGTACTTTGTGGGCTTGTAGAATGCACCTTGTCCTTTGTCACCTCGGTTTCTTGTGCTACCTCCCTCACCGGAGAGGGTGTAGGCATCGAGGGTCCATCATATGTCTTACCACTTCGGGTGGCAATAGCATTCAACTCTCCCTTCGGATTAGGAATTGTATTAGCCGGAAGGGTTTTAGAAGTTGAAGCTTGATTCATTTGACACATGATACTATTGAACATATTTTCAATTTTGTATTGATTTTGATCAATTTTGTTGTTTGTTTTGTTCAATTCATTTTTTAACTCATTACCTTGTTTTGACATTGAAGTTTGGAAATCATTTCTCAAAGTAGTGATTTGGCTTTGCAAACCCCTAATTGTAACCTCATTAGACTTAATGTAGTTGGAAAGTTCAATAGAGGGGCCAACCGGGGGGTGGTAATTAGGAGCTTGATAACCATGATTGAGATTACCCCCTTGGGGCGGGTATTGGTTCATCGTGGCTTGATATGGAACATTTTGCCCTTTCACTTGATTTTGATTGAACCTATTTTGGTTGTTAGGTTGAGGAAAACCGGGTGGTCCCATTTGATTAGCAAGGTATCCTTGATTCGGATTAGGATTGTGATTGTGATTAGCAGATGCCACGGTGGCATTTCTGACGTCACCATCGGTGGCTTGACAATTGTAATACGGATGGGGACCACCGCAAATAACACAAGTTTCGGTAACGGCTTTTACGGGTTCCGTTTTCTGAATTTTTAACTCTTTTATCATGCTATGAATAGCGTCGGTAAGTCCTTCCAATTTTGACTCCACAACGGATGAAGAAGAATTGGTAGTGACTTTAGCAACAACTGCTCTGTTTCTGGAGGTTGGAACCTTTGATTTGTTCTCCATAATCGTTCTAATATCCCCGGGCATACGACTCAAGATATTACCACCGGCGGCCGCGTTAAGCGAATCTTGGTCGGATGGGGTTAAAGCATTATAGAACGTATCGATCTGATGAAGGTCGGAGAAGCCATGGTGTGGGCATTTTCGTAGAATTTCTTTGAATCTATCCACGCTTCCCGAAACTCTCGTCGAATCTTTGTCAGAAATTGGTTATTTCATTTCTTAACATTGTAGTTTTCGACGGAGGGAAAAATTGGTTAACGAATTTCTTAGAGAGATCTTCCCATGTCGTGATTGAACGAGGGGTTCTTTCTCAAGCCAAATCCGGCTGCCCCTCGATGGAAAACGGGAATAACATCAACTTGATCGACTCATGAGGGACGCCCCGAAAGTTAATAGTGGAAGCCACTTGATTAAACCAACGGATATGGGCATGGGGCTCATCCCTATCAAGACCGCAAAAGGGTTTAGATGAAACCAATTGAATCAAATTAGTCTTAAGTTCAAAATTTTCGGTGTCAATTGGTGGAACGACGATAGCATCACCGTAGCCGTCTACGGGAGCTTGAAGTAACTCAGACATGGTTCGGGTATCCGCCATTTCGGGAATGGGGTTGGGATTAGTACGAATCTCGGGTTCGACTATTGGCGGGGGACGTCTATTTCGTCTTCGCGGAATTGTGGCGAGTTCAAGAAGAGGGGTAGAAGAATTAGAAGAACGAGTGCGCATGCACTTCCAAAAACAACACTTTCAATTAAAACAAGACCGAGGCAAAACACAGTGAACTTATACCAATAATCCCAAGTGAATAAATCACCTCTACAAGACAAACGCACAAGCGAGCGGAGAAGCTTTGTAGGTCAGCGCAAAGCTTATTAAAACCCGCTTCTTTACAGCCGCAATTTAATGTCAGGCCGTCCTTATACCCACCACACAGTTTGTTTGTCCGATAGAAATAAATAAATCCACAAGCGACACAAAGGCAAGTTTTTGATCTTTAGTTCGGGAACTTATAATGATAACACCTCCGTTGAGAATGTTATATTGATTGTGTCTTCTATTTTATTTAAAACAAAAGGGAAAATCTTTTTGTATTTTTAATCTTTTATATATATATACAAAATAAAAAGGAAAATATTTTTTACTTTTTTGATTTTTATAAAAAACAATAACTTCACGAAGGAAGGATCTCGAGTCACTAATCGTCAAACCGTAACGATATTGTCGCGACACAACCTCCCCGGCAGCGGCGCCAAAAATTTGATGTCGTAGAAATATACCAAATATAAAAAATATCAAATACAAATACCCGAGAGAATTACAAACCAACCCTTTAGGAAAAAGGTCGACACGCAAAACCCTCAAATATTCGATAAGTGATACCGGATAAGGTGGTTACCCGGGTCGTTTCCCAACGAGGTGTGAATTGAGAATTTCGTTTGAGGTTTGTTATTAAAATGCTCGATGTTACGGTTTTTTTTTGTTTTTGATTACGTTTTCTACAAAATTAACTAAAGGGAAAGTAATTAGGGCTACGGGAACAAAGTAAATGATAATCTAACTACTACTAAGCATACGGAATAATAAATTAAGTTACACTAAGTCCTAGAGTGATAATATGCAAAAACGTGAAAACCCGGGCTAATCCCGAGCCTCAAAAAGTGAAAATGATGCAATTTAAGGCCTAAGGGTGTGAAACTAATTTTCCTACGTTCTAAACGACTAAAAATAATTTTAGGAAAAAGCCGGGTATTTTTTTCGACTTTTAAATTATTTATTATGAATTAAAATCTAATTTAATCTAATTTAATTATAAAAAATACTAAATGATTTTGGAAAAATCTGAAAATTTCACAGAAAATACTTTAAGCTAAACTGATTTTAAGAAAAATAAAAAAGTTGGGTACTACTTTTGGAAATAAGCTAATAAAAAGCTAATTAAGCTATAAAGCTATAAACTGTTTTGTATAGTTAAGTATTAAATGGTGCAAACAATGACTGATCAAAGACCCTAGGGCAGTTGGTGTTGAGCGTGGTGTTGTGTGTTTGAGCAAGAGGTCAGGGGGTCGAATCCCACCCCTGCACCTTTTTGCAAACTATTTTTTTTTTTCAAATTTTTCTTTTTGCAACTTATAGATAAGACCAAATAAGCACTATTTTGTGAAAACAATTTTGACCAAACTTTGGAATAAGCAGTTTTAGAACTGCTTATGTCCAACAGTTAGGACAGAAGCCAAAAACAAACACCTTTTGAAAGATTTTATGCTAAATGAACTTATGATTAAGCTAAGGTCAATGTAACAAGCTGGTATGCATTTCTCAGAGACAAATTAAGCTCAAGATAACAGGAAATCAGAGGCAATAAGCAGTTTTAATGGAGATCCTAAGCTATAATGGGAAATAAGCATCAAATCGACTTTTGCAACTACAATAGATAATTAAGCATTAATAAGCACTAAATAAGCTAAATACTACTAAACCTAATCTATTTTATCTAAAAAACAACTAAGGATACCTAAATAAGCTGAAAGGAGCAACTAATAAGCACTAGGTAAGCTGGAAAGGGGGCTGCAGTGGGCTGCAGATGCTACTGTAGCAACTGCACTGCAGTTGCAGTCCTAAGGGGGCTTGTTTTGAGCTTAAAAATAAGCTGCTACTGAGCACCTACACCTACAAGGAGACCTAAACATGCAACTAGGGGTAGAGGGGTACCTAAAAAGCTACTTGGGATGCTAGAATAACCCTAGAATAGCTTAATAATAAGCTATGAAAAGGGCTGCAGGGCTGCTGCAGTAACAGAGACAGAAATGGGGTTTGGGACAGATTTTTAATGTGAATTTAAACTAAGCTAGAGCTAAACTAGGTGCAAAATAAGCAAGGCTATGTCTAGGTGGGTAAGTGAGGACTTAAGAAAAGCAACTTAAGAAAAGTTTTGACTAAAAATAAGCTAACTAAGAAGGCTTTGAACAGCAGCTCAAGCTGCTGTTCTGTGTTCAGTATTGTGAGACAAAAAAACATTTTTTTTTTTTTTTATCAAAACTTTGAAAACTTGGTTAAAACAATTCCAAACTTGTAAAAACTAACCAAAAACTTTAGAAGGAGTTTGACTTGTAAAGTCAAACTGGGTACAATTTCTTTTTAGACGATATTTAAGCTAAAACCAAACACCCCTGTACAGGGCTTAACTGCTTTGAAAATGAAGTAAAAACTCAAGTTTGCTTTTTTTTTTTTTTTTTCTTTTCAAAGACTGAATAGCAGATATTAAGGAGACTAAGAAAACAAGTGATAGCAAGCTAATAAGCACTCAAGTGCTTATTAGCATATAAGCAGAAAATAAGACAAGATGGAAAACCCCCCTTTTTTTTTTTCATTCATTAAATAAAACATTACAACTAATTTAAAACATAAATAAAACTAAGAATTCTATTAAAAACCTACTGCCCTTTAAGGCTTACAAGCTTATCTATTTATACTAACTAAGCTAGGTCTTGGAGTCTTGAGCTTGTGTGCTTCTTGTGTGAGACAAAAGAGAGAATGGATAGCTTTGTGTTTCTTGGAGTCAATCTCGACCTTTAGATCATCTTGGGCACCAAGGGAGTCATCTGAGCCATTGATTTGCTTCTCAATCCTTGGTTGCATATAAGCTCCAATGGGAGAGTTATGGATTGCCAACATGGCAGTTGGCCATGTGGGTTGTGGGGGTTAAGAAGAGAGCTGGGGACCAGAGGTGATAGTGAGATGTTGGGGAAGAAGACAAGTGATGTTGGGTTGGTTTTGGCTTTGGGCGCCAAAATGGGTGAAAAGGTATCTGGGTTTGGTTTGGGTAAAACAGAGAAGAGAGATGGGTTAAAGGTTAAATGGGTTTTAAATAAAAGGTTTAAGGTTTTTATTTTTAAAACTTGTATTTAGTGGTTTTTGTTATAAAACATTTTTTTTTTTTTTTTTTTTTTTTTTGAAAACTTTTTATAAAAATTGGTTTTTGGAAAATAATTGGTTTTAAATAAAAATAAGGATTAAGAAAGAAATGATATTTTAGGATTTTGCAAAAAGGGTAAAATGGTAATTTTGGGTTCGGGAAGAGGGTAAATTGGAAATTTGGATTTTAGGGTTAGGTTTTTGATCTGATTCCCCAAGCTCCTCCCAAATAGGTAATTCGGCTATGAAAATGCAGAAAATCATCTTCCGGTTCCGTCTTCAAAGCACGTTTTCCAATCCGAGCTCATTTCTGTCCGTTTTTGCCCTGTTTTCGATCCTTTGTACCTGAAATACATAAAAACACACTCCAAGGATATCTGTAGCATAATTGGTTATATTTCCGTGTTTTTAGACGTTTTTGTGGGCTTAGATGGGTAAAAAGGATGAGTGAATAAGCACTCATCAAGGTGGAACCCGAAGAGTTAGAGGGTTCCGTTACAGTTAGAGGTGAAACACACATGTTAATGATTTTAGGAATCCATTTAAATCCTGGTATATTTTTTAACCATCTCTGCCAAGTCCAACTAGTCTTAGCTTTGGTCTTAGTGAATGCAGTGGGTGATAATTTCTTCCTAGGAGGTGAAGTGGGTTCTATGGGTACATCAATGATCGTAGCAGAAACACTAGTGGGCGGTTGACCTAGTATAGACTTAGAAGCATTAGTGGGCCTAGAGGTATTCCGTTTTCTATTGTTCCGCTTACGAGATAAGATAGCATTAGCAACACATTTATCATTACAACCAGAAAACATGCTTTTAGGACAACCAACACAAGATGCTTCAAACATAACATTCAAAGTACTTAAAGGTTCAACATTCGTTACATTAATTTTGCTATTATATTTGTCTAACGCAACGTCTAAAGTGGATACAACTTGAGTTTTATTCAAAGTCCTAAGGTGTTCTTCTACTTCAGATGTCTTTATTGTTCTTCTCTTACGTTGCAACTTCCTATTCTTCCTGGTTTTGCTCTTAAGTTGTGAAGTGCTAACGTTGGGAAAAGAGGAAACTATTCCTGTTTCAGTGGAAGAAAGCACATTAGTATCTTGTGGATTGTCATTAGGCATTCTAGAGTCAATTTTAAACATTTCTGGGGCAAGTATACTTGTGTTACTAATCTTATCTTGCTTAAGTGTTACCAACTCCGCTTTTAAGTCATGGATAGTGTGTAACAAATCTTGATTTTCAAAGCGAGTGTTTCCATTATTTCGTAAAACTTCTTTGGTATATGCAAGATGATCATCATCATCTTTTGACGCTTTAGCACGAGTCTTTTTGAGCAAATCAAATATGACACCATATTCAGTTTTGACTTTGGCAATTTCTTTTTCATATTTAGAAATTTGACATTTTAAAGACACGTTTTCATCATCCAGTTGTTCTATTTTTGGATCAAAAGATTTTGAATGCAGCTGGTTGATTTTGTTTTGCAAAGAAAGTTCTCAATTTTGACAATCTTTTTGACACCATTGAAGATGGCGTTTAGCATTCGAAAGCTCATTTAACAATCGCTCATTTTCAATTTTGAAAGATTCGATTTGTGACACATTATCGGTATTCTCAACGTTATCAACAGAATCAATAGCGATATAATCAAATGCATATGCAACAGAATGTAATAACACAACATTTATGGTATCATCACAGATAACATCTTCCAAGAGTCGGTCAACATGATTTCTCAACATTTTCTTTTTACGTTTAGTATTTGAAATCGATGTTTCGGTTTTCTCGAAAACTGTTTTCATAAGACCAATATCCTTCTGAAGATCCCGTTCCCAATATATTGCACACACTTTTATATTTCGGACATGTGGTAAAAGCCCTTTCTAAAAAATATCCCTTTGTTGTCGCGCAAATGGCGATTGAAAATATTCAGCTTTTATTTCAGAATTAACTTCAATTTCATGTTCCAAAAGTTTGATGTCAGACATAAAAGTGTCAAAATATTTTAGAACTTGACATCGTTCAGCTAATGGCTTTATTTCACTAAATGAAGGTAAAGGACCATTAATTTGTGCAACATTGGAGAGGGGACCAGCATTAGAAGAGGACTCAGGAGTTGGTGTGATAACCCAATGTGTTTTAGAATTATCCTGTTGTGTGACGAAAGTTATGGCTTTTGAATAGTTAAATGGTTTGCAATAAACAACATTTTCCAATTTCGACCGACTCTCGTCTTTTGCATCTAATTTCTCAACACGATTATATTCAACAACACTCATAATGGAATCATCAATTCTATGTTCTGCACTGTAGACTTGAGGATTTGGTTTGAATGCTCTATGTGAGAAACGTGGTTTGTAATCAGCAAGAATTGGTCCATATCCATTTGGATTTGGTTTAAAGGTAAACTTTTGAATTGTTGTGATTAACTCACCATGTTTGTAAACAACATTTCGAAACTCTTTGATTTTGTATTGTAAGTCGACAATTTCATCAAGATAGTCATCTATTTTTCTCCTCGAATGCTTTTTGAACTCACAAAACTATTTTTGACAACTTAACAACTCAAACTTGGCTTTTTGAGTTTCCGAAGTCAGAGTGTTAAGTTGTTGTTTATGATCGTATTTTAATTGTTCTATTTGAGAAAGCAAGGCATTCTTGGAGGCAACTAGATCACATATCTGTTTTTCCAATGATTTTTCATTTTGGTTTGATTTTGTAAAAGCGACTTCAAAACCTTTTTCACGTTTCTCATTTGTAAAAGCGACTTCATTTTGGTATGATTTTGTAAAAGTCAACAATGCAATTTTATCTTGCAGTTTTTTATTGATCTCATTGCACTTTTCCAGTTGAGATTGGGTGGTCTGAATTAAGTTGGTCATGAGCTCAAGATCTGGATTAGATAAAGGTTCATCTTGTTCAACTTAAGTCTCAACATGATCATTATTTAGATCCTCAAATATAACCACGGAGTCAACTTGATTATCAATATTAACCATAAGGTCATCTTGATCGTCAAATATTACTACGAGATCCATTTGATTATCGTCGGAATGAGATGTAGAAGATTCATGTTGAACACTCTGAGCCTCGTCGGATGCAGATGTTGGCGGAGATATCAGATCATTAATGAGTATATTTTGATCTGGTACCTGAGATAAGCCATCAGTGTCATACACTGGGCCTGCATCACTCATGTGGAGCTCTTGCATGTTTGCCATTAACATCATAGCTACATTAGCCTGCAAGTCCTTCATGTCATCATCAGAATCTGCATTAGCCATGAAGCTCTATTCCTTGTTGGTAAGTGTTCCACCGGCTTCATCCTTGAGAGCCAAGAGTAAAGTCTCTTTGTGATAAGCGCTGCCTCTTGTTCTTGGCTTTGGACATGCATTAGCCTGATGACCCTTTTCATTGCAGTTATAGCATCGGAGACCATTTATCCCAGTCTGAGCATTTCCCTGATCAACCACTTGAACCCGTTTTTGTAGAGCACCCATGTTATTCCTTCCATGAACATTAAACCCTTGACCACTATTCATCTGACGACCATTTCCACGATTCTGAACCTCAACACTTCCATTGTAAACAATAGCTTGATTTCTTGTATTTGATGAGGTACGAATGCGGTTGTTGGATTTGTTGGGAAATCGTCCGAAGGCTCTTGCAATCATTACAAATCCTTGATTCAATGCATCGAAGGCTTTTGCATCCTCATTTGGTTCACTGTAGAGTGCTTGATCATTGTTGTTGTTGTATGGAACCAATTGAGTTTCTTGTGATTGTTGTTGTGATAGATCATATGGTGTAATATGAGCAGTTGGTTGTGGAGGGTTTGTGAAGACAGTTGGCAAGGTTGGAAATTAAGGATAACATGCTTGAGTATACAAAGCAAGAATTTGATTATCCGGGAGTGTAGGCGAAGCAGGGACTCCACGGATGATTCTTTCTTTGTCTACTTTCTTTTGGTGGTGCTTTAAATAGTCATATAACAATCCGTATGTAGCTTGATGAAGATTCTTCGCTTGACAGATGAATATAACATACTTCTCCCAATCAGGACCAAGACAACTTAGGAACTTTGTATTGATTGCAATCCTTGGCATAATGATATTATGTTTATCCAAGTCATTGATGATGTTTGAAAACCGATGATGATATGACTCTAATGTCTCCCCTGGTTCAATCAGGAAGTGTTCATTTGCTAAGTAGATTTTGGATTCCATGTCCTCTTGATTGAGTTTTGTGCCTTCCATTAAAAGATGAATGTGCTCCCACATTGCTTTAGCAGTCTTCTGAGCATCAACACTACGAAGTATCGGATTGGGTAATCCCAAAAGGATATATTGCATTGCAAGTTCATCGGCTTCTAAGTGAAGAAGTTGGTCAGTAGTAAGTTGATCAAGATCGACAACGTTGGTAACATCATCTCTTGGTGGATTAGCATTCGGATCTCCGGGTACAGTGATAGTAGGCATCTGAAAAGGACCTTCAAGGATGACCTTCTTCAAAAACTTACCATGTGGCTTCTTGAGATCACAAAACCTAAAGAACCTTATCACCCATTGATCGTAGTTTCCGGGAGTGAGCATTGGAGGTCTATCAAGGGATCCAGCTTCATGAATGGATTGTTGGCTACTTAAAGCTTCACACATCTTTGCAAACCAAGAATGTTCCTTTTGCGTTGTAACATTCATAACATACTTAGCCGGATATTGATATTGGAAATAGTTACAATGTTGTACTTGTTGACTAGGGTTTGGTGGAACCATCTATGGTGGAAGAGGGTTTGCTCCTTGAGGAAAGTACATTTGAGATGACTGTTGAAATTGTTGCAATTGTTGTGGAGATGGTGGAGGATATTGTTGATAAAATTGTTGTTGTTGAGTTAGTTGTTGTTGTTGTTGAGGATACTCATGAGGAAAGTAGCTAGAGTATGGTGGTTGGGACATCTTGAAACTTGTGTTGATGATGGATCTTTGTAGTCGAATGAAACTTTTTTGATGAAGTAACCTAAAGTGTAGAAAAAAGCTTATGCGTAGAAATTACCTTATCCGTAATGCCCAACTTACGCTTAGACAAGAGCTTACGCGTAGTGATAGCTTACGCGTAGACTTGAGAAAACTTAGCTTAGGCGTAAACCAAAGAGTTAGTAGTAGAAACCTTATGAGTAATATTTCCTTTGGCGTAAGACAAGCTTAAGCGTAGGAAATGCTTAGGCAAAGAAGTTTCTACGCGTAAGTATTAAGCTTAGGCGTAAAACTAGGGTTTTACCCAAAAATCCTTTACACTTATCCAAGTGTAAAAGGTATCCAAAGTCGAAGTGTTTTCAGGCTTATCCAAGCAAGAAAACACTGAGTAAACCAACAGCTTTGAAGATCAAGTGAAGATTTCCTTGTGCGTAGACAAGGCTTAGGCGTAGACTTTGAGTATACGAGTAGAACTAGGGTTTTGTTACGAGTAGAAAGTACCAACTTTTACCAAAACTGATTTTTATGCTCAAAAGTGTTTTGTAATCTGATTTTAATGATGAAATATCACCAAAATAACAAGAAAGTTTGAAACTTGATGATGAAAAACAAATATCACCCTTACGCGTAGAAAATAGTACACGAATAAAACCAAGCTTAAAACCGACTCTACACACGTAAAGTTTGAAACTTGATGCACAAAACTTGAACTTTAACACTAAATAAACCTTAAACAAGAATCTTGAGTTTACAATTGTAAAAATTAAAGCTTTTAGGCGTATCAAAGGTTTAGCTTATAAAAACCACGCGTATAGATTTTTACTTCAAAAACAAAATTGTTTCACCCAACTAGATGGCGATTGATACCACTGTTAGGTCACCATAATATAACACAAGTAACAATATATAAGAAGTAAGATGAAGTAGAGATTGGTTGAACAAGAACAAACACACACGTATAATAATATGGAAATGTTATGCGTAGGATATGAATGCAAATGAACAACCAACCTTCCAAGGAAGGTTTACAAGAGTGTATATAGGGAAGGGAACTAGGGCAACATGTCTAGTCCTTTCCTTACTTATTGGGCTTGGGCCAAGGCCTATGGGCTTTCTACATAAGCCTTGCCATTTATAACTAACATAAAAGCCTAATTAAGCAACCTATTACATATTGATTACTAACACTTGAAATACAAGTTAGGAGTGATTCCAACACATTCTTTTCTCCGTCACCCTCAAATAATCCCTTTTGGATTATGAGGAATCATCAAAGTCAACCACCCGATCACATGGAAGTAGATACTTCTCTACCACCATCCTCGACACATGTTCCACCACCACCACCTTTGGTTGAGTCATCCCCAAATATACTTCCAAAAATCCCTCATTCTTTTGAGAATCCTCAACCCCCTCACTTAACCCTCCTCCTTTTTTGGAACCTTAACCAAACCTTCCATCTCAAGCCATTCCATTTCTACCACCACCATTTCTGAGCCATGACAAAGATTTTTATCATTGTCAACATGTTAAAGGCTTGATACATGAACTACGTAAAGAGCAATGTTTCATGTTTTATCACCTCCTCGAATGTTTTGATGAAGTCAACAAACCTAAACAACCTTGAGTATAAGGATTCAAGTGGTGTCCTAGTCCTAAGCTTAACTTAGATAGTTTAGGAATCATATTTCATGCTTAAGTCATTCTCTGAGTTTTAGTGATATGTAGATCATTTCTCGTGTTTTTATTGAATGAAATTGCATGTTATATGTCGTATTATCATTGGTGCCTTAATACGTAACTCACTTTTGATGTTAACTTCACATTTTACATCAACATTGCTGTCTTGAGTTTACAGGAAGACGGATCCCTCACTTTAACCTAGACGGATCCCTCCAAAGAGGGAACCGTGGGATCCGTGCAACAAAAGACAAATTTTATTACTAACTTGTGTCTTATTTGCAGGAAATTATGCATTATATACTTGTTTTCTAACCTTTGTTTTGTAGATTTTCAAAATACACATGAAGACTTTGACACCCTTAGCTAGGAGGAGTTTCTTGTTAAAGCAAAACATTGCAAAATCATTTGCAATACCTTCACATAGGATTACATTAACTGACGTCCTCTTTGCAAGGAGCACTCGTCAGGGGAGCATGTTGATCAAAAAGGACAAAACCATTTGCAAGCATAATTTCAATGCACTCGGCAGTATTCCTACTTTACTTGCCCTCACAAAGGGATGGACTCGTCAAGGGGGAGCTAAGACGAGAATGCTTCTCTTCCCTTACTCTCTATTTTTCATATTTTTTTCTTTTCACATGTTTTTTTATGTGTTAGTTTCTTTTCGTCACTCTTTTTCTTTCGACAAAAAGGGAGAAGAGTAAAAACTCCAACTCAAACTTTTACGAATTTTAGTTTTTCCTTAAAATAATCTTATGTTTTGTCATCAGCAAAAAGGGGGAGATTGTTAATACAAATAATCCGTAAAAACGTTTATTTATATTTTACGATCTTCTAATATTTTATCGACAAAAACATAAAATCATTTTAACGAAACAAATAAAATGAGTAAATGGTTTGAGCAAATAGTTTACTAACACACTACATTTTCATATAAATCACTAAGCAAGTAATAGTATTTTCATGTTATAGTAATGCATATATATAACAACTAGTGTTTACATATTGGGTAGATATATACGTACTTAGTATGTATTATAATGGGTAATAGAATGGGCAGAAGTATAAGTATTTGAACCATTGACTAGATACATTAAATGTAGTTGGGTAAAACCCAAAGTTCATGACCCATACCCATGGAGCATGATCCATAACCCATTACCCATTGCATGACATCATGCACAAGTCATTATGGGTATTATCCATGACCCATGGAGCTAACCCATATGGCCCATTTATTTAGATCATTGCATCTTCTAGATACATTGTATCTATTTGGATACCCATGGATCAAAGCTTACAACCCATGATCCATGATCCATGACCCACGACCCACAACCCACTTTAGGGGGATCGTCCTACCGATCCCTAGTATTACACTAGATGGATCCCTCAAGAAAGGGATCCGCGGGATCCGTGGAACAATAGCATGTTTTTGTCAATAAATAGTGAGCCATTTCTTCATTGTAAGTTGCCACTTCTATCATACTTTCTCCTAGTAATGTAAACTCTCTAACCTCATATCCAAGGGATCTTTCTATGTAGTTTGTGTCTATTTTTGTGTGATTCTCTAGGTTCCTCTTAAAGGCGAGATCACCACCTCTTGAAGTCGAGCAAGCTCAAGTCCATGAGTTGCTATGCTTCGTCATCATCAAGACTACTGACGTTCTCTTGTTGATAGTTCTTTCTTCCTCTTTATAAGTGTTGTGTCTAAGGCATTAGTGAAGGATGCCAAAAAAATGCGAAGGCATTAGTGAAAGGTTCCGAACATCCGTGTCAAAGGAATTAGTGAAGGATGCCAAAAGGGTCAAGACAAAGGCATTAGTAAAGGATGCCAAAAGGGTCAAGACGAAGGCATTAGTGAAAGGTGCCGAACGTCTGTATCAAGAGCATTAGTGAAAGATGCCAAGGGTGTACAATCGATATGGTGCATCGACGTACAAATATAGATAGTTTGTGTCCAAGGATATTGATATCCTTTATGATGTTGTAATAAGGAGTGGGTCTCCTTTGTGATAGGTGTTGTGTAGTGTTAGGTACTAGTTCCTCCTTTGTAATGGAACTCGGTATCTAGCCTTGTATCAGATAAAGTGTAGCCGACGTTGTGATAGGTTTGGTTCTACCTCGTGGAAGAACCCGGTGTCTAGCCTTGTACCGGAAGAAGAGTAGGCGACGTTGTGAAGGCTTCTCCACCATAAGGAGTTTGTGTCGTGTAGTGCTAACGAACTCTCGAGTAGGTGACTCGGGGAGTGGAGTAGGGCAAGGAAGGTGTCCTTGTAGCTGAACCACTATAAATACTCGTGTCGTGGTTTTGTGTTTCTTAATCTTTACCTTTGCATTATACCTTTACATACATATCTATCAATATCCAACATACACATCTAAATAGATTGACATAAGTCGATCTAAATATTTTAAAACAAAGTTTTAATCGGTAAAACTATTCAACCCCCCCCCCCTTCTAGTTTTCCACACTATCCCTGGTAATGACAAATGATTCTCTTCAGGTTATGAAGAGGAAGATTCCACTTAAAGGAGGAGGAAGATTCTAGTGGTGGAATCCCGTGCTTACTACTTCTAACATCCTCCCTTTATATACTAGGGAGATATGGTGTTACTAGTTACTAGATAATAGTAACAAGCAAACTAGAAGAAAACTGAAAGTTAGGTGCATGTGCCCTTGTGTGGCTAGGGTTGCATTACTGTGCTGACAACTTTGTGTGTGCAGTACATTCAAGTTGCTTTACCTTCTATTGATGAGATCTTATCTTCTTAAGGATTTTCCCGCTTTGCTATCTTGAATTAATCCCGCCAAAATGTGTCTGAGAACTTCAGCCTGATCCTTCTTTATAGTTAGCGAATATCTTTCAAATGATTTAAGTATTTTACTATATATATCTGATTAGTTTTTTTTAACTAGTCAAGCTGTATGGCTTCTTCAGGATTGTTAATACAAATAAGCCGTAAAAACGTTTATTTATATTTTACGATCTTCTAATTTTTTGTCGATAACAAATGTAAAATTATTTTAACGAAACAAATAAAATACGTAAATGGTTTGAGCTAATAGTTTACTGACACACTTACATTTTCATATAAAATACTAAACAAATAATAGTGTTTACATTCTATAGAAATGCATATGTATAACAACTAGTGTTTACATAATATAGATATGTACTTATATATACTTAGTATATATTGTAATGGGTAATGTAATGGGTAGAAATCTAAGTATTTGACCCATTGACTAGATACATTGAATGGAGTTGGGTAAAACTGTAACACCCCTGAAAATGACTCAGCGGAAGCATACAAGTATTGGGGTGCTACTAAATTGGTATCACAACATAAGCATAGAACAACGGATTTTCATAAATAAACTTTTATTCATTTCTTAAAAACAATGTTTACATTTTTGATTTGATGCGGAAAATGGCCCATTATAAAAAGGTGGTCCCAATACATAAATCAAAGTCTTCTATGACCATGCCATGCCTTTGCCTTGCGCCTCCAAAGAGAAGCTATCACCTCAAAACCTGAAGATACATGCTAAAAGGGGTCAGCTTAGGCTGGTGAGTTCATAGGTTTATTTAAAAAAAGGATTTTAGTACATTGTTTCAAATTTGGTTTTTGATGATCATTACGTCTTGCATAATGTCATAAAGTTTATGATTTCAATTCATAAAAGGATTTCATAAAAGAGATTTCATTAGTAGACCATAAGTAGGGTATATGTACATTACAACGAATATAATGTCATATGTTGAATCTATTACGCTAGCACTAAGTTCATGCAACCGAAGCTACGACAGTTCATGTATGCAAAAGGAAGTCATACAAATAAGAGCCCATGGCGAGTGTTTATCCCAATACACTCGGTCCCGACATGCTATATGTTCGCCTTGACCCCCTGCGGGGCCAACCGAATAGGGAGTCACCCAATAGATCTATTTATAACATTCGCGCTTCCCAGCAGGAATTGACGGTTCATGAAAAGGGCAATTTGGTATCTAAAGTCTTTGGCTAAGCTGCGTAATATTCTAGGTCAAAGGTTTTGGTGTGGTCCTTAAAGCATTTAGGTATGATGTATCTTAAAACATATCAATCAAAGGGCATAGTATGCATAGAATGCAGAATTTTAGTAATTAAATCATTTAAGTAAAAATGAGCATGTATCTTCCCCCAAAACAGTTATAAAACAAGTAAAAGTAGGGCCTATGAAACTCACCTTGGCATTGTGCAATATGAAGTCTACAGGGAATTAAATCAAGGAGTGATAGTGCACGGCTCCGACACGCAACCTAATTAAGTACGGCATATTTAGTCTTTATGTTTAAGACTCGATAAAGTTTAACTAACTTTATAGATTTTAAATGTTTTTGTTGTTGTTGTTGTTGTTGTTGTTGTTGTTGTTGTTGTTGTTGCTTATGTGGCATTATGTATCTTAGAACAATTTACAAGATTTAGGTGGATTTCGGCTTATGAAGGAGGACATAGAAGGAATCTCAAGGAAAAGATTTTGACTTTGGTTTAATGATGACCAAATAATAATATTCGGAAGAGTAGTATGCTTATAATAATACGTTGTCGATGTGAACGGGAAAGGTACATATATTAAGTGTATATATAATGTATTTGTTTTAAGATAACCAAGTCTCAAATAGATTTACGCGCAATTTGTATTTCAAAAATACAATGTAGTTTTTAATAATTTCATCTCAGGCAATATGTTTTGAAAAGTTATATATATATATATATATATAATATATATATATATATATATATATATATATATATATATATATATATATATATATATATATATATATATATATATATATATATATATATATATATATATATATATATATATATATATATATATATATATATATATATATATATATATTCATGTCATTTATATACAGTAAATTAACTTAATTTATATATAATTTGTACTAGAAAAATACAATGTAAGTTTTGATATGTTCACCCTAGTTGTTATCGTTAAAAAAAATGATATGTTGAAATAGGTATATTTGTCAAAAATTTGGCATGTCCCGGGTGTATACTCTACTTACCCGAGGTAACTAATGTGAAAGTTTATATTAGCTTTTATCGAGTTTTAATATCCAAATTAGTATTTATATATACATGTTTACAAATTTGATACCTTATTAACAGGAAATATAAGGTTTTCTAGTCATGTTGTGCAAAAGAACTCATTTTATTTCCACAACGCGTCTTTCCAATCTCTATTCATTGTTTACATGTTTACCATTTATTTTGTGCCTTGCGTTTCTAATGATATATTGTATGTCATGTGTAAACTGAATTTGAACGCACTATATGACATTGCATGGTGGGCCTGGTGTGGGCTCAACTCAACGCACCCTTTGGTGGACTGGGCTTGGAAGCCTATATAGTAACACATACACACCATACTTAAGGAAGATTGGGCTTGGGGCTCGACGTTGGAACTGTTAGAGTTTACAGAAGTGATTTTTGGTGTCTTGCTGGAACGTGACACAAACCAAGGCCAAATACCCTCGCGAGCCTTCTGTGGCCATGATGTGGACTGATGTTAGCGGATGCAACAAATGCCCTTGGGTATTTTTAGTTGGCTCGAGCAAGCAAACAATTATCACACTTTCAACAATTGGACATGACGAGACAATGTAACCTATTCTCGGCACACACCCTCAACCGAACACAACACGAGCACAATTTTACCTTTTGACTAAGATCGCTCAAATGACTACAATTAGGCTATATAAGTTTATGCAAATAAATCAAATGAATTATCAGTTGAACCATCAAGAATAAGTAGGAAACAAAGCCGAACCTCATGGGTTACGGCATCAGACCCTTACGGGTTCCTACTTGACTGGAAGAGGACGCACATAGGATGTCATTGTCCATTGAGGACAACAACAAAACTGAAACTAGCTACATGGTTTCTCTAGTAACCAACACATCAAAGGACCTGACATCTATTTTACTTACGGGTTTCGGAGTGGTACAAGACAACACGAATACACATTATGACTCGAATGATACAAATAACTACGACTTGAAGTTTCGTCTTATGTCAATCGGGTATAACCCATGTTGAGAAAGAGGGTCTCGACTCCATCACTCTTACGAGTTTAGAGGATGTGTGAGTCGGACCGGGTCAAGCGGAACAGCCCCCCTGCGAGAAGGTTTTTACCCCAGTGGCGGCACCCCATAAACAAGAAAATAAATAAGCCGAAAAACATAAGTCGAAGAATATGAGCCAATACCAAGTTTTAGATTTTTCTTTTCCTGTTTTCTTTCACCATAGTTAAACGCAACAATAACAACAACAATTTAACAACTTCTATAAGTCCAAATTTTGTATTATTCAAATTCAGTAATTGTTTACAAAAAATATATTCGAACATTAATAAAATTAACAACTGAAAGTTAATGACAGATTTTTATTCTTACAAGGAAGATAATGGAGTCGAGGGATAACCGAACACATGAAGACTCCAGTTGAGCACGAAATAGTTGGACTTGAACGAATTGAAGCTTGATTTAGACTCTCTATATCCCAAGTAACAAAACCCCCTTATCAATTTTGAAAACCCCTAATCTTCTAAGAACCCTAATTTCTGGATTGATGAGAACGATGCGTGAAGAAACTGCGATTACTCTTCTTTATCTGTATAGGAGTATGTGGAAGGCCTGAAATCTTATTTCTTGACCTAGTTGTAGGAAGGCACCCTTTCTTGGCTCATGTTCTTGTCCACAGCCACCCTTCAAAGCCTCATATGATGTCTAGGATGGTAGGATTTATTTGAGGATAGTGATACAGGTAGAAATAGGATTGGCTTCAAAAAGGAGAAGAATCACCTATATTGGTGTTTGTCTTTCTTCTGCATTTGTCGACAAGAGTGGGAGAGAGTAGGGACAGATAAACGTGGGAGAGAGGGAGATATAGATGCTGTCTCTTTTGTTTTATTATAACACAGTATAAATTGTACCCCGTGTTTTGTCGAATCTTCGAGTAAACGCACCTTCCCGGTACCCGAAAGATATAGGAATTATATTTTTAGAAGCGTTTTTGTAAGTGTAATAATATATTATTAATATTACGTAGAAATTTGATTATAAATGTTTGCCGTTGTTAATTTGGTGTCGGTCTGCGTGCGGTGCCGTGATTTTCTGAATTAACGAGATAACTTCTCGTTTTCTTTGGCAAATTATTAGTGATTGATGAAAAGTGTATTTTTCTCTTATCTCAGTATTTATTTTTAGTCTTGTATGCTACTGCACTGCAGTATACGGAATAATTTTTCGGAACAATGGATTAAGCTTATGTATGCTTACATATTAATTTGGACCATAATAAATTTCGCAGATACTTTGTGGGAAAATATTGTATGTATGGTGTCTTATTTCTAAAGAAACGAAATGACCTCTCGTTTTTAAATTTTAGATATTGGCATTTTGTCAGAAATTAATTGATTTGAATTTTCTAACGTAGTAAATATTATTATAATAATCCAGAAATTTTGCGGGTTGTTATAGTCTACCCACCTTATAGGAGATCCGTCCCGGATCTCAGTTTAAGTTACCCGATAGGGTGTCGAGAACAAGGTGATGGTATTTGGGACAAGTTTTGAATTTTCCCTAGGTTGTTCTAGGGTTTCCTCTTTGGGTATGGGTACCTAAGTGTTATGCCAGCAGCACATCCTCTATCTGAGGAGTCATGATTTTCTGGGGTATGTTCATCGGGTGAAAGTTCTAATTTTGATGTTATGAGGTTTCACTATTTTGTTAGTGTGGGCATCTCTAATTTCTCATGGTTTTATCAAAACGTACCCATTTCTGGTGTTTAATGGTTCTAAGGTATAGTGGTTAATTCTTAAGGTTTGCTACGGGTTTGTGTGTTTTCTTCTTTAAAGGGTGAAGAAACATTTGTTTTTGAATTTTTCTTTCGAATAAATGTTTGCACAAGTTTGACTAAGACTGGATTTAAAAATCAATAATATGTAAAAATGACACATTTTTAAAAGGTTGTAAAACCGGTTCTTAATTATGGGATGTATAAGGAAATTTTGCCAAACTTTTAGTGTTTCAGCATTTTGCCTCATTTTAATGAGGGATTTGGAAAATATTATTGTTGGATTTTTTTTATTTTTTTATTTTTTTTAAGAGAATCCTCCAATTTGAAAATTTTGTTGTAGTAAAGATGTGTAGCAGGATATAACATTTACCAATAGCTACGAGTAGGGTTTAGTTGTCTAAGTTGGGTAGGGATGGAGGTTTAATAGTTGATGAACCTCATGGTTATCTATGGTTTTATGCAGAGGTGTAGGATACATCCTAAGGTCAGGCTTAGCGATCAAGGAGGACATTGATAATTTCTGTTTATGGGGTATTAATTTAAAACACATTTCAAGGAAATAAGTAACCAATAGATTGGTTTTGGGATACTTTTCAAAGTATTAAGGAACACTTTATTTTGGTAAGGTATGGGTAGAATTGTGGTTTACTTTATGGTGTAATGGTAAGGTGGTAATTTGGTTTGTAGAAGTGATTCATGAAGTATAATGGTTTGAGGGATAATCGGACATAGTTTCTATGGCAACTATTTTATTTCGTTTGTAGGAGGGTAACAAGGTAGGCATTGTTATTCTTAAGAGGTAGGTAGAGCTTCTAGGTATTTAATTCTCAAGGTAGGGCGTAAAGTTTTCAAGTTTCTGTGGGATTATCGGTCCTTTATCATGCCCTTCTAGATTTTGCCAAAGGTTTTCTCATAGGTGCTATTGAAAGGTTTCTCCTAGAATGGTTTGATTTGTCTATGGGGTGTAAGGTGTGGGGTAGGAGTGACTATAACATAACCCGGTTGTGATATGGAATTATAAAGTTTATGATTAAGTAGTATGATGCCAGGGAGTGGCTTATGATAAAGGAATATTATGACGCCAGTGAGTGATTTATGACTAAGGAATAGGGTGATGCCAGTGAGTAGTTTATGATTAAGGAATGCCAGTGAGTGACTTGTGATTAAGGAATGTCAGTGAGTGACTTGTGATTAGGTTATGCCAGTGAGTGGTTTGTGATTAAGGAATGTCAGTGAGTGGCTTGTGGTCAGGGAATGCCGGTGAGTGGCCTGTGATTAAGGATTAGTGTGACGCTAGTGTGTGGCTTTAGTGTAACCGTCAATGTGTGGTTTATTGAAATTTTACATGTTTATCAAAATATTATCATTTTCTCACTGGACATAAAGCTATTATAACTATCCTAAGTACTGCTAAATTCACCTCTGAGTCGGACATAGGTGATCAGGCTATGTCCCACTGTCCCTGGTTGAATATAGGTGATCAGTCTATATTCACCCGAGGTTCAATGAATTTTGAAATACTTAGCTTAGTTACGCTAGTAATATGTCACAATACTTTTAAAGGTTGTCTTGAAGGATTAGAACAATTATTCTCTTTATGTGAGGGAAAGGTGTAGTGCTGTGATACATAAGTATACGTATAGGGAAGATAATTGTAACCTATAATGAAATTAGGTGAGCAGTGATAGAACATGTATCTTATCAAGTATGATCTCAACAGGGTCATAAGTGAGGCATCAGCTTGGCAGGCAGGCACGTGTCGGTCATAGGGTTTAGTTTTTGTAAAAGTGGTTATAGTCTAGGTTTTAAAATATACCCAGTTCTCTATAACCTAGGCTCTGATGCCAATCTGTAACACCCCCAAAAATGACTCAGCGGAAGCATACAAGTATTGGGGTGCTACTAAATTGGTATCACAACATAAGCATAGAACAACGGATTTTCATAAATAAACTTTTATTCATTTCTTAAAAACAATGTTTACATTTTTGATTTGATGCGGAAAATGGCCCATTATAAAAAGGTGGTCCCAATACATAAATCAGAGTCTTCTATGACCATGCCATGCCTTTGCCTTGTGCCTCCAAAGATAAGCTATCACCTCAAAACCTGAAGATACATGCTAAAAGGGGTCAGCTTAGGCTGGTGAGTTCATAGGTTTATTTAAAAAAAGGATTTTAGTACATTGTTTCAAATTTGGTTTTTGATGATCATTACGTCTTGCATAATGTCATAAAGTTTATGATTTCAATTCATAAAAGGATTTCATAAAAGAGATTTCATTAGTAGACCATAAGTAGGGTATATGTACATTACAACGAATATAATGTCATATGTTGAATCTATTACGCTAGCACTAAGTTCATGCAACCGAAGCTACGACAGTTCATGTATGCAAAAGGAAGTCATACAAATAAGGAGCCCATGGCGAGTGTTTATCCCAATACACTCGGTCCCGACATGCTATATGTTCGCCTTGACCCATGCGGGGCCAACCGAACAGGGGAGTCACCCCCAATAGATCTATTTATAACATTCGCGCTTCCCAGCAGGAATTGACGGTTCATGAAAAGGGCAATTTGGGATCTAAAGTCTTAGGCTAAGCTGCGTAATATTCTAGGTCAAAGGTTTTGGTGTGGTCCTTAAAGCATTTAGGTATGATGTATCTTAAAACATATCAATCAAAGGGCATAGTATGCATAGAATGCAGAATTTTAGTAATTAAGTCATTTAAGTAAAAATGAGCATGTATCTTCCCCCAAAACAGTTATAAAACAAGTAAAAGTAGGGGCTATGAAACTCACCTTGGCATTGTGCAATATGAAGTCTACAGGGAATTAAATCAAGGAGTGATAGTGCACGGCTCCGACACGCAACCTAATTAAGTACGGCATATTTAGTCTTTATGTTTAAGACTTGCTAAAGTTTAACTAACTTTATAGATTTTAAATGTTTTTGTTGTTGTTGTTGTTGTTGTTGTTGCTTATGTGGCATTATGTATCTTAGAACAATTTACAAGATTTAGGTGGATTTCGGCTTATGAAGGAGGACATAGAAGGAATCTCAAGGAAAAGATTTTGACTTTGGTTTAATAATGACCAAATAATAATATACGGAAGAGTAGTATGCTTATAATAAGACGTTGTCAGTGTGAACGGGAAAGGTACATATATTAAGTGTATATATAATGTATTTGTTTTAAGATAACCAAGTCTTAAATAGATTTACGCGCAATTTGTATTTCAAAAATACAATGTAGTTTTTAATAATTTCATCGCAGGAAATATGTTTTGGAAAGTTATATATATATAATAAATATATATATATATATATTTTCATGTCATTTAATAGTAAATTAACTTAATTTATATATAATTTGTACTAGAAAAATACAATGTAAGTTTTGATATGTTCACCCTAGTTGTTATCGTTAAAAAAAATGATATGTTGAAATAGGTATATTTGTCAAAAATTTGGCATGTCCCGGGTGTATACTCTACTTACCCGAGGTAACTAATGTGAAAGTTTATATTAGCTTTTATCGAGTTTTAATATCCGAATTAGTATTTATATATACATGTTTACAAATTTGATACCTTAGTAACAGGAAATATAAGGTTTTCTAGTCATGTTGTGCAAAAGAACTCATTTTATTTCCACAACACGTCTTTCCAATCTCTATTCATTGTTTACATGTTTACCATTTATTTTGTGCCTTGCGTTTCTAATGATATATTGTATGTCGTGTGTAAACTGAATTTGAACGCGCTATATGACATTGCATGGTGGGCCTGGTGTGGGTTCAACTCAACGCACCCTTTGGTGGACTGGGCTTGGAAGCCTATATAGTAACACATACACACCATACTTAAGGAAGATTGGGCTTGGGGCCCGACGTTGGAAATGTTTGAGTTTACAGAAGTGATTTTGGGTGTCTTGCTGGAACGTGACACAAACCAAGGCCAAATACCCTCACGAGCCTTCCGTGGCCATGATGTGGACTGATGTTAGCGGATGCAACAAATGCCCTTGGGTATTTTTAGTTGGCTCGAGCAAGCAAACAATTATCACACTTTCAACAATTGGACATGACGAGACAATGTAACCTATTCTCGGCACACACCCTCAACCGAACACAACACGAGCACAATTTTACCTTTTGACTAAGATCGCTCAAATGACTACACTTGACTGGAAGAGGACGCACATAGGATGTCATTGTCCATTGAGGACAACAACAAAACTGAAACTAGCTACATGGTTTCTCTAGTAACCAACACATCAAAGGACCTGACATCTATTTTACTTACGGGTTTCGGAGTGGTACAAGACAACACGAATACACATTATGACTCGAATGATACAAAGAACTACGACTTGAAGTTTCGCCTTATGTCAACTGGGTATAACCCGAGTTGAGCAAGAGGGTCTCAACTCCATCACTCTTACGAGTTTAGTGGATGAGTGAGTCGAACCAAGTCAAGCAAAACAACACCCTGCGAGAGGGTTTCTACCTCAGTCGCGGCTCCCCACAAACAAGAAAATAAAACAAATAAATAAGCAGAAATCTTAAGTCGAAGGATACGAGCCAATACCAAGTTTTGGATTTTTCTTTTCCTGTTTTCTTTCACCATAGTTAAACGCAACAATAACAACAACAATTTAACAACTTCTATAAGTCCAAATTTTGTATTATTCAAATTCAGTAATTGTTTACAAAAAAATATATTCGAACATTAATAAAATTAACAACTGAAAGTTAATGACAGATTTTTATTCTTACAAGGAAGATAATGGAGTCGAGGGATAACCGAACACATGAAGACTCCAGTTGAGCACGAAATAGTTGGACTTGAACGAATTGAAGCTTGATTTAGACTCTCTATATCCCAAGTAACAAAACCCCCTTATCAATTTTGAAAACCCCTAATCTTCTAAGAACCCTAATTTCTGGATTGATGAGAACGATGCATGAAGAAACTGCGATTACTCTTCTTTATCTGTATAGGAGTATGTGGAAGGCCTGAAATCTTATTTCTTGACCTAGTTGTAGGAAGGCACCCTTTCTTGGCTCATGTTCTTGTCCACAACCACCCTTCAAAGCCTCATATGATGTCTAGGATGGTAGGATTTATTTGAGGATAGTGATACAGGTAGAAATGGGATTGGCTTCAAAAAGGAGAAGAATCACCTATATTGGTGTTTGTCTTTCTTCTGCATTTGTGGACAAGAGTGGGAGAGAGAAGGGACAGATAAACGTGGGAGAGAGGGAGAGATAGATGCTATCTCTTTTGTTTTATTATAACACAGTATAAATTGTACCCCGTGTTTTGTCGAATCTTCGAGTAAACGACCTTCCTGTACCGAAAGATATAGGAATTATATTTTTAGAAGCGTTTTTGTAAGTGTAATAATATATTATTAATATTACGTAGAAATTTGATTATAAATGTTTGCCGTTGTTAATTTGGTGTCGGTCTGCGTGCGGTGCCGTGATTTTCTGAATTAACGAGATAACTTCTCGTTTTCTTTGGCAAATTATTAGTGATTGATGAAAAGTGTATTTTTCTCTTATCTCAGTATTTATTTTTAGTCTTGTATGCTACTGCACTGCAGTATCCGGAATAATTTTTCGGAACAATGGATTAAGCTTATGTATGCTTACATATTAATTTGGACAATAATAAATTTCGCAGATACTTTGTGGGCAAGTATTGTATGTGTGGTGTTTTATTTCTAAAGAAACGAAATGACCTCTCATTTTTAAATTTTAGATATTGGCATTTTGTCAGAAATTAATTGATTTGAATTTTCTAACGTAATAAATATTATTATAATAATCCGGAAATTTTGCGGGTTGTTATAAAAACCCAAAGTCCATGACCCATACCTATGGAGCTTGATACATAACCCATGACCCATTGCATGACATCATGCATGAAGTCATATTAGGTATTATCCATGGTCCCTGACCCATACCCGTGATCCAATGTCTAGATACAGTGTATCTATTTGGATACCCATGACCTAAAGTCCATAACCCCTGACCCATAACCCAAATAGGAGGAGCGTCTGGCGGATCCCCCGGTTTACACTAGACGGATCCCTCAAGTAAGGGATCCATGGGATCCGGGGAACAGTAGAGTGTTTTTGCCTATAAATAGTGAGCCATTTCTTCATTGTAACTCACCTCTTTCACACACATTCTCTCTTAGTGTTGTAAACTCTTTAACCTCAGATCTAAGGGATCTTTTTATGTAGTTTTGTGTTTGTGTGATTCTCTTGGTTCCTCTTAAAGGTGAGATCACCACCTCTTGAAGTCGAGCAAGCTCAAGTCCATGAGTTGCCAAGCTTCGTCCTCATCAAGACTACTGATGTTATCTTGTTGATAGTTTTTTCTTCTCTCATTAGAAGTGTTGTGTTGAAGACATAGGTGAAAGATGTCTAAAGGGTCAAGTCGAAGGCATTAGTGAAGGGTCCCGGAAGGTCCGTGTTGAAGGCATTAGTGAAAGGTGCCCAAGGGTCGTGTCAAAGGCATTATTGAAAGGTGCCTTGGGTGTACATTCCATATGGTCATCGATGTACATGATAGATTAGTTTGGCTCAGGATATTGACATCCTTGTTGATGTTGTAATAAGGATTGGATCTCCTTTGGGGTTAGTTGTGTAGTGTTGGGTAGTAGTTCCTCCTTTGTAATGGAACTCAGTATCTAGCCTTGTACCGGATAAAGTGTAGGCGACGTTGTGATAGGTTTGGTTCTACATTGTGGAAGAACCCGGTGTCTAGCCTTGTACCGGATAAAGAGTAGGTGACTTTGTAAAGGCTTCTCCGCCACAAGGAGTTTGTGTTGTGTACTGATTACAAACTCTCGAGTAGGTGACTCGGGAAGTGGAGTAGGGCAAGGAAGGTGTCCTTGTAGCCGAACCACTATAAATACTCACGTTGTGGTTTTGTGCTTCTTACTCTTTATCTTTGCATTGCTTATTTATATGCTTATCTATCAACTTCCAACATACACATTTAATAGATTGACATAAGTCGATCTAAATAGTTTAAAACGAAGTTTTAATCGGTAAAACTATTCAACCCTCCCTTCTAGTTTTCCACAAGGATGTTTTAAGTTGATAAGACTTTCATAGTCTTAGAGAAATTTGCCAGTTCTCCTAGACTCTGG
This sequence comes from Chrysanthemum makinoi, assembly GCA_910596185.1. Classification (NCBI taxonomy): domain Eukaryota; kingdom Viridiplantae; phylum Streptophyta; class Magnoliopsida; order Asterales; family Asteraceae; genus Chrysanthemum; species Chrysanthemum makinoi. The sequence goes on from OU343220.1 coordinate 211,220,519, forward strand.
TTTTTTGTAACTCCTTGTACTTTGCTAGCTGACTCCGCATCAGGTCACAAAATGTTTTGTTTAGTTGGACTTCATCTTCTTTGAAGCTTGACTATTTTCCCAAAACGTATACTACATATCTTAGTTTTTATACTCTAATATGTGAAGATACTCAGTGAGTTCTTTTTTCAAAACCATTGTTCTTTATATCAATGGTTGAATTTAACTCTTCTGAGGTTGCTCGTTGAGGTGTATACCTTTGCGAGATAGCTGATAGTGATCATCAGTGATGACCGATGTCAGGGAGTAAACTTTGCTCATTGTTTACATTTAGACTTAATTAGAGATTGGACTAGCTCTCTGATTTTATCAGCTAGTGATGTAGTCTGGTTTCATGTGTCAAATACTTGGTGAGGGATAATTTGGTTTAATTTAGACTTAACAATCTCCCCCTATTTGAACATAAAAGTAGCCTAAGTTTTATTAGAAGTAAGTGAGCATAACTGTTTCTTCTTACGTTCTGATTTACAATCAAGAATGAAAACAATATAAACATCTGTGGTCTAGTTTTTATCAGAGGTAAGTGAGCATAATGGCTTCTTCTTACACTCTGATTTACAACCAAGTATATATAAACATCTAATCAAGGTGGTTTGATTTTCTCAGAGGTAAGTGAGCATAATGGCTTTTTCTTAGACTCTGAATTACAACCAAGTGTATATATATATAAATAACAAATGTCTGAATCTTCTGAGGTTTTCTTGTGCTTGGTTCAGCTATTGAGTTCTATATTGGATTTCACTTTGAAGGATGACAGGCACTTCTTGATCTTTAAACCGTTTCTTCCATTTTTTTAAGGATTTTGTCTCTTTTAGCCTCTGATATTGTTATTTCAGAGGCCAATGGAAGGTTTTGGTTTATGAGGTTTGAGTCCGTTACTAAATTTTACTAAGGTTCGGGTTCTCAGGTGTCAGGTATGGCTTTAGGATCAGTTTGAGGAATTTAGTTTAGAGGTAAGGTTTGTGTTTGAGTGTAAAGTTGATAGTAGTGTTTAGTATACTATTTTAGACAATTTTATTTCCAGAAACAGGCGATGAAGGTATTATTTCATCATCCTTCTTTGATTTCATATGGCTTCTGATTCTCTTTAATCTCGGACTGCTATTAGTGACTCAGGTTGAGGTATCAGCTTTGCTGATAGTTCCTTCTTATCCCTAGACAATTTCGCATTGGTATCCCTGATTTTTGTAACTTATACCTTTTATTTGCATCAAAGAGAAGAGCATTAAAAATTACTTTCTTTTGATGCCACAAAAAAAAGTTAGAAACCTTGACTTTTTAGGTTTAGGCAAACCTTCCAAAATCAAGGGTTGGGAGTATTTTGCGATTAGCGTCTTATTCTAAGCTATCCTATGTATTGATTAAAGACAGTTTGGTCAGCTATTTTTAGGTTAGTTGTCCATTGTTAACTGTCTCCTCTTACATGAATATAGGAATAGTGAGCATACAGGCCTTTCTTACTATATTGATACAACAAAGAATAAAGTAAATTATATGAAGTCGCATATTCTTGTTGTTTTTCTTACTATCTGATTTACAACAAAGAATAAAGTAAATTATATGAAGTCTGATTCTTTGTTGTTTATGTCTTCTTGGTGAAGTTTCTTGAGGATCGAGGACTGCTTTGTTTATCGAAAGCAATCGAGCAATCCCTGATGTACCTGAATTACCTTCACTGAATACATCTTTATACAACCCGTGAATCTCCTCTCATTAATAGCATCAGATCCTCCTCAAATTTATATCCTCTGATGCCCATCCCTTCAAAATTCTGGTCACTACTGGTAGTGACCATTTTATATATTTTAGTACTACCACACTTTTAGCTTTTGAGAAATAAAACTCATATTTTCTTCCAAGCCTTGAGACAAATATCTTTCAATATGAAAGCATTTACTCAGGACAAGATGTCTTGGTGACTCTTATCTGATCAGCGGGACTCGCAAGAAAGTAGTGCAAGAGAAGTGTGGTTGAGAGAGTTGGAGAAAAGGCTAAGAGAGCTACATTCTGCACAAGAGAGGTTTGAAGAAAATCCATCTTGTTGAGACAACGACTAAAGAAATCTTGGGAGTGTTATGTTCATGTGGGGATATAGTATGGTTTATGATTGAATTTTATCAGCCGACATTCAAGAACGGTTTTGTATTATTAGTAATCATTCAAGAACGGATCTAGATCATGGGAGTGATCCACCCGCTCTGATACCACTTGTTTGTCCCATATTTTTGTGCAAAACCATGATACGTATGAACAACAGTTTGAGCAAATGAAAATAGCTTATGAACATTAGAAATGAAAGCATGTTTACACAATCTTGACCCGCTACTACTAATAAAACCCATTTGTACATTACGATTGTATCAGTTTTACTTAGAGGTTAAGGTGAAGGCTTTTATGAGGGATGGTTGCGGAATACTATCCCTCGTAAAGACAAATGATTCTCTTCAAGTTATGAAGAGGAATATTCCACTTAGAAGAAGAGGAAGATTCTAGTGGTGGAATCCCGTGCTTACGGCTTCTAACATCCTCCCTTTATATACTAAGAAAATACACTATTAGTAGTTACTAGATAATAGTAACAAGAAAACTAGAAGCAAACTGGAAGTCAGGTACACGTGCCCTTGTGTGGCTAGGGTTGGATTACTGTGCTGACAAATTTGTGCATGTAATACATGCTAGTTGCTTTCCCTTCTTTCGATGAGATCTTATCTTCCCAAGGACTATCTTGAATTAATCCCTAAAATGTGTCTGAGAACTCAGATCCTTGTTAGTGAATATCTTCCTAAATCTGAAAATGCAAGATTTCTTCAGGATGGTTTAAGTTGATAAGACTTTCAGTGTCTTAGAGACATTTTTTTAGTCCTCTTAGACTATCGTTGTTTGTAACTCATTGTATTTTGCTAGTTGACTCCGCATCAGGTCCGCATCAGGTGTCAAAGTGTTTTGTTTAGTTTAGACTTTGTCTTCTTTGAAGCTTGACTGTTTTCCCAAGAGATATACAACATATCGGAGTTGTTATGCTCTTATATGTGAAGACACTCAGTGAGTTCTATTTTTAGAACTGTTTTTCTTTATATCAGTGGTTAACTTTAACTCTTCTGAGGTTGCTCGTTGAGGTGTAAACCTTCGCTAGATAGTGAGTGATCATTAGTGGATCCTTGTCGGGAGTATACTTTGCACATTTTTATATTTAGACTTAATCGAGAGTGACTAGCTTTCGATTTTATCACTAGTACTTAGTCTATTTTATGTGTCAAATACTTGGTATAATTTGGTCAAACTTAGACTCAACACAACATCATCATCCACTGTGCTCTTATATCCGTGTATGTCATGTTAAAATCTTGCAAAAGCATATTAGTACATTGTGATAATGGATTATTTACTGACTCTTCACTAGCAAGATTATCTTGATCCTTACACGATGATTATGGATGAGTTGTCTCTAAGGGGGTGTGATCTAGAACCCAACTTAGATCCAAGTTGTGAGCTACTCAATCGTTAGGATGTGATTGTTTGTGGGTCCATGGAACTTGAATGACATCCCAGTAAAAAGAACCACCTTTAGACATTTTGCATTACATTAGACTAATATTTAGTCTACTCATAATCAATTAAATGATTATTTTCATTCAACTTCATTGTTTTCAAATAACTTGTGTTTTACGCGTCCAACTAATGTTTTAAGCATTTTAACTTATACATGTACATTATACTTGAAACCAACCCCTGACTACATTTAGTCTACATGTTTTATACATTTTAATTAATTAGTTTTCATGTTATATTTTTTACTTTCCATATTTATGGAAACTTTACACTTTTGGAAAACCCCTCCCCTAAATTTTCACCACCTATGTGAACACATGTCCCATGTTTATAAAATCTTGAACACTTGTTACAAAACACTTGCATGTATCCACTACTTAGAAACTATACCAACACATCTTTCATTCATTACACACCAAAAATCACACATTTCTCTCCCTTTTCTAATGTTCTTGCTGATCCACAAACACCCCAAACACACCATTAATTTTGATCTTTTGTTCTTGTTCTTGAGATCTCTAGTTGAAGGTTATTGTTCCTTAATTAATCCTAGTTCATTTCACCTTTAAACCGCCCAATCTCATCACTTTTTGTGAAGATCGTTGTAAGCTCTTAGACGAGGTCTAATAATATATCTAGGAACACATAATAATCGGAATATTCAAACATAGAATCAATATTATTATGAACAAGGTCACCAGAATAAAGATCAAAGACTTGATCTAACACTAACTAACTAATAACCACTAAATCACTACGCTAGTTTCCATCTTTCACTAATGACCCTATGTCTCTTTATATACTAGAGACATCTAGGGTTTATCATAATATAATTAGGAAACAATACAATTAGGAAACTAAATATTCTTTTTAAGCATATCTTCTAGAATCTTCCAAATCCTCCATCTTTTGTAGTTTCCCTTCTTGTCACTTTTAGTCCTTCATGTTTCATTCTTCTTGTTTTGTATCATCAAATCTATAATAGACCCAACAATCTTCCCTATTTGATGATGACAAAACAAACACGATTCTTGTAAAACTTCCCTAGACAAGTAGCGAAGTTGAGATAATTAAATCTCACCATGAATGAAACATTATTGTCTTCCAAGCTTCCCCTTAATCCATGCCACGCCACTCAAACATCCCTTTGTTATTATCTAAATAGGGAACGTACGCAAATAATGATCTTGACCACCACGAACCAATATCATACTTCTAATTTAAGACTTCCAATGCTTCAAATGCCCACATTGGCCATAAGAAAAATGGATCCTGAGTAATAATGATGGAGTAAAAATCAAACACTTCCCCTCGAGTGATGCATGTACATCAATGATTCTTCAAAAAGGCTTTATGTAATGATTACTTGTGAAGAAAACCATAACTTTTGATGAAGAAGTAGAACTCAAACTTGTATCTTAAATCTTTACTATCCACGGAACTCCATACTTATACAAATATATAAGTAGACCGCAATCCCTTGACAAGAATCCTCAACTAGTATGAGACACCGAGCACTACAATGTAACTCCTTCAAGTGATAGCCAATGTGTGCATAGAGCATCATAAGAAAATCACACATTGCTAGATTCAACAAGCTAGATGATAAGAACACAAACCAAGCCATTCCACTTGATCTTCAATTAAGTGATAAATAATCCTTCAGAATCAATTCTTCAATAAATATACGCCTTTTTAATCCTTTTAAGAACAAATGTGAACAATAATCGTCCCAAAATCCATAACAATCATTATGCTCAACTTCCCCTTAATTCCAAATCATACGAGAAACAATACTTTCAATTTGATTTGTAGAAAGGGTGTGTTCGAGTTAAAGCAGTATTTTCAAATCTGCAGTACTTTCGAGTTAAAGCAGTATTGTCAATCAGAGCTCATCAACGATCTTCACATGTGGTATCAAAGCCTGGGGCTCGTGATATCTGGGATTACAAGGTTTTTCGAAGAAGAAGGAAGAAAAAAATTCGTATTTAAATATTTTCGTAAGTGGTCAGTTTTCAAGAAGTTTAATGAACCGTTGGATCGGCTAAAATTGAACGAGCTTCTTGGTATATCTATCTTTAATCTGATTTGTTGATCTAAGCTTTCAATCAAAAGTTATTCAATGTCAAGTCCGCTGGAAATTTTTCGTATATACTTTTACAAAGACTGTTTTGTAACGATCATAACTTTTTCGTTAACCGTCGGATCGTAATGAAATTTTAGGTGGATGTTCTCTATATGACAATCTATAAGGCGTTGAAGTTGGCTGCTGAAGGGTTTTTCAGAAACTTGGTTAATTAGCTTCTTCTCGTTATGATTGTTCAAATTACCTACTTTTCATGTTTTCCAACAAGAATCTCATGTGTGCTATTCGTAGACAGAAGATTCTCTATGCGGCGACTAATGTGACAACCGACAACGAATCAAGTTTTGAACGCATCAAATCATACGGTTTTTCTATAATCTTTGTTGCTTACATTAAAGTTACTGTTTAGTGCATGGTATTAATTTTATTTGTGGCTCGAAAGTAATATCTTTAATGCACTTCTCAATTTGCTCATAGCTTCACATGGGTCGTGGTATTATTATCAATGTTTGGCTTAAGTATTGATGAATTATTAACATCATGGTACGATGGATTATTGATTGTTAATTTTGAAGGTTTGTGTTACAAATATTGCTTGGACGGTGGAGTACCATGCAATTATCATGATACTCATTGGTGGATGACTAGCTTGATTTGGTTGACCATGCCTTATTAACGTTTGAACTTTAATACCCATTGATCTAATATTTTTCATGAGAACACGCATGGTCACTCATTATGGATTTTGAATTAACGTGTACATGCATCTATAGTTTACGCATGGGTTTTCGTAGTAGTTTGAGATAAGTGGTTTTTATGAGTTTATTTGAAGACACACGCATTTAGATTTTAGACTTAATCGAAAGTAAGAGTGGAATAGCTTTTCGATTTTATGCTAGTGACTTAGCGTCACTATTTTATTGCAATAGTGACAGGTTGGTGACGATAATTTGGACTTAGACTCAACACAACATTATGTGTCGCTACCGGCAGGCTTTGGTATTTATGGCATGTTAAAATAGTGTTGCAAAAGCATATTAGTAGCATAATGTTATGGATTATTGGGTGACCACACATTAAATGGTTGTTTGGACTCTTCACTAGCAGGAGTTTGATTTTTGGTTATCTTGATCCTAGGGCCATAAAGAGATTCAAAAGGCTGTGATTTGATTTTTATATGGATGTAATTGATTACGAAGAAGGTTGAATATCATTTATGATGTTGCGTCTCTGAGGTGTGTAGAACCCTAACTTACTCCCTCGGATCCATAGATTGATGAGCTACTCAATCGTCTTTAGCAATGATGTGATTTTTCTTATGGGATGCTCTATGCACACATTGGCTATCATTTTACATTGTTAAGTGCCTTCTCACTACTAACTTGAGGATTCTTGTCAAATTGCGGTCTACTTATATTTGATGGGTATAAGTACTTTAGTGGATGGTAAAAGATTTAATATACAAGTTTGAGAAATTCTACTTCTTCATCAACATTTGGTTTTTTTAGTAATCATTACATTACAGACTGAAGAATCATTTGATCTACATGCATCATCAAGGGAAGTGTTAAATGATTATTTGATCATTCAACTACTACTAGTTGTTTTCTAACTGTTTTACGGATCCAACTAATGGTTTTGAAGCATTGGAAGTCTTAGATTGGAAGTTTGATATTGGTTCGTAGTAGTCAAGATCATTATTTGCATACATTCTCTATTTGTTGATACAAAAGGGGAAGAGATGTTTGAGTGACATGCTCAAGTCAAGGGAAGCATGGAAGATAAGATTAGTTTCATTCATGGTGAGATTTAATGATCTCAACCGCTACTTTCCATATTTATGGAAGTTAGGTACAAGAATCATGTTTGTTTTGTCATCATCAAATAGGGGAAGATTGCATGTAGATGATTAAACATTTAACAATAAGCTTCCCTTAAAAACCATATGTTAACCATCTTCTTAATCAATTCTTCAATAAATCTCCAAAACAAGCCTTTTTAAAATCAATATTATTATGAACAAGGTTTTTATTTCCCAATCCCTACGCCTAGGTTCCCACACACACACACCTTTAGACGTCTACATCTTGAACACTTGTTACAAAACACTAATGACCCATGTCTCTTTATACTACTTAGAGACATCTAGGGTTTACAAGAGGAATCATAATATAATTAGGACACACCAAAAATCACACATTAGGAAACAAAATATTCTTTTAAGCATATCTTCTAGAATCTTCCAAATCCTCCATCTTTTTGTAGTTTCCCTTCTTGTCACTTTTAGTCCTTCATGTTTCATTCTTCTTGTTTTGTATCATCAAATCTATAATAGACCCAACACTTTCCATCGGTTTCCTTGAAAATTTACAAAGGCTTTCATGTGTTTAGATTAGCTAGATCTAGAATTTTAAGGGTTTAGTTTTTCATTTGGAAGCTTGGGTATTGAAATTGTTGGTGATTTTAATATTAGTGGGTTCTTGATCTTGTTTATTTTTCACACCACCAAACCTTTGTAAGAATATCATACACATCTTTGTTTATATACTTTTACAAATTTTTAGGTGTTACATATATTTATTTTGTAAGATTATGCCTTGTACTTAGTCAACAAAGCTTGAAAACACTGGGGAACATGTTTTTGTTCACAAGTTTCTGTAAAAGGTATGACCAGGGATATAGACGTAATTTTCTACACTAAACAGTGGGTTTCTAGACTTAGAGAAAAATATGTGGGTATAGGTCTATGTCTTAGCTATAATTTTCCAGGTGGCTCGTCTCGTAATGATATCCGATGATTTAAATAGAAAATGTTTAGTAAAAGTATCCTAGATTCGCACACCAGATTTCATTTGATAGAAACTCCAACATTTTGTATAGAACTACTTGTTCGGGTAAAAAGTCACAACACTTAATTTCAAACGTGTCTTTCTGCACCGAGTGAAACCGAGTTGTATATCAAAAGATATGGCCTTTTTCGTGGGACTGTTTTAAGCAGAAAAATAACAGCTTTGACATGTGAGGGTATTTTGGTAATTTCACACAAGTTATGTAAATTTTGGAATAGTAGGACCTACATATCTGATTTTTAGACTCAAATACCTTTCTGTGGACATAAAAACTAAGTCATAGCCATTTACGGTTTAGGAGAAACGGGCATTTTTAGTCGGGTAAATTATATAAAAACTGATTAAAACATAAAGTTAGGACTTATTAACTTTCAGAACTTGTTAAGTAATGTTAGGAATTGGAAATTCCATATTAAAGTGTCGGTCACCCCAATTATGGTCTAGCATATTTTAGCTCGTAGACTTGTAGTTATTTACGTTATTTAGTAGTTTATTAGTTAGTGTGTAGCGTAGATTAGTGTAGTGTAACACCGTGGAGGAAGGACGGGTCTTTACCCACTGTATACCTGATCCACTGGCCGATATGAGGTCGTGTATTTTGTAACTATAAATACCCCTTCCATCCTTGGAAGGGGTAGAGCTTTTCTTTAATCTAACATTCCATATTTTGTGAAGCAAGTCTCTACCAAGAAACTGCCTCTCATCTACTTTCTCTCTCTAATGGCAAACATGTATTTTGATCATCCAAGACCACCCGAATCATCAACACAATAATTATTAGGATCCTAACAATTGGTATCAAGAGCCATGGTTATTGTGTTGCGTTGATTTGTGTAGTTTCGTACATGGTTTTTGTGTTGTGTTTATGTTTTTTTTGGATCATCTTGTAAACTGTTTTTGGTGTCTTGTATGGTCGGAAAAATACTTTTCATATCTATGTGATGAACAGTTTTTACATGTCTTATTTTTGGTATCACTGTTGGTCTTAAAATGTTTGTGGTATGTTAACAGTTTTTACGTTGTCTTTCGAAAGTATTCATCTCTTGACTGTCTTGTTTATGTGTTTTTCTGGTTTGTCATAACGTGGTCAAATGTGTCAAAAGAAACTGTTTTATGCCTTTTTCTGGGTTTTTATGAAGCTGATCGGAAAACTTGGTCGGAAAACTCATCAGAAAAAGTCATATTTCAAGTTAGCAACTTGTCGCAAAACTGTCTAGATGCAATGAATGTATGTAGCAACTTGTCACTATTTTGATAGCGACTTATGTTATCTAGCGATTTGTATTAGCGATTTGTACCTGGTAGCGAGTTGTTGACTATTTAGTCAACAACTGAAGCGAGTTGGCTTAGCGACTTGACGTAACACTAGCAACTTGATAGAAATGATGAAGAAGAAAGGACTTGACTGACCATGACCTCAAAACAAAATACCATATACCTATATTCATCAAGACCTTAGCCACAATTCATCATCAGTCCTTGATAAACAAAATTGCAAAACGAGATGAAAATGAAAACCAAAAACAGATCCAATACTTCTTACCCAACATCAATCAAGATCTCAGTTTTTTATTTCTTTCAAGTGATGCCTTATTTTAAAAGGTCTTTCAAAAGAAAAAGGTTACATCACAGATCTATCTAAGACTCGAATGAAAAGCATACATCAATTATCTCAGAATTGCTATCGTGTTAATTTTTGTAAAATCAAGACCATCATGGGTCTATCACATGATAATCATTCATCACTGATTCTTCTGAAGTCTATGCTTCAATTAATATACGAATAAAGAAGATAATGTCATAACAATTATGTTATGCATTATCTAAGATTCGTTCAATTAACAATCACATGAAAACACAAGTCAATTAATTGTAACCTACCAGTTATGATACCCTTGTAGCCGTGATGCAAGACCATGGTACCATCCCTGTGGTGTTAATTAAGGACTCACAACCATCACTGTGGCGAAGTCAAGTCTAGAGAGCATCAGCCATCCCTGTGGCGTTTAGAACCTGATTCGAATTATAAATGAGGTTTGATAATGGTTTGATATTGGATTCGGGTTACCATAAAAGAGATTTGATTGTGTTCATGAGATATGGTTAATATTATTGATTGAGTTTGTGGGTTCCGATTAGTGGTGAGAATAATATGGGAGGCAGATTAACTTGAGGTGAGGAGTATTAGGGTTTGGTGAAAGGAGAGTCACAGAGTTGGGGGCGGATGTATGTGAGATTAGGGTTAAATGTTAGTGAAGTGTGTACTTAAATACCCTGATTTTTAGGGTTGTTATGTTGAACGGTTATTGAACATGGATCGGGTTATTAGATTTTGTAATGGGCCAACTGAATACTACTCTACTTGGATTGGGCTATCAAGAATGATTATTTGATTTCATAAGATGGGCCGAACTGACCTTATTTCCTTTGCTCACGGGCCTGTTACTTTGGTGTAGGACATCGGATTTGTTGTATCTTGATTGAGCATGTGTCTTTGAAGCTGATTCGAATATTACTTTGGAGCAAATTCGAGTATTTGTCATGAATATTATCTTTTATTCGTGGGTTCAATTCTTGGTGGATCATGGCAAATATTTTAGCTGGGTTGTTTGGTATTTTATGGGATATGAACACACTGACTTGGGCCAAGGATATCCCTACTTGTGATTTGAAATGAGCTAATGTTTGATACTTGGTATTTTTTGTATAATGCATACATAAGTATTGATATCTGTGAAATCCGAATTTTATCTCATGATATGGATTTATATGAATTGATATTTCTCGTGAATGAGTGGTATGACAATGATTATAATCGGATATGGGCTTGAATTGATATTTCTTGGGCGGGATTCTAGTGTGGACAACATGATGGGCTTCTCTAATTTGGATCGATTGTATAAGATTTGGATAATGTGAGATGTGTTAAGAGATTTGATGATGATTTGTGATATGCTTGATAAGATTCGTTGAGATTTGGTATGATATTGAGAGTGATTGTGGTATGCAGTTTGGCACTTTGGTGTATCTATTGTCACGAAGAATATTATGTCACGGCTTTAATTGTTATTGGAACAAGGTTGACTACATTGTTTATTGGGTTCGATATTTCTTATCTGGGATTTGCAAAGGAGGTTTTTGGGGCGTTTACTTATTTTCGTCTTCTTTCTTTCTACCCTTCCACGAAGATGACTTGTTTGGGCTTTTACAGAATGTGATAAAGGCTTGGCTGCTATCACTTCGGTGTCTCACTCAGTTGAGAATGTCAAGAGGCTTCATACATTGAGTACACCGTTTCTTCTTCACAGTGATTAGTACAAGTTTAAGTAACAAATCTGGGGAATTTTACTTCATGATCAAGTTTGGTACATTGGGTTTACTTCACCAGGAGGTCACAACCTTAGCCGACAGAATGCGTGAATGAAGGGTTTACCAAAGTGTTTTTTGGATGATTGATGATTTTGCTGATGTTGGAAAATGAACTATTAATGAACCGCTGCATGTTCCCCTAAAACAGATATTCACCAAAACCTAATTTGTCATAACACTTTCAAGCTGACATTGTTTACGGGTTAGTCTTGATTTTGTAAAATCCCGCAAAAGAAATTATTTCTCGGTTTAAATCTTAGACTTGTAAAATCCCGTGACAATGGAAACATCCTTGTAAATTGCATTTCCGGATCTATCTTACAGTTTACTCTTGGTTTTGTAAAATCCCGCGAAAGAAACTATTTCTCGGTTTAAACCATAGAGTTGTAAAATCCCGTATTGATGGACCCATCTTGGAGAAAGGAAAGTGTATTTCGGGATCCTATTTGATGCTGGTGCTACGTTTTCTACTTCGAAGGGATAAACGGGTGTACTTCATGATTTGGATGTGTGTTTGGATATTCGTCAAGGCAGTTTGGTTATTACATGGTGTTACGGGGTTATGTGCTTTTAACCATGGTAGGGATGAAAACCATTATCATAGTTCACTTAAAACGTCAAAGGAGGCTAGATTTGAGCTTTTAACCAGAAGATGTGACAACGGAGTTAATTCACTATTATTTATTTGTGGTTGAAGTGAATTATCATGGGTGAGTGTACTTAGTATCTGAAGGCATCGGGGATGGTTGGATGAAGATTCTTCGAGATCCTTGTTCGACCTTTTTCCAAAAATGAAGACTTGGAAATCTAGTTATTTTTGGGAGTCTTTTCTTTTTCTTTTACCACGTGGGGAAATTGGGCTCTGATCTACACAAAAATAACTATCACTTTAAGGAGTTATGTTGTAGTGCTCAGTGTTACATTCAATTGTGGATTTTCAAGAGGTGATGTACGTCTATTACTTGATGGTTGGTTGGATGAAGAGTATAGAGTACTTAGAGATGCTAATGGAAATCGGCACCGCTCTTTTTTACATATGTGCAAGTATAAGTCACAAGTTCGGGTTAGTTTACTTCAGGGTCAAATTCATCATATTGGGTTATCTCCATCAGCTGTCACTACAAAGAGTCTACTGAATGATAATGGTTGATTACATGTCTTGCCAAGAGAGCTTAAAAGAGAGAGATTATGACGTTTGAATACTTCAGTTCAAGCCTCGTACTCTAAAGAAAAGAAAAGTGTACGTCTCAGTGCTCTTTATCTTCGGAAGAAGAGAAATCTTCTTATTATGACCATTCTCATCAACATGCTTCATGCTTTTTCCATGCGCTTCAGTCATCAAGTGAACCGGACTACTGATAATTACTCTTATTCCACTTGCTCAATATAATGAAGATGGCGACATCATGTGCTAATTTTGCGGGGGAGAAGTGTGAATAGAATACATTTGGATGATAATCACTTGTTTAATCAAGAATGGCATCTCCGTATGCAATTCTTGAGGGGGAGAAGAAGTGTGAATTTTTTGCATGGTTGATTGATATTTGAGAATAAATGGTCAAACGGCTCCTTACTCATGTAAGAACCGAGCTTCTTCATATCGGGTCATCGTTACATGGAGTTTCTTCTAAGAGCCGTTGGTTGACATCTTCACACGGGCTGATGAGTTTAAAGACAAGTGCTTCCGGTTAATGCTTCACGTGCACATCAACATGATGATTCCGAACAACCTTCTGTTCTTTTTTGATGTGATTGTTTGCTTGGTATTACCATTTCGTGTGTTCATTGCGGGCCGATTGCTAATTTTCTTGATGAACATCTTTCTGTTCTTGTTTGATTGGGAGGGATGTTATTTAAGGGGAATTGCAAGATGTAAGTTAATTGGGATGCTCTTTAGTGTGATGAAGATGTTAACTATCTATTCCCCAAATTGGACAATCTTGAAGAAAGTCGAGTCTTCAGTCAGTTCTACATTTTCTGCTACATGTTAGAAGACTAAAGACGAGTTGCATTTGATTTTTTAAAGACTTCTTCTTAATCTAGGCATTTATCAAATAGATTATCGGTTTAGGGGAGAGCACTAATTGAGGGAGAGTGAAAAGTCAGATTTAATCCCCAATTAGATTGCTCACATTCTTTCGCAGCAAGTTGATTCTCACAAGAGTTCAAGTGTTCTTCTTAACAAATTTCTAGTATACGAGCTTATTATTTGTTGCTGATTCTGAAGTATCAAACCTGAAAGGGGCAAGGAGACAAGCATCTAAACGTGAGTAAACTTGATGAACTTAATTCTTCTAAGTGATTGAAGATATCTCGGGAAGATGAATGTCATGACCGCAGAGAAACTCAAGGTTTGACTCATGACATTTAGTGTCCTTATTCCATCTATGTGGGGAAGAGATGGAAGAGTTAGTTTCTGAAGATAAATACACAAGTATGACATATTTAGGGAGAGAGATTGTGTACATTGGGGTTACTCAGTTGTTTCACTTGAGTGCCTAGTCAGTGATTCAGAGATATAATCACTTATTCCGGAGTTGACATCCGCAGAGATTGTCATCCGCAGAGATAATCAGTGACTCGGCCTGCTTCTTCAATGTTATCGGTTATTCTTTCTTTGGGAATGTGTGTACTTCGGGTTCTTGAGCTTCATACACTATCATCAGGGAAGAAAAATGTGAACATTGGGTAGGTGTTTTCATTCCCCTCATGTTGTGTATTCGGGAGAGCTCTTGGGTATTGGTGTACTTCGGGTTCTTGAGCTTCATACACGATCATCAAGGAAGAAAAATGTGAACATGGGGGGGGGGTGTTTTCATTCCCCTCATGATGTGTATTCGGGGGAGTTCTTGAGCATTATACAAAGAGACTGACTGCATCAATTCAACTACTTGGGGGAATTGTTCTCTTGACACCTTTTGGAATGGATTGCTTCAGACTTCAGAGGAAAAGGAATTTGAGAAGATTATTTAAGTGTGGGATGAAACGTTGTTGTTCTTCTATTGGATGATATAACCCCGAACGGAGAACCTCGATTATCGTTCTTAAAAGCAGCGGGATTTATGATAATGGTGTGCTTCTTCGTGCACCTGGCTAAGGCAAGCTTGAAATAGAGCTTCGAATCTGCTCAGCTAAAGGATTTTCGGTTTGCGGGGAAGCTGCCAAAGTCTCACTTTCAGATGGTTCAATTTCTTTCTTCAATGCAAGAGCCTCGGAAGCTTTGGTGGTGAATGTTTAAGAGATGATGACTTCTATCTTCTACAACGGGGCTGTTCGATATCCTTATCTCGGTACTCGTATCATCATCCTCCAAAACTATATCATCTTCTTTATCTGTGTATATATTTATCAAAAAACAAAATACAAAAATATAAAACCTATAAAATCAAAATAGAAGAATATAAAATTTCAAAAACCCATAAAAATTAGAAAATTTGAAAAAGACAAAAAATATGTTTTTCAAGACATGTCTTTTGGTATCGATAACATCTACGGTCTTAGAAATGTCATTCAATAATGGCACGGGACTTTAGATGAAGTTCGAGCAAGAGGTGTAAATATTTTTTCCAAAACATGTCTCTAAATATGGCTTACAGTTATTTCAGACTGTAACCCGGGCTTCAAATGATGGCTTACAGTTACGTCAGACTATAACCCGTGCTTTATACTATGGCTTCTATTATTTCAGATAGCAACCCGTTCTTCAAGAAAGGAAAGTGCTGCACTAAACCAATTTTCATATATTTCGTGCATTTATCCTAAAACAAAATGAGGAAAGTATGTCGAAGGACTGCTGTTCCTACTCAAATATTTTTCCTTCAAAAATTCTTCTGAAAAATATTTGTTTTATCAAAAATGGTGGTAAATGAGTTGCTTATAAAAACAATCAGATTCAGAGTTTTCGTAAAAAAATTGCAAACTCAATCTATGACTTCAACGCTTTTAAACTTTTCAGAAATTGAGTCATCGATTGAGGAGGAGAATGTTTTCAAATCTATATCATCTAACAGGATTTCTTAATTATCCTATATGCTTAATTAAAAATGTTGTTAACCTACGTTGAATGACTAGGTGCCTAGGATAATATTGTTAGGATTAGATGATTATAGTTTGAGGAAAACATTATTCTCATGCCTTATATGATCTGATTGATATGTTGAATTGACTTTTATTAGTCAATTGCTGTTTGGGTGTTGTCGACCACCATATATATGTATGTGTGTTCATTAACGTATGCAGGTATATTGTTATATAAGAATGTTCCCGATCCGGATCCCACAATTGAATATGATTGGATGCCGAAAGGAAAGGGTAACTATATCTTGGGTTGACAAATGAAGAAACGGAGCTTAATGTGACTTACATGGAGAGTTGGCATGAAAAAATGCAACCTAAGAGGTCTCGCTGCATCAGCAGATGGTTTTCTTCATCATCAAATGAAGAAACGGAGCTTAATTGGACCTCTAAGAAGAGTTGGCATGACAAATGGAACAAAAGAAGTCTCACTGCATCAGCAGATGGTTTTCTTCCAAACCCTATAGTAACAACAACAACAGCGCCTCAACCACCTAACGTATCTTTGTGCAGGGATAATAGTGATAATACCACTTTTCTAAAACTTTGAAAAATATTGTTTTGAAAAATAGAAAAATATTGTTTTGAAAATAAATCGGATTCAAAGTTTTGAAATCAACCGGACTTTATTTTGTCAAATCTTCAGTGATTTCAAATTAAATATTTTCAAACGATATTTCATCAATAAGTCCGTTTGTACAACATAAAGTGGTGATCTAAAGATTTAATGTTATGTCATGGTATGATTTTCTTTAAAAACTCAAAGATCTTACAAAATGATTTTTTTCTGTTCTTGTTTGATTGTGAAATTGTTTTATTTTACTCAAAGATCTCTTAAAAACTATCATACCTGACACTAACAATCTTTAATGTCTAAAATTGATTAGTATCAACCATTTTTCAAAATTAAATCAAGCCACGTCTTTCCCCAAAATCTTTTAAATGATTTAAATCAATTGGGATCACAAATCTCAAAAGGTTTGAAATTTTTGATCGGGGTAGAGATCGTGATTTAAATCTCAAATTTGTTTAAATGGAATTGGTTTTAGTCCTTTAAAGGCACTCTCGCCTCCATGTGCCAAACGATTTCTGATACATAATGCACATGTTGAGGGGGAGCATTTATCCAAAAACAAGATGAGTATTTAAACCTGGCCACATTTTCTCCTATGTTTTTCTAAACCTTATTAAATCACTTGGGATCCAAAATCTCAAAGGGTTTGATATTTTTGATCGGGGGAGAATTTGTGATTTAATAATGAAACTTGATTAAAGATGATCATTTTTTTGTTCAAATGTGCATACTGCTCTCCCATATGTGCTAAACGTTTTCGAATCTCAAAGCACATATCGAGGGGGAACATTTCAAAAGAAAACAAACAACTTGATTAAAGATGATCATTTTTTTTTGTTCAAATGTGCATACTGTTCTTCCATATGTGCCAAACGCTTTCGAATCTTGAAGCACATATTGAGGGGGAGCATTTCAAAAGAAAACAAACTATCAAGGTACAAAGAATTCTATGTTTTAACATGCGTACCTTGATTGATTTTCTAATGGTTTCTTGATGGCTTTTGTAATCGTAGAAGTACTTCAAACACCTCATGCCTCTATGTGATAAAATGATTTCAAATATCCTATGCACATATTGAGGAGGAGAATTTACCAAGAAAATCAAATGGCTTTTTCTATGAAAATTGTGATCAAAGAAAATATTCCAAAGTCCTCTTGCCTCCATGTGCTAAACAATTTCTAAATCATATGCACATGTTGAGGGGGAGGTTTTCTAAATGATCAAAACAATTAAGGTACAAAATGCGTTGATTTTATATCACAAGCACCTTGATTGATTTTTCAAATGATTTTTCAATTGGTTTCAAGAAGGAAAGAACAATACCAAAAGACTGACCAATTTACTTTATGCATAGTGTATAAGGATGGTTAGGTTAGGTATTCGTTCCCACGATCCCGCCAGATCTGGAGGGATCTACCCAGGGACAATCCACTAGATAGTGTAGAGTCCTTAGGTATGATGAAAAAAGGAGAAAAGTTAGATATGGGAAGAGTGCGGACTGAGACAGAGCTAGTACTGGAATAAACCCAACAAGGTTCTAGTAATGAAGTTTCGGTAAGCACTGAAGGGGTTGAAGAATGAAAAAGAATTAAATGTGGAAAGGGTGAAAAGAAATATCCCTCCAATAATTCAACCTTGGGGCAGAAACCGGGTTCAATACAAATGCTACTGATGTTTACTAAGGTAACACTAGTATTGAAGACAAGACGTCATGGACCCAGTGACGCACTGCACTAAACTTCCCAAGCTACTCAAGTTCCTCTTAAAAGGGCTTGTTTCATTCTCACGGGGAACCTACATAATCTATCGACTTTCTCTTAAAGTTTGTCTCCAGCATAGGAACCAAATGTGCACCATTGAGTCTAGAGCCAAGAGATCATCCACAATATCTCATTAGGACACTAAATTCATGAAGACTTGTTGTTTTACACAATGTGGAAAGTGAGTATATAGTAAGAGTCCTACACATTATCCTTGTGGTATTGCCAGAACATCCGAGTGATATGTAAAGTATTCACGATGAAGATGGAAAGCATTCTAGAGCCAACATCAAACAAGCTCCTGGTAGGTGGCATGTGAGATCTTTTCTAAAGATCAAACTTGTGACAACTGGATAGAAACGATGGGGCGATTCACACGTGAATTAACCTTGGTCCAGGAAATGAATTGACGAATACTTTTGGAAAAACCGTTCGATGTGCAAATCTTCTTTTCTCTAGCGCATCGAATGTGTATTCATGTTTTCAAACACTAAAAGTATCTCTGATTGAAAAAAATACTTTTGGAAAAACCGTTCGATGTGCAAATATTCTTTTCTCTAGCACATCGAATATGTACTCTTTACAAATACAAAAGGTATTTTTGTTTGAAAATTGATCTTTCTCATAAAACCTTCATCGTATTACAAAACTCTTTCTTCTAAGCAATACGCAATTGTTTTTCAAATCAATTTTTCATCAATCAGTGAATCTCAATTCGCTGGTTCACTCACTCCGTGTTGTCTTCTTTGAGACGTTCCGGATTAAGAACGGCTAGAACAAATTGCTGAAACCCTGTAAAGGAGATTCTTCGGAATTCTACCTGATCACAGGCAGTACTTGTATTGATTAACGGGGAACCATGGGTCGTGTACCTCAATTCAACGAAAGTGATCAAAGACACTTTCGTGCACTTTATTGCTAACTGTCGTATGCAGGTATACCCCGACGATTACAGCTGATCAGAATTGAGGAGTCAATCCATAGCCACATGCTCACAGCATCCAAACTTAATTGAAGAAATCAAGACTTGTGCATATCTACCGAACCTGGCTCTGATATTTTATACTATGTTTCCGCTACGCCGCTACAAATTTCATGAGCCAGTAAAGCTTCCACTACTCTGATGAAAAGATGTCATGATCCAGAAAGTGTGAGCATGTCGGTCCGAAAGTCACAACAACACATGATGGCAACACAATAAAGGGTGATCCAGAGATTAACTGTAGCTGATGATCTCAAAGAAAGCTCGAAGATCATCAAAGATGTGGATCAGTTAAAGGCCTCCACTTAAAGTACAAATCAATGAGGACTTTAAAGAATCGCTACACAAGCACAAAGAATGCGGAATTTGAAGAATTGAAGTCTACGAGCTCAAGAACAAAGTCAAGAACAGAATGCTAGGATTCAAAATGTATTTCATGGGGTGACCTCCCTTAGGGGGATATTCTTAGGAATTGGAAATTCCATATTAAAGTGTCGGTCACCCCAATTATGGTCTAGCATATTTTAACTCGTAGACTTGTAGTTATTTACATTATTTAGTAGTTTATTAGTTAGTGTGTAGCGTAGATTAGCGTAGTGTAACACCGTAGAGGAAGGACGGGTCTTTACCCACTGTATACCTGATGCACAGGCCGATAGGAGGTTGTGTATTTTGTAACTATAAATAACCCTTCCATCCTTGGAAGGGGTAGAGCTTTTCTTTAATCTAACATTCCATATTTTGTGAAGCAAGTCTCTATCAAGAAACTCCCTCTCATCTACTTTCTCTCTCTAATGGCAAACATGTATTTTGATCATCCAAGACCACCCGAATCATCAACACAATAATTATTAGGATCCTAACAAGTAATTTGACCTTTTTATTTTATAGAATTTATACACTAAGTACATTGGTATAATTGATGTAAAAACCTTATAAATTTTTTTGCATTCATGCGTTTATTATTCATAAAACCAAAAATGCACCACTATATCCTAGGTTGTTTTTAGGAGTTTCGTGGTTTTCAGATATGTTATATTTCATTACTCGATATCACTTTGCTTAAGGTGAATTTTATAGCCTCACTTTTACTTGTTTTGCAATGCTTGTGGTGAGAATACATTTCATGTTTTTACTTATATACACAAGTACTTTAAACGACTATGCACACATAACCGAATGAACAAGCCAAACTGCTATGTACATACATGACTGAATGCACCGGGTCAACCACTAATTTTTCATAACTGAATGTAACAGACAAGCAAACAATAAACCTTGTGGTCCACTTTTACAAATACTTAAACCTATGAACTCGCCAACTTTATGTTGACACTTTTAGCATGTATTTTCTAAGGTTCGTAAGGAGTTAACATGGGCTTGGAGCATTAGAGTCACATGGCATGTTTTGAAAACTTTGATGCATTATATTTACCATTCAATAATGTTTAAAAAAATGTTTATGTATCATATCACATTGGGACCTCTATTTTGAAAATCTGATATTATTTATCGAATCGTAACTTTTAAAAATGTCTCATTTAGAGCTCGTTTTTTATGACTTGAACTTTGTGCTATGTAGTAGCACCCAATTCCATTATTTTCTGCTGCGATATTTTGAGGGTGTTATAGATTAGAATCAGTGCTCGGGTTATAGCGAACTAGGTTGCATTAGTAGGCCTAGACTATAGTTATTTCATGACAAACATACCACGTGCTCACTAAGCTATTTTACATTCTCTTACATTTTAATGAGCTATAAAACTTACCAGACATTGTGAGTTACACAATTGTCCCATTTACTTCCCAGACATTGTGGTTACACAATGGTCTCATTTACTTGCTAGATGTTGTGGGTTACACAATGGTCTCATTTACTTTCAAATGTTGTGGGTTACACAATGTTCTCTAAATTTTTTTTCATAACCTTACATATTATCATTTAATATGATATCAAAACTCGTCAGAGTTTTGTTTACATGGAATTATGTGTGAATCTAAGCATTACAAGTCTTGTATGGGCGGGACTTGTAATAGGAGAATTGATATGATATTTGCTATGTTAACTCGCTTATAAAGACTTTCATCTTATTTACATTAATCGTGTACTCACCAACTATTGTGAACATTTTAAAACACCTACAGCATCTTGTAATCCACTATCTAGTAACATACCGGTTGAGTATGACTGTTGTGTCAGGAAATCTTTAGTAGGATGATTTATAATATCTTTATTTGAATGGATTGGGACGACTCTTCATTTAAATAAAGAAATTATAAATCATCGAACCATATGTTTATAATTTCTTACTTACATAAATTGGGATGCTTCTTTATGTAAGTAATGAGTTGTAAATGAGTGAGCTTATTTGTATCCCATATGACATGAGCACGAAATCGAGCCTGAGGATCACCAATATTCTTTAACAAGGTCTGGAAACATATGATAGTGTCGTAACCCCCATCAGAAGTCTTGAGACCTTGTTTTAACTACCTGATTTCATTCTTAAGCTATCATACATGAGGTGATCTGAACTATTATCTCTAGAAAAATCGTATATTCCTTTACCTTATTGTTGGGTCAAAAATTGACCCAATCACCCTTAAAAAGGATTTGAAAATAAAATAGCCTAACTCACTAAATAAATAGTGAATGACTTACTGATAAAGAAATCAGTGAGTGTTGTTTAGTGCTCTTTACTTACTGATACGGTCTCAGTGAGTAAAATATGAGCTACAAACAACACCAGTGATACTGAGATTTGAAAAATGTCTTAGTGATCCTGATGACACTATCTCTACAAAAAGACTGAAAAATATGGGTGGGAACTTCCAAAAGAAGAAGTCAAGACAAAGTACAAGACCTTACCATAGAAGTGGGAATATTATGATGACACCTTCAAAAGGATGGTTGGTGCTTTTCCATCATCACATGTCTTTGTATTTTAGTTCCTATATATATGTCTGTATTGCAATAGAGATATGAATGCATCTTAAACAAACACATAATACTTAGTGGTAGTTGATAGGGTCATCCTCTCATTGAATCACAAGCATAGCTTGGATCATTGAGAATTTATTTGTCATTCAATGGGGATAATATAGTGAAATTATCCCCGTAAAAAGTTGAGGATGTTATTATGTAGTCTAGTTGATATTGAGTAATCTTGTAACTATTGTTCATTATATATTAATGAAGTTGTTCTTTATTTTATCAAGATTTACTCAATTCTTTGGACAAACAAGTGATATCAGAGTGGGTGGATTATTCTCATGATCCAGATCCGTTAATGACTACTGATAACATTCTTCAAAGTCAAAAAATCAAGTGTATGATCTTAAAAAACGGCTACTGTAATAGCAATTTTTGAGGGGGAAAAAGACCCTGATATTGACTAAATGACAAAAGCACCACCCAAAAACCCCCACTGATTGAAATAATCAGTCACAAAATAACACTTTACCCACCAATCAAAACCATATCTTCACTCAAAACCACACAAATCTTATCAAAAAAGGGAAAGAACACAGATCTACACCACGAAACTTACACAAACAAATAAACCAAATCGTGTTTATCAATCCATAAACACACAAACAGATCCAACAAAAACCTTATCATCAAAGACACAATCCATTTATCAACAAAATCCACAAATCACAAAAATGGGAGAGAAATCCGGTTCTACACACAGATTCACCATCATCCCAACATCCTCCCAAACAAATTAAACCATTAACAACAAAAAATAAAACCATCACCATCATCAATACAAGAACCCAAATATCCACAAAGAACAATTAAAATCAAGAATCCCAGATCAAAAACAAAAACCGAGATCAAACTTGTAGTATAAAGGTTAAAATATTATATTTGAATCAGATTTGATGGGTCTCAGGAAAATATGGATCAATTGATGGTGTCGACTTAATGGTGGTGGGTCTGATTCAGAAGAGGTGTGGGTAGGTTAATGATTAAAAGGGTTGATATGGATGTTTGATAAGTATCGGTTGTTTGGTATGTTCAGTTTTAAGAGAAACTAAACTGGTATATCAAAGGGAGAAAAATAGGTTGTCAAGTTAAGCTTGTATCAGGGAGTACTAATCAAAGCGTGACTTTGTTTACTTTGGTCAGGATTTTTTTATCAGGTAGTATCCTCTTAAATCAGAGGAGACATCAGGTAATGTTAAACGAGAACCTAAGAAATCAGGTTCAGTGTGCACACACAGCTGGAATACTTGAAGTCAACTCCCTGAAAACCTTATGTTACTGAAAGATGGGAATGTTAATGGCAATGAGATCAAGAAGTTTTTTGGCAGCTGAGGTTATCACTCATTGGGTAAAATAGAGTGGGCATCAGGGGTGTTAAACTTGTATGAAATTTGTGGGATGAGCTAAACGTGCCCAAGAAACACACAAGTATAAACCTAAAACCAATAGTGTCCCTGAAAATCTAACCCAAATCACTGAAAGTGAGTCCCTGAAATCAAGGGTCTGAACTTCTTGTGGGCTTTGATAGCTGGTACTAGTTCCTGAAAAATCACGAAAGTTGTTGAGCCTAATCAGGTTGATACAGACTCAGGGTATATAAAGATCAAATGATGGTGCGCCTTTCAGGATGACACCAAGACTGTAATTACTCAAGAACCTGAAACCTGAGTCCTTGAACTCGTAGTGACTGAACCCGAGTCATTGAGAAATCATTAGAACCTGAACCCGTTATAACAAGTCCTCGAATGTTCAAGTCCTTGAAAGTAAAGAAAAGAGACACTGAATGGCTCAAGTGCCCGCAACAAGTGGTGACTCTGAACATAGAGTGCCTGAAATCATAGTCTCACTAAACCCATGGAGTCTCTGAATATGAGCTCCTGAAAACAGGTGAGTGAAACCTGAGAGCAAAACAGGCTCAGTTAAATAACTGATGTGAAGTAATACAATGTTTTGTTTTACGGGCTGAGGATGAACAAGTGGTGAAAAGAATGAGGGGTTGTTTTGCATTATAATTTCTTCGGGCCAAGCCTGAATAAGATTTTGTAAAACTTAGTTGGAATTTGAACTTGTATCAGTGTGTTTGTATTACAGAGAGGACATTGATGTATCGAAATGAACCAGGTCCCTCCCCTTAGTGTTGAAGTGAACTCTTACACACTAAACCCTTCAAATTGAACCTGAGTAGTGAACTCAGGTCACTGAACCCCTAGTTACCGAACCAGTAACTGAAGCTAAACCTTAGCCAGTGAACCCTTCCGCTGAAATAGGTCACTGAACCTGGTCACTGAGACCAAAAGGATTATACAGCCTGAACCTAGGTACTAAACCTCGGTCACAAACCCTTAAACTGAACCCTCAGTCCTACACTTATCACATTAGGCTATTTGTATATTCAAATGGGGGGGACTGTTGGGTCAAAATTTGACCCAATCACCCTTAACATGGATTTGAAAATAAAATAGCCTAACTCACTAAATAAATAGTGAGTGACTCACTGATAAAGAAATCAGTGAGTGTTGTTTAGTACTCTTTACTTATTGATACAAATTCAGTGAGTAAAATATGAGCTACAAACAACACCAATGACACTGAGATTTGACAAATGTCTCAGTGATCCTGAAGACACTATTTCTACAAACAGACTAAAAAATATGGGTGGGAACTTCCAAAAGAAAAAGTCAAGACAAAGTACAAGACCTTACCATAGAAGTAGGAATATTGTGATGACACCTTCAAAAGGATGGTTGGTGATTTTTCAAAAAAGGAAGATGAAGTGGGACAACATCTCACCATCATCACATGTCTTTGTATTTTAGTTCCTATATATATGTTTGTATTGTAATAGAGATATGCATGCATCCTAAATAAACACATAATACTTAGTATTAGTTTATCGAGTCATCCTCTCACTGAATCACAAGCATAGCTTGGATCAATGAGAGTTTATTTGTTATTCAATGGGAATAATATACCGAAATTATCCCCGTAAAAAGTTGAGGATGTTATCATGTAGTCTAGTTGATATTGAGTAATCTTGTAACTATTGTTCATTATATATTAATGAAGTTTTTCTTTATTTTAGAAGTACTAGCTTGCTTGGGTCCTAAGATTAATCAGAGTACCATTGCTCACCGAACAAAACTTTAGAAGAGTTCCTGATTTCACCTGGAAGTGTAAAGATCAGAATTTGACGTAAATACCACACCTTTTCCCAGACATCTCAACATCGGATGACACACACTAAATTACGGGACATAATTCTTTTAACACTGGGAGAACGTAACAACCTGAAATTTTACGTTAACTTTTACCATTAAACTTGAACGTTTTACCCAAATTGCGTACATCTTAGCTTTTACGTATAACCATAATGTTATCCCGCGCATAACAAGAACAACCTTTAGATATTTTACATCACACTATACTAATATTTAGTCTACTCATAATCAATTAAATGATCACTTTCATTCAAATTCATTGTTTTCAAATAACTTGCATTTTAAGCGTTCCAACTTACGTTTCTAGTATTTTAACTTATACACGTACATTAAAGTTAAAACCAACCCTAGACTACGTTTTCACTATTTGCATTTTTAACTTAAACCGTACCACCTTTACACCCTAAACCCACATTATACTCATCTTAACACAAAACTAACAAAAATTACAACACTAGACCCCCTCCCCTTAATTTTCGCCACCTATGTGAATACAACCATGGTTATAACATCTTGAACACTTGTTACAAAACACTTGCATGTATCCACTACTTACGAACTGTACCAACACATCTTTCATTCATTTCACACAAAAAAATCACATATTTCTCTCCCTTTTCTCTTGTTCTAGGCAATCCACAAACACTCTAAGCACACCATTAATTTTGATCTTTTATTCTTGTTCTTGAGATCTCTAGTTGAAGGTTATTGTTCCTTAGTTAATCCTAGTTCATTTCACCTTTAAACCACCTCAATCTCATAACTTTTCCATGGGTTTCCTTGAAGATTTACAAGGGTTTGCTTATGTTTAGATTAACTAGATATAGAATTTTAAGGTTTTGGATTTTCATTTGGAAGCTTAGGTATTGAAATTTTTAGTGATTTTTATATTAGTGAGTTCTTGATCTTATTTCTTTTTTACACCACCTAACCTTTGTAAGAAAGTCATGGACATCTGTGTTTATCTACTTTTACACATTTTTAGGTGTTACATACATTTATTTTGCAAGATTATGCCTTGTACTTAGTCAACAAAGATTGAAAACACTAGGAAACATATTTTTGTTCATAAGTTTCTGTGACAGATTTGACTAGGGACACTAATCAGTGGGTTTCTAGACTTAGAGAAAAATATGTGGTTATAGATCTACGTCTTAGCTTTGATTCGCCGTGTGGCTCATCCCGTAACAATAACGGTGATTTAATTAGAAAATATTTAGTAAAAGTATCCCATATTTGCACAACATATTTCATTTGATAAAAACTCCAAAATTTTATATATAACCACTTGTTCAGGAAAAAAGAGAAAATATAGTAGACACTTTAACTTAAATGTGGCTTTTGAACCAACTGAAATGGAGTTGTAGATCAAAAGATATGGCCTTTTTCGTGGGATTGTTTTAAGTAGAAAAATAACAGCTTTGACATGTGAGGGAATTTTGGTAATTTCACACAGGTTATGTAAATTTAGGAACATATCTGATTTGTAGACTCAAATACCTTTCCGTGGACATAAAAAACCAATTCATAACCATTTACAATTTAGGAGAAATGGGGTTTTTTAGTCGGGTAGATTAATTTAAAAGCCGATTAACGCATAAAGTTATGACTTATTAACTTTCTGAACTTGTTACAAAAGTTGACCTCGTTATTTTTAGTCGGGTAGATTAATTTTTAAACAATAAGTAGAATGGTATAATTGATGTAAAAACTTAATAAAATTCATTTGCATTCATGCGTTTATTATTTATAAACCTAAAATGCACCACTATCTTCTAGGTTGCTTTAAGGAGTTTCACGGTTTTCCGATATCTTACATTTCATTTCTCGATATCACTTTGCTTAAGATGAGTTTCATAGCCCCATTTTTACTCGCTTTACTTGTTTTGAAATGCTTAACGTGAGAATACCTTTCTTGTTATTACTTATGGGCGCAAGTACTTTAAACGACTATGCATACATAACCGAATAAACCAGCCAAAATGCTATGTACAAATATGACCGAATGCACGGGGTCAACTACTACTTTTCATAACCAAATTTAACGGACAAACAAGCGATAAACCTTGTAGTCCACTTTTACATATACTTAAACCTGTGAACTCACAAACTTTATGTTGACACTTTTAGCATGTGTTTTCTCAGGTATGTAAGGAGTTAACTTGGGCTTGGGGCATTAGAGTCACCCGGCAGGTTTTGAAGAGTTTGATGCATTATATTTACCATTCGATAACTTTATAAAAATGTTTATGTATCATATCACATTGGGACCTCTATTTTGTACACTCTGATATTATTTATCGAATGATAAATTTTAAAAATGTCTCATTTAGAGTTCATTTTCTATGACTTGAACTTTGTGCTATGAAGTAGCACCCTAGTTACTTTATATTTCGCTATGATATTTTGGGAGTGTTATTGTCCCCTTCTCAGAGGGATAGTGTTGTCCTTTTGAGGATATAGGACCTTGTTTGACTCCCTCGAACCCAAGCTGTGATTGACTCCTGTCGTCTTTAGGATGTGAATATTTTAATGCCCTTATCTTAGTGAGCTATGTGTTTCTCTCTAAGTTGTGTAATTATTTTAAGTCCTCAGGCAAAAGTTTGGATGTATGAATGCCATCTTTGGAATCTTTTTTTGATTTTGTTCATCTGAGAGCTGAGTGAGGTCTAGATATCCCTGGGGTTAGATCCTCAGACTCTGTTTGTTGTATACCAAGGGCCAGACCTAGTGTGGCATGGTCAGTTTCGAGCATGAGAAACTCTGAAACATCATTCCCTGGTGCAGACTCAAAGTGTACATAAGATTTCTAAAAGTAAAGTGTTGAGACAGACTCTCTATTAATTCGGGGGTAGCCTAATCTTCACCACTCTCTCCTAAAGAAGTTTTGAGAGTGGTTGCTTGCATTACCCCTTATTGAATAACAGTTACCTTTGTGGCATCTGTGGTTAGAGGCTGTTTATTTACATCCCCTGCTGACTTGGAGGCGTCTAGACTCTGTTGGATGTCAGTGATGGCCTTTTAGTCATCACCTGAGTGATAATTCTTGAAGACTTGGGTTGGGAAGAAGATAGGTTTTTTTCCTCCTTGACTTCTTATCAACCTTCTTGCTTGGCTAAGGAGGGTCTTGCAAAGCGGTCCCGGATAAGGACTTGTCATGTTCCCTCTCAGTTTCCTCTTCATCAGGCACAATTGTAACACCAGCTATGGATAGCATGTGAGCAGTCAATGGTATCTCATTTCTAAACGTTTTAGCAAAAGAGGGTGTAGTGATTGAATAACCATCAAATTGGGCAAGGTCTTGAGCTCAAATACTTTTCTTTTAGCAAGTTCTCAATCATTTGAGACACATACCTGATATAACAAACATTTGCCCCTAACCTTTTACCCTTTAAAAATAATTTTTCCATGAGATCTCTGAACAAAATACTATTGATGTCAATTTTGTGACCCCAAATCAGACCATAAGCAATCAGTTGTTGGTTGGCATTCAACTGATCATGTGAACCCTGAATTCCTAAAATGTATTTAACTATGTGAACCATCAATACCCTCCATCTTGGTGAAAAGTATCTAATCTTAACAGGGGACCTTCTAATGAGAGTGGAGGTTGGAACAGTTACATCATTCTCATCCGAATGACCTATGGTGACTAAGGTATCTGATAAAGATTTAAAACATACGTTTTTAGAAGGTTATTTAAGCCCTAAATTGACACATTTTATATCCGTTACTACTTAAAATCATTTCTTTTCACATTTTAGGTCTTTTGAAAGCAAAATGTTGGAATCAAGCATATTTGGACGAAAAGGAGCAAAAACATGAAGAAAACGACAAAGTCAAGTCTCAAGCTGTTCTTAAATCCTGACGGCGTCCCATATCAAATGGCGACACCATCACTTGTTGAAGATTTTGATAAAATTTCAAGCGACGGCACAGGTGATTTTCTGGTTCTAAAGCCTGATGACGTTACGTGTTAATTCTAAAGGGCGTCACCCTTTGTTTTACACCAGATGACCAAGGAACAAATACCAGACGAAATCCCTATTGAAGACAGACGGCGTCACACTCATAAGCTGACGCCGTCCCAACGATGACTTGGCCCAAACGAAACCCTAATGACGGCGAACTGACCGCGTCACCAGCAAAAGGCGACGCCGTTGCACTTGTAAATCTATATAAAGAATTCAATTTTTTCTGCATTTAGAGAGGTAGAACTTTGGAGAGCAAACCCTAATTCGGTTGTAGACCGACTTGGACAGTATTTTGGGGTTCCATACCCTTCTTTACATCATAAAATAAGTTTGTTAATCCATATTATCATTATGTCTACCTCATGTTTAATTGTTTGTGTGTATGCTTGCTTATATACCATGAGTAGCTGAATTATCATTGTGTTTGCTTAGATCTATGAAACCTAGTTGTTAATTATTGTTAGGTTGTCTCTTGTCTTGATTGGTAGATGCTAGAGTAAGGAAAACTGGCTTCTTCTTTAATTGTTGCGAGCTTGAACGTCCTAAATAGGAAAAATCTTAGGAGTGCACTTAGGCCATCGTTGTGTTTATTGCGTGAGTTGTAGCTTTAGGATAATAGAGTATTCGGGGGAGATACTACGGTACTTGGCGATCCCGGATAGTCTAGAGGAGAGTTACGATTCATACAATATGGGAATTTAGCACCTCCTTATGACCAAACGGAATACAACGCACCAATTAAGATGAGGATATGACAATTCAACCGACCAATACGAGATAACTAGGGAGTAAGAACATTTAAGTAAACACATTTTTAATCATCATAAGAGCACACTTACATTATCATAACCTATCTTTACTTTTTCATTGTTTAAGTAGTTAATTAGTTTAATTAAAAGTCGATAAAATCGGTAGAAGTACCACCACCCCACTCCTATACCCCGAGATTTACCTTGCTTTCTAAAAAATATAAAAATTTAAAAAGAATCTCCATCAACCTTACCTTCTCGTCATACATCTCTTCCTAGCATCTCTCTTCCTATTGTTCCCCGGATCCCGCGGATCCCTCCCATAAGGGATCCGGCTAGCACAAAGCTAGAGATCCGTGGGATGCTCCTCTTTGCCCATGGGTATTTTTGGTTATGGGTCATGGGTCATGGGTTATGGGTTGATCCATGGTTTTCTTTCTAGATACAATGTATCTCAAGGATACAATGAACTTGGTTAAGTGGTATATATAAAACCATGGGTTATGGGTCAATACCATTTGCTAGTTTTTACCCATTTAGTATATACTTGTTTTTACCCATTTTAGTATATACTTGTTTTTACCCATTTTAGTATACTTAGTTTAAGTATATGCTAACCCAATATGTAAACACTAGTTGTTGTACATATGTATCTAAATCATAAAATCACTTATACTTTGTTTTAGTGTTTTATGTGAGAACGTAAGTGTGTTAGGAAACTATTGATTCAAACTATTTACGTATTCTATTTGTTTCGTTAAAATGATTTTACGTTTGTTATCGACAAAACATTAGAAGATCGTAAAATATAAATAAACGTTTTTACGGCTTATTTGTATTAACAATCTCCCCCCTTTTTGTTGATGACAAAACATAAAATTATTTTAAGAAAAACTAAAATTCGTAGCAAATTTGAATTAGTAGTTTTTACTTTCTTCTCCCCCTTTTTGTCGAAACAAAAAGTGTTAAAAGAAACTAACACACTTTTTATAAGAGAAATATGTAAAAGAAAATGTAAATGAGCAAGTGACGGGAATGGTACTCGTCTTAACTTCCCCTTGACGAGTCCATCCCTTTGGAAGGGCGTCAAAGACATAACGTAAAATAAACTAATTGTGTTTGCAAATATGTTTGCAAATGGTTCGCCTAAATGACGAAAACGTGCTCCCCCTTGAAGATTGCAAAGTTGCAATGGGGTGTCATGAAGTATAATCCAAAATTGGATTAAGTTTGCAAATGTTTTTGCAATATTGTTTGACACAAAGCTCCCCCTAGCTTTATGGTGTCAAAATCTTCATGTGTATTTTGAAAATCTACAAAGTAAGGGTTAGAAAACAAGAGTATAGTGCATAATTTCCTGCAAATAAAACTCAAGTTAGTAGAAATTTGTCCTTCTGTACCACGGATCCCTATGGTTCCTTTCTTGGAGGGATCCGGCTAGGCATTTAGGAGGGATCCGGCTATCTGGTGACAGTTTCTTCAGCAATGAGAGTGTTTCAATCAATGCTAATGAAGATGTGAAGTAGTATATGATATAGCAAGCACAAAACATAAAGCACATAACAATTATGGCATATAGATATTCATTCAATAAAAACAAGAGATGATCAACCAAATCTCTAAAACTAAGAGAATGAACTAGCCATACAAGTGCTACTAATGCTAATGAGTTACCCAAACTCAAGATTCAACTAAAAGCTTAATGATGATCAAGGATGATATAAGTTTCCTAAACATTCTAAGTTTGAGCTTGTGACTTATGATGCTCATTGTAGTTTAGGCTTGTTGACCTCTTCGAAACGTTTGAGGAGGTGATAAAACATGAAACGTTGCTCTTCACGTAGTTCATGTATCAACCTTTCAACATGTTTACAATGATAGCAATCCTTGTCATGGTTTTGAATTTCTTGAAGTGGTAGTTCAAGTAAAGTGGGTTGAGGATCTTCAAATGAAGGGGGAATTGGTGGAGGCTCATTAAGTGATGGATCTACAATGTTTGAGGGTGGAGGTAAAGAAGCATCAAATTCCATGTGGTTGGGTGGTTGACTTCGATGTCTTCTCATAATACAAAATGGACTATTGGGGGGAATGAGAGAGTTTGACATTGGATCAAGTGTTGATTCAATATTTTGGTTTTGTTACCCAACCTTTTCAAGTGAGTTTGTTAGTAGTGGTGGAAGGTGAGATTGCCAAGGAGGTAAGTCTTCTACATTGTGAGAATGTGGAGATGATTGTGAGGTGGCTTTAGGCACTAATGATGTTGGTTGAGTTGTGGAGAGTATGTTTGGTTTGGTAGAGTTTGGTGATGAAATCCTAGTGGGAACAATTTTCTTGGGGATTAGTTTGATTGGTTTCCTTGGTGTAGGAGAAATCCTAGCATCATTGGACTTAACCGGAGATGATTCGGTTGAGGAAACTTCGTGTATGATCCTAGCAAGTTTCTTGGGTGGTTCTTGAGTGGATGAGTTAGCACTAGGAGCCTTTCTCTTGATGAAATGACTAAGGAAGATGTTTGTAATTGCTGATAATTGTGTTTGTGTTTGGTGACTAAAGTGTTCTTAGCAATATGGCTTATAAAGGGAAGAGCTTGGCAAGTGCATTTAAGATTTAAGCCACTAAGATTCTTAGAGATGTGATGATTACCATGCACAAGGTTGAAGTTCAGAGTTTCACTGATCTAGGAACTCATTTAAGATGAGATGGAGTGTTTGAGTTAGGAAGATGAGTTGAAATGATTGTTTTAGCAAGGTTTGACAAAAACTGTCACCCGGATCCCACGGTTCCCTCTCTTGAGGGATCCGTCTAGGTTTATCCTAGGGATCCGGCTCTCAGCAGTTATGACAGGTTAGAAATCATGTTTCTAAAAGC
This sequence comes from Chrysanthemum makinoi, assembly GCA_910596185.1. Lineage (NCBI taxonomy): Eukaryota > Viridiplantae > Streptophyta > Magnoliopsida > Asterales > Asteraceae > Chrysanthemum > Chrysanthemum makinoi. Next base: position 211,253,603 of record OU343220.1, read on the forward strand.
TAGATCCTATATTATTTTTGACAGTCCTCCTAAGTTCCTAAGATGAGGGTACACTTGAATGATCAAGAGTAATGAGTGTTGTAGCAAATGATTGCTTTTTATGGAAAGAAAATGGGACTAGATGACTACCAATGGGTGTTCAAGGATAACACTAAGGATTTTAGTGATGTCAAGTCATAATAAATGATCCTAGAGATCAGATTTTAGCTTGAGGTGAAATTTGAAAAATCCTTAAAAATTACAAGAATTGAAAACCTAATTTTTGACCCACTTTGAGATAAAGATGACTAGAAACAATTTCCTAAAATTTTTCAATATGTCCACTTAAGTGTTTAGAAAGATGAGAAACAATTTGTGAGTATTGAAGCGGAAATATGGTGAGTTTAGATGCGTTGACAAATTAAGAGGCATTTTGATTAAGATCTCAAGTAAGCCATGTAGAATTTGTAGACCTTGATAGATCTTGAGCACTCGCAGATCGTTAGTATTACTTATGTAATCACAAGCAAACTAATATACAATCTCTACGACTTATATTCTTTAGCGGAAAATCAAATATAAGCACAAACACAATAACTAAGAACACGTTGATCCTCTATGGATCTTTATATTACTAAAACTTTGTTTTCAATTCGTTACATTAATCATACTATTGTGTTCCTTTTATAGACAAGGAACCCTAACTTGTTTCCTAAGAAACATATAATCATAAAACTAAATAAGATATACATTATCACTTCCTAATAAAGCTCATGCATATCCTAACTAAATACATATAACACGGAATAACTATTTTCGCAGAAACAAACTACGTACTATACTACTTCAGCAGATTCTGTTCTTCAGCAGAAACATTGTACTTCAGCAGAATCCCTTCAGCAGTAACATCAGCAGAATTCTAACTTAGCAGAATTCCCAACAATCCTCCCCTAAACTGGAATTTGACTTAGTTCTTGATAGATCTTCAAAGCTTCAGAACTTGAGGATTGTACTCGAACATCTGAAACAAAGAAACAAAATAATAACACCTCGATGATGACAAATCTTTAAAGCACCAGATCTTTGCAGCAACAAATGACAACATGTACATCAAAACATATTAGTTTCATACTAGTCTCATCACATCCAGGTGTGTTAACTCCTGTGAGAGATGAATCATTGAAAATAATGGATTTGATGTCTCTTTACCAATAGCCATTACTACTGGAGTAGCCAAATGTTTTAGTTCGAAAACTATGGTACACTGATAACCATCTGATTTATGAGCAAATCAGCAACCATATAAATGGATTTGAAATGTCTTTACCTGTAGCCGTTTGCTCAGGACTAGTCAATTCTTAGGATTGGTGAACTGATTACCAAATATGGTATTCCACTGCCTTTACCACAAGCCATATACATGTGGGCTAGTCAATTCTTGGATTCCAAAATGGAATAAACCATGGTGAATTGATGACCATACAACACTCAGCAATTAAGCATGGGTAGTTGCATACCCTATGATTTTGAGCAAACCATTACAGCTATCAACAGATTTGATGTGTCTTTACCAAAGCTGTACCCTTTGGACTAGCTAACTCTTTGACATACACAAAGTACATCTGGTGAGTTAAAAACCAGCAATAATATACAACAAACCTGCAAGAAAAGTTAGGCAAAAAATAATATACTTAGGTTTTTTTTTTTTTAACTAAAAAACAAACAAAAAAAGCAAAGATTACAAATATTACAAACCATACAAATTACCATAATCAAGATGAGGTTCTATGTTGCAGAAGCATACAAATTATCATTTCCAATTGGATCTGGAGGAACTTCCAACTTCTGAATAAGCATTCTTTCTATAAGCCGCATAGACAAGGGATAAGTTCTCTCAGCAAACATACAGATAGTAATTCCACCCTTTGTCTCCACCACATGCACACGAGGCAGAGGATAAAATCGCCAAGACTCAACCCTCCACAGATGAGAGTTCTTCCAAATAAAATGTCCTTTACCATTAGGAGATTGAGAATCAAACAAAACATGAAGATCTCCCAATAAGAATAGCCCAGAACCCTGTGGTGCATGATAATGATAATGCTTAATGACAACGGTATACAAAGTAAGCAAATATGCCATATCCACCAAATGCAATATCTCCTTCAAAAAATTGAACTGCATAGTGGATTGATCCAAGCGATGAATGATATTAAGCTCATTATCTTTCAAAGAACAATTAATCAACACATCATGAGATCCCTCAGGAAAATCAGCAGCAGATCCTTCTTTGATAAAGTTTGACTCAGCAGCCGTTAGATCTATAAGAATATGCTTGCGAGATGTCTCAACCTTAATATGCTTGCGAGATGACTGAATCCTAGCTGATCTCACAGATCTCCTTAGAGAAGAGAATTTTTGTTTAGCCATCCTCTTCTTCCTCCTACCAGGGATATAGATGTCCAAAGATAAAACATCTTCAGATTCATCATGAGCTTCTCTAGAAACACCACCACGTAATGCATTCATTCTGTCAAGCACCTTTCTCGCCTATTTAGATTTGACAGTTGTTGTTTCAGCTTCCTTAACCAGATTATCTGCTTCAACAGATGCCACAATTGGAGTTGAAACTGGCACATCAGGTGTTTCAGAAGAAACCACAGAAGGTTCAGCAGAAGAAACCTTGTTAGGTGAACTAGGAACTTCAGCAGTTGCTTTAGCAGAAACAATAGAAGGTGCAGCAGAAGAAACCCTGTGAGGTGAAGGAGTAGCATCAGTAGTAGCTTCAGAAGTAACCACTGGAAACATCACCTTAGGTGGAATATCATCAAAATTTTCCACAATCTCAACAAACTTAGGTCTTTTGGCCTTTGGAGCAACTGTAGTTTCAGCAATCCTTTTCAAATTTGAAGACGGTGTTGAAGAAGATGAAGAAAACTTCATGATCTGATTATACTTGCTAATCAGAACATGATTAGGCAAAGCCAAGACTTGCTTCATTGTTAAACCTGAGTTATACACCGAGGAACTCTGATTTTTCACCACCATTCTCATATTTGCTTTTTTCTGAGCTTTAGTTAGTGGTCTCTCTCTCTTAGCTTTGTTCTTTTGAGAAATTATAGCTTTCTTCTTTGCAGCGGCTTCTTCCTTTCTTTGTTGTCCACGTGCCACCATTTGAGCCACAAAATTCTTACTATCAAAATCTGCACCCAAGATACTCTGAGCCAGTGTAGGATTAGAAATAGCTTGCTGAGTATAAGCATCCCAGTGTGCATCAGGCATCTGAGTAGCCATTGCATCTAATTCTTTTCTTCTCTTAGGAGGCAATTTAGAAATAGACTCAGCTTTAATCTATTTTGCCAACTCATCACTTTTCTTCAAATTTGCACATTCAGCTAACAGTCTGTCTTATGCTAACCTTTCCTGTTCACTAACCAAATCTGGACCAAGCTCATTGTCAATCATTTCTTCTTTCCCCTTATCAGTAGATTCAAAAACAACATCAGCTGAAGGAGTATCACTAAAAGGAACTTCAGAAGATTCATTCAGATGTGCATCAGAAGAAACATGTTGAGAGAAAAATTCAACAGGTTTTCAGAATACATCAGCTTCTGGATTCAAATTAAAATTTCTTCTAGCAAGGAAAACTTCATAAGTATCTGCTGAAGGTATAGAAGCAGGTTGTGCTTGCACAGATGAAGCTTGACCAACTTCAACAGCAACATCCATCATAGGAGTATCAGCAACAATATGTTCTTCAGTAGTTGAAACATCCTCACTTTGCAATGTATCCTTGCTAAAAGATTGCTTTCTCATCCTTCTAGTAAACAAAATTGGCTCCTTTTGCTGTACAGATGTAGCAACCATTGGAGTAGAAGCCTTAGAGTGTTGAGCCACATTAGCCAACATATCAAGTGACTTAAACTGATCGTCAACTTCCTCCTCATCAGAAGAAACATCCAATCTCCCTTTTTTACTATGACCCAGTTGTATTTCCAAATCCTGAACCTTCCTTTTCAATTCTACAATCTCACCACCAAGTTTAGATTTAGTCTCTACAAGCTCCTTCTTGAGATCAGTAACTTGACTACATACACTGTTCACTAGAGCATACAAAGATGTAAGTGTAATAGGGTCCTCAGCTCCACCAGCAGATTGCTATGTGGTAATGGGAGCATCATTGGGCCTTTCAGAAGAAATATCAACATGCTGAAAGAATGGAACACTATCATCAACTGAATCCCTAACAGGACTAGGAGTGGTCAACCTATTAATCTCAGTCTCAACCTCATCATGAGAAACCTGCGTAGGTGGTGGACTAGAACCAAGTCTAGGTGAAGGTGTGGGTGAAGGTTGGTCAGGAGAAACAAAAGGTGCTTCAACAGCATTAGAAGGTCCTTCATCCATTGTAACTGATGGATTCCCATCAGCAGCAATAGTAGTAGAAGGTGGAGAACCAACAACATTCCCCTCATCAGCAGCCTCATTACCTTGAGTCAACATAGCTGCTAGCAAAGGATGATGTGCCCCCTCATACTTAGTTCTCACAGAAGCAAATAGTTTAGAAGTTAAAACTCCTATGGGACAAAACTCTTGAGCTTGTGTGGTAATGTCTAAAATCATCTGAAGAAACCTAGGGTACATCAAAAACTTATGCTTTTTCCTATCTATATTTTCAACCATGTTATAAAAAATAAACTTAGAAAAATTATAAGTCAAACCCTGAGAAAGACAAACAATACCACATCCCAGCTGCGTAGAAAATTGGTCCCATCCTCCCGATTTATTGCTTATACACTGAAGCAATGTGTGAACCAAAAACCTCCACATTGGACACAACTGATTCTTTAACCACATATCAGTCCTTGTGCCCTGATATCCAAAAGCTCTTAACCCAGCAAGAATATCCACAGAATTAGAATGATAAACCCCATTCTCATCGTCCAAACAAAGCTTACTTCTAATCAACACCTCGGTCACAACATACTCTGTTCCATCAACCATAGCTACGATCTCTGTATCATTCCTCTTTTCAGCAGTCGCCCAAAATTGTGTAACCAAAGATTCATAAACAACTTCCGGAGAATGCGTTAAAGCATAATGAATCTTTGATCTCTTCAAGAACTCCACCATTGGCTTATACAATTCATTACCCTTTGCTTCTCCTAGAAAAGCAACTTTGTTATGATCTCTCTTCAATTGAAGCGTCATGAGAGAAATTGTAAGTTAGGGTTATGATTCTTGCAAATGGAAGTGTTGTGAACTTAAGTGAAGAGGGAATCGTTTAATTTAAAGCAAAGATATGTGTGTAATGGGTTGGTAGATGTTACCCAAAATATAGTCAAAAATATCGGAACTTACGTTGACCATATCTTACGTGTATTTTAACCTTAACCACGAGGTAACCCTTCAGCAGAAACATAGTCAATCTGCTGAAGTAATACACTTCAGCAGAAATAACTCAAGATAAAAGATTATCCTCAGTAAATATCTGGAGCGTTACTGTGCCACCAAACTCACATTAAATTACATTAAACCTCGAATCCGTCTATATAATGATCCCAATGCACACTTCACATACATCATTTATCCCCAATTTTCTTCACAAAACCCTAATTTCATCAGAAATCACAATCAACCACAATCAACTATGAATACCAAACCAGAGGTTATAGATCCAACCTCTTCTCCATCATCATCATCATCAAGTGATGATACTAACCTTTAGCGACTCTATATACCTCCACAAACATCACGACCAAGAAAATCACCCTTTCTCCCTTCTTCTGAAGATGATAGTGTGGTGGATCCAAGTGAGTCTTCTGATGACTCTGAGGAACCCACTACTGAGATAACTTCTTACTCCCAACTTCCAGCACCTCCACCTAAAGCAGGTGGTGTTTTCTCTTCTAGCCATGGTGCGGTGGTTCATCTCATATCGTAAAGAGGAAGGGTAAAAGGAAGATGGATTGATTTCTTTTTGGTGAAACCAGCAGATGAAGCACAAAGGATAAAGTCATATCACACATCCATCTGCTGTATTCATCTTCATCATCTTTGGTTTCCTTAATCCATCCTTCCCATTTTGATCCTTAGCTCATCGTACTAGTCATGCATATCCAGCAGTCGGAATAGATGATATGAGCTAGTAGATGATAGGAACATAGTATAGGTTCAGTAGATCATGTATAGTTATGAAACTTGTATTTCCTTTTGAAGTTGATTGTATACAATGTAAGCTGTAAGCTGTAAGCTGTAACTTGAATGAATGAGCATCTTTAACTTCAGAACTTGTCTTCAGTAGATACAATATGTTGAGTCTCTTTAGTACTTTGCTTTCAGTAGAAAAAAACTTTTAAGCTTACATGTCCATCTCCAAACTTAATAAACTCCAACTGCAAAACAGACACAGAGAAACACACACACCAAACCAAAACAAACTAAAAGAACATAAGTTGGTTAGTGTTAGCTAATATATAAACTAATATACAAACTAATATACAAAGTTTACATCCAAAATCCTCCCTTGAGGCCTATGCCTCCCCTTAAACTTTGCAGTCAAGGGTTGAGCATACCAATATGAACCACAAGGTGTTGAAACCTTGGTCCATCAAAAGCCTTAGTTAACAGATCTGCCACATTATCATCAGTGTGAATTTTAACCACTTTTATCAAATGTTTTTCATATGCATCTCTTATAAAGTGGTGCCTGATTTCAATATGCTTAGTTCGACTGTGAAAAACTGGATTTTTGACAATGCATATAGTACTTTGATTATCAATAAAAATTGTTGTGTTCATGAAGTTATACCCATAATCCAACAATTGATTTTTTTATCCAAAGAACCTGACCACGAATTGGCGTGCAGCAACATACTGCTTAAGTAGATGAGGTAGCCACAATTGTTTGCTTCTTGCACTGCCAAGAAATCAATCTCTTTCCAAGGAATTGGCAACCTCCAGTGGATCATCTATCAGATTTGCACCAGCATAATCACTATCACTATATGCTTCAGCTTAAAAGGAGACTCTCTTGGGTACCAAAGGCCTAAATGAGGTTGACCTTTCAAGTACTTAAAAATCTTCTTCACTGCATTCAGATGGGAAGCAAGTGGAGTGACTTGATGTCTAGAGCAAGCACTCAGAGCAAAAGTGATGTCGGCCTAGAAGTGTTAGATACATTAATGAACCAATCATAGATCTGTATAAATGAACATTCACAGGTAGATCTGGTTCATTGTTTGTCTTTGACTTTGGAGCTTCATAGGGTGTTGTGGCAGTCCTGACACTCTCCATACCAAATTTCTTCAAAATGTCCCTCACATATTTGTCCTTGATAAAGATACCATCAGGTTTCTGTGAACTTGAAGACCCAAAAGAAAGTAAGTTCCCCCATAGCACTCATCTGAAACTCTCCTTTCATCAGCTCCTCAAACTCCCAGCACCAAGCTTCTTTAGTGGACCTAAATATGATATCGTCCACATAAACTTGCACAAGAATAATGTCTGTGGAATTCTTCTTCAGGAAAAGTGTTTTATCAATAGCCATGCTTCAGCAGAAATGATGAAAGCCTAGCATACCATGCTCTTGGTGCCTGATGTAGTCCATAGAGAGCTTTAACTACTTTGTAAACATGATGTGGATGATCTGGATCTTCAAATCCTTTAGGTTGAGTGACATAAACCTCCTCTTCTATTTCACCATACAGAAATGCACCTTTAACATCCATTTGATATACCATGAAACCCATGTAAGATTCATAAGCCAAATATATCTGTATGGCCTCTACTCTAGCAACAGGTGCAAACACTTCATCATAATCAATCCCCTCCTCTTGTCGATACCCTGAGCTACTAATCTTGCTTTTTTTTTAATGACAACACCCCTTGCATCTCTCTTATTTTTCAATATCCATTTTGTCCCAATAGCATATTTCCCTTCAGGTTGTGGGACCAATATCCAAACTTGCTGATTTTGGAACTGTTGCATCTCTTATTGCATAGCTTCAAGCCAACTTGAATCTTCCAAGGCTTGAGTAACAGTGGTTGGTTCCACTTGAGAGAGAAAGCAGGCAAACATACAATGATCATAATCTGTGTGATTGTCTCTTTGTTGATTGGAGACATAAGAGATAAAGGCCACTTGACCATATTTAGAAGTTGTTACTGTGCCTCTAGTTCTAACAGGTGCATGAGGATCACCAATGATATTTGATTGTGGATGAGCAATGTTGATCCTTTTAGTAGCAGTGGTGTTTACATCAATGGAGGTGTCAAGATTAGTCACAGTTGGTTCAAAATCAGTATCATAGGAAGGTGAGGTGAAGACTCCAGCTTTGGGTTGATGATTACCAAGATCTGAGGGTCTTGGAAAACATGTATAAGGATCTCCAAAGTCTGTGGACACTCTAGTAGAAATGGGAGTAGTATCAGCATCACCTTCAGCAGATTTGGTGATGATAGGAGAAACAGGATCACTTTCAGCAGAATTGTGATTTCCACTGATTGCTTCTCTTGCAATCTCCTCAAAGATTCCTCTCAGCTTCTAGATTAGCTGCATACTCCTGCTTCTGAAGTCTAGCAAGATCCTCTGCATAATTGGACTCATCTTCACTCTCATTAGAAGGAATTTTGGAAGTGTCACCTGCAAAATTGTTAGGGGAGAAAGATTGTACAACAATAGGATGCTCATCATCCTCAAACTCACTATCAGAATCAGCATTCATGGTAGCAGCACTGTCAGTGGGAGACACTTGTTTACCTTCATTTTGGTTAGCCACATGTCTAGAATAGCCCAAATAGTCAGTTAAGTAATCAAGGTCAAATGACCAAACATGACCTTGTCCTTGAACATTAGGCTTATCTTCTAGATATCTTAGATTCAAAGTCTCCTCAATATTCTTGGCATTCAAATTGTATACCCTATATGCTTTACTATGAGCCGAATAACCCACAATGTAACCTTCATCAGCCTTCTCATCAAATTTACCCAGTGGATCACTAGTATTCAAAATAGTCACTTGGCAGCCAAAAGGTTTAAGGTAATGAATAACAGGAACTTTCCCATAGAGAAGTTCATAAGGTGTCTTAAAGTGAGGTCTAGTGATAGATACCCTTTTTAGAACATAACAAGCTTGCCAAGTCCAAAACATAGTAGGTAACTTAGAGTCTGCAAGCATAGATCTTGCTGCCTCTATCAGGGTCCTATTCTTTCTTTCAGCCACCCCGTTTTGTTGAGGTGTTCTTGGAGTACTATAGTCCCTTTTGATTCCTTTAGACTTGCAGAGTTCTATCAAAACAGCATTCTTGAACTCTGTCCCATTATCACACCTGATACCTTTAACCTTTTTGCTCAGCTGGCTTTCAACAAGAGTAATGTACTCTTTTAAAACTGGAGAGGTTTCATCTTTAGTCTTCAAGAAGAATACCCAACAAAACCTGCTATAGTCATCAGTAATAACCAGACAAAAATACTTGTGATCTGTGCTTCTGACTTGAGTTGGACCAAAAAGATCCACGTGAAGAAACTGAAGAGGTTCTGAAATAAGACTCACTGCATTAATAGCTTTGTGTGAGGCTCTGTGTTGCTTTCCTTTGTTGCAGGCAACACAGTTATGTTCATTGGTGAAAACTTTAGAAGGAAGTCCTTCAACAAGACCCAGTTTAGATAGCTTGTTTATGGTCTTGAAATTCACATGTGCCATCCTTCTATGCCATTTTGTAGACTCATCCAGGGATGCTTTAGCTACCAAACAAGTGAAGTCACCTTCTGTTTGTACATCATTTAAGTTGAATGTGTATAGATTGTGAGTACGAGGAACTCTCAGCAAAATAGATATATCTTCTGGAAGTTTGAAGTCTTTAGACAGCACAAGACATTCATCCTCAGAGAAGAGTACTTTGTTCTTTGTATCATAGATTTGTGAGACTGAGAACAAGTTGAAGTGTTGTAGTTCCTTGACATAGTACACATTCTCAAAGTCCAGTTGAGGTGTTTTGATGGTCCCTTTCCCATTGATTCTACCATCACTTCCACCAAATGTCACATTGCCTCCTCCTTCAAGGGGTACAAAATCATGTATCATATCTCTGTTTCCTGACATGCTTCTAGAGCTACCACTATCAACAATGCCAACTTCCTTGTGCTTTAGAGGATGATCCTACAACAACAACAAAAATATCAAAGAGTTAGTACACTATTGAGGCTCAAGTCATTACTGACTTGAACCTGCCCTGTGGATCTTTAGATTGAGGCCATGCAGATGTATAAGATCCACCATTGTTCTTGGGTTTCCATTGAAATTTAGGTCCCCTTTGTGGCCAAGAACAACCTGCTGAGGGCTTCACAGCAGTATTCCAATAACCTTTCCCATCATTCATAGAGTCAACATATCCAGGCCAATAATCATTTTTAAAGTATGAACTAGTTGGTTGCACATATGGTCTAGCTACAGACCTTCTCCAAGGAGAAGGTTTATGAGTAGCTTGTGGAATATAAGGTGGTATAGCATTAACATTAGTCCACATTGGTCTCGATTTCCCAGCACATACACCCATTCTTTGTTCATGAAAATCACAATCCTTAATTAAATGAAATTTACTTCCACACACAAAACATGTCTTCTGCTTAGAAGATTTATTCAAACTAAAAGATGTTCTATTACAAGCAGAGTATATTCAAACCAAAAACATTAAAGGAATTGTTTTTAACATCATTATTATGCAAAGATTTAAAAGACAAGTCTTCAGAGGAAACTGGCTTGGAAGATGAATCTTCAGCAGCAACTCTTAAAGGCTTGTAGGTAGGCTTGGGTGCAGGCATAGGTGAGGTCTTGGGTAGGTCTGACTTATCACTTGAATCACAGCTGGCATAAGAAGTAGACCCTTGATCAGAAGATTTGTCACTGTCAGAGCAAGAGACAAAATCATTAGATGAAGAATCAGGGTCTGGCAAGTCTTTTGACTTTTTGCCATAAAGATGGTGTGATCCATCAAAGTCAACAGTAATGGAAAGGTCAACTGGCATAGGTATTCCTCTAATAGATCCACGTACAGCATGTAGGTTACCTTCTTTAACATAATTAGCTAATCTTGCTGGTGTGGATTTACGTGTGTCATCTCTAGCTTCTAATCCTACATATTTCTTAAAGCCTAAGCCTATTGAAGTATTTGGAGTTTGACTAGCATAGATGTGACTTGCTAACTTATTTCCATTTAGTAACCATTCGTTATGCCTAGCAATTTCAGCATCTAATTTTTCTTTCAACACACTGTTTTCAGACACCACATCAGCTCTCAATTTCTCAGACCTTTTTAATTCATTTTGTGTACATTCTAGATCACATTCTAGCACCCTAATTTTTTCATCATAAGCAATTTGATTCTTCTGAAACCAAACCTTTTGTCTTTCTAATGTTTTTAAACTATGTTTATAAGATTCAACTTCAACATAGCATTCATTATATTTAGGTTTCAAAATATCATATGCTTCCTTAAGTTCATTATAACGTTCACTACAACCAAACAAACAATTTTTTACCTGAGAGATGTCCATCAAGGCAATCTGATCATGCCTATCTTCTGAAGTACAGCCTGCTAGCAACCCAATATTATCACCACCAGGACCATCATCATTCTCAGACTCATGTGTCTTCCAGTCGACATTGGCATCCAAAGTGACCATAGCAGTTGAGAATCTAGGCTTCGAAGTTCCAGCATCCCTTTGATTCTGCTGATAGGAAGAGTATCTCACCTCATCTCCAGCCTTCCTATCCTTGCATTCTCTGGAAAAATGACCCATCTGATGACATGTAAAGCACTTGACCTTCTTCTTGTCAAACCTTGCTGGATATCTTCCCTGGAAACCAAACTTCCTTCCAGCCTTATGCTCAAATTTCTTGATGTCCATAGAGAGCATAGCCACTTGCTACTTCAACTTCATCTCTTCCATCTCCAGTGGATCTACCTGATCAAAATCCTCATATGCATGTTCTTGCTGAGGATCATAATCAGCAAAGAAGGATCCAAGCACATCTTCCATTATACCACTAGTTGTAGATTGAGAACTGGATGGAGAGTTAGTGTAAGATGATGATGAGTAAGTAGGACTTGGAACATGAGTCATCTTTGGATTAGAGGCTCCAACAAATGCTGTATGACTAGCAGTAGTTGATGAACAGAAGGGACTTCGTACATCAGGCTCAAGAGATTTAAGCTTGTTGTACAGCTCATCAAATGTAATCAAATCAAGCCCACCTTTAGTTTTAAAGGCAATGCTTACTTGTAGCCAGGATTGAGGTAAAGATCGCAAAAACTTGGAATTGCAATCATCATTATCTGGCTTTGCCTTAAGCTGATTCAACTGACTTAATATCTTGTGAAACCTGTCATACCCTTTGTGAATTCCTTCCTCTTCAGAGATTTAAAAGTCTTCAAACTGTTGTCGCAGCATCGATTTTCTCATTCTCCTAGACTCCTCATTCCCTCCAAACTTGGCCTTGATGGCCAACCAAATATCCTTAGCATCATTCATGAAGTGAAAATCACTCAATTGATCCTCATGAATAGCTTGAAGAAGAATTGTTTTAACTTTGGTTTCTCTCTGAACTGCCAGTAATTCTTCAGCAGATTTGGGAGGAACATGAATAAGTTTCCCATCAGGATATGTGGTAGTTCTTTTTAAGCTGTTTCCCTTCTTGACAATTTCCCACATATTCCAATCAATGTTTGAAATCCAGTTTTGCATCTTCATTGCCCATAGATCGTATTCCTCCTTCTTCAGATACGGAAACTTCGCATTGCTATTCGTAATACTTAGGTGTTGCATATGAGTGGTGTTCTGGTTGTTGGCGACTTCAATATCATCTTGTGATCCAGGCATGGTGAATGATGTGTTGGTTGTATGAATGTTTACAAAAGACGGTTCTTAGTATCGTAGAGACTCTCTCGTGGCTCTGATACCACTTGTAGAATCTGTAGACCTTGATAGATCTTGAGCACTCGCAGATCGTTAGTATTACTTATTTAATCACAAGCAAACTAATAGACAATCTCTACGACTTATATTCTTTAGCGGAAAATCAAATATAAGCACAAACACAATAACTAAGAACACGTTGATCCTCTATGGATCTTTATATTACTAAAACTTTGTTTTCAATTCGTTACATTAATCATACTATTGTGTTCCTTTTATAGACAAGGAACCCTAACTTGTTTCCTAAGAAACGTATAATCATAAAACTAAATAAGATATACATTATCACTTCCTAATAAAGCTCATGCATATCCTAACTAAATACATAAAACACAGAATAACTATTTCCGCAGAAACAAACTACGTACTATACTACTTCAGCAGATTCTGTTCTTCAGCAGAAACATTGTACTTCAGCAGAATCCCTTCAGCAGTAACATCAGCAGAATTCTAACTTAGCAGAATTCCCAACAAGCCATAAGTGAGTCTAATCCTTTCTCATCCTTGAAGTGGACTTAGTTGGGTTCTAATATCATGTGTTTAGCAAGATGTGATGTTATCTAGAAAGCTATCTTGATGTAAGGGATGTTGTATTGCTGATCTGATGTCACGGATCCCACGGTTCCCTCAAGGGAGGGATCCGTCTAGGCTAATCCTAGGGATCCGGCATCTGCAGATCAGAATCTTCACAGAATTGATGTGCAGATTTTGCACATTAATAAATCGTTAAGCTAAGCAATAAGAACAAGCATGTCATCACAAAGCACCACTTATAAATACATGATAAAGTATTAATATCCAAATTACCACAAAGCAATAATGCAAAAGCGTAATCATTCATACATAAAATAAAAGAAAATAAGCATATTCCTATTGTCTCTTTTGTCAATCCTTTCTTTTCTTTTTTGACGGCTTAGTGAGGATGTAAGCAAGGTTTTGAATCATGCCCCTCAATTGTTTGAACTTCGCAGTTTCGTTTGGAATGGTTGGAAGTTGATCATAGTAATCAAAGGGTTCCAATTTGATGTTGGCTATGGGGTCGACATCTTCTTCTTCTTCATTTTCTTCTTCTCCTTTCGAGGAGTCCGAGAGAGCTTTAGGTTTCTTTCCATTGACTTTGAAGTGTTTAGAGGGTATTTTGGTAAGAGGTACCATTACATGATCGGCAAGGAAATGATCATTGTTGATAGGGGATGGTTGCAATGCACTAACATACTTACAAAGTCGTGTTAGGAGCATACCATATGGAAGTACCATATTGGAGGCTTTGAATACCCCAGCCATTCTCCTTACCATGTAATAGGCGAGATTAAATGGCTTTTGGTGGATAAGACAATAGATCATTTGCACAAGACATGCGTTTGGATGATCTTTGTTTCCAACTAGGCTTATGACGTTTTCCCTAAGAATTTCTTCCCATTTTATATACATGGGATGGATTTCCAAAAGTTCCATTTGAAAAGGATTACGGTGAATGAGTTTCTTGTTTCGGTCGAAATGAGATTGGTCGGCTCTTATTTTGAAAATAGTGTCTCGGATAGTTTCGGGTTCATCAAGAGGAGTATGGTACATTGGTTTAGAATCAAGTGCAATGTTTTTAGTGTTAATTGCCCAATCTTGAGAGTACATACAAATTCCTTCACACGGAATGCGAAGAATTTGAGCAAAGGTGTTGAGAGGAAGAGTAAAGTTTCGTGTATTGATGATGAAAGCAATTGAAATGCTATCATCGACGTTTCGAATGATCCTAATGCTTCTATTAAACTCAAAGATGAAGACCGGACAAATTTGTTCATCAATGTCAAGAAGACAATCAAAATTGATTGCCGAGAAGACTTGACGAATGTCGGTATCCTCAAGGAAACATTCCTTGATTACACGACCTTCGTGGATGAGTCATTTTTCGAGTTTTTTGAAGATCTTGCGATCGGTTTTTGAGAATTCCTCATTACGATAATAATGAGTAAGGTAATGGACGGTATCATGATGATCTTGTTAAGTGGCTTTAGGCATGGTTGGTCCTAAAAACACAAATTTTTCAATTAGGTAAGATTAGTAGAGGTGGGTTTATGATTTTGATTTGTATTAACAATGTTGTGAACACAAAGTGAACTTAGTTATGTTAAAAGCCCCTTTTCATGATTAATTTTGAAAAACCTTAATTAAACTAATTGATTAGAGATTTGTGAAACCATAAACCCTAGAATGAGGATGATGAAAATTAGAACAAGTTAATGTAATTACTTACAATGGTGTTCTAGGAAGGAATACTTGAGAGTATGGAATCCAATGAGGATGAAATCAGTGGTTTGGACGTTTTTGTGTTATGTGAGTAGAGGGAAAAAATCAGTGGTGATTTTTTTGAAAGCGTATAGCTGAGTTATGTTCCACAGTTCCCCTGGATCCCTTGTATTTGGGATCCGGCTAGTACAACTAGAGGGATCCGGCTACTGTGGACAGAAAAAGGGTTGTTTGGCATTATTTTTGTAGTAGGCTTATAAACTAGCTTACTAAGAAATAATTTGGAGGTATTAGATGAAGATTTTTTTTGGATGACGGGTTTTGATAAATCACATATCGAGGGTTCATATGTGACGACGGCGTTAGTTTGACGAATCAAAAGGAACACTATTCTCGATGATGAATAAGACGGAAAAAGTGACGAAAGAGACTTCTAACGATGCTAGTAATTATTAAACAAAGAGAACTATGAAATAAATTAAACTCATGTAACCTATCTAATGAAAAGTAAGACATACCTCTATGCTTCTTGGTTTGGCATAATACCAAAAATACTTCATGAGCTTTTAAAGTAATCCTTTGTACTTGGTGTACGTAAGTTGTGATTACTTTTTAGATCCTTCCTTGAATGTTGACTTCATTATTCTTTGAATAGAGATGAAGATTTTGGAGAGATTCTAGCATGAAGATTTCTTGAAAACAAAAATTGTTAGAATGATCTATTAATGTCCAACGAAATGATTTAAAAGAAAATATGACCTTTTTTTAAAAAAATCCTTCTTTGTAGTTTTCAAACATACACGGATCGTATCAAGTTTTTAAAGTACAACATATTTTAAGAAACTTGGTAACGAAGCTCTGATGCCAATTGTGGAAAACTAGAAGGGGGGGTTGAATAGTTTTACCAATTTAAAACTTCTTTTTAAGTATTTAGATCGACTTATGTCAATCTATTTTTTTGTTTATGTTGGACATTGATAGATAGATATATAAACATGTAATGAAATGTTAGGAATTAGAAATTCCATAGTGAAGTGTCGGTCACCACATATATAATCTAGCATAAGTTAGCTCGTAGACATTACGTTATTTACTAGTTATTTAGTTAGTTATTTAGTTTAGTGCAACACCGTGGAGGACGGACGGGTCTTTACCCACTGTATGCCTGATCCACAGTCTGAAGGAGGACGTTTAGTTTGTAACTATAAATACCCTCTACCTCCCTAGGTAGAGGGTTGGACCTTTCATTCTAATCTAACCTTTTCTCTTTTGTTTACTCTCTCTCTAGAAAGGCTCCCTCTCTTTACTTTCTGTCTCTAAACTCATATTAATCGAACCATATTTGTGATTGTTTGTGTGTTTATGAAATTCAATATGTTACAATTGGTATCAAGAGCCATGGTTTGATCATCTCTCTTACATATCCTTAGATTTCTAGTGGTTTTAGATGGTTTTTGAGTTTGAGAAAGTTTAGTGGTTTTTGCATCATTTGGATCATTTCTAGTGTTAAAGTTTGAATTTTGGTTGTACTTTTGTGTTAAGAATCATTGTAAGTGCTTGGGTTTTGATTTGGAAAGCTTGGATCACTGTGGTTGAGCTTGTTTTGGATTGAAAAGTGTGGTTTTGAAGTTTTTCTTGCAAGCGACTTGGCCCTCGTAGTGTTTTTCATCGTAGCGACTTGCTTCAGTAAAAGTTAGCGAGTTACAGTGTTAGTTGCTAGCGACTTGAGCCTAGCGACTTGTCTATTGAGACAAGCCGACAAATAGTACAAGTTAGTGGATTCTCCACTACGGCTAACGACTTGGTGAGGTTAGCGACTTGCATCAGAAATTGTTAGCGAGTTGTAGTGTAAAGTGTTAGCGACTTGATACTAGCGACTTGGATCTTAGCGAGTTGTTCTTTAGCAACTTAACTGTGGCTAGTGACTTGTGTCTAGCGGCTTGATCCATAGCGACTTGAGCCTTTAGCGAGTTGTTACTTAGCGACTTGGTGACTCTAGCGACTTGTCTTTCTAGCGACTTGTTGACTTTTCCCGACAAAACTTCAAACGGCCATAACTTTTGAACCGTAACTCCGTTTTCAGCGTTCTACCCATCACAACGACCGTGAGAACGAGGAGAATGGCACGCCAAATTAACTAAGGTTCATTCGGGTCAACCTTCGAGGCCTAAATCCGTTCCGAACAGAAGTTATTGAGGTTTTTTATGTTTTCTGACCTAATTTCTCCGTAAAAACGGGCATAAACTAATCCAAATCTCAACCAAACAACATCTCTACTAATCCTACAAACAATCATAAGACCTAACACACAATTGTCTATCACTGTGTCGATCCATCAGTTATTTTAACACATTCTATTGGTCACTATATCACGGTTTATTCTTGATTTTAGTAAAATCTCGCGAAAGATTCTATTTCTCGGTTTAAATCATAGATTTGTAAAATCCCGTGTACACAGCAACATCATGTCTTACACTCCTGATTCAGTGATTTTGGAAGTACTTAAATTGTATGATGCTGTAGACAACCATGAGAATATTAGCTATACTGAACGGTTACAGATGATGGATTCAATCAATGATGATTTCAGTTCTTCATGCTCTGAGTCCAATGAGAAAGACTTGCACCTGCTCATGCTACAGAATGCCATGCAAAAGGAATGTTGCATTGTGCCCTTTCAGCAACTTCACTCACACCTTATGATACTCACATCGATAGGAATGGAACGAACATGCATTGCCCTTTTCTGTCAAGATTTATCCACATTAACGGGAACATTACTATTGAACTTAGAACAATTGGAACAACAACTTGATAAAGAAAAGGTTCAAAAGGATACTTCCAGTGCTGCACTTCAAGTGATCCACAACCAATTTCAGTCATTCTTCAGTAGGGAATTTACATCAGTTTATGATCAAGACATGACTGAAATGTCTTTCAAGAGACACACTGGAGTGGAAATTAGCGTGTTCATAGAGACACTTATCCATCTTATGAATAATGAGGAGAACTATATTAAGGAAGTTACTCAAAAAGATGAAAAAGTGGATGAGAGTCTGGTGCAGTTGAGAGAAAGTTGTGATGAGTTGGGTAATGTATCAGTTGAAGAATCAGGTGTTGCTGAATGTAGAATATCAGAGACAACAAAGAATGATGTAACCAGCTGCTCAGTAACTCCTGGCACACAAGAAGTGGATGTTGTGGATCAGAAAGGTGAATGAATGTCGCGTACAATCAATAGATTGTAGTATTGAGACCAGTAAGGCATCGGATGATGGATCAGTTGACACTGAATACAGAGGCTCAGAGACAGTTAAGCTTGAAACAGCCAGTAGTTCAGTGACTCTTGTTACACATGATGTGGATGCAGATATCAGACCGATAAATGAACAGGTTTCATGTGACGAGGTACCCTTAACTTTTCAACATAGTGCATCTGCTAATGTACCTAAACAAACTGATCTCAATGCTGAACATGATTCTGATAACTGTTCCTTGATTGAGGCTGAGTCTAATAATTTCAAAACAAATGATATGGTTGATAAAAAGGCTTTTGATGAACTTTCAAACAAACTCTCAAATCTTGAAAAACATTGCATTTCACTTGAACTTGCGTTACAGAGTAAAGAAGAAAGTTTTCAAACTAAGAAACCATGTAAAAATCTGGAATTTCATAAATTTCGTGAATTTTTTGAAATAAACGATTTAAAAGCTCAGATTCAAGCCAAAAACTCGACTATCAACAATTTGAAGAAACATATTTCTAGTATGCATGTGAAAAGTAATTTGGTTACAAGTAATTCTGATATTAATGCTATTTATGATATTCAAATGAGAAATGATGAATTAGCAGTTTGTGTGGCCAAATTACTAAAGGAAAATGAGTCATTGAGAAAGAATCACATAGAACTAAGTGACTCTGTCAAAGAAGCTAGAACTAAGTCAATGGAAACAAACTCTTTGATAGCAAAAATTGATGATCTCAAAGCTCAACTTCAGGAAAAGAGTTTCGCTATTGTTGCTTTAAAAAATGAGCTTAGAAAAACAACAGGGAATAGTGTGAACACTAAGTTTTCAAAACCATCAAACTTAGGGAAACCAGTTATTAGACAACCGAATGCGTTTAGATCTGAACGACCAAAATTTTCAAAAACGTAGTTTGCCTCCCAAGTTGATGCGAAACAAGTTTTGAGAAAACCAGTCACTTTACCTCACTTGCCTAGGAAAATGGATATGAATGACTTGTATAAGAACTCTTATCTAGAAATGGCTAGAAAGAAGGCACAGAATCGCAAAGACGGAATTTTAGGTGAAAGACCTAGGATGATGAATTCTTCGAGATTTCAAGGCACTGCTAGTAGTTCTAGACCATTACCTAGGAACACTAATCTAAAGACTAGGGATTGGCTTACATCTAAGAGTAGTTTCATTTTGATTAAAGCTATTCCCATAGCAGATCACTCTAAGAAATCTAGATCTATTTCTGAATCCAAGCAAGTTGTTTGCTCAAAGTGTC
Source organism: Chrysanthemum makinoi (assembly GCA_910596185.1). NCBI lineage: Eukaryota > Viridiplantae > Streptophyta > Magnoliopsida > Asterales > Asteraceae > Chrysanthemum > Chrysanthemum makinoi. Next base: position 211,273,315 of record OU343220.1, read on the forward strand.
TAAAATGTATTTTTAATGCTAATCATGATAAATGTTTCACAAAATCCCTGAAGAAAGTAAATGCTCATGCAATGGTACAACCTGTTGAGTCTAGGATTTACACTAAGTCATCCATAGTGCATATGAAGCAAATAAAACCAAAAGCCTCGCCTAGATGGTTGCCAACTGCTAAATCTTTGGAAACTAGGAATAAGGATAAGTCTTCCACCATGCATAAGAAGCCTAACAATCCTAGACCTTGCCATAAGTGGATACCATCTGGTAGAATTTTTAAAGATGCTGGACTTAGGTGGATACCTACAGGAAAGATGTTTACCAATGGCAATCTCAAAGTTGACCGTGAAACCCCAAAGGGTTTGGATACTGATGTCACTAACCAAAATATATGCAATCAAGTTTGTAATATTAGTGCAGGTAGTCCTTACTCTATTGAAGATACTTCAATCCTTCAATACATGGACTGGCTTAAAGTATGGATAACAAAAGGATTGATATCTCATAACTCACGAGTTCAAGTTACTCAACATTGATATTCAATCGGCAATGACGTATGTTCACATCAGTTCAGGCCTCGTACTTCAACACTATGATGTTTGAACACAACAGTTCAAGCCTCGTACTCCTAAGAAAAGAAAAGTGTACGTTTCAGTGCGCTTTATCTTCTGAAGAAGAGAAATCTTCTTATGACGTTTGAACACAACAGTTCAAGCCTCGTTCTCCAAAGAAAAGAAAAGTGTACGTTTCAGTGCGCTTTATCTTCGGAAGAAGAGAAATCTTCTTATTATGACCATTCTCATCAACATGCTTCATGCTTTTTCCATGCGCTTTCAAACATCAAGTGAACCGGACTACCGTTGATTGTTTTTCTTATTCCACTTGCTCAACTATAATGATGATGGCGACATCATGTTCGAATTTTGCGGGGGAGAAGTGTGAATAGACTACATTTGTTGAAGATATTCACTTATTCAATCAAGAATGGCAACTCCGTATGCAATTCTTGAGGGGGAGAAGAAGTGTGAATTTACTGCATGGTTGATTGATTTTTGAGAATAAATGGTCAAACGGCTCTTAACTCATGTAAGAACCAAGCTTCTTCTTATCGGGTCATCTTTACATGGAGTTTCTTCTTAAGAGCCGTTGGTTGACATCTTCATACGGACTGATGAGTTTAATGACAAAGTGCTTCCAGTTGCTGGGCTAATTTCTTTGATGAACATCTTTATGTTCTTGTTTGATTGGGAGGGATTTGATTTAAGGAGATTTGCTATATACGAATTAACGAGAATGCATGTGGTGAGAAGAAGATGTTAACTTTCTATTCCCCAATTGGACAATCTTCAAGAAGGTCGAGTCTACAGTCTGTTCTACGTTTTCTACTGCATGTCAGAAGACTAAAGACGAGTTGCATTTGATTATCTAAAGACGTCTTCTTAATCTGGGAATTTATCAAACAGATTGTCGGTTTAGGGGAGAGCACTAATTGGGGGAGAGTGAAATGCCAAAGTTAATCCCCAATTAGACTTGCTCACATTCTATTTCAGCAAGTTGATTCCCACAATATTATAAGTGCTCTTCTTTATAAGATTTCAAGTATACGGGCTTACAATGAGTTGCTGATTCTGAAGTATCAAAACCAGCAAGGGGGAAGGAGACACGTATCTAAACGTGAGTAAACTTGATGAACTTAATACTTCTAAGTGATTGAAGATATCCCGGGAAGACAAATGTTATTACCGCAGAGAAACTCAAGGTTTGGCTCATGGCGAGTAAACTTGATGAACTTAATTCTTCTAAGTGATTGAAGATATCCCGGGAAGACAAATGTCATTACCGTAGAGAAACTCAAGGTTTGACTCATGGCGTTTAGTGCTATTATTCCAACTACGTGGGGGAAGTGATGTAAGAGAAAGTTTCTGAAGATAAAAGAGGTACACAAGTATGACATATTCAGGGGAGATAAATGTGTAACATGAGGAAGGTGTTATCAGTTATTCTCTCTTTGGGAATGTGTGTACTTCGGGTTCTTGAGCTTCATACACGATCATCAGGGAAGAAAAATGTGAACATTTGGGAGGTGTTTTCATTCCCCTCATGATGTGTATTCGGGAGAGCTCTTGGGTATTGGTGTACTTCGGGTTTTTGAGCTTCATACACGATTATCAGGGAAGAAAAATGTGAACATGGGGAGGTGTTTTCATTCCCCTCATGATGTGTATTTAGGAGAGTTCTTGAGCATTATACAAAGAGGCTGACTGCATCAATTCAACTACTTGGGGGAAGTGTTCTCCTGACACCTTTTGGAATGGATTGCTTCAGACTTCAGTGGTAATGAAATATGAGAAGAAATTTAAAGAGTGGGATGATACATTGATGTTCTTGTGGATGATATAACCTCGAATGAAGAATCACGGTGATTATTCTTAAAAGGAGCAGCAAGATCGATGATAATGGTGTGCTTCTTTTTGCACCTGGCTAATGGAAGCTTGAAAGAAAACTTTGAATCTGCTCAGCTAAAGGATTTTCGTTTTGAGGGGAAGCGGCCAAAGTCTCACATTCTTAAAGGCTCAATTTCTTCTTTTCAAGAGCCTCGGAATCTTTGGGGGTGGATGTTTAAGAGATGACGATTTCTATCTTCTACAACGGGGCTGTTCGATATCCTTATCTCGGTACTCGTATCATCATCTTTCTTAAACTATATCATATATTCTATCTTTGTATATATTTATCATAAAAGCAAAATACAAAAATATAAAACCAGTAAAAGAAAATAGAAAATTATAAAACCAACAAAAACCCATAAAAATCAGAAAATTTGAAAAATACAAAAATATGTTTTTTCAAAGACATGTCTTCTGGTATCGATAACATCTGCGGTCTTAGAAATGTCATTCAATAATGGCACGGGACCATAGATAAATTCGAGCAGGAGGTGTAAATATTTTTTTTCTGAATCATGTCTCTAAATATGGCTTTTAGTTACTTCAGACTGCAACCCGTGCTTTAACTATGGTTTGCTATTATTTCAGATAGCAACCCGGTCTTCAAGAAAGGAAAGTGTTGCGCTAAAAAAATTTCCAAATATTTCGTGCACTTATCCTAAAACAAATTGAGGAAAGTATGTCGAAGGACTGCTGTTCCTACACAAATGTTTTTCCATCTAAAATTCTTCAGAAAAATATTTAATGTATTCAAAAATGGTGGAAAATGAGTTGCTTACAAATCAATCTGATTTAGAGTTTTCGTAATAATTGAAAAACTCAATCAATGACTTCAGTGTTTTTAAACTTTTCAGAAAGAGTCATTGATTGAGGGGGAGAATGTTTTTCAAATTTACATCATCTAACGGGCTTTCTTAATTATCCTAATCTGCTTAATTAAAAATGATGTTAACCTACGTTGAAGGACTAGGTGCCTAGGATATGATTGCTAGGATTAGATGATTAGAGTTTGAGGAACACATTATTCCCATACCTTATATGATCTGATTGATATGTTGAATTGACTTTTATTAGTCGATTACTGTTTGGGTGATGTCGACCACCATATATCTGTTTGTGTCCACTAACATATGCAGGTATATTGGTATATAAGAATGTTCCCGATCCGGATCCCACAAATGAAGATGATTGGATGCCGAAAGGAAAGGGTAACTATATCTTGGGTTAACAAATGAAGAAACGGAGCTTAATTAGACTTCTATGGAGATTTGGCATGGAAAAATGCAACGTAAGAGGTCTCACTGCATCAGCAGATGGTTTTCTTCATCAGCAAAATGAAGAAACGGGGCTTAATTTGACCTCAGTTGACATTAAAATGCAACGTATGAAGTCTTATTGCATCAGCAAACTATTTTCTTCCAGCCCTACAGCAACAACAGAAGCTTCTCAACCACCTAACGTATCTTGTGCAGGAAAAAGTAGTGGATGATACCATTTTTCTTAAAACACACTTGATAATATTGTTTTGAAAATGGAGAAATATTGTTTTTGAAAACAAATCGGATTCAAAGTTTTGAAATCAACCGGACTTTATTTTGTCAAATCTTCAGTGATTTCAAATTAAATATTTTCAAACGATATTTCATCAATAAGTCCGTTTGTACGTTACAATGTGGTGATCTAAAGATTTAATGTTATGTCATGGTATGATTTTCTTTAAAAATCAAGGTCTTTCATAATGAAATTTTTTCTGTTCTTGTTTGATTGTGAAATTGTTTTATTTTACTTAAAGATATCTTAAAACAATCATACCTGACACTAACAATCTTTAATGTCTTAAATTGGTCCTTATTTGTCATTTTTCAAAATTAAATCTTGCCACGTCTTTCCCCAAACTTTTCTAAATGATTTTAATCAATTGGGATTACAAATCTCAATTGGTTTGAAAGTTTTGATCAGGGGAGAGATCCTGTTTCAAATCTCAAATCTGTTTTTGTTAGGTCACCATATATGTAACACAAGCATCAATATGTAGAAATAGAGAAGAGATAGAGATCGGATGAACAATAAACACACACACACACTCGTATGAACTTGGCCGGTTATGCGTAGGAATGTGAAAGTGAATAAATTGAACAACCAACCCTCAAGTGAGGGTTATTACAAGGTATTTATAGGAGAGGGAGCTAGGGCAACACTCCTAGTCCCTTCCTTTCTTATATGGGCTTGGGCCTAGGCTTATGGGCCTTCTACATAAGCCTAAGCTAAATTACTAACATAAAGGCCATATTAAGCTAACTATTACATATGAATCACTAATACTTGTATTAAGGTTTAGGAGTGATTCCAGTAATCTCCCCCTAAGTGTTCGTGATGAATGAAAGAGTAATAAACGATGTAGGTTCTGATGTAATAATAGCTTTGACGTCTTCTGACATTCTTCTTTCTTGTGAGAAGAAGTGTCTTGATTCGAATAATCTCCCCAGTGTAGAGAAATTGTTTTCTTTGAAGGATTCTGCTTTGACGTATTCTGATTTCTTTGTTCTTTAGTTCTTTTTTCTTTGAAAGTGATAGTATGTTGTTGTTGTCTGCATCAGGTCAGCTTCACTTCTCCATTGTCTCCACGTCTTTCTCCAACATGCTCATACGCTCTTTAACGTTGGATTATAGTTGATGAAGTTCTTTAAGTCTATAAACTTTGTAGATTCTTTGTTGATGAAGAATCATTCTGACTTTGTGTTGCCTTTGATTATGAGAGAACTTCCATAAGTGATGATGTTGGTATGAGCATGTGGAGAATCTGCACGATCAGTCCGCTCCAGAGCTTCCATAAGAAGTAAACATAAGAAAGGTTAGTAAAAAGCGGATTCCGGAACTTACAAGTTTGAACTTCGAGAGTGTTAACAGCATAGTGTGAAAACATAACTCTAATTCTCACAAAGGCCGTTCCTGAACCGGAGTCCCACAAGTGAGATAACACGATGTACCAAAGTATACCTACGATTCAGATGAGTCGCTGAGGTACACCTAAGCATCACCTCACGACTGTAGACCATTTGAGACCACTAAGCGTAATCCACGGGGAGTTACCGAAGCGACCTGCTGTCAGAGCTGTTTGATGTTGACCTACGGAAGGAGTTTCCATTCAATCACTGAGGATCACAAATGTGAACCTCTCATAAATGTTCTCGACAGATTGCTAAGATCTGTGAAGGACTCGATAACGTACCACTGTTGTTCTTATTGTTGAACGACAAGTGGTGAAATGTCAAGTGTACCTAACAGATCTTTTGATGAATCTCGTGGCTCTAGAATCAATAGTGCGTTTTGGTTTTCCTGAGCGGAGACTAGGGAGAGGGTCTCCTTCTTCAATACCAGCAATCTCTAAGATAAAGCCGATAGTTTATGTAGGGTTCCCCGTGAGAATGAAACAAGCTTCTGTTGAGAGAAACTTGAGTGGCTAAGAAGGTTTAGTGCATGCGTCACTGGGTCCATGACGACTTTTAATCTTCAAAACCAGCGTCATCAAGTGACAACCAGTAGCATATGAATTGAACCCGGTGTCTGCCCTAAGTTGAATAATCCTGAGGGCTATTTCTTTTCACCCTTTTCTTTTTAATTCTTCAACTCCTTCTTTCTCCGATTCTCATTTTCTCCTTTTATAATCATACCTAAGGACTTCTAATTCTAACTATTGGTGGTGTCCTTGGGTAGATCCCTCCGGCTCTGGCGGATCATAGGACGGTTATTCCTAACCTTAGTCACCTTATAACACCATGACTAACCTATGTTGCCATAAAACCATTTTCTTGAAAATCTCTCGAAGTGTTTGTGAATGAAAAACATGTTTGAACACTTCAAGAGTTTTAGATTTTCATAAATACTCCCCCTTCACATGTGCTTAAGAGTTTTAACAGAAATTTGCACAGTGAGGAAAGAGCGCGCACTTTTTTGAATTGATCGACTCAATATAGAAAACTCCTTGCGAGACACGATTACGTTGCATAGTTAAAGAGATACATTGCCAGCTTTTAGGTGACAACTAGCTCTAATAACTACCTTGAAGATGTGGACAACCTCAAGAGGTTGTCAAACCCGTCAAAGTTCATGTCTATCAAGAGCTTCTCGAATGGGTACAATTTACTTGGATAAGTCTTGGAAGACGAATCTTTTCAATGTATGACTGTTCAGTTCCCGTCAATTCATGGGTTGAAGTCTTTTCACATGAGGATTCAATAGCAAAACACAACATATTTCTTATCACATAATTTTCTCCCCCTCAAAAATGGCATATAAATGTTATTTTTGAAGAAATGTTGAGATTAAATATGACAATTTTGAGTTTTGTGGGAAGGTTACACAAAGTACAGTTTGTGAACAAAGTTTTTCTGTCAAATACTCCCCCTCAATAAGTGATATTAACTTTTGAGGTTTTGGAATCATAAGGGGAAGTACTTGTCCTTTTGAGTAAAACCTTTGAAAAAAAAAGGTTTGATAAGTTTTACTCAAAAGTAAGAAGCTTTCGCTCCTTTCCTAAGGATTGTGGCACTGAAGCGTACCACAGGGTCCTTTATTTACAAGTGCGGGTTGTACACTGTTATGTGTGCACAAGCCATATTAAAATAATCACACATCCAAATAAATATGAAAATGAAGGTAAAACAGTTTAAGGGGTACCAGGAAGTCCAGCAATCTTTCCAGGAATGTGATCAGGGCGTTGATAGCCGGTGATAGGAATCCTAGGACGACCACCTACAAAGCTCTCCAGTGTTCTGAACTGGTCCCTTCTGTACAACCTTTCATCAATCCTGGTAATGATCCTCTTCACATCCCTTCTTTCCTGAGAATTCCATCGCTTTTGAGACCCAATGCCTTCATGTATTGCCTTCAACCGATAAGCCAAGCCATCCCTAACCTGCTTCAATGTGTGATCTCCAAACTTGTGAAGATCTCGACACGCCATCAAGCAGTTTCGTTGTAGTTCACTACGGTAAATTACGCCGAATGGTTTACTGACGAGGGTGTATTGTGAAAGCTGGTTGATATCGGCAAGTTCTAGCTGAGGTCTGGTGAAGTTGACACTGGTCTGATAGGATTCAACAGCAAGTTCTAAATCTTCTACACGTTCTTTGATTACTATGCTTCTAATGAAGATAAGCAAGGACTTGATGTATTCACGTTGAACTTCAGTCGATAATTGTCTCATGCATCCCTGTACTTTGGTAAGATACAGATCTTCAATGTCGTTGAGAGACAAATTCTCAAAGTCCGCTTCACTGAATGCATAATCCCTTTCGTCTTGTCTTTTGACCACTATATTCTTGAGGAAAGTGTAGTCCCATTTAGACGAAAGATCAACATGCTTAATAGCAACGATCCCTTTAGTACTATACACTGCATGTTGAGACTTTCGAACCTGGCAGCTCTTGTAATAGATTCGTCGGCGTTCTGGCCAATGGTGAATCCCGTACATTGCATCGATGTCATATTGTTCCACACTATTAGAAAACATGTGAGTAGCCTTTTCTTCGATGGCTATACAGTTGGAGTATATGGCTGCAGGGAACGGAAGTGTAAGAGATGTAGCATATTTCCTTGAACCATCACTACCGTGTAGAAGGAATTCCAAATCTTTGTTGAAGAAGTATCGAAATGGAATCTTAGGCTGATCTGGTTGGCCAATCATTGGTAGAGGTTTTGACCAATCGGTGTAGTATGGAGCGTTGTCTCTTCTGGTAAAGTCGATGTTTACTTCAGGGTTGAGCCAATCGATGTTGTTAGACATGGCTCGTGCTATGTTTTCAAGGTGATACTCAACTTCAATAGCACTTTCGGAGCTGTCTTTGAGTAGTTGAAAAGCTTCATTCTTGATTCTTCTCAACTCCGATTTCGTCATCTTGTTTACCCGAAACTTATCTTGAAGAATTTTAGCATGCTCCAAAGTATGACCTTCTATCGCATCTTGACCTTCCGGTGGGTAGGGAGTAGAATCAACAAGCTTAGAGAACTAGTCGAATTCAGTGTCATCCTCGTCTAGCCATGATACGACGTCAGGCTTAGGCGCCTTCTTCTTCTTTTTCTTTTGCCTAGAGGAGGATTCTGGTTTCTTGGCTGTGTCAGGAGAGATAGGTTGTTGTTGGGGCTCAGGGATTTCCTCATCGTCACCACCCATATACTCAAAGTGATCACCAGTTTTCTGAGTCTAGGGTGGTAACTCAGAATCCTGAGGTTTTTCAGTAGAAGAGCGAGGAGGATATCGTGGTTGAGCTGGAGTCCTTTGGGGTAGAGGTTGCATTGAAGATGATTCACCAGTTTTCTTCGGACGTTTAGGCTCATCATTCTTATCCTTATCCTTATCTTCATCGTCTCTTGGACGTTTAGGCCTTTGAGCTTCTTCCCTGTAAGCTAATTTGAGTTGGTATTCCAGAAGTGCTTCAAACAATTTACCTTCGGAGGAAGTAAATGTTGCAGATCGTTTAGACATTTGAGCTACGAGCCTGTTAACCAATTCAGCATCTGAGAATATTATGGGATCAACTGGGTTGATGTTGATATGCATTGGTGTTGATCTCATAGTTTGCTTGGCCAAATGTAATAGATTCGGATAGAGGTGTTTGGTAAACATCTCATTTGTAACTCCAGGAACGATGTCAAGAAGGTACTTGTGAGTGTAACCTTTGATCATCTCATTCATTTCCCCTTGAAGATCACGTTGCATGAACTTCTGGATGTATTCCCTTTCAGCTTGCATCTTGTCATTCTCATCATGAAGATATTGTACCTGGTCAGCGAGAAAATTCAGCTTCTTATAAAGCACGTCTTTCTTTCTGACCTGCTTGACAGCTTTAACGATTCGTGCCTTAGCTTGAGAGATCCAAGATGCCGTTGGCTTCTTCACTGATTTGGATGTAGATCTGGTTGATCTTTTAGATGGTGGTGGTGAAGAATGAGAGGATGAGTCTGATGATGAAGAGACATGAGGAGGCTCGGGGTCCTTAGGTGGTTCAGAAGTTTCCTCCTTTGAACGTGTGGGACTTTCTAGAAGAAATTGATCATAAGCGGTTTCTTCATCTCCAGACTTAGCCGTTTCGTCAGTCTTTGTTTCATCAGCAGGATTTTTCTCAGTCTTTTCCGTTTCTGGTTCCTCAATATCAAAGTTGATGGAATCCTCAATCTGCCGTTGTTGTTGTTCGTGGGTGATGATAGTACCAGTTCCCTTATCTGGTCGATTAACCGCATCAGGAACTTGTGTGGCTTGAGTACCACCACTTGATCCTCCAGGGCCACGAGTTTGATCTTTTACGAATTCTTCGGCAAAGTGTTTTTGTCTGAGTTCCTTCAACTTCTTTTGATATTCTCTTTCTTCGTCAACTGGTTCTTCTTCAGAACTCTCCTTATCATGCTCAATCACTGGGGTTTTCCCTTTACCTTTGTGAGCTGGTGGACTTGGAGGTTTAGCTACTGATGGAGTAACGTCGGTTGCAGTTTCAGAGTAGAAGACCTCATCGTCTGATTCGGTTTCCTCAGAGCTTTCGTCCACTAGCTTTCTTGGCGGTTCAGGCTTTGAAGTGGGAATAGGAACAACTTCTTTAGAGGGAACTTTCCTTTTTAGTGCGGGTTTCCTCTTAGGGAACTTCCTTTGACTCTCTGTGCTTGCAACACTCCCTGCACTGCCTCTTCTGGTTTTCCTGGTAGGTCTACCAGAAGACTTATCATCGAGAGAACCAACTTTACCTTCATCAACTGCTACCAGATACCTTTTGTATGAGTAAAGCTGTTTGATTGCATCAGAGAGAAGGTGATCCAACAGCACAGCACACCTTGTTTCTTTGTTGTTGATTCCTTAAATCTGACTGTTAGAGTAGGTTCAGACAACATGTCGTGATTGTTGGGGTCATTGATTCTTTTGGGGATATCAGGGTTAAACCCAAGTGCTCTTTGGATCAACAGTTTTGTATATCTTATATAAGGGATCTTTGAGCCAAGCTTCTTGAGGAATGTCATCATGTCGTCCCATATCAGAGCTTCGACTTCAATGTGCTTCATGTTGACTAAAGCCCAAAAGATTTGCAGGTCCATGAGCTTAGGATGCTCATAGCCACTGTCACGACCACAAACAGGTTTGGTGATGATGATGTAGAGAGTTCTCTGAGGTTGAGGAATATTCTTAAGATCCACATGTGAATGCTTAGTGATTACTCCTGTAGCTTCGTCATAACCAATATCGATCAGGAACTGTAGAACAGTCTCTTCAGTTGGTGTGGCATTGAGTTCGGTTGGCTCGATGATCAGAATGAGAAGAACAGCCCGTAAGTCTGCAGGTGTGATGGTGACTTGTTTGTCATTGAGAGTCACCGTCACAGCGTTTTGTCCTTTGATCTTTTGCATTGTAGTCCAGAACTGATGAATATAGATCTCAGGTACTGTAGCAGAGTTGGAGAGCATGTTTTGGTAAGGATGATTCTTCAGAATATCCACAGCAATTAAACAAGAAGATTCCGAGCAGGTGAGAGTATCAAAATCAACACGAAGGTTGTTCTTTCCAATCTTCATCGGATAACCATGAGGGAAGATATCAGCAACGGTGAGAACATTTGGTGCTTCCACATTCTGAATTTGAGCGTCCATGTCGTGATCTGAAAGATATTTAGCCAAAAGAACCAACATATCGAAAGACATTATGTTAGTCAACAGATGGTTTTATTGTCTAATTATTGAATGTGATATGTCGATGATTGTTACGAGTCCAATGTCACTTGTTTGTCCAATAGTCCAATGATGTCGTGATAAGTTTTGTGAGTTAATTAACTTTAAGTTTTAAAGTTCATGTTTTCACTTATTTTTCACAACTTATTAAACGTTTAAGCTCATTAGTGACATTATTGGTTTCGTGGCGTTATGATTTATTTATTTACAAGTTTGCACGCGTAACAATTCATAATGAAGGTTAAACAAGGCTTAGGCGTAGAAATGGTAGCTTATGCGTAAACAGGAATGATATACGTGTAAATGCAAGCTTATGCGTAGGTTCTTAATTTAAGCGTAAGAAATATTACGCGTAGGAAAAAGGGGACCTTATGCGTAGAGCTTACGCGTAGGCGTATATGGAACCTTATGCATAAGGCTTACTCGTAAGAGTCAACCTTATGCGTAGAGGTCACTGTTTACGCATATCCTTCACAGGATACGCGTAGTCCCTTATGTAGAACCTTACGTGTAAACGTTACGCGTAAGATTTCTCTTACGCATAACATGCTACGCGTAAGGTGATCCTTATGCGTAGATGTCAAACAACCTTGATTCTGAATTTTCACGTGTAACAATCCTGAAATAAGAGCATCATAGCACCAATATTAACACATTCATTCATTTATTTTTCAGATCATAGCATGAAAACACATTAAAGCAGTTACGCGTAAGATGACTTATGCGTAAACTTAAACCCTAAGTTTCAAGATTTACGCGTATGTTATCTAACCATAGGATTTGCACCAAAGTTTTTCTGGGATGTCTTAGATGCCTATTGAGATGTTCTATCCAAGTTTTAACATCAAACTCTAAGAGAATCAGAAATACCTAATTCCTATGAACATAAACCCTAATTTCCAATTTATGAATCATTAGTGTTTCTGGGTAATTTCTGGGCCTAGATATGATCAATTCAACTTGAAAACAACCTCATACAACAATCTTTATCACCAAAAATGTTCACATATGAAAACACCCAAATCGACTTATGAACCCTAATTTTGAAAAACGAACAATTCGTGTTTCTGGGTGGATTAGATTGATGAAAATGGTTTTAGTACATAGTTTTGAATATTTTAACACCACTACATCATTAAAAAAACACATACCTGATGATCTTGTGTTCTTATGCTTACGCGTAGAACACAAAGATCATCAAAACCCAAGTTTTAGCCGTTGGATTTGCATATAATTCAAAACCCTTGTTTGTAAACTCATTTAGATTACGAAATCACTTACAAAATGAAGATCAAGAAACCGGATTTGAAGTTTGAATGTGGATCGTGGATGAAGTTAGGTGAAATATTAAATGTGATGAAATAAATGAGTTGGGTGGAAGGTTTTATTAAAAATAACTTTAAGCTTTTGACAGTTTTAGTCCCTCCACCTTAACCATTTTCATCCAATGCCCATAACTTCCAATTTGGTTACCAAACGAAGGATATTTGGAAAGAATTTTGACGACACTCCCCCTCGACTTAAGAAATAAAGAAAGTTTTTGAATTTTAGTCTGAGGAGTGTCAGAGAACCAGAAATGTGACCATCATTATTTAAAGAAACAACCGGGATAAGGTAACATGCAAGTACAAGGTTTTATGAGACTGAAAAATATTTGCTTTCTCCCCCTCAACACTTGATCGGAAAAAATACTGAATTTTGAAAGATTTGAGTATTGACGGAAGAATTGTACTTGCAATGTTAAAAGAAATATAGATAGAAGAATATTTTTGATGTTTTAACTGATTTAATAATTTTGTATTTTGTTTTTGAAAAAATATTTACAAAAAGATGTTTTGGTGTTTGACTGGTTTTTAAGAATGTTTTAAGAGTTCATCCAGTTCCTCTTGAGTCAAACACCGCATACCAATCCGGTGGACCAACTCAGTAAACCTAGAAGGAGCTAAGGCTTTGGTGAGAAGATCTGCCAATTGGTATTCAGTACCCACAAAATATAATTCAACGGTACCCTGTTCCACGTGGTCCTTGATGAAGTGATACCGAAGATCAATGTGCTTTGATTTCGAATGTTGAACTGAGTTGCACGAAATCGCAATAGCACTCCGATTGTCGCAGTACATCGGGATTCTGTCAAATACGTAACCATAGTCTTTGAGTGGTGTTCTCATCCAAATGACTTGAGCACAACACGCCGACATGGCTACATATTCTGCTTCTGTTGAGGACAGTGACGTACAATCTTGCTTCTTCGATTGCCACGACACCAGTTTGTCACCAAGAAATTGTAAAGCTCCTGAGGTACTTTTTCGTGAATCTAAGCATCCTGCGTGGTCAGCGTCTGAAAAAGCTATTAGTTCAAAACCAGAATCCTTCGGATACCAGATCCCCAAATTAATGGTTCCCTTGATGTATCGGAGGATTCTTTTAGCCTTTGAGAGGTGGGTTTCAGTTGGTCTCGACTGATAACGGGAGCAAAGATATACGGCAAAGACAATATCAGTTCTGTTGGCTGTTAGATACATGAGAGACCCAATAATACTTCGGTATTTGGTAGGGTCAACCAATTTCCCATGCAAATCAGCGTCTAGCTTCTTGGTATGTGACATTGGTGTGGCATAAGTATCACAAGTATTCATTCCAAATTTGTTCAGAATTTCAAGGGCATTGATTGGTCCCGAACCGTCAAGTTATCTCACGCAAGCCAGCCACTTGTGAATGACCAACCGTAAGAAACTCAAAACAGCTCAAAAACCAAATGCAATTTAGATCAGAGGAATATAGTGTATTCCTGGGTCGTTAAGTCCCACGGAGGATGAATTGGTGTTTAAACAACTTCAGATGATAGAATGATCACTAAGGATAGTGATCAGTAAGGATTTGGATGGATAATTACCTAAAGAAAAGATTAATAAATTACAGCGACTTAAATGCAAATTAAAAGAAATTAAAAAGATAAAATATATTAAATAAACGCTATCACTATTTTTACAATGATGAACGTTTAAAAACTAAAACGTATGATTAAATAAAATTACGTTAACGTACAAAATAAAACGTGAGTTTTAAGAAATAACAGGCCTACAAATATGAAAATGACATTTTTACAATACTAATAATAAAATAAAATTATTAGAAAAAGAAAATTATTTTTACAACTAATTATCTAATTATTATTAATTAAAAACTATTTATTAAGTATTTAAAATGCACTAAAATATAAGAAAATACAAAATTAACCTAGAAAAATTAAATTATAACTTCGAAAAATCTAAAATATGATAAAACTTATTTTAAAACTGAAAATATATTTTTTTTTAGACTTTTATGTATTTATTATTAATTTAATACTATTTAAAACTAATTAAAATGCTAGAAAATACTAATTAAACCAAGAAAATTATGGAAAAATATTTTTTGGCTTTTTATATTTATCTTAATCTAGGAAAATTGAAAACATATTTTTTTTTTACTTTTTCTGATTTATTTGTATTAAAAGCTATTTAAAAAGACTTAAAAACTATTTAAAATAAAGAAAAATAGCAAATAGTGACAGAAAAATATGAAAAATTCAGGAAAATACTAAAATATTATTCTAAGTTTAAGAAAAATATAAAAACATATGCTTATGTGGAGGAAAATGAAACTGTAGAGTAACTGCTTATAAATAAGCAATTCAAAATAAGCTAAAAGACATCACAGAGTTCCAGCTGAACACAGAAGCTAACTAATGCTATATTAAGTCTAAATTAGCTAATTAACAGTACTCTTAATTATCAAACAAGCTTAAACTAGTTTTGAGCTTTTTGGATTAATAATGAAAAAACAGTGATTAGGAGGCTTACTTTAAGCTATTGCATAATCTAAACAAATAAGCTAAATGGAAAAACAGATATAGGGACTTAAAGTAGACCTGGCCTAATATACTTGGACCAAAAATCAGCTTCTCACAAGCTTGAATGAAGCTTGTGAACAAGCTGCAAGTTGTGCCTGTGCACACTCAGTGAATACTGAGTGTGTGCACAGAGCATGCATTTTGACAAGGGGTCAAAAGAAGCTGATTTTTAAGGACTTAATAAGCTGATTGGGTATAAGCTAGTATTTTTATAATTTAGATAAGCAACAAAATATTACTATCCCAAAAGGATTAAGGCTAATTCTAAATATTGAGCACACAAGAAAATCACAAAGTTTATTCAAAAACTGTTTAAGCCAAAATTTTGACTTTTTAACTTATGAATTAGTTTGACTTTGATGAACTTTTAATGATCCTAGATGATCTAATTTAGTGTATTAGGCTAATATTAGACTGATTTTAGCTAGATAAACAACTTTTAAGCTAGTATGTATGATTATGCATTCTAAGTTCCAACAGTTAACAAGTAATACAAGATTAAACTTGATTTTGACTTTTTAACTAATGTGGACTGGTTTTTTGTTGTTTGACTGAGCTATAATGGACTAATAGAACATGTATCAACTAACAATGATGACACAAAGGACCTTGAACATCAAGCAGATAGCAAATCCAAACATCCTTTAATATGACTGTTTTGAAAGTTTTCAAAGGATTCCAAGGATTAAAACCATGAAACTAATTCATAAACTTATATTACTACTTAATAATACCACTGAAACATAAAAACATGAAAATTAAAGCACAAAGCATTCATATACATTGAAATGCTAAATTGAGTAAAAACCTGACAAAATGGATTCCAAGTGGAAAAATGAGAACCAAGAACTGATAATACTTCCTATAGCTTCCCAAGAAGCTTTAAACCAAGGGTAATCTATATATCACCTTGCTTCAGCTTCCTTCATCATTTCTCCATAGATTTTTTATTTTCTCACTAATTTCTTGATATTTTTAGGAATTTTTCTTTTTGAAACTTATACTAAGTTTAAAATGTTTCTAACAGCTTAGACAAACTACTAAGAGCTTATATGAGCTTACTGAGTTCATATTATCAACTACAAACAACTTTTGCATATTTTGAGAATTTTAAGCTTGAAAATGGCATATACTGAATTCGTATTTAAAACTTGAAATTAATAACTGAGAAAGGTTTACAATACACTGTTATCACTTATTCCAACACTTGAAAGCTAAATATTACACTGAAATTAAAGAAATTAACTAGTCGACATTTTTAAACTAAGCTACTCTACTTGCTTCTTCTCCTCTGCTTCTTTCCTTCTTTATAGATATCAAAAAGCATCCTCTCACATCTCTGATCATTTCCCACTTTGAGTTATGGCCATTGGATCAGTCAAAGTGATCATGGCCTTTGAATTGCAAATTGGCGCCAAAAAGTCCTAAAGCAGGTTTTATGCATTTATTGGGGTTTGGTTGTATGTAAAGGTGGAGGGGGGAGGTGGAAAGGTGATTTTACAGCTGGGGAGATAAGGGTGATGAGAAAACCATCACTGGTTTTGCTTAAACAGCTATGGAGGAGAAAGAGCTACAGTACTGGCGGTTTTTATTTCTTTTTAAACTTTGGGCCGGGTTGTGATTTGGGCCTGGATTTGGATTAATATTGGATCCGGTTTGGTTTGTAGATATATAAGCCCAAGGACCATTTGTGTAATATGCTGAATTTTCAAGGACTGATCCTGCAAATATTCCAAAGCTAATACAAGGGCCTAACTTGCCATTCATTAATAGTACAAGGACCATTAGTGATAAAATCCCATTTTTTTATAATTCCAAGGACCTTTTATGTCATTTTTGAAACTTAAGGGACCAAACATGTAATTTTCCAAAAGTTCACTATAAGGACCAATTTTGTCATTTATGAATAATACAAGGTTTATTTTTGATAAATTTCCATTTTTAAATTAACCAAGGACTATTTTTGACATTTTTCAAACTTGAGGGACTAAAGTTGTCATTTTGCAATTTTAAACTTTAAAAGGTTTATTTTGACAACTTTTGAATCCCATGGACCTTAAATGACTTTTTACAAGTTTTTGAAATACCAGGGACTAGATTTGACAACTTTTGAAACTTGGGGGACTAAAACTGCCAATTATGCAAACTTGATATGTTTTTCACCAGATTTTGGTATTTTTGCATTTAAAACACATAAAACACTTGTTTGTGATATTTTCATCATTTTGATGCATTTCTGAGTGTTTTCAGATGTTTTTGGCATTCTAAACAGTATAAAAATGATGAGTATTTAGACACTCATCAATCCCCCACACTAAGATATTGCTAGTCCCTAGCAATGATTTGAGAAAAATTAATGGATTTTATCTCTTTACCAAAAGCCATTACTTTTGGAGTAGCCAATTGTTTTAGCTCAAGTAAGAACCTTGGTACAATGATAACCAAATGATTGTGAGCAAATCATAAGCTTTCAACGGATTTGATTCGTCTTTACCAGAAGCCGTTTGCTTTTGGACTAGCCAACTCTTAGATAAATTATCAATATTATCTTTGGTGAGTCGATTACCAATTATGGTTTTTCCACTGCCTTTACCACAAGCCATAAACTTGCGGGCTAGCCAACTCTTCACTTTTTAAGATATGGTGAGTTGAATACCATACAATTTTGGGCAAATTGCAAGCCATAAACGGATTTGAGATATCTTTACCAAGAGCCGTTTGCTCCTGGATTAGCCAATCCTTATGTGGGTTAGACATGGTGGACTGATTACCATTTGTTGTGTTTAGTACATAGTACTTCCACTAAAAAAATTTTAAAATTTGGCCATTTTAGGGGAAAAATGGACTAAAAGGGTACATTTATGATCAAATTCGCCAGAATTTCCTCCCCACACTTAGAAATGAATATTGTCCTCAATATTCAAAGTACCGGCTGTTATGTCGAAACTTAGAACGTAAAAAGATAACATTACTAGCTAAGTGTAGAAACACAACAATTATTTATTTTTTTTTTTTTTTTGAAATTATACAACATGTGGGGCATCCCCCCCACACTAGGGTGGTACACACGGGTGAAAACCCATGTTATGTGCTACTGTTTTTGATTACCGAGTCGCTAGCTTGACTCGACCCCGAATTAATTTGTTCATGGGGAAGTAAGTGGAAGAGACAATCTCCATCGGACTTTCATTCAAAATGTTTGTATAAACATTGAAGTACGTGAAAGTTCCACACCGATGAGATATTGTCACAATTCTCAAATTCCGGCCATTTCTTAAATTAATTATGCATCATATTAGTTCATTCATGACATTGCATTTCACATTTAACGCGTGAATTCTATATTAAATAAACGTTATCGCGTGAGTTATTATTTTAAATATTTAATCCGTTACTTTCAAAAATGATCCCGATATATTTTTATACTTACATTTAGTTTATAAAAACTATATTTTGAGTTTACCTAGTGTTTTAAAATTTATTTTGTATATAAATCGTTAAAGTTATATTATTACGACGTTTTTCTTAAAAATTACACGAAAATTTTTATATCACTCAAATTTCACAAGAAATGTATTTTTAAAATTTTTATGATCTCATTATACTTCACTTTGATCCATTAAAACTTATTTTTAGTCCACACTACTCAAAGTTCACAACTATATACAAGTTACAAAATATTTATCTTAACTACATCTTGTCCTTACATTTTTTTTAACAATTACACAATGTATAAAAAGAAAAAAATATATTTTTGAGATGCATCCCCCCCCAAAACCGCCATGTGGGAGGGTAATGCATTAATTTGTTTGGCAACATTTTCTTACATAAAGATCTACACTCCACCTTTTCTTACATTCATTTATTTTTCACCTCAATTATTCAAGGTGTAAGTCAAGTTCTCTTCTCTCTTTTTCTTCTCTCTATAAACGCCCAAGCTACTAGATCAAGAAAGGATTCATCAAAAATTTTCAAGTAAAGTTCTTCACAATCTAGATGACACTCTTGTTTAGGTTTTGAAATAAAAACCTAGGGTGTTTAGGTTAATCCTTGGTTCTTATCACCTCATCATATCACTAGTAAGCATCTCATGTTTATTTTTCATCTTACATATTCATTTCTTAATCATCTTATCATTTTTGAGCAAAAACATGCAAGACTTGTGTTGTTTATACCATTTTACATGATTTTAGAGTTATATATATATTATGGTCATCCTATAATTATCCCCTTGGTATTCATTGGTCTTGATGGTGATTAGGAACCCATGACACCCTAAGAAGGTGTATGGTAGGATTAGATTAGTTTTGGAGTTGATTTGAAGGGATTAGAATAGGTTTTGTCCGAGAAAAACTATTTTCGATAAGTATAAAAAGTGTTCTGTCCTTGTTTTATTTTTCTGGAAAATCCGACTGTAGGCACGAATTTTTGGCCTTGATATTTAGAAAATATACTTAAAAACGAATCCGTGGCCGCTTGAACGGATTAAAACGGAGTTATAACGAAGAAGTTATGGATTTTACAAGTTTGGCGACGAAAAATATATTTTTCAGAAAATTCAGCAACCTATTTTTAAATTGTCCGGGTCAAAAACGAGCCTTAAGCTTCATAAATTATTTCGACTTGTCAAAAATATATTAGTATACTTTGATACGAAGCTAAGGACATATAATACGTAGAAAACGGATTTGAAACGACTAAGATATACACGTTTTCATAAACTTGCCGTAACTATTATTTTTAGAAAAACTATATTATTTTTACGAGATAAGTGTTACGGTAACTAAAATCACCATATTTAACCCCTATTATCTTTATGTTCGAGACCTCTATGACGAAAACTCCTGAACTGAAACTTTTAGATTTTGATACAAACTTTCCAAAACCGTCGAGTTCGTTTTCTAACGATCGACGTACACCGTTTTACGACTAGTTTTTCGGAGCCATTTTTGTCACTTTTATGAAATTTCCGACGACATTGTTTTACGACGAAAAGTGATAATTTCACCATAAATCATTTCAAAACCATTGTAGGATGACATTTTGACGTAAAAACTTGTAAAGTCATTTTTGAAGGGTCAAGACGTCAAAAGGGTATTTTTCGACGAAAAGTATTATTTTCAAACTCGCAAATGGTATAAATAACATACGAAATGCATGCATAACATTACATTGCAACTCATTACATATCATATCATTTATAATAGGTCAGTTTCGGGATTCACGCTACATTTCGGTGTAACCACTTTTGGCATCGCATCTATTCATCAAGTGAGTATTCACAGACTCCCCTTTTTAAATGCTTTAAATTGTTTTGGGGTGGAATGCATGATTTATACTTGAACTAAACTATCTATGTTTTATGAACTTATTGAACATTTTATGCTAGTGAGTAATCACACCCCTTTTTACCGTTTTACTATATTTTGGGGCTGAATGCATGAACCATACTTGAATTAAATTGATCCTTACAATTGTGAACTCTTTTGACTAGAACTTGTGAACTCGAATCAAATCCTTGAACTTAATTACGAAATTATGACTTATTTGAACTTATTGAATCGTACGTGTTATGACATTATCCTAAAGTCTCCCTTGTTCGGAGCATCACTATAATTCTCGCCTTGTCGGTGGAGTGTTCACAATAATTCTCGCCTTGTCGGTGGAGTGTTCACAATAATTCTCGCCTTGACGGTGGAGTGTTCTCAATAATTCTCGCCTAAATGGTGGAGTGTTCTCAATAATTCTCGCCTAGGTGGTCGAGTGACAAAGGAGTCTCCCTTGTTGGAGCAGTGCAAAGTCTCCCATGTTCGGAGCATCCTTGAATTATTATATACGTGGTGCTATATTGTGAACTATTATGACCATTTACACTTGACCACTTGATACGCTATATTTTGTGCAATGGGTTGTGTACACACAGGTTGCAAGTTTTGTATGGGCGGAACTTGGAACTGAGTGGATATACAATGCCTTTGCTTTGGGAACTATTATGACCACTTACACTTGACTACTTCATACGCTATCTTTTGTGCAATGGGTTGTGTACACACAGGTTGCAAGTTTTGTATGGGCGGAACTTGGAACTGAGTGGATACACAATGCCTTTGCTTTGTGGACTATTTTCGTTGACCGAAAGCTTTGATTATTTCTTACGAGTTTTCTTATTTTTGTTAAAGTGTTTACTCACCAACTATTTTCATAGTTGACCCGTTTTTCTCTCATGCATTTCAGGTGATCGTTAGTAAGCTTTTTCTACCAAGTCTTGCATAATGAAGTTTTCAATTGTCACTACAAATCATTATGTAATAGAACGCAATATTTTGGGAACTAAACTTTGTAATATATTTGCCGATGACGGCTAAACTGGTATTGTAATGGTGAACTCTTTCTTTTAAATATTAATGTTGGTATGTTCTATTATCTTGTGCTTATGTTCCCTTCCGTTACACCTCGTGTTTCCGCCTCCGGCGAGGGTGTGACAGATTGGTACCAGAGCCAAAGGTTATAGAGAATGCCGATTTTTCAAAAATAAAAATCACAGCTATAACCGGAAAAATTTTTATTTTATTTTATTAAACATTGAACATCATCCGAGTCATCTAGTCCTATCGTTGCATCGTTAATCATAAATTATACATAGCCTGATCAACTATGTCTAATTTATGAAGAACCATGCAATGATAAGAGTGGTAGTTTTAAATCATGTTTAGTCGAGTCTTTTGAGTCCGGTCACCTGAAGTTGCATTGGTCGGGTGGGTATGCACAAAGCATGTTTTACGTTCACGTCTACATTACCGTACCTTGTTCATATCTTCTCTTTTCCATCTTTCGACTTGTTAGACATAGCATGTCTCTGTTCCTGTCATGTTTCGATCACTATAACACATTACCACCGTTCTGCACCTCATCTGACTTCGTTCGAATGTCGTTTACTCAACCCGATGTTTTGGTCCTCTGTAGGATCATGGCTGCAAGAAACACACGCTCAGGAGGTAACAACAACGGCAACCCAAACAACAATGACAATCCAGACAACAACGCTGCTGGAATAGCGGATCTACTCACCCAAATTATAACACAACTCGATGCTAGGCGAACCAACAACGGAGAAGGTACTTCAAACACTGGTCAAGGATGCAGCTACAAAACTTTCATGACATGTAAGCCAATGGAATTTCATGGTACTGAGGGTGCCATTGGACTGCTAACCTGGTTCGAGAATGTTGAGTCGAAGCTTAGTATCACGAAATGTGCTGAAGGAAACAAGGTTGAGTTCTCTGCGGTCTACTACGGTGGTCGAGCATTGACTTGGTGGAACAACCAACTACAGACTAGAGGAAGAGGGGCTGCAAATGCGCTATCTTGGGAAGCATTTAGAAACGCTAACTGATGAGTACCTGCAGAAAAGATGAAGTGCAGAAGCTGGAAGAAGAATTTTGGAACCACTTGATGGTAGGAGTAGAGATCGACAAGTACACGATCCGTTTCCACGAGTTAACTAGGATGGTTCCTCACATGGTTTCCACTGTGGAGAAGTTGATTGACCGATATATATGGGGATTGATACCGGAAATTAGGAGGGATGTCACTTCGTCGAAACCAACCACTCTGCAAGCCGTTGTGAGTATGGCGTATCGCTTGACAAATGATGTGATCAGGTCTGGAGAACTAACAAAAGCAAACGACAATGGGGAAGCGACAGGAGGATCACCAGAAACCGAGACCGAGAATCAACAAAACAAGAGGCAGCGAATAACCCAGAACTATGGGGCGACCACCCAAGAGCGCAAAGGATATACAGGTCCACATCCTTTGTGCACTCGATGTAATTATCATCACTTAGGAGACTGCCGAAGGTGCAACAAATGTGGACAGACGGGCCACTTCACGCGAAATTGCTCAAACAGAACTGGGAATCAAGGACAGAGAAAAGCATGTTACGAGTGTGGAAGTTTAGATCACCTTCGCAATACCTGCCCAAAGCTGAAAAGAACTCCCAATCAAGGAGGTAATCGTCCAAACCTGGCATTGGCAATAGAAGGTCCACCAGAACCGAACATTGAAATTCCTCCCGCACGTGGTCGAGCATTCTATCTGGGTACCGAGGAAGCCCGCAACGCTTAACGGGTACATTCTTTCGAACAACCACTTTATTTCTGTGCGACATGATTTTGAGTGCATAACTTCCCTCCAATCTTTACCACGTTCACGACCTTGATTAATTTGAGACCTATTGATATCGACCTTAGTTGTTATATATTTTGTTGATTGGATTTGATTGTGTAAGCAAATCGAATATCGAGCGAATCTTTCAAAAGACTTCATTCAAGGATGTGGAATCCTACCTTTCTAACAACTTGTTTCCTAGCTTGATCTAGTGACAGTTCTTGTTTGATGAGTTGCGAAAATCAAGCTAAGAGACAAGTTTACTCAAGTCGGTTTAGTTTAATCTCATGACAGTTCTTGTTTGATGAGTTGTGAGATTAGATTATAATCGACAACCTAAAGGTCTTTTGAGAGCTACGTTCGATATTGGGTAAGTTTACCCTATCAAACCTAATCACGGCACGTAATTAGTTGAATGGGGAACCTGTACGCATGGGCATTGATATGATCATTTAGACTGTTCGTACGAGCATGAACTTTTAGAACTCTTGTCGAGGTTCGGACCATAGTATCATTAATCGAATCACGAGGACGTGATTCCGCTGACATGGGAAGAATGTCACAATTCTCAAATTCCGGCCATTTCTTAAATTAATTATGCATCATATTAGTTCATTCATGACATTGCATTTCACATTTAACGCGTGAATTCTATATTAAATAAACGTTATCGCGTGAGTTATTATTTTAAATATTTAATCCGTTACTTTCAAAAATGATCCCGATATATTTTTATACTTACATTTAGTTTATAAAAACTATATTTTGAGTTTACCTAGTGTTTTAAAATTTATTTTGTATATAAATCGTTAAAGTTATATTATTACGACGTTTTTCTTAAAAACTACACGACAATTTTTATATCACTCAAATTTCACAAGAAATGTATTTTTAAAATTTTTATGATCTCATTATACTTCACTTTGATCCATTAAAACTTATTTTTAGTCCACACTACTCAAAGTTCACAACTATATACAAGTTACAAAATATTTATCTTAACTACATCTTGTCCTTACATTTTTTTTAACAATTACACAATGTATAAAAGAAAAAAAAAAATATATATTATGAGATGCATCCCCCCCAAAACCGGCCATGTGGGGAGGGTAATGCATTAATTTGTTTGGCAACATTTTCTTACATAAAGATCTACACTCCACCTTTTCTTACATTCATTTATTTTTCACCTCAATTATTCAAGGTGTAAGTCAAGTTCTCTTCTCTCTTTTTCTTCTCTCTATAAACGCCCAAGCTACTAGATCAAGAAAGGATTCATCAAAAATTTTCAAGTAAAGTTCTTCACAATCTAGATGACACTCTTGTTTAGGTTTTGAAATAAAAACCTAGGGTGTTTAGGTTTAATCCTTGGTTCTAATCACCTCATCATATCACTAGTAAGCATCTCATGTTTATTTTTCATCTTACATATTCATTTCATACTCATCTCTTCATTTTTGAGCAAAACATGCAAGACTTGTGTAGTTTATACCATTTATTACATGATTTTAGAGTTATCTATATACTATGGTCATCCTATAATTATCCCCTTGGTATTCTTTGGTCTTGATGGTGATTAGGAACCCATGACACCCTAAGAAGGTGTATGGTAGGATTAGATTAGTTTTGGAGTTGATTTGAAGGGATTAGAATAGGTTTTGTCCGAGAAAAACTATTTTCGATAAGTATATAAAAGTGTTCTGTCCTTGTTTTATTTTTCTGGAAAATCCGACAGTAGGCACGAAATTTTGGCCTTGATATTTAGAAAATATACTTTAAAACGAATCCGTGGCCGCTTGAACGGATTAAAACGGAGTTATAACGAAGAAGTTATGAATTTTTCAAGTTTGACGACGAAAAATATATTTTTTCAAAAAATTCAGCAACCAATTTTTACTTTGTTCGGTCAAAAACGAGCCTTAAGCTTCATAAATTATTTCGACTTGTCAAAAATATATTAGTATACTTTGATACGAAGCTAAGGACATATAATACGTAGAAAACGGATTTGAAACGACTAAGATATACACGTTTTCATAAACTTGCCGTAACTATTATTTTTAGAAAAACTATATTATTTTTACGAGATAAGTGTTACGGTAACTAAAATCACCATATTTAACCCCTATTATCTTTATGTTCGAGACCTCTATGACGAAAACTCCTGAACTGAAACTTTTAGATTTTGATACAAACTTTCCAAAACCGTCGAGTTCGTTTTCTAACGATCGACGTACACCGTTTTACGACTAGTTTTTCGGAGCCATTTTTGTCACTTTTATGAAATTTCCGACGACATTGTTTTACGACGAAAAGTGATAATTTCACCATAAATCATTTCAAAACCATTGTAGGATGACATTTTGACGTAAAAACTTGTAAAGTCATTTTTGAAGGGTCAAGACGTCAAAAGGGTATTTTTCGACGAAAAGTATTATTTTCAAACTCGCAAATGGTATAAATAACATACGAAATGCATGCATAACATTACATTGCAACTCATTACATATCATATCATTTATAATAGGTCAGTTTCGGGATTCACGCTACATTTCGGTGTAACCACTTTTGGCATCGCATCTATTCATCAAGTGAGTATTCACAGACTCCCCTTTTTAAATGCTTTAAATTGTTTTGGGGTGGAATGCATGATTTATACTTGAACTAAACTAACTATGTTTTATGAACTTATTGAACATTTTATGCTAGTGAGTAATCACATCCCCTTTTTACCGTTTTACTATATTTTGGGGCTGAATGCATGAACCATACTTGAATTAAATTGATCCTTACAATCGTGAACTCTTTTGACTAGAACTTGTGAACTCGAATCAAATCCTTGAACTTAATTACGAAATTATGACTTATTTGAACTTATTGAATCGTACGTGTTATGACATTATCCTAAAGTCTCCCTTGTTCGGAGCATCACTATAATTCTCGCCTTGTCGGTGGAGTGTTCACAATAATTCTCGCCTTGTCGGTGGAGTGTTCACAATAATTCTCGCCTTGACGGTGGAGTGTTCTCAATAATTCTCGCCTAAATGGTGGAGTGTTCTCAATAATTCTCGCCTAGGTGGTCGAGTGACAAAGGAGTCTCCCTTGTTGGAGCAGTGCAAAGTCTCCCATGTTCGGAGCATCCTTGAATTATTATATACGTGGTGCTATATTGTGAACTATTATGACCATTTACACTTGACTACTTGACACGCTATATTTTGTGCAATGGGTTGTGTACACACAGGTTGCAAGTTTTGTATGGGCGGAACTTGGAACTGAGTGGATATACAATGCCTTTGCTTTGGGAACTATTATGACCACTTACACTTGACTACTTCATACGCTATCTTTTGTGCAATGGGTTGTGTACACACAGGTTGCAAGTTTTGTATGGGCGGAACTTGGAACTGAGTGGATACACAATGCCTTTGCTTTGTGGACTATTTTCGTTGACCGAAAGCTTTGATTATTTCTTACGAGTTTTCTTATTTTTGTTACACGTGTTTACTCACCAACTATTTTCATAGTTGACCCGTTTTTCTCTCATGCATTTCAGGTGATCGTTAGTAAGCTTTTTCTACCAAGTCTTGCATAATGAAGTTTTCAATTGTCACTACAAATCATTATGTAATAGAACGCAATATTTTGGGAACTAAACTTTGTAATATATTTGCCGATGACGGCTAAACTGGTATTGTAATGGTGAACTCTTTCTTTTAAATATTAATGTTGGTATGTTCTATTATCTTGTGCTTATGTTCCCTTCCGTTACACCTCGTGTTTCCGCCTCCGGCGAGGGTGTGACAGATATACATAGAACCGGCTCAAAAATGATAATTGAAAATGCTGGGGTCAAAGATAATGTCTTCATTCCCGAAGGAGTGAAGAACAGGAGAAGCCACGGGATAGGTGAAGAAGAGAAAGAAAGTCATGATAAACATCATGACTAACTCTTCATCCTCAATAGGAGAATTCGTAGTTTCATGAATCTCCTCAGTTAAGTTCACTTGATCAAGACATATTATGGGTGTGTCTAGATCAAAGTAGAAAGTATCATACTCCGGCGGAGATATGATATGAGTAAGTTCACAGGAAAACTCCTCGAAGGTGAATGAATCATATTCAGAATTGGTATCAATGGGTTCACTGGTGAACTCCTCCAATGTAAATGATTCATAATCGGGGAGAGAATTATGAGAATGAAAAGTGGTACTGCCACTAATCTTCTCTCCCATATTAACAAAACAGAAGGCTTCCATTTCCGGAATAGAATCATCGGAAAAAATGTCACTATCCTTTATGGGGATAGGAGATGAAATGGTTTTTCTTTGAAAGCCTCGATTTTAGAAATGAGAAGACTGACATTCAATAATGTTGCTCGAAGAGATTCATCTTTGATTTCGTGTCAGAACTTCATCATTCTCTTCTTCTAAGCTAACAAGCTCCGAAGGTAATTCTTCCATATAACTGATGTCTCCACAAGATAACGAATCGTCATCAATAGAATCGGAGCACATCTCAACATGATTACTTTGGAAGACAAGAGGAGGAGGGATATCACACACATGATCGAAAGTTCCTTGTGACTCTCGGGATTGGGACAAGGTCCTCAACACTAGACTTTATGAATTCGTCCGATTCCTTTTCAGGAACAGTGTCAAGATGCTCGTCCCCCATGCTCAGAGAGTGAGTGGGAGCTTTGGGTGTGATGGCAGTTGCTTGAGAATGAATCTCAACTGCTGGAATATCCACTGATGAACTTGATGAATCTTTATAAAATTGACGAATATCAAGGGTAACTTCATCATCATCGTCATCAGGAATGAAACGGAATCGAGAGCTAGATTTGGCTGCTTTTTCTTTTGCAATTGATTCCCTAATAGATTTTTCAAAAGCAATTTGGGAATTTATTTTAGCAGCCCGCTCTTCGGCTAACAAAACTTCCATGGATTTCTCATGAGAGTTTTGTAACGACATAGCCGACTCCTTCTTAAGTTCTTTTAATAACTCCAGAGTCTTCAGTAGAAGGTCTGTCGTAGTTTCATGAGGAGTCGCTTGAATCATTTGGTACTGTGGAGGTTGGTCTTGAAACGAATAGTCGTAATTGTTACAAGGAATTGGATTCCCTGTTTGACAATCCGAGCTAGAGTGAGGACCTCCACAATACTCACAACAGTAAAACTGATGTGGCTGTGAGTCATATGTGTTGTAGTCATAATTGTTATCGGGAACCTGCTCATAGACAAGCGTGTTTCCCGATTGACAATCAGAACTGGAGTGTGAACCCTCACAGTACTCACAATGATAAAACTGTTGAGTCTCACAGTGTGGTAGCTGATGGAATAAATCAGTCGTGTTATGGTAGGAATAGGGATCCTGGTTATAGACAGACCCGTTTCCTGATTCCACCATGCTACAACTGGGGCAATTGCCACCATTATAAGGACCACCACACCATTGACAACCAAGAGGGTGAGGATAAGACATAGAAAGAATCAAATGGTTCTAGAGGGTAAGAAATGAAGAATCAAAAGGGTAAGAGGGTAAAGAGGAATATTTTTGGTATTTTTGAAAAACATGTTATAAAAACAAAGAATGAAAATATTTTTGGTGTTGTTAACACTTTAGGAAAAGTGTTAATGAACTTTTTGATTTTTTAAAAATTGTTTACAAAAAGGTGGTATATGTGCAAGAATGGATCTGGAAATGCTTTAAAACACGCTTACATCCCGGCGCCAAAATTTGATTGGTCCCGAACCGTCAAGTTATCTCACGCAAGCTAGCCACTTGTGAATGACCAACCGTAAGAAACTCAAAACAGCTCAGAAACCAAATGCAATTTAGATCAGAGGAATATAGTGTATTCCTGGGTCGTTAAGTCCCACGGAGGATGAATTGGTGTTTAAACAACTTCAGATGATAGAATGATCACTAAGGATAGTGATCAGTAAGGATTTGGATGGATAATTACCTAAAGAAAAGATTAATAAATTACAGCGACTTAAATGCAAATTAAAAGAAATTAAAAAAATAAAATATATTAAATAAACGCTATCACTATTTTTACAATGATGAACGTTTAAAAACTAAAACGTATGATTAAATAAAATTACGTTAACGTACAAAATAAAACGTGAGTTTTAAGAAATAAAAGGCCTACAAATATGAAAATGACATTTTTACAATAATAATAATAAAATAAAATTATTAGAAAAAGAAAATTATTTTTACAACTAATTATCTAATTATTATTAATTAAAAACTATTTATTAAGTATTTAAAATGCACTAAAATATAAGAAAATACAAAATTAACCTAGAAAAATGAAATTATAACTTAGAAAAATCTAAAATATGATAAAACTTATTTTAAAATTGAAAATATATTTTTTAGACTTTTTATGTATTTATTATTAATTTAATACTATTTAAAACTAATTAAAATGCTAGAAAATACTAATTAAACCAAGAAAATTATGGAAAAATATTTTTTTGGCTTTTTATATTTATCTTAATCTAGGAAAATTGAAAACATATTTTTTTTTACTTTTTCTGATTTATTTGTATTAAAAGCTATTTAAAAAGACTTAAAAACTATTTAAAATAAAGAAAAATAGCAAATAGTGACAGAAAAATATGAAAAATTCAGGAAAATACTAAAATATTATTCTAAGTTTAAGAAAAATATAAAAACATATGCTTATGTGGAGGAAAATGAAACTGTAGAGTAACTGCTTATAAATAAGCAATTCAAAATAAGCTAAAAGACATCACGAGTTCCGTGAACACGAAGCTAACTAATGCTATATTAAGTCTAAATTAGCTAATTAACAGTACTCTTAATTATTAAACAAGCTTAAACTAGTTTTGAGCTTATTGGATTATTTAAGCAACACAGTGATTAGGAGGCTAACTTTAAGCTATTGCATAAGCTAAACAAATAAGCTAAATGGAAAAACAGATATAGGGACTTAAAGTAGACCTGGCCTAATATACTTGGACCAAAAATCAGCTTCTCACAAGCTTGAATGAAGCTTGTGAACAAGTCAAGTTGTGCCTGTGCACACTCAGTGAATACTGAGTGTGTGCACAGAGCATGCATTTTGACAAGGGGTCAAAAGAAGCTGATTTTTAAGGACTTAATAAGCCGATTGGGTATAAGCTAGTATTTTTATAATTTAGATAAGCAACAAAATATTACTATCCCAAAAGGATTAAGGCTAATTCTAAATATTGAGCACACAAGAAAATCACAAAGTTTATTCAAAAACTGTTTAAGCCAAAATTTTGACTTTTTAACTTATGAATTAGTTTGACTTTGATGAACTTTTAATGATCCTAGATGATCTAATTTAGTGTATTAGGCTAATATTAGACTGATTTTAGCTAGATAAACAACTTTTAAGCTAGTATGTATGATTATGCATTCTAAGTTCCAACAGTTAACAAGTAATACAAGATTAAACTTGATTTTGACTTTTTAACTAATGTGGACTGGTTTTTTGTTGTTTGACTGAGCTATAATGGACTAATAGAACATGTATCAACTAACAATGATGACACAAAGGACCTTGAACATCAAGCAGATAGCAAATCCAAACATCCTTTAATATGACTGTTTTGAAAGTTTTCAAAGGATTCCAAGGATTAAAACCATGAAACTAATTCATAAACTTATATTACTACTTAATAATACCACTGAAACATAAAAACATGAAAATTAAAGCACAAAGCATTCATATACAGTGAAATGCTAAATTGAGTAAAAACCTGACAAAATGGATTCCAAGTGGAAAAATGAGAACCAAGAACTGATAATACTTCCTATAGCTTCCCAAGAAGCTTTAAACCAAGGGTAATCCATATATCACCTTGCTTCAGCTTCCTTCATCATTTCTCCATAGATTTTTTATTTTCTCACTAATTTCTTGATATTTTTAGGAATTTTTCTTTTTGAAACTTATACTGAGTTTAAAATGTTTCTAAAACTTAGACAAACTACTAAGAGCTTATATGAGCTTACTGAGTTCATATTATCAACTACAAACAACTTTTGAATATTTTGAGAATTTTAAGCTTGAAAATGGCATATCTGAATTGTATTTAAAACTTGAAATTAATAACTGAGAAAGGTTTACAATACACTGTTATCACTTATTCCAACACTTGAAAGCTAAATATTACACTGAAATTAAAGAAATTAACTAGTCGACATTTTTAAACTAAGCTACTCTACTTGCTTCTTCTCCTCTGCTTCTTTCCTTCTTTATAGATATCAAAAAGCATCCTCTCACATCTCTGATCATTTCCCACTTTGAGTTATGGCCATTGGATCAGTCAAAGTGATCATGGCCTTTGAATTGCAAATTGGCGCCAAAAAGTCCTAAAGCAGGTTTTATGCATTTATTGGGGTTTGGTTGTATGTAGAGGTGGAGGGGGGAGGTGGAAAGGTGATTTTACAGTTGGGGAGATAAGGGTGATGAGAAAACCATCACTGGTTTTGCTTAAACATCTATGGAGGAGAAAGAGCTACAGTACTGGCGGTTTTTATTTCTTTTTAAACTTTGGGCCGGGTTGTGATTTGGGCCTGGATTTGAATTAATATTGGATCCGGTTTGGTTTGTAGATATATAAGCCCAAGGACCATTTGTGTAATATGCTGAATTTTCAAGGACTGATCCTGCAAATATTCCAAAGCTAATACAAGGGCCTAACTTGCCATTCATTAATAGTACAAGGACCATTAGTGATAAAATCCCATTTGTTTATAATTCCAAGGACCTTTTATGTCATTTTTGAAACTTAAGGGACCAAACATGTAATTTTCCAAAAGTTCACTATAAGGACCAATTTTGTCATTTATGAATAATACAAGGTTTATTTTTGATAAATTTCCATTTTTAAATTAACCAAGGACTATTTTTGACATTTTTCAAACTTGAGGGACTAAAGTTGTCATTTTGCAATTTTAAACTTTAAAAGGTTTATTTTGACAACTTTTGAATCCCATGGACCTTAAATGACTTTTTACAAGTTTTTGAAATACCAGGGACTAGATTTGACAACTTTTGAAACTTGGGGGACTAAAACTGCCAATTATGCAAACTTGATATGTTTTTCACCAGATTTTGGTATTTTTGCATTTAAAACACATAAAACACTTTTTTGTGATATTTTCATCATTTTGATGCATTTCTGAGTGTTGTCAGATGTTTTTGGCATTCTAAACAGTATAAAAATGATGAGTATTTAGACACTCATCAGGCATATTTGGACTGACTTAAGAAAATACCACGGGGTGATTGATGAACTTGCAGTCCTAGAAAGAACGTAGGTTCACCCATCATTGACATTTCAAAATGTTTCTTCATTAGTTTTGCAAAAGCGATTGAGTACTTTTTATGTGTTGACCCAAAAATAATGTCATCCACGTAAATTTGAACAATTAAAATATGTTTCCCGTGATATTGTATGAAAAGAGTTGGGTCAACCGAACCTTTGGTAATTTTATTGGCAATGAGGAAGGATGATAACTTATCGTACCACGCCCGAGGAGCTTGTTTGAGTCCATACAGAGCTTTGTTCAGTTTGTAGACATGGTTCGGGAATGCGGGATCCACGAATCCTTCTGGCTGGCTGACATAAACTGTTTCTTTCAGTTGACCATTCAGAAAAGCGGTTTTGACGTCCATCTGAAAGACCGTTATATTCATATGATCCGAGAACGCGAGAAAGATCCGTACAGCTTCAAGACGAGCAACCAGAGCAAATGATTCTTCAAAGTCAATACCCTCTTCCTGACGATAACCTTTAGCTACCAGACGTGACTTGTTTCTGATTACGTTCCCTTCAGCATCCAATTTGTTTTTACAAATCCATCTAAGACCAATGACGTAGACCCCTGTTGGTCTTTCAACCAGTTCCCATACTTCAAGACGTTTGAATTGGTTGAGTTCTTCTTGCATGGATTCAATCCAGTTGTCTTTTTTCATTGCGTCTTTAATGTTTTTAGGTTCAGATTGGCAGACAGTGAGAGCATATATGAAATGTTCACCATCTGTGTGAAGACGTTGTCTTGTCACAACTGGTTGATTCGGGTTACCAATAATATTCTCAAGAGGATGGTCTTTTGTCCAACGATGTGTAGAGGGTTGATGTTGGTATACATTGTGCAGATTTTGAGGATTCAAATGGCTTGTGAATGATTCCGTGACATCAGGTGCAGCAGATTCATTAGCAAACAGGTTAAAGAACGCATTTGGATCAAAACCTGCAGGTGGGGGTACTTCATTAAGAACATCATCAGCTGGTTCAGCGTCATTGGATGCAGTTTGTTCAACTGTTGTAGTAGAGTCAATCGGTGGTGCTTCATCAACAGTAGTTGTTGTAGCAGTGTATGGTATAAGAGTAGTATCGGGTAGAGCGGAAACATCGGATACACCTGGAGCACGTTCATCAATATCGTCACTGAACAGTGGAGCAAATAGTCTTTCCATTTGTTGACGTGTAAGCTGAGGGCTTGGCTCAGCTGATGATGGAGTTTGAGGGAAGTTTAGACGGTTGTGACCGGGTTCCAAGTCGTTATGCTCGAAGCCATTTCAGTAAGCTCATCAAAATTAGCATGAATCGTTTCCATAACCTGCTTTGTACGACGATTCCAGATCCGGTAACCTTTAGAATTATCACAGTATCCAATAAAAACTCCAATGTCATCTTTGGCTTTGAGCTTTCCAAAGTCATCACGATCATTATTTGGGTAGCAAAGAGATCCAAATACATGAAAGTGTTTGAGATTCGGTTTTCTATTGTG
This sequence comes from Chrysanthemum makinoi, assembly GCA_910596185.1. NCBI lineage: Eukaryota > Viridiplantae > Streptophyta > Magnoliopsida > Asterales > Asteraceae > Chrysanthemum > Chrysanthemum makinoi. Next base: position 211,307,332 of record OU343220.1, read on the forward strand.
GATAAGCTCAAACGGTGTTTTGTTGTGGCGTTTTGTAATCATTGAACGATTCTGAGTGTAGCATGCAGTTGAGACAAATTTCAGCCCATAAGTAATCTGGAAGTTTAGCATTGATTAACATCGTTCTGGCAGCTTCCACTAACGTACGGTTTCGTCTTTCAACAACGCCGTTTTGTTATGGGGTACGTGCTATGGATGTTTGATGCTCAATTCCTACTTTCTCATAATATTCCTGAAGAGTTTGATTCACAAATTCAGTTCCTTTTTCTGTTCGAATTTGTCGGCGGTGTTCGAGTGAATTTGAATTTTCATGAGAAAGGTGATGATCATCTGTGGAGCTTGGTCTTTACTTCAAAGAAAATAAACCCAAGTCCATCTTGAGTAGTCATCAACAACTACCAAGATGTAGCATTTGCCATTAATTGTCTGCACGCGCATCGGGTTACACAAATCCATGTGAAGAAGATGAAGCACATGCTGAGAGCTGTGTTCCACCTTTGAGGGAAAATGAGCACGAGTGCTTTTTCCTTGTTCACAAGCTGAACATAGGTGATCTTTAGAATACCGGAATCTTGGGAGACCTTCAACAAGTTTGTGTCGAGCAAGGTTGGTGATGGTTTGAAAGTTTAGATGTGAGAGACGACGGTGCCATAGCCAAAGATTTTGTAGATGTAGCCTTTGAGAGTAGACAAATGGGAGATGAAGCAACCATGTCTTGCATTGAGATTGTGTAAAGACTATAATTGCGAGAGCCAGACATAAGATCGTTTCCTTGTAGATCACGAATGACACAAGTTTTCTCCCTAAAAGCAACTTCCAAATCTCCATCACAAAATTGACCGACTGAAAAGAGATTGTGATCGAGGCCTTCCACATAATAAACCCTGCTAATTTCAATGTTGCCATTGATATAATCTCCGTAGCCCATGATAGATGCGAAGTGATCATTCCCGAATCTAACAGTGCCAATGAACTTTGCAATAAAGTTTGATAACAGTTTAAGGTTGCCTGTCATGTGTCGGGAACATCCGCTATCAACAATCCAAAGGATGATCTGTATCACCTACATTACACACAGACGACACAGATGGAATAGAAGTAGATGTGGAACTCAAGATGTTAGAGGGTTCCTCGCATTATAGTAGAAATACACACATCAATGATTTTAGGCATCCATTTAAATCCTAGTGTATTATGTATCCATTTCTGCCATCTCCAACTAGTCTTAGCTTTAGTCTTAGTGAATGAACTAGGTGGTACTACAGTCCTTGGAGGTGATACTGGAACTACAGGGAAATCAATGCGTTTCTTAGAATCTAAGGAGGGCGGTTTACCAAGCACAGACTTAGTAGCATTAGTGGGTCTAGAGGTATTCCGATTCTTAGGATTCTGATGAGTGCTTATTCACTCATCATTTTAGGTCAAATCTGAACTGCAAAACATCTAAAAACACTCCGAAATGCATCAAAATACTGAAAATATCTCAAAATTGTGTTTTATATGTTTCAGATGCAAAATTATCAACAACAAATGAAAAATGAGCAAAGTTTGCATAATTGGCAGTTTCAGGCCCCCAACTTTTTAAAATGGCAACTTTAGTCCCTGGAATTTCAAAGATTGACAGAATTTACCCCTGGACATTTTAAATTGGAAAATTACATTTTTAGTCCTTTGGTAATTCTAACTTGTCAAATTTGGTCATTTTGATAAATTTTGGAAAATTTACAAGTTTAGTCCATCAAGTTTCAGATTTGGCAAATATGGTCCTTGGAATTTTAGAGATTGTCAAGATTGGTCCTTGGAAAGCATTTTCAGAATTTACATTCATGGACCCGGATTTTCGAATATGCACAAATGGTCCCTAAGCTACTAATTGGGTTTAAAATCAATCCTAAACCCATTTAACAACCCAAGCCCAATCCCCTTACCCAATCCAATACCCGTTTACCCTTACCCAACCCGGTCAACATATATTAACCCTATCCCTCCCTGTCTTCCCCATTCCTTTCCGCCAAGCAGAGAAGCCAAGAAAACCTAGATTCCCTAACTGCTCTTTTTCCTTCTCCCCAAACACTCAACCCCTCCCTTCTCTCTATTACCCAGCTGCACCTTTACCCAAACCCACCTTAATCTCTTTTAACCGGATTCACCCAACTCCCAAACCCACTATCTTATTCCACCTTCCCCAAGACTTGCCACCATGGCAATCCCAGCTTCAAAAAGACCTCATGGATGGCTTAGATGAGCTCAATATGGTACCTAACTTATTGGACGGTTGGATTTACTTCAAGAAAGCACAAGGATGGATTTCTCTCACAAAGCAAGCACAAGATGAAGACCAGTAGTTAGTATAAATACATGTTGTAGCCAGGTATAATGGCCCTTTTTCTTAGTTTTAAAAATCAGTTTATGTTTTTAAGTTCTATTGTAATGTTTCCTTTTAATCAATGAAAGCTTTTTTTTAAACTGTTACAGTCTTTTAGTGCTCATTTAGTAGAATTTTAGATTTCCAAAGTATAGTTACTGAGTTGCATTATAGTTTTTATTGAAAGAAATTCCAAGTTCCAAGTTTTTTTTGTAAGAGTCTCAAGTATTTGTACCAGTTCAGGGGTGTTTGGTTTAAGTTAAAACTGGGGTCAAAACCCATTTTTACCCGTTTGACACTGTCAAGTCAAAGTTGTTTTAGGAATTTGAGTTAAGTTTCATGATTGGAAAATAATTAATGTAGTTTAACTAAGTTTTTGAGTCTCATCTGTTTCAAGAAAAAAAAAAGAGAGAAATGAGTTTCTTCAATTTTGAATAGCCTAAGTTAAATTTTGGTCAAGTAAAAATTATAAAAAAGTTAGAAATCACAAGTTCATTAGCTTAAGTCACTTCTGTCAAAAGGAGAAAATCCACAAAATTGTTTTACTAGGTCTGCAAGTGGGTTAAAGTGGGTAGGTTTGTTAAAATACTGTCTCCGTGCAGCTTTTCTCTCTTGTTTCTCGCTTATTTATAAGCTGAAACAAATTTATTCAGAAATCACTTGGGGCAAAAGGTAGCATGGTTGGTGAACTCAAGGTAGCCAAAAGCTCGGGATCTGCTTTTTTTTCAGCTTATCTCAAATAAGCTCTAAACAGACACTCGAGGGTACTTTGTTTTGACCTGCAAGCTACTTGCAGGTCACCCTTTTGTCTTTTTTTTGCTTATCAGTGCTTATCATCTTCTTATTAGACTTAATCTAGAGTAGTTAGTAGCCTAGGATTTAGCTTTTTAGACTTCCCTTAATGCTTGTTAGGATAGATTTAGTGCTTATCTTTACTTAAGATTTCCTAGCTTATTCTCATTTGCCCACTGATTTTCCATCCTTTGTAGCTTATTGATTCAATTGCAGTTAGCTCACTTTAAATTTGAATTGCTTATTAATATTTGCCCTTTGTTTTGCTGATCAAACTGTTTGTTGAGCATACTTGTTTGCATATTATGCCTAAAGGAGTGTTTGGTAGTTTGTTATTAAAGGTGTTTGTTTGATCCTTGTTAAAATCATTTTTCTTATAAGCTGTTTATACAGCTTATTGAGAGTTTGAAAACATAAGTCTTGCAAAAGTTCCTCATTTTGTTAGAATCTTCAAATTTGAAAAGCAACTTAAACATAGTTAGGCCAAATGCTTAGTTGAATCATGAAAAAGGAGTGTTTGTTTGTTAATAATTGCTCGCTGTTGAGATAAGCTGCTTCTAACAGCTTATTTCAGGCTTTTCATTCAAAAAGTTTTCACAAAAATCATTAATTTGGATTGTCACTTTGAAGTTTGATAAGAAAAAGTTGAAAAAAAAAATAAGTTTGCAAAAAGTGAAGGAGCCCAGATTCGAACCTGGGTCTCCTCACTCAGAAACCAACGCCTCAACACAACACAACACAACCAACTGCCCTTGGGACTTGTCTCGTTAGATTTCTGCACAATTAACCTTATAAGGACACTTAGGTAGTTTGTATGTTAAGCTCTTTTGAGCTTATTTCTAGCTTATTTTCTAAAGCAACACCCAAGTTTTTAATTTTTTTTAGAATCAGTAACATCTCAAGTACTTTTAGTGAAATTTTCAGATTTTTCTTAATTAGTTTAGTATTTTTAATAATTTAATTAGTGTTTAATAGATTTTAATTCGTAGAAATTATTTTAAAAGTCAAAAAATATTCCGCTTTTTCCTAAAATTATTTTTAGTCAAATAGATCGTAGGAAAATTGATTTCACACCCGTAGCCCTTAAATTTCAAAATTTTTACGTTTATGGCTCGGGTTGTTTCCCGGTTTTTACGTTTTTACGTTTTAGCACCCTAGGACTTAGTGTAGCTTCGTTTTATTGTTTCTTAGGCTTATTAGTAGTCTATTTAGTGTTTACTTTGTTTTACATGCTTTATTTTCATTTCCGTTCTTTATTTTGTAGAATACGTAATCCAAAATCCAAAATTTGTTAAACCAATTCAAGTCCTAATCACGAAACTCATCGACACCGTCAATTTCACACCTCGTTGGGATACGACCCGGGGAAATCACTTCCCGGTATCACTTTTATCACACCCGTGAGATTTGGCACGTTAACCCTTTTCCTAAAAGGTTGATTTGTCGAGTTTTACGGTTAATTTGATATTGTTGATATTTGTGTTTTTCTCACACTCACTTTTAAACGAATCAAATTTTGGCGCCGCTGCCGGGGAGGTGTGTTGCGACAATATCGTGAAGTTTTTGCGATTTGTGACTTGAAGAACCTTTCTCGTGAAGTTACCATTTTTCATAAAATCCAAAACCAAAAATATTCTTCTCATTCCTCTTATCCGTATGATTCTATTTCTCTTACCCTCTCGTACTGTTTGATTCTACTCTTCTTTGACCTCAAAACCGTTTAATTCTATCTCTTTAACCCTCTATATGTTTAATTCTAATGACGACGATCATCTTCGGTGTATGGGAAAAGATCAACATCATTGTCACAAGTGCGTGTGTGAGCGGTGCGGAAGGCCTAGTTCAAGCGAATTTTGCAATTTGTGCGAATTATCCATAAAAAATTCTTTTCAAGGTTATTTTGACCACCCGCCACAACCCGAAATACGTTCTAATGTTGACAAACCCGTTCAAACGTCGGAGCTACCTCAAGCACCCACCGAGGGTTACGAGGACGATTTCTTTGAATTTAGAGCCCGTAATCTAATCGAGCAAATTCAAGCCGATGAAAAAGGTCGAATTAGAATTAATTACGATGAACCCGTTCAAACACCGGAGACCATAACGGAAGTGGTGGAACTTGCTAGCTCTAAGAGCACACCACTTGTCCCAACTCCGGAATCTTCAAAACGTTTTACCGACGATTTCTTTAGGGCCAGAAATGAGATGATTCAAAACTTCTTAATTGAACTTCGTCATGATTCAACTTCGGGAAATACCGCTTTATGTGATGTTGTTGAACCCTCGATTCCTATTCCCGAGCCCGAAATATCTTCGTTTGATCAAAGTTATTGCTACGGTTGTGGAGACTTGTTACCACAAGGTTTTCGTTGTTACAAATGTATGTGCGAGTGGTGTGGAAACTATCTTGTCAATGGATGTTGTTCGATTTGTGCCGAGAATTCATTCGCTTATGATTCTAACCCAAACTCTTTCAGTTATCCTCAAAACAATTTCAATTACCCTCCACAAAATTCATACGAACCAGAACCGTATTTTCATCATTTCAATGATCAAACGTCATTTCAAAATTTCTCTCCCCAATACCCTCATTGTGCTAAGTGTGGGGGTCCTCATGATGATTATCAATGTCACTCGTGGACTTCCGAATTTGACAACATCCAACCCTCACAGTTTCCCGTCATCGATCAATTTCCTCGTATAATTCTTGAAGAACTTTCCGAGGAACAAGCTGCTCGCAACGAAAGATTACTAGCCGATGAGCGAGCAGCTCAAAAGCTTCTCCTCTTTAACGAAGCTTGCCGTCTCGATGACGAGGATGAGGAAGATTGGGAGATGACAAAGGACAGGGTGCATATTTCAAGCCCACAAAGTACCGCACATGTCCACTCTCCGCCCTTATCTTGCCTATCTACCTTAGAACCTTCGGATAACCTTTTAATGGGGGACGAAAATCTTAGCACTATTCTGGAAACGGAACCGTCTTGTGTTGAGAACCTTGTTCCAACCCCAAGTGAGTCCGAGGTTATCTCCGGTAATATGTTTGATGAGCCTCTTGATGATGATTCTTCTCCTCCTCTTGACATCCCAAACGATCATGTCGAGATGTTCTCCGATTCTGACAACGATTGTACTTCGTTTGACGATTCTTTATCTTATGGAGACATCGATTATGTCGAGGACTTTCCTTTTGAGCTAGTTAGCTTAGAGGAGGTGAGAGATTCTCGATGATCTGAAATTGAGGACGAGATTCTCCGTGAAAAATTGTTCAATGTAAATCTCCTCGTTTCTAAGATCGAATCATTATGTGCTAAACCAGCTTCATCTCCTATCCCCGTTGTGGATAGTGTCTATATCTTGGAAAAGCCCGAACCATTTTCTGAACTTGAGGCTTTGTCCAATGATTCTCTTCCGGAATTTGAAGTATTCCACTTTGATGACTTTCATACTGAAAAAGAGAGTAGTGGCATTCCCACTTTTCATCTTTCTCTTCCTGAGTATGAGTCATCCACATTTGAATTGCTTCCTCCTTCCGAAAGGAGTAGGTTTTTCCATGAGGAGTTCGCCGGTGAACTCGCTCACGTCAATCCTCTTCCTCTGAGAATTGAGGATGAGCTTTTTGAGCAAAATGCTCCACACCTTCTTTCATCCATGAGTAACTCGTCTACCATTGAGGATTTTACCATGGTTGATACTTGTGTTTCATTCCTCTCCGAGGACAAAGTTTTCAAACCTGGTATCTTACCTTTCAAAGGAGTTCACTCTCAGGATTTTCAAAAGTCCAACACGGATGTTGTGACTTCTCTTGTGGTGGATAAGATTTCTGAACATTCCGTTAATGTTCATCAATCTAATCTTTTGCCCACCTGTTGTCAAGAAATTGACACTTTACTTTCTCATCCCGTGACTTCTCCATGTCTTAACTCCTACGGGAGTGAAGATACCATTTTTGACCCCGGCATTTCTCTTTCTCTTGAGCCGGTTGCATCTCATCGGAGTGGAACTTTCAACACATTCAATATTTATCCAAACCACTTGAATGAAAGTCCGATGGAGATTTTCTCTTCCACTTGCTCCCCCATGGACCAATGAATTCGGGGTCGAGTCAAGCTAGCGACTCGGGAATCAAAAACAGTAGCACACTATATGGGTTTTCACCCATATTTCTGATTTCTTTCTACTTTCTACCACCCTAGTGTGGGGGAGTTGCCCCCCGCTGTTGTATATAAGTTTTCAAAAAAAAAAAAAAAAAAATCAAATAATGGCCGTAGTATTTCCCTTTTACGTTCTATGTTTCGGCATAACCGCCGGTACTTTGAATATTGAGGGCAATATTCATTTCTAGTGTGGGGGGGAATTTTCACGAATTTTATCATGTAAATATACCGCCCAATTCCCCCATTTTTGGCCAAATTTTTTTTTATGGTTATCAGTACGCCATGTCTTATAAACAAAAGGATTGGCTAATCCAGGAGCAAACGGCTCTTGGTAAAGATTTATCAAATCCGTTGACGGCTTGCAATTTGCCCAAAATTGTATGGTGTTCAGCTCACCATATCTTTAATTAGTGAAGAGTTGGCTAGCCCGCAAGTTTATGGCTTGTGGTAAAGGCAGTTGGAAAACCATAATTGGTAATCGACTCACCAAAGATAATATTGATAATTTATCTAAGAGTTGGCTAGTCCAGAGCAAACGGCTTCTGGTAAAGACAAATCAAAACCGTTGAAAGCTGGTGGTTTGCTCAAAATCATATGGTTATCAGTGTACCATAGTTCTTACTTGAACTAAAACATTTGGCTACTCCAGAAGTAATGGCTTTTGGTAAAGAGATTCAAATCCATTAAGTTTTCTCAAAAGATTGCTAGGGACTAGCAATGTTTTAGTGTGGGGGATTTGATGAGTGCTTATTCACTCATCATTTTAGGTCAAATCTGAACTGCAAAACATCTAAAAACACTCCGAAATGCATCAAAATACTGAAAATATCTCAAAATTGTGTTTTATATGTTTCAGATGCAAAATTATCAACAACAAATGAAAAATGAGCAAAGTTTGCATAATTGGCAGTTTCAGTCCCCCAACTTTTTAAAATGGCAACTTTAGTCCCTGGAATTTCAAAGATTGACAGAATTTACCCCTGGACATTTTAAATTGGAAAATTACATTTTTAGTCCTTTGGTAATTCTAACTTGTCAAATTTGGTCATTTTGATAAATTTTGGAAAATTTACAAGTTTAGTCCATCAAGTTTCAGATTTCGCAAATATGGTCCTTGGGATTTTAGAGATTGTCAAGATTGGTCCTTGGAAAGCATTTTCAGAATTTACATTCGTGGACCCTGGATTTTCAAAATATGCACAAATGGTCCCTAAGCTACTAATTGGGTTTAAAATCAATCCTAAACCCATTTAACAACCCAAGCCCAATCCCCTTACCCAATCCAATACCCGTTTACCCTTACCCAACCCGGTCAACATATATTAACCCTATCCCTCCCTGTCTTCCCCATTCCTTTCCCGCCCAAGCAGAGAAGCCAAGAAAACCTAGATTCCCTAACTGCTCTTTTTCCTTCTCCCCAAACACTCAACCCCTCCCTTCTCTCTATTACCCAGCTGCACCTTTACCCAAACCCACCTTAATCTCTTTTAACCGGATTCACCCAACTCCCAAACCCACTATCTTATTCCACCTTCCCCAAGACTTGCCACCATGGCAATCCCAGCTTCAAAATGACCTCATGGATGGCTTAGATGAGCTCAATATGGTACCTAACTTATTGGACGGTTGGATTTACTTCAAGAAAGCACAAGGATGGATTTCTCTCACAAAGCAAGCACAAGATGAAGACCAGTAGTTAGTATAAATACATGTTGTAGCCAGTGTATAATGGCACCCCCTTTTTCTTAGTTTTAAAAATCAGTTTATGTTTTTAAGTTCTATTGTAATGTTTCCTTTTAATCAATGAAAGCTTTTATTTAAACTGTTACAGTCTTTTAGTGCTCATTTAGTAGAATTTTAGATTTCCAAAGTATAGTTACTGAGTTGCATTATAGTTTTTATTGAAAGAAATTCCAAGTTCCAAGTTTTTTTTGTAAGAGTCTCAAGTATTTGTACCAGTTCAGGGGTGTTTGGTTTAAGTTAAAGCTGGGGTCAAAACCCATTTTTACCCGTTTGACCTGTCAAGTCAAAGTTGTTTTAGGAATTTGAGTTAAGTTTCATGATTGGAAAATAATTAATGTAGTTTAACTAAGTTTTTGAGTCTCATCTGTTTCAAGAAAAAAAAAAGAGAGAAATGAGTTTCTTCAATTTTTGAATAGCAGCTAAGTTAAATTTTGGTCAAGTAAAAATTATAAAAAAGTTAGAAATCACAAGTTCATTAGCTTAAGTCACTTCTGTCAAAAGGAGAAAATCCACAAAATTGTTTTACTAGGTCTGCAAGTGGGTTAAAGTGGGTAGGTTTGTTAAAATACTGTTCTGTGCAGCTTTTCTCTACTGTTTCTCAGCTTATTTATAAGCTGAAAACAGCTTATTCAGGAAATCACTTGGGGGCAAAAGGTAGCATGGTTGGTGAACTCAAGGTAGCCAAAAGCTCAGGATCTGTCTCTTTTTCCAGCTTATCTCAAATAAGCTCTAAACAGACACTCCAGGGTACTGTTTTGCAGCCTGCAACTGCAGCTTGCAGGTCACCCTTTTGTCTTTTTTTTGCTTATCAGTGCTTATCATCTTCTTATTAGACTTAATCTAGAGTAGTTAGTAGCCTAGGATTTAGCTTTTTAGACTTCCCTTAATGCTTGTTAGGATAGATTTAGTGCTTATCTTTACTTAAGATTTCCTAGCTTATTCTCATTTGCCCACTGATTTTCCATCCTTTGTAGCTTATTGATTCAATTGCAGTTAGCTCACTTTAAATTTGAATTGCTTATTAATATTTGCCCTTTGTTTTGCTGATCAAACTGTTTGTTGAGCATACTGTTTGCATATTACTGCCTAAAGGAGTGTTTGGTAGTTTGTTATTAAAGGTGTTTGTTTGATCACTGTTAAAATCATTTTCTTATAAGCTGTTTATACAGCTTATTGAGAGTTTGAAAACATAAGTCTTGCAAAAGTTCCTCATTTTGTTAGAATCTTCAAATTTGAAAAGCAACTTAAACATAGTTAGGCCAAATGCTTAGTTGAATCATGAAAAAGGAGTGTTTGTTTGTTAATAATTGCTCACTGTTGAGATAAGTTGCTTCTAACAGCTTATTTCAGGCTTTTCATTCAAAAAGTTTTCACAAAAATCATTAATTTGGATTGTCACTTTAAGGTTTGATAAGAAAAAGTTGAAAAAAAAAATAAGTTTGCAAAAAGTGAAGGAGCCCAGATTCGAACCTGGGTCTCCTCACTCAGAAACCAACGCCTCAACACAACACAACACAACCAACTGCCCTTGGGACTTGTCTCGTTAGATTTCTGCACAATTAACCTTATAAGGACACTTAGGTAGTTTGTATGTTAAGCTCTTTTGAGCTTATTTCTAGCTTATTTTCTAAAGCAACACCCAAGTTCTTAATTTTTTTTAGAATCAGTAACATCTCAAGTACTTTTAGTGAAATTTTCAGATTTTTCTTAATTAGTTTAGTATTTTTAATAATTTAATTAGTGTTTAATAGATTTTAATTCATAGAAATTATTTTAAAAGTCAAAAAAATATTCCGCTTTTTCCTAAAATTATTTTTAGTCAAATAGATCGTAGGAAAATTGATTTCACACCCGTAGCCCTTAAATTTCAAAAATTTTACATTTATGGCTCGGGTTGTTTCCCGGTTTTTACGTTTTTACGTTTTAGCACCCTAGGACTTAGTGTAGCTTCGTTTTATTGTTTCTTAGGCTTAGTAGTAGTCTATTTAGTGTTTACTTTGTTTTACATGCTTTATTTTCATTTCCGTTCTTTATTTTGTAGAATACGTAATCCAAAATCCAAAATTTGTTAAACCAATTCAAGTCCTAATCACGAAACTCATCGACACCGTCAATTTCACACCTCGTTGGGATACGACCCGGGGAAATCACTTCCCGGTATCACTTTTATCACACCCGTGAGATTTGGCACGTTAACCCTTTTCCTAAAAGGTTGATTTGTCGAGTTTTACGGTTAATTTGATATTGTTGATATTTGTGTTTTTCTCACACTCACTTTTAAACGAATCAGATTCCTTAAACGAGACAGATAGCTCTAGCAACACATTTGTCATGACAATCAGAAAGCATACTTTTACGACAAATAACACAAGAAGCATCAGACTGAATATCAAAAGTACTTAAAGGTTTAGCATTCGTTACAACACTTTTTCCATTACATTTGTCAGACGCAATATCTAAATTGGGTGCAACTAGAGTCTTATTCAAAGTCCTAGGGTGTTCTTCTACTTTAGCATTCTTTATTGTTCTTTTCTAAGGTCGCAACTTCCTATTCTTCCTTGTATTGCTCCTAGGCTGTGAAGTGCGGACGTTGGGAAAAGAGGCAACTATTCCTATTTCAGTAGAGGAAAGCACATTAGTAACTTGTGTTTTGTCAGTAGGCAATCTGGGTTCACGTTTACTAAGTGTTACAGGTGCAATTCTTTTAATGATGCTAGGCTGAACTTGTTCATACTTTCCTAACATTTCCCGTAACTTAATGATAGTGTGCACCAAATCTTGATTTTTAGAACGAAGATTTCCAGCAAAATTCATGACTTCTTTAGTGTGTGCAAGATAATGATAAAGTCCTTTTGATGCTTCATCACGAGTCTGTTTGAGTAAATCAAATATGACACCATATTCCTGTTTAACTTTTGCAAGTTCATGTTCATATTTTGAGATTTGACACTTAAAAGACACGTTTAGATCATCCAGTTCCTCAAGTTTTGGATTAAGATTTTTTTCATGCAACTTGGCGATTTTGTTTTGAAAATCAAGTTGTTGATCGTGAATATCTTTTTGACACCAATTAAGACGACGTTTTGCATATGAAAGTTCATTTAATAATCGTTCACTTTCAACTTTTAAAGACTCGATTTGAAGCACATTATCAGTATTCACAACAATTTCAACAGAATCAACAATATCAGCAGAGATATAATCAGATGCATATGCAACAGATTGTAATAACACAACATTATGGATATCAGCACAGATAACATCTTCCAAGAGTCGATCAACATCTTTTCTCAATAGTTTCTTTTTACGTTTAGTATTTGAAATCGATGTTTCTGTTTTCTCGAAAACTTTTTTCATGAGACCAAGTTCCTTGTGAAAATCCCTTTCCCAATATAGTGCACAAGTTTTCAAACTTTGACATGGGGTAAAATTTTTTGCTGAAGAATATCTCTATGTTCTCGCGCCATTGGCGATTGAAAATATTGAACTTTTATTTCAGAATGAAATTCAATCTCACGTTCCAAAATTTTCAGGTCAGATAAGAAAGTGTCAAAATATTTGATAACGCGACAACTTTCGGCTTTAGCTGTTACTTCACTAAGTGAAGGTAAAGGACCATTAATTTGTGCACCACTGTGTTGGGGACTAACTTCAGAAACTGGTGTGATGACCAAAGGTTTGTTAGAAGTATCTTGTTCGTGACAAAGGTTACGGCTTTTGAATAGTTAAATGGTTTGTTATAAACGACATTTTCCATTTTTGACCGACTCTCGTCATCAGCATCTAATTCCTCCATGCGATTATATTCAACAACAGACATAATTGAATCATCAATTCTATGTTCAGCACTGTAAACTTCAGGATTTGGTTTGAATGCTCTGTGTGAAAACTTAGGTTTGTAATCAGCAAGATTCAGTCCATATCCATTTAGATTTGGTTTGAAAGAAAACTTTTGAATCGTTGTGATTGATTCACCATGTTTATAAACAACAGTTTTAAACTCTTTGATTTTGTTTTGTAAGTCGACAATTTCTTCAAGATAGTCATCTATTCGTTTCGTTGAATGATTTTTGTACTCAAAGAACTGTTTTTGACAAGTTAACAACTCAGCCTTGGCTTTTTGAGTTTCCAAAGTAAGAGCGTTAATTTGTTGTTTATGTTCATGTTTCATTTGTTCTATTTGAGACAACAAAGCATTCTTCTAAGCGGCTAGATCACGAATCTGTCGTTCCAAAGATTTTTCGTTTTGATGTGATTTGGCAAAAGCGGCTTCAAAACCTTTTTCACGATTTTCTTGTGTTTTGAAAAAGTTGATTTGTCGAATTAAGCATTCATTATCCCTAATTAACAGTGCATTTTTCTCTTTTAATTTCGTACAAATTTCCAAACGAGATTCTTGGTCTTTAATTAAGGTCAAGAGCTCAATTTCTCTATTAGACAAAAGCTCATCTTGTTCAACGTTAGTCTCCACATGATCATTATTTAGATCCTCAAATATAACCACGGAGTCAACTTGATTATCAATATTAACCATAAGGTCATCTTGATCATCAAATATTACCACGGGATCTATTTGATAATCATCGGAATGAGATGTGGATGGCTCATGTTGAACACTCTGATCCTTGTCGAATGGAGAAATTGGCGGAGATATCAGATCAGTAATGAGTATATTTTATTCCGGTACCTGAGACAAGCCATCAGTGTCATACATTGGGCCTGTGTCACTCATGTGTAGAGCTTGCATATGTGCCATCAACATTACGGCTGCATTAGCCTGCAAGTCCTCCATATCATCATCAGAATCTGCATCGCCATAAAGCTCGTTCCTTGTTAGTAAGAGTGCCACCAGCTTCATCTTTGAGAGCCAAGAGCAAAGCCTCTTTGTGATAAGCACTGCCTCTTGTCCTCAGCTTAGGACATGCATTAGCCAGATGACCCTTCTCATTACAGTTATAACAACGAAGACCATTAACCCCATTCTGAGCATTCCCCTGTTCAACCACTGTAGGTCTCTATTGTTGTGGAGCACCTATGTTATTCCTGCCCATAGTATTAAACCCTTGACCACCTCCTATCTGATGACCATAACCACGATTCTGAACTTCAACGCGTCCATTGTTCACAATAGCCTGATTCCTAGTATTTGATGAGGAACAAATGCGATTGTTGGATCTGTTTGTATACCGGCCGAAGGCTTTAGCAATCATAGCAAATCCTTGTTGCAATTCATCAAAAGCATCTGAGTCCTCATCAGCTGCTTCACTGTAAAGTGCTTGAGCATTGTTGTTGTTGTATGGAACCAATTGAGTTTGTTGAGATTGTTGTTGTGACGGATCATATGGTGTGATGGTTGCAGTTGGTTGAGGAGGAAAACTAGTTTGAGCCCACAAAGCAAGTTGTTGATTGTCCGGGAGTGACTATGGAGCCGGGAGTCCACGGATAGCCCTTTCTTTGTCAACTTCTTTTTGGTGAGGCTTCAAATAGTCGTACAACAATCTGTATGAAGCATGATGAAGATTTTTAGCTTGACGGAGAAAAATGACATACTTCTCCCATTCCGGACCAAAACTACTTAGGAACTTAGTGTTGACAGCAATTCGTGGCATGATGATATTGTGTTTGTCCAAATCATTGATGATGTCTGAAAAGCGATGATGATATGACTCTAATGTCTCTCCTTGTTCAATCATGAAGTGTTCATAAGCCAAGTATATTTTGGATTCCATGTCTTCCTGATTGAGTGCTGTGCCTTCCATAAGAAGATGAATATGTTCCCACATTGCTTTAGCAGTCTTTTGAGCATCAACACTTCGAAGGATCGGATTGTGTAATCCCAGAAGGATGTATTGCATTGCTAGTTCATCGGCTTCAAAATGTAGAAGTTCATCACTGTGAGGTGCTGAGACAGTTGCAATATTGGTGACAACATCTCTTGGTGGATTGGCAGTTGGATCTGCGGGTGTGACAATAGTAGGCATCTGAAATGGACCTTCCATAATGACCTTCTTTAAGAACTTTCCATGTGGCTTCTTTAGATCACAAAACCTAAAGAACCTTATCACCCATTGATCATAATTCCCGTGAGTGAGCATTGGAGGTCTATCAAGTGAGCCAGCTTCATGTATTGATTGTTGGCTACTTAAGGCTTCACACATCTTGCCAAATGGATGGATGTTGATTGTATAAGTTTGTGTAAGGTTGTAATTGAAGACTAGATGGTGGTTGAACCATTTGTGGTGGAATTGCACCAATTTGTGGAGTATGTTGTTGATTGAATTGTTGTTGATAAATTTGTTGTTGATGATTAAATTGTTGATGTTGTGGACTTAGTTGTTGTTGTTGTTGTTGTTGATTATAAGTGTAAGGAAAGTAGTTAGAGTAAGGTGGTTGTGACATGTTGAAAACTTGTGTTGTTAAATGGATCTTTGTAGTCGAATAAACCGTTGTTGATGAAGTATCCTTAGGTGTAGAAATCACAGAAGAGCTAAGTACCACTTATGCGTAAAAACACCAAAGATACGCGTAACAGTAATAGTTACGCATAGGATTAGCTTACGCGTAAGAGATGAGAAACACTAAATTTATGCGTAAAAGTTAAGCGTAGAAAACTTAGGCGTAGGATTACCTTATGCGTAAGAAAAAGCTTAGGCGTAAGATGAATCTTATGCGTAAAAATTCTACGCGTAAGCTTAAGCTTATGCGTAATTTTTTGGGTTTTATCCCAACGATCTTTTACACTATCACAGTGCAAAAGATATCCAAAGTCGAAGTGTTTTCAGGCTTATCCAAGCAAGAAAAACACCGAGTAATCCACAAAACTGAAGATCAAACCAAGGAACAGTTATGCGTAAGTTTAGGGTTTTACTTACGCGTAGAAAATAGTCAAAAGTGATTTCTGCCAACCGATGTTTCCAAACCAGATTGTTGTGATGAGATAGCTTCAATATCACCAAAATAACACAAAAGTGTGAAACTTGATGATCCAAAGCTCAAAAACACGTTATGCGTAGAAAGAAACCCACGAATAAAACCAAGCTTGAAAACAATGATCCACGCATAAAGTTTGAAACTTTTTGCCTAAAACAGTTATTTTAACACCTTAAAACGTTGAAAGTACATGAATCTTGGATTGAAAAGTGAAAAAAAATAAGTTTTTAAGCGAACCAAAGTTTGAACCGTATGCTTTACGCGTAAGACCAAAAACTCACATCAAAAGCAATACGTTCACCCAACTATTTAGAGATTGATACCACTGTTAAATCACTTGAAACTCACTATTAATGGAATTGGTTTTAGTCCTTCAAAGGCACTCCTGCCTCCATGTGCCAAACGATTTCAATATACATAATGCACATGTTGAGGGGGAGCATTTATCCAAAAACAAGATGAGTATTTAAACCTGGCCACATTTTCTCCTATGTTTTCTAAACCTTATTAAATCACTTGAGATCCAAAATCTCAAAGGGTTTGATATTTTTGATCGGGGAAGAATTTGTGATTTAATAATGAAATTTGATAAAAGGAGATCGTTTTGATTCAATTGTGCAGGCTGCTCTCTCATATGTGCTAAACGCTTTTGAATCTTGAAGCACATATTGAGGGGGAGCATTTTAAAGGAAAATAAACTATCGAGGTGCAAATGCTTTTATGTGTTAACATAAAGTACCTTGATTGAGTTTTCAAATGGTTTTCTTAATGGTTTTTGTGATCGTGGATGTGCTTCAAAAGAACTCTTTCCTCTATTTGATAAAATGATTTCAAATATCCTATGCACATATTTAGGGGGAGAATTTACCAAGAAAATTAAATGGCTTTTTTTATGAAAATTGGGATCAAAGAAAATATTTCAAAGTCCTCTTGCCTCCATGTGCTAAACAATTTCTAAATCATATGCACATGTTAAGGGAGAGGTTTTCTAAATGATCAAAACTATTAAGGTACAAAATGCTTTGATCTCGTATCACAAGTACCTTGATTGTTTTTCCAAATGATTTTTCAATTGGTTTCAAGGAAGAATGAACTGTACCAAAAGACCGACCATTTCACTTTATGCATGGAGTTATAAGGATGGTGAGGTTAGGTATTAGTTCCCACGATCCGCCAGAACCGGAGGGATCTACCCAGGGACAATCCACTAGATAGTGTAGAGTCCTTAGGTATATTGAAAAAAGGAGAAAAATGAGAAATGGGAAGAGTGCCGACTGAGTCTGAGCTAGTACTGGAATAAACCCAACAAGGTTCTAGTTATGAAGTCTCGGTAAGCACTGAATGGGTTGAAGAATGAAAAAGAAATGAATGTGAAAAAGGGTGAAAAGAAATAGCCCTCCAATAATTCAACCTTAGGGCAGAAACCGGGTTCAATACATATGCTACTGGTGTTTACTAAGGTAACACTGGTATTGAAGACAAGACGTCATGGACCCAGTGACGCACTGCACCTAACTTCCCAAGCCACTCAAGTTCCTCTTAAAAGGGCTTGTTTCATTCTCACGGGGAACCGACATTATCTATCGACTCTCTCTTAGAGATTGTTGATATTGAAGAAGGAGACCCTCTCCCTAGTCTCCGGCATAGGAACCAAATGTGCACAATTGAGTCTAGAGCCAAGAGATCGTCCACAATATCTCATTAGGACACTAAATTCCTGAAAGCTTGCTATTTCACACAATGTGGAAAGTAAGAATATATTAAGAGTCCTACGCATTATCCTTGTGGTATTGCCAGAACATCCGAGTGGTATGTAAAAGTATTCACAATGAAGATGTAAATCCTTCTGGATCCAACATCAAACAAGCTCTTGGTGGGTGACATGTGAAATCTTGCAAAAGATCAAGCTTGTGACAACTTGATAGAAACAATGGGGCGATTCAGTCTTGAATCAACCTTGGTCCAGGAAATGAATTGACGAATACTTTTGGAAAAACCATTCGATGTGCAAACCTTCTTTTCTCTAGCACGTCGAATGTGTACTTATGTTTTCAAACACAAAAAGTATCTCTGATTGAAAAAAAATACTTTTGGAAAAACCGTTCGATGTGCAAATTTTCTTTTCTCTAGCACGTCGAATGTGTACTCTTTTAAATACAAAAAGTATTTTTGATTGAAAATTGATCTTTCTCATAAAACCTTCGTCGTATTGCAAAACTCTTTCTTCTAAGCAATACACGATTGTGTTCAAATCAATTTTTCATCAATCAGTGAATCTCAATTCGCTGGTTCACTCACTCCGTGTCGTCTTCTTTGAGACGTTCCGGTTTGAGAACGGCTAGAACAGCTGCGAAACCCTGTCAAGGAGATTCTTTGGAATAATACCTGATCACAGGCAGTACTTGTACTGATCAACGGGGAACCGTGGGCCGTGTACCTCAATTCAGCGAAAGTGATCAAAGACACTTTCGTGTATTTTATTGCTAACTTTTGTTTGCAGGTACATTTGGACGGTTGCAGCTTATCAGAATTGAGGAGTCAATCCAAAGCCGCATGCTCATAGCATCCACACTTAATTTGAAGAAATCATGACAAGTGCTTATCTACATAACCTGGCTCAGATATTTTTATACTATGCTTCTACTACGCTGCTGCAAATATCTTGAACCAGTAAAAGCTTCCGCTACTCTGATGAAAAGATGTCATGATCCAGAAAGTGTGAGCATATCGGTCCGAAAGTCACAACTTCAGATGAAGGCAACACTTCAAAGGTTGATCCAGAGATTTGCTGTGGCTGATGATCTTAATGAAAGCTCAAAGATCATCAAATATGTGGATCAGTTAAAGGCCTCCACTAAAAGTACAAAATATAATCGGACTTTGAAGTATAACTGCTAAAGCACAAAATATGCGGAAGTTGAAGAATTAAAGCCTACGAGCTCAAGACTGAAGATTAAATAGAATGCTAGGATTCGAAATGTAAAACATGGGGTGACCTCCCTTAGGGGGAGATTTTTAGGAATTAGAAATTCCATAGTGAAGTGTCGGTCACCACATATATAATCTAGCATAAGTTAGCTCGTAGACATTACGTTATTTACTAGTAATTTAGTTAGTTATTTAGTTTAGTGCAACACCGTGGAGGACGAAAGGGTCTTTACCCACTGTATGCCTGATCCACAGTCCGAAGGAGGACGTTTAGTTTGTAACTATAAATACCCTCTACCTCCCAAGGTAGAGGGTTGGACCTTTCATTCTAATCTAACCTTTTCTCTTTTTTTTACTCTCTCTCTAGAAAGGCTCCCTCTCTTCACTTTCTCTCTCTAAACTCATATTAATCGAACCATATTTGTGATTGTTTGTGTGTTTGTGAAATCCAATATGTTACATGAAAGATAAAGAGTAAGAAACACATCACCACGACACAAGTATTTATAGTGGTTCGGCTACAAGAACACCTTCCTTGCCCTACTCCACTCCCTGAGTCACCTACTCGAGAGTTCGTAAACACTACACCAACTCCTTATGGCGGAGAAGCCTTCACAACATCGCTTAACCTTTTTCCGGTACAAAGCTAAATACCGAGTTCCTTCACACCAAGGCGAACCACACCTAACACAACGTCGCCTACCCTTTATACGGTGCTAGGCTAACCACCGAGTTCTTTCACACCAAGGAGAACTAATCCTATCACAACGTCGCCTACCCTTTATTAGGTACTAGGCTAAGCACCTAGTTCCATTACTATGGAGGAACTACTACCCTTCACAACACAACACCTAATATCAAGGAGATCCACTCCTTGTTACAACACCATCAAGGATATCACCATCCTTGGAAGTAAACAAATACTTATATGTATAACGATGCACCTCATCGATTATACGACCTAGGCATTCTTCCCAAATGCCACTTGATTTGATTCTTAGGCATCCTTCACTAATGCCTTTGACACAACGCTTGGCATCCTTCACTAATGCCTTCGTCTTGACACCTTTAGCATTTTTCACTAATGCTCTTGACACGGACGATAAGCACCTTTCACTAATGCTTTCATCTTGACACTTTCGGCATCCTTCACTAATGCCTTTAACCCAACATCTACGGAGGAAGAAAGAACTATCAACAAGAGAACCTTAGTTGTCTTGATGATGACCAATCATGGCAACTCATGGACTTGAGCTTGCTCGTCTTCAAGAAGTGGTGTTCTCGCCTTTAAGAGGAACCTAGAGAATCACACAAAAACAAAATACAAACTACATAGATCACTTGGATCTGAGGTCAGAGGGTTATAATACTTGAGGAAGTATGTGTGTAAATTGATGATTAGAAAGGAAGAAATGGCTCTCTATTTATAGAGGAAATTATCTACTGTTCCCCGGATCCCGCGGATCCCTCCCACAAGGGATCCAGCTAGCACAAAGCTAGGGATCCGTGGGACGCTCCTCTTTGCCCATGGGTATTTTTGGTTATGGGTTATGGGTTGATCCATGGTTTTCTTTCTAGATAAAATGTATCTCAAGGATACAATGAACTTGGTTAAGTGGTATATATAAAACCATGGGTTATGGGTCAATACCATTTGCTAGTTTTTACCCATTTAGTATATACTTGTTTTTACCCATTTTACTATATACTTATTTTTACCCATTTTAGTGTACTTAGTTTATGTATATGCTAACCCAATCTTTAAACACTAGTTGTTGTACATATGTATCTAAATCATAAAATCACTTATACTTTGTTTTAGTGTTTTATGTGAGAACGTAAGTGTGTTAGGAAACTATTGATTCAAACTATTTACGTATTCTATTTGTTTCGTTAAAATAATTTTACGTTTGTTATCGACAAAACATTAGAAGATCGTAAAATATAAATAAACGTTTTTACGGCTTATTTGTATTAACAATCTCCCCCTTTTTGTTGATGACAAAACATAAAATTATTTTAAGAAAAACTAAAATTCGTAGCAAATTTGAATTAGTATTTTTTACTTTCTTCTCCCCCTTTTTGTCGAAACAAAAAGTGTTAAAAGAAACTAACATAATTTTTATAAGAGAAATATGTAAAAGAAAATGTAAAGTGAGCAAGTGACGGGAATGGTACTCGTCTTAACTTCCCCTTGACGAGTCCATCCCTTTGGAAGGGCGTCAAAGACATAACGTAAAATAAACTAATTGTGTTTGCAAATATGTTTGCAAATGGTTCGCCTAAATGACGAAAACGTGCTCCCCCTTGAAGATTGCAAAGTTGCAATGGGGTGTCATGAAGTATAATCCAAAATTGGATTAAGTTTGCAAATGTTTTTGCAATATTGTTTGACACAAAGCTCCCCCTAGCTTTATGGTGTCAAAATCTTCATGTGCATTTTGAAAATCTACAAAGTAAGGGTTAAAAAACAAGAGTATAGTGCATAATTTCCTGCAAAAAAAACTCAAGTTAGTAGAAATTTGTCCTTCTGTACCACGGATCCCTACGGTTCCCTTCTTGGAGGGATCCGGCTAGGCATTTAGGAGGGATCCGGCTATCTGGTGACAGTTTCTTCAGCAATGAGAGTGTTTCAATCAATGCTAATGAAGATGTGAAGTAGTATATGATATAGCAAGCACAAAACACAAAGCACATAACAATTATGGCATATAGATATTCATTCAATAAAAACAAGAGATGATCAACCAAATTTCTAAAAACTAAGAGAATGAACTAGCCATACAAGTGCTACTAATGCTAATGAGTTACCCAAACTCAAGATTCAACGAAAAGCTTAATGATGATTTAGGATGATATAAGTTTCCTAAACATTCTAAGTTTGAGCTTGTGACTTATGATGCTCATTGTAGTTTAGGCTTGTTGACCTCTTCGAAACGTTTGAGGAGGTGATAAAACATGAAACTTTGCTCTTCACGTAGTTCATGTATCAACCTTTCAACATGTTTACAATGATAGCAATCCTTGTCATGGTTTTGAATTTCTTGAAGTGGAAGTTCAAGTGAAGTGGGTTGAGGATCTTCAAATGAAGAAGGAATTGGTGGAGGCTCATTAAGTGATGGCTCTACAATGTTTGAGGGTGGAGGTAAAGAAGCATCAAATTCCATGTGGTCGGGTGGCTGACTTCGATGTCTTCTCATAATCCAAAATGGACTATTGGGGGGAATGAGAGAGTTTGACATTGGATCAAGTGTTGATTCAATATTTTGGTTTTGTTGCCCAACCTTTTCAAGTGAATTTGTTAGTAGTGGTGGAAGGTGAGATGGCCAAGGAGGTAAGTCTTCTACATTGTGAGAATGTGGAGATGATTGTGAGGTGGCTCTAGGCACCAATGATGTTGGTTGAGTTGTGGACAGTATGTTTGGTTTGGTAGAGTTTGGTGATGAAATCCTAGTGGGAACAATTTTATTGGGGATTAGTTTGATTGGTTTCCTTGGTGTAGGAGAAATCCTAGCATTAGTGGACTTAACCGGAGATGATTCGGTTGAGGAAACTTCGTGTATGATCCTAGCAAGTTTCTTGGGTGGTTCTTGAGTGGATGAGTTAGCACTAAGAGCCTTTCTCATGATGCAATGACTAATGAAGATGTTTGTAATTGCTGATAATTGTGTTTGTGTTTGATGACTAAAGTGTTCTTAGCAATATGGCTTATAAAGGGAAGAGCATGGGAAGTGCATTTAAGATTTAAGCCACTAAGATTCTTAGAGATGTGATGATTACCATGCACAAGGTTGAAGTTCAGAGTTTCACTGATCTAGGAACTCATTTAAGATGAGATGGAGTGTTTGAGTTAGGAAGATGAGTTGAAATGATTTTTTTAGCAAGTTTTGACAAAAACTGTCACCCGGATCCCACGGTTCCCTCTCTTGAGGGATCCGTCTAGGTTAATCCTAGGGATCCGGCTCTCAGCAGTTATGACAGGTTAGAAATCATGTTTCTAAAAGCTAGATCCTATATTATTTTTGAGTGTTTCAGTCCTCCTAAGTTCCTAAGATGAGGGTACACTTGAATGATCAAGAGTAATGAGTGTTGTAGCAAATGATTGCTTTTTATGGAAAGAAAATGGGACTAGATGACTACCAATGGGTGTTCAAGGATAACACTAAGGATTTTAGTGATGTTAAGTCATAATAAATGATCCTAGAGATCAGATTTTAGCTTGAGGTGAAATTTGAAAAATCCTTAAAAATTACAAGAATTGAAAAACTAATTTTTGACCCACTTTGAGATAAAGATGACTAGAAACAATTTCCTAAAAATGTTCAATATGTCCACTTAAGTGTTTAGAAAGATGAGAAACAATTTGTGAGTATTGAAGCGGAAATATGGTGAGTTTAGATGCGTTTACAAATCAAGAGGCATTGTTGGAATCACTCCTAAACATTAATTCAAGTGTCAGTGATTCATATGTAATAGTTAGCTTAATATGGCTTTTATGTTAGTAATCATGCCAAGGCTTATGTAGAAAGCTCATGAGCCTTGGCCCAAGTCCAATAAGGAAAAGGATGGGAACTTAGAGTGTTGCCCTAGTTCCCTCCTATAAATACTCTTGTAAACCATCCTAGATGGTTGGTTGTTCAATTTTATCTTTCACTTGCACTCTACGCGTAACCTTTCTACACTTATACTTGTGTGTGTGTTTGGTTAGTTGTTCATCCGATATATCCTCTTCTCTATTTCTTCTGTTGTTGCTTGTGTTACTAATATGGGAACCTAACAGTGGTATCATTCGCCAAATAGTTGGGTGAACATACTTTGTTTTTTTTGAAGTTTTTGATCTTACGCGTAAACGAGCTTCTAACTTGTTCATGTTTAAAAACTGATTTTTAACACTTTTTAATCCAAGATTCTTGTCCTTTCAACGTTTTTAGGTGTTAAAATATCTGTTTTTGGCAAAAAGTTTCAAACTTTACGTGTGGATCCTTCTTTTTTAAGCTAGGTTTTTACGTGGGTTAAGTTCTACGCATAACGTGTTTACACGCTTTGGATCATCAAGTTTCACACTTTTGTGTTATCTTAGTGATATTGAAGCTATTTCATCACAAAAATCTGGTTTGGAAACATCAGTTGGCAAAAATCACTTTTGGCTATTTTTTACGCGTAAGTGAAACCCTAATCTTACGCGTAACTGTTCCTTGGTTTGACCTTCAGTTTCGTGGATTACTCAGTGTTTTTCTTACTTGGATAAGCCTGAAAACACTTCAACTTTGGATATCTCTTGCACTGTGATAGTGTAAAAGGTCTTTTGGGTAAAATCCTAAAATTACGCATAAGCTTAAGCTTACGCGTAGATCTCCTTACGCATAAGATTCATCTTACGCCTAAGCTTTGTCTTACGCATAAGTTAATCCTACGCCTAAGTTTTCTACGCTTAACTTTCTGTTTACGCATAACTTTAGTGTTTTTTCTCATTCCTTACGCGTAAGCTAATCCTACGCGTAACTATTCTTCATTACGCGTATCTTTGGTGTTTTTACGATTAATTGGTACTTTGCTTTTCTGTGATTTCTACGCCTACGGATACTTCATCAACAACGGTTCATTCGACTACAAAGATCCATTTAACAACACAAGTTTTCAACATGTCACAACCACCATACTCTAGCTATTTTCCTTACACTTATAATCAACAACAACAACAACTAAGTCCACAACATCAACAATTTAATCATCAACAACAAATTTATCAACAACAATTTGATCAACAACATACTCCACAACTTGGTGCAATTCCACCACAAATAGTTCAACCACCACCTAGTCTTCAAGTACAACCTTACACAAACTTCTACAATCAACATCCATCCAGGAGTACTATGAAGGAACCAACATGGTTTGGCAAGATGTGTGAAGCCTTCAGTAGCCAACAATCAATTCAGGAAGCTGGCTCACTTGATAGACCTCCAATGCTCACTCACGGAAATTATTATCAATGGGTGATAAGATTCTTTAGGTTTTGTGATCTAAAGAAGCCACATGGAAAGTTCTTAAAGAAGGTCATTATGGAAGGTCCATTTCAGATGCCTACTGTTGTCACACCCGCAGATCCTAATGCCAATCCACCAAGAGATGCTGTCACCAACATTACAACCGTCTCAGACCTCACAGGTGATGAACTTCTACATTTTGAAGCCGATGAAATAGCAATGCAATACATCCTTTTGGGATTACCCAATCCGATCCTTCAAAGTGTTGATGCTCAAAAGACTGCTAAAGCAATGTGGGAACATATTCATCTTCTTATGGAAGGCACATCACTCAATCAGGAAGACATGGAATCCAAAATCTACTTGGCTTATGAACACTTCATGATTGAACCAGGAGAGACATTAGAGTCATATCATCATCGCTTTTCAGACATCATCAATGATTTGGACAAACACAATATCATCATGCCACGAATTGCTGTCAACACTAAGTTCCTAAGTAGTCTTGGTCCGGAATGGGAGAAGTATGTCATTTTTCTCCGTCAAGCTAAGAATCTTCATCATGCTACATACGGATTGTTGTACGACTATTTGAAGCCTCACCAAAAAGAAGTTGACAAAGAAAGGGCTATCCGTGGACTCCCGGCTCCACAGTCACTTCCGGACAATCAACAACTTGCTTTGTGGGCTCAAACTAGTGTTCCTCCTCAACCAAATGCAACAATTACACCATATAATCCATCACAGCAACAATCTCAAGAAACTCAATTGGTTCCATACAATAACAATACTGATCAAGCACTTTACAGTGACTCTAATGAGGATACTGAAGCTTTTGATGCCCTGCAGCAAGGATTTGTCATGATTGCTAGAGCCTTCGGCCGATATTTCAACAAATCCAACAATCGCATTCGTACCTCATCCAACACAAGGAATCAGGCTGTGGTTAACAATGGAAGAGTTGAAGTTCAGAATTGTGGTAATATTCGTCAGATGGGAGGTGGTCCAGGGTTTAATGCTATGGGAAGGAATAACATGGGTACTCCGTAACAACAAAGGACTCAAGTGGTTGAACAAGGAAATGCTCAGAATGGGGTTAATGTTCTTCGTTGTTATAACTGTAATGAGAAGGGTCATCTGGCTAATGCATGCCCTAAGCCGAGGACAAGAGGCAGTGCTTATTTCAAAGAGGCTTTGCTCTTGGCTCTCAAGGATGAAGCTGGTGGAACTCTCACCAACAAGGAATAGAGCTTTATGGCAGATGCAGATTCTGATGATGATATGGAGGACTTGCAGGCCAATGCAGCAGTGATGTTGATGGCACAAATGCAAGCACTACACATGAATGACACAGGCTCAGTGTATGACACTGATGGCTTGTCTCAGGTACCCGAACAAACCATATTCATCTCTGATCTAATATGTCCGCCAACATCTGAATCCGGCAAGGCTCAGAATGTTCAAAATGAGTCGTCCACATCTCATTTCGACGATTCTCAACTAGACCCCGTAGTTACATTTGACGATCAAGATGATCTAATGGTTACCTTTGATAATCAAATTGACTTCGTGGTTATACTTGAGGATCTGAATAATGATCATGTTGTGACTCACGTTGAACACGTTGAACCTTTGCCTAATCCAGATATTGATCTGTTACTTAAAGACCAACAATCCCGAATGGAAGAATGTCGTACATTAAATCAGAACTTACACGTAAAAATGCACGTTAACAGGGATCTTGAATGCTTAAAACGGCAACTCAATTTTTTCAAAACTCAAGAAAACCGTGAAAAAGGTTTTGAAGCCGCTTTTGCTAAATCTCATCAAAACGAAAAATCTTTAGAACGACAGATGCGTGATCTAGCCACTTCGAAGAATGCTTTGTTGTCTCAAATAGAACAACTGAAACATGAACATAAACAACAAATTAACGCTCTTACTTTGGAAACTCAAAAAGCCAAGGCTGAGTTGTTAACTTGTCAAAAACAGTTCTCTGAGTACAAAAATCATTCCACGAAACGAATAGATAACTATCTTGAAGAAATTGTCGACTTACAAAACAAAATTAAAGAGTTTCAAAATGTTGTTTATAAACATGGTGAATCAATCACAACGATTCAAAAGTTTACTTTCAAACCAAATCCAAATGGATATGGACCGAATCTTGCTGATTATAAACCTAAGTTTTCACACAGAGCATTCAAACCAAATCCCGAAGTTTATAGTGCAGAACATAGAATTGATGATTCAATTATGACTGTTGTTGAATATAATCGCATGGAGGAATTAGATGCTGATGACGAGAGTCGGTCAAAATGGAAAATGTCGTTTATAACAAACCATTTAACTATTCAAAAGCTGTAACTTTTGTCACACAACAAGATACTTCTAACAAACCTTTGGTTATCACACCAGTTTCTGAAGTTAGTCCCCAACACAATGGTGCACAAATTAATGGTCCTTTACCTTCACTTAGTGAAGTAAAAACTAATGCCGAAAGTTGTCGCGTTATTAAATACTTTGACACTTTCTTATCTGACCTCAAAATTTTGGAACGTGAGATTGAATTTCATTCTGAAATAAAAGTTCAACCTTTTCAATCGCCAATGGCGCGAGAACAAAGAGATATTCTTCAGAAAAGAATTTTACCCCATGTCAAAAATTTGAAAACTTGTGCACTATATTGGGAAAGGGATTTTCACAAGGAACTTGGTCTCATGAAAAAAGTTTTCGAGAAAACAGAAACATCGATTTCAAATAATAAACGTAAAAGAAACTATTGAGAAAAGATGTTGATCGACTCTTGGAAGATGTTATATGTGCTGATATCCATAATGTTGTGTTATTACAATCTGTTGCATATGCATCTGATTATATCTCTGCTGATATTGTTGATTCTATTGAAATTGTTGTGAATACTGATAATGTGCTTCAATCGAGTCTTTAAAAGTTGAAAATGAACGATTATTAAATGAACTTTCATATGCAAAACGTCGTCTTAATTGGTGTCAAAAAGATATTCACGATCAACAACTTGATTTTCAAAACAAAATCGCCAAGTTGCATGAAAAAAATCTTAATCCAAAACTTGAGGAACTGGATGATCAAAACGTGTCTTTTAAGTGTCAAATCTCAAAATATGAACATGAACTTGCAAAAGTTAAACAGGAATATGGTGTCATATTTGATTTACTCAAACAGACTCGTGATGAAGCATCAAAAGGACTTTATCATTATCTTGCACACACTAAAGAAGTCATGAATTTTGCTGGAAATCTTCGTTCTAAAAATCAAGATTTGGTGCACACTATCATTAAGTTACAGGAAATGTTAGGAAAGTATGAACAAGTTCACCCTAGCATCATTAAGAGAATTGCACCTGTAACACTTAGCAAACGTGAACCCAGATTGCCTACTGACAAAACACAAGTTACTAATGTGCTTTCCTCTAACTAATAGGAATAGTTGCCTCTTTTCCCAACGTCCGCACTTCACAACCTAGGAGCAATACAAGGAAGAATAGGAAGTTGCGACCTAAGAAAAGAATAATAAGGAATGCTGAAGTAGAAGAACACCCTAGGACTTTGAATAAGACTCACGTTGCACCTACTTTAGATATTGCGTCTGACAAATGTAATGGAAAAGTGTTGTAACGAATGCTAAACCTTTAAGTACTTTTGATATTCAGTCTGATGCTTCTTGTGTTATTTGTCGTAAAAGTATGCTTTCTGATTGTCATGACAAATGTGTTGCTAGATTTATCTTGTCTCGTTTAAGGAATCCTAAGAATCGGAATACCTCTAGGCCCACTAATGCTTCTAAGTCTGTGCTTGGTAAACCGCCCTCCTTAGATTCTAAGAAACGCATTGATGTCCCTGTAGTTCCAGTATCACCTCCAAGGATTGTTGTACCACCTAGTGCATTCACTAAGACTAAAGCTAAGACTAGTTGGAGATGGCAGAAATGGATACATAATATACTAGGATTTAAATGGATGCCTAAAATCATTGATGTGTGTATTTCTACTATAAGCGCTAAGGAACTCTCTAACTCATCGGGTTCCACATCTACTTCTATTCCATCTGTGTCGTCTATATGTAATGCAGGTGATGAGATCATCCTGGATTGTTGATAGCGGATGTTCCCGACACATGACAGGCAACCTTAAACTGTTATCAAACTTTGTTGCAAAGTTCATTAGCACTGTCAGATTCGGGAATGATCACTTCACAGCTATCATGGGCTACGGATATTACATCAATGGCAACATCGAAATTAGCAGGGTTTATTATGTGGAAGGCCTCGGTCACAATCTCTTTTCTGTTGGTCAATTCTGTGATGGAGATTTGGAAGTTGCATTTAGGGAAAAAACTTGTTTCATTCGTGATCTACAAGGAAACGATCTTATGTCTGGCACCCGCAATTCTAGTCTCTATACAATATCAATGCAAGACATGATTGCTTCATCTCCCATATGTCTACTATCAAAGGCTACATCTACAAAATCTTGGCTATGGCACTGTCGTCTTTCCCATCTAAACTTTCAAACCATAACCAACCTTGCTCGACACAAACTTGTTGAAGGTCTCCTGAGATTCCAGTATTCTAAAGATCACCTATGCTCAGCTTGTGAACAAGGGAAAAGCACTCGTGCTCACTTTCCTTTAAACATGGAACACAGAACTCAGCATGTGCTTCATCTTCTTCATATGGATTTGTGTGGCCCGATGCGCGTGCAGACGATTAATGGCAAATGCTACATCTTGGTAATTGTTGATGAGTACTCAAGATGTACTTGGGTCTACTTTCTTCGAAGTAAAGATCAAGCTCCACAAATGATCATCACCTTTCTCACGAAAATTCAAGTTCAGCTCTGAAACACAGCCGTCAGGCAGAACGCAAAGGAACTGAATTTGTAAATCAAACTCTTCGGGAATTTTATGAGAAGTGGAATTGAGCATCAAACATCCATTGCATGCACACCAGAACAAAACGGAGTTCTTGAAAGACGAAACCGTACTTTAATGGAAGCTGCCAGAACGATGTTAATCAATGCTAAACTTCCAGATTACTTGTGGGCTGAAGTTGTCTCAACTGCATGCTATACTCAGAACTGCTCAATGATTATAAAACGTCACAACAAAACACCTTTTGAGCTTATCCACAACAGTAAACCGAATCTCAAACACTTTCATGTGTTTGGATCCCTTTGCTATCCGAATAATGATCATGATGACTTTGGTAAGATCAAAGCCAAAGCTGACATTGGAGTCTTTATTGGATATTGTGAGAATTCAAAAGGTTACCGGATCTGGAATCGTCGTACAAAGCAAGTTATGGAAACGATTCATGCACATTTCGATGAGCTTACGGAAATGGCTTCGAGCATAACCTTGGAACCCGGTCACAACCGTTTAAACTTCCCTCAAACCCCATCATCAGCGGTGATACACAGCCCCGACTTACTCGTCAACAAATGGAAAAGCTATTTGCTCTGCCGTTTAGTGATGACATTGATGAACGTGCTCCAGGTGTATCCGATGTTTCCGCTGCTCAATCTGATACTACTCTTATACCTGATACACCTGCTACAACAACTACCTGTTGAAGAAGCACCACCAGTTGACTCTACAAAAGCATTTGAACAAATCTGTATCAACGACGACCTGAACCAGTTGATGATGTTCTTAATACAGTACCCCCACCTGCAGATTTTGATCCAAATGCGTTCTTTAACCCGTTTGCTAATGAAACTGCTGCACCTGATGTTGCAGAATCATCTACAAGCCATTTGAATCCTCAAAATCTGCATAATGTATATCAACATCAACCTTCCACACATCGTTGGACGAAAGACCATTCTCTAGAGAACATTATTGGTAACCCGAATCAACCAGTCATAACTAGACAACGTCTTCACACAGACGGTGAACATTGCATTTATGCTCTCACTATCTGCCAATCTGCACCTAAAAACTTTAAAGACGCAATGACAAAAGACAACTGGATTGAATCCATGCAAGAAGAACTCAACCAATTCAAACGTCTTGAAGTATGGGAATTGGTTGAAAGACCAATAGGGGTCTTCGTCATTGGTCTAAAATGGATTTGGAAAAACAAATTGGATGTTGAAGGAACCTGATTCCTCCCGAACTACCCTCTTTTATTTCTCCGTCACACTTATGAACCGTAACAGATGATAAAAGGGCGACAGCCCGGGAGAGAATGCAAGTTTACCAAGGATTAAAAATGTCCTTGGATCGTTTATGTCCTGGTGAGGCGTGATATTCCACATACAATGACTTGTGAATGCTGAAATGATATAGAATGTACAAAAACAGGAATCTGATTGACTAACACTATGAATAGTAATAGCTCTGTCACAGCTATGTCAATAAAAACGTACAATCAGAAGCCTAAAAACGATTATAACTATAGTAGGGATTTGCATGTCTTAGCGACTTAAATGCAAATTAAATAGAATTAAAAAGTTAAAATCTATTAAATAAACGCTATCACTATTTTTACAGATCGATGAACGTTTATTTGATTTTATAAAATAAAATAACTTAAATAAACTATCTTAACTAAAACGTAAACTTAAAATATCTAAAAACGTTACTTAAACTGAAAACGAGCGTTATTTACAAAAATTGCGCTGGAGCGCAAGCAAAAACGTAAAATTTATGATGTAAAAGGCCTACAAGTATAAAACTAATTTTATTACATACTATATGATAAAAGAAAATTTTAGAAAAAAGATTTATATTTTTTTGACTTTTATATTTTTTATTATGAATTAAAAACTATAAAGCACTAATTAAATGTTTAAAAATACTAAAACTTATTATAAAAATCTCAACTTTTTACAGAAAATACTAAAATCTATTCTTAATCTAAGAAAAATAAGAAAGCTGTGGGTTACTGTAGAAAATAAGCTGGAAATAAGCTCAAAAGAGCTTATTACCATAACTGCCAAAACACCCTTATGTATTATATTTTGCATTTCATAACAAGAAAGACCCAAGGGCGCTTATGGTTACAGGTACCCCCACTATCATCCTTCAAAGGGGGAGGTCGCATGTTCGAACCTTGACCTCCCCTTTTTGCCAACCATTTTTATTTTTGGATTTTCTTTTTGCAAAACTTTATAGCAACTAAAAATAAGCAACTTTAACAAAACCAACTTTTCCAAAACTTGGAAATAAGCTCTGTGGGAGCTTATTTCCATGACAGATGGCTTTTAAGCCTAAAGCCTCCACATAGAAGCTAGGACTTGTGTCACAAGCTTGGACTTGTGAGCTTTTCTGTTTTCTGGACTTATTATACATATGTACTGAAAATGAACTTTACAAACCAAGAAATAAGCATAGCATGAGCTTATGAGCCCAACAGTTAAGCTTTTGGCTTGACTGTTGGAGCTTAAGCTCATGATAAGCTCAAAATAAGCTATACAGATGAAACAAAAGAGAAAATAGGATATATACAAGTCCAATACAACAATATAAACAAGAAAAATGGACAGGCACAGTGTGAGCTTATGGTTTAGACAATCAAGCTTTTGGCTTGACTTGGATGGAGTTGAGGCTTCAAAGAGCCTGTAATAAGCTCCACACTGAAATAAAAGAGAAAAATAATATGTGTACAATTAATATGGACATATATGAACAAGCTAGAACACTGGCTTTGACCCATAAGCTTGACACAAGCTTATAAGCTAATCCAGTGTAACAGCAATCCAAACACCCCTTGCAGTCTTTTGTTTGGGCTAAATAAGCTAAGAGAATAAGCTTGATAAGCCAAAATGAGAATTGAACTAGCAAGATGGGCTGGTTGGCTTTCAAAAAAGCCAAAGCTCATCAAGTGGGACCCACTGATGAGCTTTTTGTGAGCTTGTGGAAACAGTGTAATACCACTGAATTGCTCAGTGGTATTTTGTGAGTGAGCAAACACAAGCTCCTACATTACTTATCAAATAAGCTCTAATAAGCTCAACTCAAATTGATACCTTGAGATGGGTATCTTGTCTTTGTGAAAAACCAAGGGTCACATACTCAAGCTCAATGAGGAGCTTATCAAAACCTATTTAACAAGCCCCACTCAACTGTTTGCTTCAGTTGAGTGGTCTAAATGGGACAGAATAGATGGTTAATTTAAGCTAAGCAAATAAGCTAATAAGAGAAAAACAAGCTTACACATAATAATAAGGCCACAAAGGCTACACAAAGAAGTAAAATTCACAAGCTATAGTCAAGTCATGAGGCTTCTGCAAGCTCATGAACTTGACCATAAAACTGTGGTGCAGGGCAAGCTTTTGAACAGGTACTCAAACTAAGCAAGGAAATAAGCACTTAAAAAGCTAAGAAATGGTGAACTAATATTTTTGTATTTTTCTTTAGCAACCTTATTTTGAAATCCCAAAAGGATTAAGACTAAAACTTAAAACTGAATCCTACACAAAATTATACTTTTTATTCAAAAACGACTATTTGACAATTTGACTTTTTACAAAAACATAAAAGTTTGACTAAAATGAACTTATGATTGAATTATTGGACTGAACATGATATAATAAGCTATGATAAGGTGATATTAAGCTATGTTTACAAGATTTGAGCTAATTCTATGAATTTAACAATCTAAAATTTTGACAGTGAACTGTTAAAGCAATATAAAAGGAAATTTGACTTTCAAACTAATAAAGACTTAATATTATGACTAACCTAAGCTATTAGATGCTAATGAAACATGAAACAATAACAAACAACTAAAGACATACACTGGAGAACTGTTTTATCAGTTAAACCAAACATCCCTTTAATTTCCATTTGTCAAATGAACTTCAAAGTTTTGAATGATTTTGAGTTTAAAACAGATTCCAAACATAACATTATCACAAAATAAGATCATTTGAGCAGAAAAATTCAAGCACACAAGCAAGAAACACATATTTGTCAATTATGCATTTCAACTGAGTGATTTCCAATTTTAAGCACAACTGAATTTAAATGAATAAACTGCTAATATTATGCTATAACAACATCAAACAATAACACAGAAACAGGAAAACATAAGATTCAAAGCATGAACAATGATAAAGCAGTAAATGGTAAAAAGGGTAAAAATGGAACTCACAAGTAATTTTGATGAAAACTGAGTACCAAGGTCTAAAAACTACTCCTAGCTTACTGTCAATAAGCTAGGAACCAGAAATCCATCTAGCTTAGTTTCCATTTCCCAGAACTGCTCATTCAACCACAAATGACTTCCATGGACTTATTTTGGAATTTTTTTAGTACTTTTCTGAATTTAAAAGCTAACATTGTTATATTGAATCTAAAAGCTTAAAACTTTGTCAAGAGCTTATGCAGCTTAAAGAATTCACCAAACAACTATTAAACTTGAAATTAAATAACATGAAAATTAAAGGATTTGAGCAAAAACTTGAAACTGAAGTTAAACTGGAATTAAACTGAAAAGAAGGTTTTATTACACTACTTAAAGATAAAAATACAACATTTGAAAGCTTAAAAGACATTTAAACTAAGAAAGCAGTAAAAACTACAACTACTTGACTAAGGCTTAAGGCCAAAGTGAGTCTTCTCTGTCTTTCTTCTTCCTTTTATAGCTTCATAAGCCTCCACGTGTCCTCTTAAGTGTTTCCCACCACTTTTTGAGCCAATGGGTGAGTTCTGGAGCAAATTGGCCATTTTATGGTTTTTGGCGGGAAAAGGTAATTTTGACTTCTGTGGCTTATTTACTGCAACTAGGGGGGGTGGAGTGTAGGTATGAATGATGAGGTGGGAGAGGTGGAAGGGATAAGGTGAAGGTGGATGGGATGGGTGTTTGCAGAGACACAGGGCAAGTGGAGAGGGAAAACCCAGTGGGAGGGAAAGCAGATTGTTTATTTGACTTGAGTTTGACCAAGGGTTCAAAATGGAAGTGAAAGGGGTCAATAAGGGTTTTGACAAGTCTTTAGGTAAATATTAAGACAAGGACTTGTCTTGTAAATCTGAAATCTCCAAGGACCAAACCTGTAATTTTTCAAACTTGCTTCAAGGGACCATTATTGACAAGCTTTGAAAGTTTAGGGACCTATCTTGCCATTATTGAAAGTTAAGGGACCTAAATTGTAAATTTGGATATTTGAGGGACTTGTTTTGTAATTTCCCAAAAGTTATCAAATTGTTCCATTTGTTAAGTCATGCATAGCACAAGGGTATTATTTGTAAAATTCCAAGTTTAGAATACCCAGGGACCATTTTGCCAATTTTGTAACTTGAGGGGTAAAAATTGCCATTTTGTGTAAACTTTTATCCAGGGATGTTTTGTGAACATTTTTGATTTCCCAAGGACTTAAGTTGACTTTTCTTTCATTTAAAACATTTAGGGACTATTTTTGACAATTTGTGTAACTCCAGGGACTGAAAACGACAATTGTTGTGAAATTTATCATTTTTCACTTGTTTTTCAATCTTTTGTACCTGAATCACATAAAAACACATTTTTATGAATTTGTATCATTTTGAGAGTCATTTGTGTGTTTTTGGTTGTTTTTGTGGGTTTATATAATACAAATATATGTGTATTTAGACACATATCAAATCCCCCACACTAAACTATTGCTAGTCCCTAGCAATCTTTTGAAGTTTTAATGGTTTTTAAAAACTCTTTACCAAAAGCCATCACTTCTGGAGTAGCCAAATGTTTCAGTTCAAGTAAGAACCTTGGTACACTGATAACCGAATGATTTTGAGCAAATCATAAGCTGTAAACGGATTTGATTTGTCTTTACCAGAAGCCGTACCCTTCTAGACTAGCCAACTCTTAGATAAATTATCAGAATTATCTTTGGTGAGTCGATTACCAATTATGGATTTTCCACTGCCTTTACCACAAGCCATAATCTTGCGGGCTAGCCAACTCTTCACTTTTAAGGATATGTGAGCTGAATACCATACAATTTTGGGCAAATTGTAAGCCGTCAACGGATTTGAGATATCTTTACCAAGAGCCGTTTGCTCCTGGATTAGCCAATCCTTTGTTTATCAAACATGGTGGACTGATTACCATTTGTTGTGTTTAGTACATAGTACTTCCACTAAAAATTTTTTTTTAAATTTTTGGCCATTTTGGGGAAAAAGGGACTAAAAGGGTACATTTATGATCAAAATTCGCCAGAATTTCCCCCCCACACTTAGAAATGAATATTGTCCTCAATATTCAAAACTAAGTGGGGTAACACAACAATTTTTTTTTTTTTTTTTTTTTTTTTTTTTTTTTAATATTTACAATTTTCAAAGTTTTTTTTTTATATATATATATAACAGGTGGGTTATTACCCCCACACTAGGTGGTAGAAAGGGGAAAAAGACAGAAATATGGGTGAAAACCCATATTGTGTGGCTTGTTTTTGATAACCAAGTCACTAGCTTGACTTGACCCCGAATTAAATTGTTCATGGGGGAAATGGAGTGGGATTGCCACTCAAAGATTGGGTGAGAAATTGGAGTGGGATTGCCACTCACAGAATTATGAATAATCATCACTAGGATGAATCTAAGAATCTTTAGAAAGAAACTCAGAAAAGGCTAGAAGAATATTTTTGATTTTTGATTTATAAAAAGAAAGGAAAAATATTTTTGGGTTTTTTTTTTTTTTTTTTTTTTTTTTTTTTTTTTTTTTTTTTTTTTTTTTTTTTTTTTGATATAATATAAGCAGAAACGAAAAAAATTTGCTAAAAGGGAAACCTAAATGAGATTATCAATACATGAAACTGATTTAAACCTAATCTATCACATTCCAGGAATTATACTAAGCACAGTAAATCCTTTTTTAGTGTAAACATGGTGTTTAGCCAAAATTTAGACCTAGGAATATCAAGATTAGGAAAATTGACAGTCAAATGCAAATCAAAGCACATATAGATTTCAACCATAAAATCTTTTTGTATTTTATATTGTTTATATGAAATGAAGTATATGAAATTTACATACAAGGATAAGTATTTCAACAAAATACAAAATACAAGTCATAATACGCAGCTAGCCTCCCCGGCAACGGCGCCAAAATTTGATTCCTCCCGAACTACCCTCTTTTATTTCTCCGTCACACTTATGAACCGTAACAGATGATAAAAGGGCGACAGCCCGGGAGAGAATGCAAGTTTACCAAGGATTAAAAATGTCCTTGGATCGTTTATGTCCTGGTGAGGCGTGATATTCCACATACAATGACTTGTGAATGCTGAAATGATATAGAATGTACAAAAACAGGAATCTGATTGACTAACACTATGAATAGTAATAGCTCTGTCCAGCCTATGTCAATAAAAACGTACAATCAGAAACCTAAAAACGATTATAACTATAATAGGGATTTGCATGTCTTAGCGACTTAAATGCAAATTAAATAGAATTAAAAAGTTAAAATCTATTAAATAAACGCTATCACTATTTTTACAGATCGATGAACGTTTATGATTTATAAAATAAAATAACTTAAATAAACTATCTTAACTAAAACGTAAACTTAAAATATCTAAAAACGTTACTTAAACTGAAAACGAGCGTTATTTACAAAAATTGCGCTGGAGCGCAAGCAAAAACGTAAAATTTATGATGTAAAAGGCCTACAAGTATAAAACTAATTTTATTACATACTATATGATAAAAGAAAATTTTAGAAAAAAGATTTATATTTTTTTGACTTTTATATTTTTTATTATGAATTAAAAACTATAAAGCACTAATTAAATGTTTAAAAATACTAAAACTTATTATAAAAATCTCAACTTTTTACAGAAAATACTAAAATCTATTCTTAATCTAAGAAAAATAAGAAAGCTGTGGGTTACTGTAGAAAATAAGCTGGAAATAAGCTCAAAAGAGCTTATTACCATAACTGCCAAAACACCCTTATGTATTATATTTTGCATTTCATAACAAGAAAGACCCAAGGGCGCTTATGGTTACAGGTACCCCCACTATCATCCTTCAAAGGGGGAGGTCGCATGTTCGAACCTTGACCTCCCCTTTTTGCCAACCATTTTTATTTTTGGATTTTCTTTTTGCAAAACTTTATAGCAACTAAAAATAAGCAACTTTAACAAAACCAACTTTTCCAAAACTTGGAAATAAGCTCTGTGGGAGCTTATTTCCATGACAGATGGCTTTTAAGCCTAAAGCCTCCACATAGAAGCTAGGACTTGTGTCACAAGCTTGGACTTGTGAGCTTTTCTGTTTTCTGGACTTATTATACATATGTACTGAAAATGAACTTTACAAACCAAGAAATAAGCATAGCATGAGCTTATGAGCCCAACAGTTAAGCTTTTGGCTTGACTGTTGGAGCTTAAGCTCATGATAAGCTCAAAATAAGCTATACAGATGAAACAAAAGAGAAAATAGGATATATACAAGTCCAATACAACAATATAAACAAGAAAAATGGACAGGCACAGTGTGAGCTTATGGTTTAGACAATCAAGCTTTTGGCTTGACTTGGATGGAGTTGAGGCTTCAAAGAGCCTGTAATAAGCTCCACACTGAAATAAAAGAGAAAAATAATATGTGTACAATTAATATGGACATATATGAACAAGCTAGAACACTGGCTTTGACCCATAAGCTTGACACAAGCTTATAAGCTAATCCAGTGTAACAGCAATCCAAACACCCCTTGCAGTCTTTTGTTTGGGCTAAATAAGCTAAGAGAATAAGCTTGATAAGCCAAAATGAGAATTGAACTAGCAAGATGGGCTGGTTGGCTTTCAAAAAAGCCAAAGCTCATCAAGTGGGACCCACTGATGAGCTTTTTGTGAGCTTGTGGAAACAGTGTAATACCACTGAATTGCTCAGTGGTATTTTGTGAGTGAGCAAACACAAGCTCCTACATTACTTATCAAATAAGCTCTAATAAGCTCAACTCAAATTGATACCTTGAGATGGGTATCTTGTCTTTGTGAAAAACCAAGGGTCACATACTCAAGCTCAATGAGGAGCTTATCAAAACCTATTTAACAAGCCCCACTCAACTGTTTGCTTCAGTTGAGTGGTCTAAATGGGACAGAATAGATGGTTAATTTAAGCTAAGCAAATAAGCTAATAAGAGAAAAACAAGCTTACACATAATAATAAGGCCACAAAGGCTACACAAAGAAGTAAAATTCACAAGCTATAGTCAAGTCATGAGGCTTCTGCAAGCTCATGAACTTGACCATAAAACTGTGGTGCAGGGCAAGCTTTTGAACAGGTACTCAAACTAAGCAAGGAAATAAGCACTTAAAAAGCTAAGAAATGGTGAACTAATATTTTTGTATTTTTCTTTAGCAACCTTATTTTGAAATCCCAAAAGGATTAAGACTAAAACTTAAAACTGAATCCTACACAAAATTATACTTTTTATTCAAAAACGACTATTTGACAATTTGACTTTTTACAAAAACATAAAAGTTTGACTAAAATGAACTTATGATTGAATTATTGGACTGAACATGATATAATAAGCTATGATAAGGTGATATTAAGCTATGTTTACAAGATTTGAGCTAATTCTATGAATTTAACAATCTAAAATTTTGACAGTGAACTGTTAAAGCAATATAAAAGGAAATTTGACTTTCAAACTAATAAAGACTTAATATTATGACTAACCTAAGCTATTAGATGCTAATGAAACATGAAACAATAACAAACAACTAAAGACATACACTGGAGAACTGTTTTATCAGTTAAACCAAACATCCCTTTAATTTCCATTTGTCAAATGAACTTCAAAGTTTTGAATGATTTTGAGTTTAAAACAGATTCCAAACATAACATTATCACAAAATAAGATCATTTGAGCAGAAAAATTCAAGCACACAAGCAAGAAACACATATTTGTCAATTATGCATTTCAACTGAGTGATTTCCAATTTTAAGCACAACTGAATTTAAATGAATAAACTGCTAATATTATGCTATAACAACATCAAACAATAACACAGAAACAGGAAAACATAAGATTCAAAGCATGAACAATGATAAAGCAGTAAATGGTAAAAAGGGTAAAAATGGAACTCACAAGTAATTTTGATGAAAACTGAGTACCAAGGTCTAAAAACTACTCCTAGCTTACTGTCAATAAGCTAGGAACCAGAAATCCATCTAGCTTAGTTTCCATTTCCCAGAACTGCTCATACAACCACAAATGACTTCCATGGACTTATTTTGGAATTTTTTTAGTACTTTTCTGAATTTAAAAGCTAACATTGTTATATTGAATCTAAAAGCTTAAAACTTTGTCAAGAGCTTATGCAGCTTAAAGAATTCACCAAACAACTATTAAACTTGAAATTAAATAACATGAAAATTAAAGGATTTGAGCAAAAACTTGAAACTGAAGTTAAACTGGAATTAAACTGAAAAGAAGGTTTTATTACACTACTTAAAGATAAAAATACAACATTTGAAAGCTTAAAAGACATTTAAACTAAGAAAGCAGTAAAAACTACAACTACTTGACTAAGGCTTAAGGCCAAAGTGAGTCTTCTCTGTCTTTCTTCTTCCTTTTATAGCTTCATAAGCCTCCACGTGTCCTCTTAAGTGTTTCCCACCACTTTTTGAGCCAATGGGTGAGTTCTGGAGCAAATTGGCCATTTTATGGTTTTTGGCGGGAAAAGGTAATTTTGACTTCTGTGGCTTATTTACTGCAACTAGGGGGGGTGGAGTGTAGGTATGAATGATGAGGTGGGAGAGGTGGAAGGGATAAGGTGAAGGTGGATGGGATGGGTGTTTGCAGAGACACAGGGCAAGTGGAGAGGGAAAACCCAGTGGGAGGGAAAGCAGATTGTTTATTTGACTTGAGTTTGACCAAGGGTTCAAAATGGAAGTGAAAGGGGTCAATAAGGGTTTTGACAAGTCTTTAGGTAAATATTAAGACAAGGACTTGTCTTGTAAATCTGAAATCTCCAAGGACCAAACCTGTAATTTTTCAAACTTGCTTCAAGGGACCATTATTGACAAGCTTTGAAAGTTTAGGGACCTATCTTGCCATTATTGAAAGTTAAGGGACCTAAATTGTAAATTTGGATATTTGAGGGACTTGTTTTGTAATTTCCCAAAAGTTATCAAATTGTTCCATTTGTTAAGTCATGCATAGCACAAGGGTATTATTTGTAAAATTCCAAGTTTAGAATACCCAGGGACCATTTTTGCCAATTTTGTAACTTGAGGGGTAAAAATTGCCATTTTGTGTAAACTTTTATCCAGGGATGTTTTGTGAACATTTTTGATTTCCCAAGGACTTAAGTTGACTTTTCTTTCATTTAAAACATTTAGGGACTATTTTTGACAATTTGTGTAACTCCAGGGACTGAAAACGACAATTGTTGTGAAATTTATCATTTTTCACTTGTTTTTCAATCTTTTGTACCTGAATCACATAAAAACACATTTTTATGAATTTGTATCATTTTGAGAGTCATTTGTGTGTTTTTGGTTGTTTTTGTGGGTTTATATAATACAAATATATGTGTATTTAGACACATATCAGAACCGTAATTAGAAACAAGTCACGTCTGGTGGCTAAGGGTTATAGACAGGAAGAGGGTATTGACTTTGAAGAATCATTCGCTCCGGTTGCTCGTCTTGAGGCTGTTCGGATCTTTCTGGCATTTGCGGCTCACATGAACATCACGATCTTTCAGATGGATGTTAAAACTGCTTTTCTTAATGGACAACTGAAATAAACGGTCTACGTTAGCCAGCTAGAAGGATTCGTTGATCCAGAGTTCCCTAATCATGTCTACAAACTGAAGAAAGCTCTATACGGTCTCAAACAAGCCCCTCAGCGGGTACGATAAGTTATCATCTTTCCTCATTGCCAATAATTTTACCAAAGGTTCGGTCGACCCTACACTCTTTATACAATATCACGGGGCTCACATCTTAATCGTTCAAATCTATGTGGATGACATCATTTTTAGGTCAACACATTTAAAATATTCAAATGCTTTTGCAAAACTTATGACAAAACATTTTGAAATGTCAATGATGGGTGAACTCACATTCTTCCTTGGAATGCAAGTTCATCAATCACCCCGTGGTATTTTCTTGAGTCAGTCCAAATATGCCCTTGAATTGTTAAACAAATTTGGAATGCAAACCCGTGACACCTATGCCACACCAATGGCTCATACCAAGAAGCTAGACGCTGATTTACATGGGAAATTGGTGGACCCTACCAAATACCGTAGTATCATTGGGTCTCTCATGTATCTAACCGCTAGCAGGCCTGATATTGTTTTTTTGAGTCTATCTTTGCTCCCGTTATCAGTCGAGACCAACTGAAACCCACCTCTCTGAGGCTAAAAGAATCCTCCGATACATCAAGGGAACCATTAATTTGGGGATCTGGTATCCGGAAGGATTCTGGTTTTGAACTAATAGCTTTTTCAGACGCTGATCACGCAGGATGCTTAGATTCACAAAAAAGTACTTCAGGAGCATTACAATTTCTTGGTGATAAACTGGTGTCATGGCAATCGAAGAAGCAGGATTGTACATCGATATCCTCAACCGAAGTAGAATATGTAGCCATGTCGGCGTGTTGTGCTCAAGTCATTTGGATGAAAACACAACTCAAAGACTATGGTTACATATTTGATAGAATCCCGATGTACTGCGACTATCGGAGTGCTATTGCTATCTCGTGCAATTCAGTCCAACATTTGAAATCAAAGCACATCAATCTTCGATATCATTTCATCAAGGACCACGTGGAACAGGGTACTGTTGAATTATATTTTGTGGGTACAGAATACTAATTGGCAGATCTTCTCACCAAAGCCTTAGCTCCTGCTAGGTTTACTGAGTTGGTCCACTGGATTGGTATGCGGTCTTTAACTCAAGAGGAACTGGATGCACTCTTAAAACATTCTTAAAACCCAGTCAAACACCAAAACATCTTTTTGTAAATATCTTTCAAAAACAAAATACAAAATTATAAAATCCGATGAAACAAAAAAATATTCTTCTATCTATATTTCTTTTAACATTGCAAGTACAATTCTTCCGTCAACACTCAAATCTTTCAAAATTCAGTATTTTTTGGATCAAGTGTTGAGAGGGAGAAAGAACATATTTTTCAGTTTAATAAAACCTTGTACTTGCATGTTACCTTATCCCGGTTGTTTCTTTAATAATGGTGGTCACTTTTCTGGTTTACTGGCACTCTTCGGACTAAAATTTATAAAATTTCATCATTTCTTAAGTCGAGGGGGAGTGTCGTCAAAATTCTTTCCAAAATATCAATCGTTTGGTAACCAAAATGGAAGTTAAAGGCATTGATTGTAAATGGTAAAGGTGGAGGGACTAAAACTGTCAAAAGCTTAATAAAACTACCCACCTAACATTTATTATTCCACCAACCATAATCTACGCATAAAAATCAACCTTCAAATCCGGTTACTTGATCATCAATTTGTAAGTGTTCTTGTGTTCTTAACATGATTACAGACAAGGGTTTTAAATCGTTTCAAAAACCAACGGTTAGATTGTTAGATATGAGTGATTTTGTGTTCTACGCATAAGCGTATGAACACATAATCAATGGTGGGTGTTTGTGGTGATAAAGTTAGTGTCAAAACGTTTTTCTAACATCACTAAAACCATTTTTATCATCAAACATCACCCAGAAACACGAATTTATTGATTTTGAAAACTAGGGTTTATGCGTGGAATTGGGTGTTTTCATATGTGAGTGTTTTTGGTGAAAAAGATAGTTGTATGATGTTGTATTCAAGTTGAATTGATCATATCTAGGCCCAGAAATTGCCCTTGATAACATGAAACACTAAAAGAATTGAATTTTAGGGTTTTAGTTCTTGATATTGGTATTTTTGATTCACTCAAATTTGATGTTAAAACTTAGACGATACAACACTATAGGCTTCTTAGACCTCCCAAACATTTTGGTGCAATTTCTATGGCTAGATTACTTATTCGTAAAAATTAAACCTTAGGGTTTAGGTCTTACGCGTAAGGGTTCTTACGCATAACGCATTATATGTGTATTCATGCTATGATCTGATGGTGATTGAATTTAGATGTTAATGATTGTGTTATGATGACCAATTTATTTAGGTCTTCTACGTTTGAAAATTCAGAATCAAGGTTTTTAGCACTACGCATAAGATCACCTTACGCGTAGCATGTTATGCGTAAGAGCAATCTTACGCGTAACTATTACGCGTAAGGTTCTACATAAGGGACTACGCGTATCCTGTGAAGGATATGCGTAAACAGTGACCTCTACGCACAAGGTTGACTCTTACGAGTAAGCCTTACGCGTAAGGTTTCAATATACGCCACTCTGCGTAAGCTTCTACGCATAAGGTCCCCTTTTTCCTACGCGTAATATTTCTTACGTGTAAGTTAAGAACCTACGCATAAGCTTGCATTTACGGCGTATAATCACTCTGTTTACGCATAAGCTTGCCATTTCTACGCCTAAGCCTTGTTTAACCTTAATTATGAATTGTTACGCGTGCA
This sequence comes from Chrysanthemum makinoi, assembly GCA_910596185.1. Classification (NCBI taxonomy): domain Eukaryota; kingdom Viridiplantae; phylum Streptophyta; class Magnoliopsida; order Asterales; family Asteraceae; genus Chrysanthemum; species Chrysanthemum makinoi. The sequence goes on from OU343220.1 coordinate 211,351,772, forward strand.
AACTTGTTAATAAATAAATCATAACGCCACGAAACCAATAATGTCACTATAAGCTTAAATGTTTAACAAGTTGTGAATAATAAGTGAAAATATAGACTTTAAAACTTAAAGTTAATCAACTCACGAAACTTATCACGACGTCATTGGACTATTGGACAAACAAGTAACATTGGACTCGTAACAATCATCGACATATCACATTCAATAATTAGACAATATAACCATCTGTTGACTAACATAATGTCTTTCGATATGTTGGTTCTTTTGGCTAAATATCTTTCAGATCATGACATGGACGCTCAAATGCAGAATGTGGATGCACCAAATGTTCTCACCATTGCTGATATCTTCCCTAATGGCTATCCAATGAAGATTGGAAAGAACAACCTTTGGGTTGACTTTGATACTCTCACCTGCTCAGAGTCTTCTTGCCTGATAGCAGTGGACATTTTGAAGAACCATTCTTATCAGAATATGCTCACCAACTCTGCCACACTTCCGAAGATCTACATACTGCAATTCTAGCACACAATGAAGCAGATCAAAGGGCAAAATGTTGTGACTGTGACACTCAATCACAAGCAAATCACCATCACACCAGCAGACTTGCGGGCTATTCTCCTCATTCCGGTCATCGAGCCAACCGAATACAATGCCGCACCAACTGAAGAGACTGTTCTGCAATTCATGATCAACATCGGTTATGACGAAGAACAGGGTAATCACCAAGCACTCTTCCGTTGACTTGAAGAATATCCCTCGGCCCTGGAGAACCCTCTTCATCATCATCACAAAATCTGTTTTTCTGGACGTGATAGTGGTTATGAGCATCCCAAGCTCATGGAACTACAGATTTTCTGGGCTTTGGTCAACATGAAACATATCGAAGTTGAAGCTCTGATATGGGATGACATGATGTCTTTCCTCAAAAAGCGAGGCTCCAAGATCCCATACATCAGATATACAAAATTGCTGATCCAGAGAGCTCTGGGTTAAATCTTGATATTTCCTTGAGACTCAATGACCCCTAAACAATCACTCCATGTTGTATGAGCCTACACTCACAGTCAAATTCAAGGAATCTACAACAAAGAAACAGGGTGATGTGCTGCCGGATCACCTTCTCTCTGATGCAATCAAATAGCTTTACTCATACAAAAGGTATCTGGTAGCAGTTGATGAAGGTAAAGTTGGTTTTATCGATGACAAGTCTTTGGCACACCTAGTAGGAAAACCAGAGAGCGATCTGGAAGTGTTGCAAGCACGAGAGTCAAAGAAAGTTCCCTAAGAGGAAACCTCCACTCAAAGGCAGTTCCTCTAAGGAAGTTGTTCCTATTCCCATTCCAAAATCTGAACCGCAAAGAAAGCTAGTGGATGAAAGCTCTGAGGAAACCGATTCAGACGAAGAGGTATCTACTCTGAAATCGCAACCGATGTCACTCCAATAGTAGCTAAACCTCCCAGTCAAAAGCTCTCGTGAAAGGCAAAGGGAAGACTCCGTACTTGAGCAAGAAGAAAGCTCAAATGAAGAGCCTGGACACCGACTACAGGCGAAGTTCAAAATCATTAGACTCCAACACAAGGCAAAAGAGTTTGAACAGGATCAAATGCGTGGCCCAGGAGGGTCAAGTGGTGGTGTCATATCTACACCAATTCCGTCGCGGTTAATCAACCCGATAAGGGAACTGGTGCCACCACTCTTGAGCAACAACAAAAGAGCCTAAAGGATTCTATTGATTATAACATTGAGGAACCAGACACAGAAAAGTCTAAGAAAGAAAAGCTGATGAGGAAGCTCGGATTCAGGCTGAAGAAAAGGCTAAATCTGGACAAGATGACAAAGTGAACTATGATGATTTTCTTCTCAACAGTCCAATTCGTTCCGAGAAGAAAACTTCTAAACCTCCTAAGGACCCTGAATCCCCTCATGTCTCTTCATCATCGGATTCATCCTCTCACTCTTCACCACCACCATCCAGAAGAACAACCAAATCCACATCCAAATCCATGAAGAAGCCAACGGACTCTTGGATATCTCGGGTAAAGACAAGGATCGTTAAAGCGTCAACAGGTCGAAGAAAGACGTGCTTTACAAAAGCTGAATTTTCTCGTGACGAGGTCGATATCTTCATGGCGAGAATGACAAGATGTCAGCGGTGAAAGGGTACATCCAGAAGTTCATGCAACGTGATCTTCAAGGGCAAATGAACGAGATGATCAAAGGTTACACTCACAAGTTCCTTCTTGACATCGTTCTTGGTGTGACAAAAGAAATGTACACCAGACAACTCTATCCGAATCTATTGCATTTGGCCAAGCAAACTATGAGATCAACACCTATGACTGTAAACATCAATCCAATTGATCCCATAATATTCTCGAGATCTTTGAATTGGTTTCCGTGGCGGTATCTCAAATGTCTAAACGATCGCAACATTTACTTCTACGAAGGCAAATTGTTTGAAGCATTGCTGGAATACTAACTCAAATCAGCATACAGAGAAGAAGCTCAAAGGCCTAAAAGTCCAAGAGACGATGAAGATAAGGATAAGGATAAAAATGACAAGCCTAAACGTCCAAAGCAGTATGGAGAACCATCATCTATGCCACCACCACCCCGAAGGACTTCACCACCAAGACGA
>OU343220.1:211354513-211450211 GCA_910596185.1 Chrysanthemum makinoi
TTGAATTCTACTTGTTTGATTTCAAGTTCCTTTGTAAATTTAGCTTTAACATCTTTGTCTTCAAATAGAAATTGTGACTTTATCTTCAAATTTTATCTTTGTAGATTCTCTGCTTATATCATTATCAAAGTAGTCTTTATCTGTATAATTCTTTCCAACATCAATCAACAATCTTATTTCTTTTCAGCAACATTCAGCAAGCTCCATCTTTTCAGCAATATAAGACAATTTGTACATTTAATTAAGTTAAGTTTCAGTCTATTCTCATCACTTCCAGGTGTGTAAACTCCTGTGAGAGGTGAATCATTGAAAATTTTAATGGATTTAATGTCTCTTTACCAAAGCCATTAACTCTGGAGTAGCCAAATGTTTTGATGTGTAAGATCATGGTACACTGATAACCATATGATTTTTAGCAAATCATCAGCTATCAACAGATTTGAGTTGTCTTTACCAAAAGCTGTAACTCTTTGGACTAGTTAGTTCTTTCATCATGGTAAACTAATTACCATATAATGGTTTTTCCACAGCCTTTACCATAAGCCATTTTCTTGTGGGCTAACCAACTCTTCACATTACTGATATGGTGAGTTGATTACCATACAACTTATTAGCAAGTTGTCAACTAAAAAACGGATTTGAGATATCTTTACCAGAGCCGTTTGCTCATGGATTAGCCAATCCTTTTGTAACCATGGTGGATTGATAACCTATTAGTGTTACCATCTCAAAAACCATTTATTTCATTCAACCTTTGTTTCAAAATATTTGTCACTTAAAAGGTTTCTTTCAAAAATCATATAACTGGTTAAAAGCTGCAAGCAGTACTTTGATGAAAGTACTGTTTGATCAGCAGTACTTTGAATAAAGTACTGATATATCAAAAATTTAATCAATTAAGATTCATACCAGTTTTTCATCATCATCAGCAATTGTAGTCCATCTGATAAACAGTTTGATGACCAGACGTGCTATTTCATTATCTTCTTCTATTTCCATTCCATGCTCCAACATCCTCCTCATAAGATCTTGTGTAAGAGGATATCTTCTATCAGCTAACATGTGAATCATTGTTCCATCTTCTAGCTCTAGAACATGTACTCCAGATTCTTCAAAGAATCTCCAGCAAGTAATCTCCCAATCTTCTTGGTTTTTTCAGATCTCAGCAGTACTTGTTTCTTCAGTTTCCCAAACAGTTATGAGATCTCCAAGTAAGACTAAACCAAATCCTTCTGATTGATTGTGTTCAAAATATTCTTTCACCACATAATATAAATGGAATAAATTCACTCTATCAATTATATGCAATAAATCCCATAGCATATTGAACACCTTGAAACTTTCATCTTCTTTGTGAAACATCAGATAATTCCCATATGTTGACTCTACAACTTCAAAAGTAGTTATTGGAGATTTGTTCATCTTCAATTCAGCATCATCTTTAGAATACTCAAAATCTATTACTCTTAAGTAATTCCTTAGCTCATCATTAGTATCAGACCTTAACTCAACTTTCTTTGATGACTTTTGATTTTTAACCTAGTTATTCTTTTTCTTTTTAAGCTTCTTTTCTTTTTTTCTTTGTAAGCATCATCATCTTTAAAATCTTTAATATTATCAACTTGTCTCTTATATTTTTCTCGAACAGCTTCATATAACTCTTTCATATTAACATAATTCAGCTTGTTCAATCGAACATATCCTCTTCCTTTCAAATAAGCCATCATTGCATTCCTTTCCTTAGCAAGATTTGGTCTTCTTGGTAGAGAAGAAATAGGAAGTGGTGATGGTATAGCAGCTTCAGCAGTCAATTCTTCTTGTAATTTCCTAGCTGCTTCTTCATTCGTAGCTTCTTCTTCATTAGCAACCTCAGCATTCAGTTCAACTTGTACCTTTCTAGCTGCTTTCTCATTCATAGCAATTTGAGCAGCCCTTATCTGTGCTAAAGTAGGTTTCTTTTTCTTCTTTGCTTCTACCAATATACCTTTTCCTTTATCTTTTAGATCAATAACAGGTTGAGAAGCTCTTGGTTGTTCTTCTTCTTGCACTCCTGGAATGCTAACACCCCTTGGTCTTGATAAATCATGCAAAATCTCAGCAATAGTTTCATCATCACTTGCAGTATGTATAGGTTTTGGTGTATCAGCTTCCTTTTCGGTATGCATTGAAGGACCAGCTTCTTCTTCAAAATCTATCATCCTTGGTGAAATTAACTTTCTGTAAGTTCCAGAAAGGACTTTGATCAAGAATACCTTGATCATCAGTACTTTGAACTTGAACATCAATAACTTTCTCCTCAGTACTTTGAACTTTGATTTCTTCCTCAGTACTTTCAATAACCTGCTCTTCAGTATCTTGAGTTTGAATATTTGTACCTTGAGGTTCAGCTTCAGATTCTTCATTCAAATTCTTATCTTCCAAATTCCTCCTCAATTTGAAAGAAGATTGCTTGAACCTTTGGTGTTTGGTCTTTTAACTGCTGTTGCTCCTTCTTTTTAGCTGACCCGAGACGATGATGTTGAACCAATGGGCAGCACAAAATTCTTGAGTCTTCTAAACTTGAGCTTCAACTTCTTAATCTGTTTAGCTTGAGCCTCGTTGTTTTTAATTTGACTAACTCCCTTGTCGAACATAATTATCCAATACCAAACCTTCGGGGGTATAGTAGTGGATCATCTCGTCAATTGGTGAATGTTCTTCGGGTTGAGAATCGGAACGATATTTGTGGAGATAGTGAAGGTGAAACTGCAACATCATCTTGAATGTCAGATTTCTGGGCAAGTACCTTGGGATGCAGTACTTTCTAGAGATGCAGACTATGAGCAAGCACTTTCCGTATAAGCCTTGAGTATACCTTCTGAGAGACACCTTCTATCTTCACTAGCTGCAGCCTCATCTCTAATAGCCTGAACAATCTCCATCATTGAAGTAGTCAATGGAGTGTCCCTTCCAGTGAATAAATCACTCTTCCTAGCCATGAAAATGAAAATCTTGGCTTGTTGACCAAAGGTAAAAGACTTGTAGGCTTAGGTACATCTGAAAGTTGTTTATTTAGAAACACTTGAATAAACCGAGGATACATCAACCATGTTGAACCATGAGAGATGTGTGAAAGCATCCCATCTAGAATTAGCCTTGAAAATTTGAAAATACGATCAGTAGCCAATCCCACTATAGCAGATGCTATGTTATAACCAAATTGCTCCCATGATGTACTTTTAGCACTAATGCAATGAAGCAATACATGAACCAAAAACTTCCAGTGAGGACAAAATAAGGGTTTTTGAATGTCTGCTTTAAAGACCCTTCATATCCAATGTCCCTAAATGTATCCCAAATCAGTTGCTTATCAAAACAAATGTACCCATCTTCATCATCAAACAATAAGTCTTCACGAATATAGGCTTCAGTAATCTTCACATTCTCCCAGAACTATATCTTGAATATAGGAATCACCATTCTCCATAATAACCCTAGCAGTTTCCCAAAATTTTTGAATCCAGGGCTCAATGATATCTGGTTCTACTAAAAGTGCATAACTAATTGGCGATCCAGTAAGAAAATCAATGATATCATGAAAGATTACATTTGCTTCAGTCTTGTCTAAATTTGCCACCATGTTGTGTTTGGAAACTGTATTACGATTCGCCATTGATGATTATATGATCACAATAAGAGATAGAATGAATAATATAGGTGAAAGGGAGAGAAATATGGAAAAGATTAGAAGATATCAATATGAGAGGGAATTCAAGAGTAGTTATTTATAGGTGAGATTTAAAAAATCACAGCTATTAATAACAAAGTTACCGTTAGTTGTAGTTACCCCTCAATATTACCGTTGGAACAATACTTTAATAAGACAAACAAGACTTTCCACGCGTGCAGTACTTTCCAAGCAGTACTTTCATAAAATCAAAAAGCAGATTACTTTCCATTCTCTTCCTTACAATTGCATATACAACAAATAAACATGAATATCCTCCCCTCAAGCAATGCATAAGACTATACTTACACTTAATAGTCCTCCCCTTAAATGTAGCTTAGTAATTAATCATGCCAATACTCACCACCAAGTGAGTAAATATTGAAACATCAAATCCTTTGGTGAGTAAATCAGCTACATTATCATCTGTATGCACCTTGACAACATTAATGAGCCTATGCTCATAACAATCTCTGATGAAGTGGTGCCTAATCTGAATATGCTTGGTCTTGGAATGATAAACTGGATTCTTCACAATGCAAATAGTACTCTCATTATCAATATTGATAGGAGTATTCTTGAAATTGAACCCATAATCCAAGAGTTGATTCTGCATCCACAACACTTGTCCACAACAGCTTGCAGCAGCCACATATTCTTGCTTGATGATGTTGTTGCAATTGTTTGCTTCTTTTAATGCCATGAAACTAATCTTCTTCCAAGATATTGGCATCCACCGTGGTTGATCTTCGTCATAGTTGTCACCTGCATAATCACTATCTGTGAAAGCTTCCAAGTGAAAAGGTGAATCCTTTGGATACCACAACCCTAACTTAGGTTGTTGTTTCAAATAACAAAAAATTCTCTTCACTGCATTCATGTGAGATACCTTGGGTGAGACTTGATATCTTGCACATAAGCAAACAACAAACATGATATCAGGCCTTGATGCAGTAAGATACATAAGACAGCCAATCATGGATCTGTATAACTTGACTTCAACTGGTTGTCCATCTTCATCCTTGCCCAATGAGTTGATAGATTTAATAGGTGTAGTAACAGGCTTCATGTCATCAAAATTGAACTTCTTAAGTATGTCAGCTACATACTTGTCTTGACTTATGAAAATTCCTTCCCTTGACTGCTTAACTTGAAGTCCCAAAAAGAAAGTTAACTCACCCATTGAACTCATTTGAAATTCATTCTCATCATCTCTCAAACTCCTTACCATAGATTGTTTGGTAGCTCCAAAGATGATATCATCTACATACACTTGAACGAGCATGATATCCTTCTTATCTCTCTTGGTAAATAAAGTTTTATCTATAGCTCCTCTCCTATAACCATGTTGCAATAAAAGGTAGAGAGCCTTTCATACCAAGCTCTAAGGTGATGTAAGCCATAAACAGCTTTGACAACTTTGTAGACTTTGTTTGGATGTTTAGGATCTTCAAAACCAGGAGGTTGTTTAACATATGCTTCTCCTCGTAATCTTGCCATATAAAAGGCACTCTGACATCCATTTGATAAACTGGAATCCTATATATGATGCAAAAGCAAGAAAGATTCGAATTGCTTCAATCCTTGCTACATGAGCAAACACTTCATCATAATCAACTCCTTCTTCTTGTCTATAGCCTTGTGCAACTAACCTTGCTTTGTTTTTGATAACATTCCCTATTTCATCTCTTGACTTGAACACCCATCTTGTACCAATGACCTTCTTACCATCAGGAAGATCACATAATACCCAAACTCTTGAAGTCTGAATTATAGCAGTTCTTCTTGCATAGCTTCAACCCAACTCTCTTTAGTCAATGCTTGAGCAATATTCTTGGGTTCCTCTTGAGATAAAGCAAGTAAACAGCAGTTTGATGGTCCTTATGATTCAACCTGTTTTGTTTATAGACAAAGCTAAGTAAAGCATTATGAGGTTTAGTAAAACTCTTAGCTTTGTGTCTTGTAATCACTCCAGAAGTAGAAGGACCAATGATTTGATCAGTAGGATGATTCTTATGAATTCTTAAGTTTGGAGACTGTGGAACTCCATAAGTATCATCCAAATTAGTGAAATCAGCATCTTCATTGGAATCTGAGAAAATACCTTCATCTTCAAACTCATCATCAGTATCTTCTAAGCCAGGCATAGTAGGATCATCCAAATCATCCAAAGTGCTGGTAACTGGTGCAACAGTACTTTGTTCAAAAGTACTGTCCAAAATACTGTAAGAGTATCATAGCTGTTTCTTTTTCTTTGCTTCTTCATAAGCTCTTCTTTGATCATCAGTATACGAATGTGCTAAGACATCTTGAAGAAGCATATGATGAAGTTCATCTTGAATAGATTGATCCTCAGCAGACAATGAGGATTTTGGATCATCCAGATTTTTCTCTGCCGGTTTAGGGTCTTCATCATGAACAACATCTGGTCTAATATGGACTCCATGAACAACATACTGTACTTCTTCTCCATTGTGTACATGTTGATTCTCTTCTCTAACAAGAACATAATTCATTGAAGGAGTCAAAACTTCAAGATCAAACATCCAATCATGACCTTTACCCTTCTGAATTTCTTGATCTTCTAAAAACTCAACATGAAGACAATCTTGAACTTTCTTTGTGACTCTGTTGTACACTCTAAAGCCTTTGTTGTTGGTGCAATATCCCAATAAATAACCTTCTTCTGACTTGCCATCAAACTTACCCAAATGATCAATTGTATTAAGAATAGTGAGAGGGCATCCAAAAGGCTTCATAAAACGAATATTAGGTTTGTTAGCCATCAGCAACTCATAAGGTGTCTTCATCTGTGGTTAGTGACTCATACTCTTAAGTACATAGCAAGCAGTACTTACAGTCACCAGAATTGAATAGGTAAGTGTGAGTCTGCAAGCATTGTTCTGGCTGCTTCAATTAAAGTCCTATTCTTTCTCTGCAACACCATTCTCTGTGGTGTTCTGGCATATGAACTCCCTCTTGATTTCTAGCACAAAATTCATCCATAAGCTTGTTCTTGAATTCAGTTCCATTATCACAACTAATACCTCTAACTTTCAGTCTTAATTGGTTTTCAAGGGCTATGATAAGATCATGAATTGCATCAAAAGTGTCATCTTTAAAACCCAAGAAAAATACCCAATGAATCTATCAAGCAATCATCTCACTACTAAGCGTACTTCTTCTTGTTCAAACTTGTAACAGATACAAGACCAAATAGATCCATATGTAACAACTCCAATGGTTCTCTAACAGTCCTTTCCTCAAGCTTCTTGCAAGAAGCTTTATGTTGTTTACCCTTCTTACATGCCAAACAGGAATGATCATTCTTGTAAGTCTTTGAAGGTAAACCTCTAACTAAATTTCCTTTGACCAGTTTGTTGATATTCTTGAAATTTACATGGCCCAATCTTCTATGCCACTGATGTGCTTCTTCAAGTGATGCCTTTGCTACTAAACATGTAGCTCTTTCAAAAGAGTGAAGACTCTTCATATCCAAACTGTACACATCATTGGTTCTTGGTACTTTGAGTATCACCAAGTTATCATCATCAAGTTTGAAATCAGGTGAAAGTATGAGACATTCTGTGTCGTGAACAACACATGATGATTTTTTCACAGATTTGAGAGACTGACAAAAGTTGAACTTGAGTTCCTTCACATATCTAACATTCTCAAAATCTATGCTTCCTGTCTTGATAGTTCCTTTTCAACTAATTCTTCCTCCACTAGCATCATTCCCAAATGCAACTCTTCCTCCACAATATGGCCTAAAATCTAACAGAATCTCCTTGTCTCCTGTCATGCTTCCAGAGCAACCACTATCCACAATAAGATGATCTTTAAGCCCCTCTTCTGGGTTGCCCTGCACAAAGATACAAAAGTTAGTGTCTTTTGGGAACCCAAGCCACATGACTTGTGTTCCCCTTGAGGAGTAACATACTCAAATTCCTTGAGTATGTAATCTTCATAGTTTTTGTAGACAGAATCAAGCATTATCTTTTGTTTCAAAACTTGTGGTGGATTTTCAAAAAACCTTTTCAACAAAAAACCTCTTTATCAAAAATTACTGTTTCAAATAGATTGTTGAAAGTACTGTTTGTTCATCATCAGTACTTTCTTTCTTAACCCATTGAGTTTTAACTTCTGGTGAAGAGTCTCTAGATCTAAATACTCTCTTGGAGTTTTAACGCCTTCTAGATTGATAGTAGTTAGATCTCCTAGGGTTCCTATTCCAAGAGGTGTTTGGTGAAAACGAGCAGACTTTGAGAAAGTACCGTTCTTGGCTTAGCAGTACCTTGGAAAGTATTTGAAGGTACTGGAGGTTTTGAAAAGGGTCTTCTCTAGTGAGGGTACCTATAGTCTGGTGAGAAGTTTCTATGGTTAACCCTATGTGAATGATTCCAAGCTGGTCTAGTCTCCTTTGGTTTTTGGTTGTCAGTCTGTTCTTGGAACTTGCTTAAGTACTCTGAATGTAAGTTACATTCCTTAATCAAATGAGTAGGACTAAAACAAACAAAACAAAGTTTTGTTTGTGATTCCAAAGTTTCTTTTTCTATGTGTATGACCAAAATTATCCCAAAAGGTTTAGCAAAGATGTTGAAAAGATTTTCAAAGGTACGGTGTAGCAAGTATTTGATATGTAGGGCAGCAGTACTTTGGGGTGAAAGTACGCTGGTTTTTGAACATCATCTATCTTAGGTGTTTCAACAGTTTCTTTTGAGATTTCAGACCTAGATTGACCTTTAAGTTTCTTCCTAAACTCTAAGCTATCTACTCCAAAACGAGAAACATCGGGCCTAAGAGGTTGATGACTACCAGTGGGATGAGGGACTGCATGATAGGCATTATCTTTCTTAAACTCAGGAGGTGATTCACTAACTGATTCCTCATTACTAGATGTGTCTACATAATTAATGAGTTCATCATCACTAGTGGTTATATCCTCAAAGTCACATTCATCCTGATCACTAGGTGGGTTTTCTATGTTATTAAAATCCAAACCAAAACCTAGGCCAGTTTTAATGTAAGCTCTTCTCTATTTTTCAACATAAGTGACATGAGAAAGACCTGATTGTCCCCAAGCATTAAACTTTTCTAGTAATTCATCTCTCTCCTTAGTTAATTTCTCAATTTCAGAGATCTTACAGTTTAACTTCCATTCACTTAATTTCAACTAATAATCCTGTTGTTCATACTTTTCTTCCCAAGCCATTTCATTATTTTCATGTGTTATTATTTTGGCTTCCATTGATTTTAAAGTTATTTGATAACCTGCTACCTCAGACCTAGCCTTTATACATTTATCTCTTTCAGCCACATAACTATTTAGTACTTTTTGATAAAAGTCATGACAATTGGAACATACCTCAGAGATAGGGGTGAACTTCTTGAAGTAGCTCCAGTCAAAACTTCCAAAACCATCTTTAGACTCCATAAATAAAGATGTCCAGGTTCCTTATCAAAAGCTGTGTTCTAGTCAAATTCTTCCACTGACTCCTCCACAGCTACCATACAGTAGGTTATTGGTTCATCATCAAACTCAGCACTCCAGTCAACCTCTGATAAACTCTCTTGAGCAACCAAAGCTTTTGTTTCAGTAATAGGAATTTCTTTAAGCTCTAACTTTGGTTTCTCTGTCATCTTGTTTGCTTGATATTTAGCAAATATGCATTCCCTTGCAAATTGTCCAGTCTTTTGACAGTTGAAGCATTCAATTTTGGATTTGTCAAAAGTAATACCTTGTTTTGGTTTGAAGTCAATGCTTTTTCCTGTTTTCTTCATATACTTCTTGATCCTTGCAGTGATCATAACAACTTGCCACCTGATATCAATTTCTTCAAGAGCATCCTCTTCAATCTGTGAGATATCTTCTTCATAAGTGAGGTAGAAGCTTGTGTGCAAAGAAAGAGCATACAAATTCATCTCGAGTGGAGGGAATGAGTTGGTGTGGGTTGCTGAAAAGGTGGGGGTAGAATAGGAAACAAGATTGAGCCACATACTTTGAGTAGAGAGGCAACTTTTGGTGGAAGTACTGCCTTCTTTTCAGATGACAAAAAGGCAATCTGTGAGATTTGGAACTGTTTGACCATTCATCTCATGCTCAAACACCTTCAGATGGTTGTAGAGATCATCAAAGTCCATAACATCCCACGACAGTGTGTCCTCTCTGATCATTGTAGCAATCACATGCCATGTCGATGGCAAACTCCTTAAGATTAACATCTTCAACTGAGACCTCTTCTTTGTATAGCTCCAAGATACTGAGAAGATTTTGAATTGTCATATGGGCATCAAGATCCTCTCTTTCTCCAACAAAAGGTTTCAAATCTGCAATCAAATGATTTGCATCTTCTTGGAAGCATCATTACCTCCGAATCTAGTTTTGAGAGCACCGAGTTGCTTGGCATCTTTAGCATCATGAAATTTGAGTAGGTGTCCATCTGGAATGGCGCATAACAAGTATGTTGAGAGCCTTCTTGATTCCTTAGTGTTTGACTGTTGGTGGTTTAGGGTTGTCCAGAACCTCTATAGGTTCTGGAACTACTTCATCGCCATTGACAATCACATTCCACAATGCATGGTCTGTGATTGCAATATACTGCCTCATCTTCATGCCCATAGATCCATATCCTTAATGATTAATCTTAAAGTGATGGGGGGGGTGAAAATCTTATCGACATCTTTAGGGTTTTTGTTTTTAACTAGGTTTAAAACGGTTTCTTAGTCGAGTTTCCACACAAGCTTGATACCACTGTGGATCATGTACTCTAACCAAACTAACTTAAATAGCTTGTTAAGGGTTTAATAACCTGGGATAAATCCTAAGTTATTAACAATGAAACACTGAGTAATCTTTATAAAGTATGCGGAATTTACTTAACAAAGCTAAGAAGAATATAACTTTATTAATAACTCTAAAACACTAAATCTCGAACTCTCTAAAACTCTAATATTTATCGTACTTTTGGATTCTAAAAACATATATCTAATACCAATCTAGGGGTCCTTTTATAGGCTCAAGGATAACCCTAATCTGTTTACAATTCTTATCCTTGTACGTCAAGTAAACAATACTTAGAAAGTTCTAGATAAACATTACTTTCTATCTTTAATCAATTACAACCGACTTTAATCTTTGCAGTACTTTGATGAATAAGCAGATTTTGACTTTTACTTAGCAGATTTCTTTGACTTCTTGCAGTACTTTATCTTTCTGCAGTACTTTGTTAATCTTCAGCACTTTAACTCTTCAGTACTTTAACTTTCTGTATCCCAACACTCTTCTAGTTGTTTGGATAATTCTTGCATTTCTGAGGGCGCTAAACGGTATGGTGCTCGTGCTATAGGAGTAGCTCCAAGAATAAGATCGATTTGAAATTCAACTTGTCGAAAGCAAAGGAGTCCGCAAATCTTCCGAAACACTCGGAAAATTCTTTGACTACAAGTACATCCTCTAGTCGTTTCTTCCAACTTCTTCCATACTTGAGCTAAGAAGGCATAACATCCTTTTTCCATGTACTTTATCAATTTTGCACAGGATATGATACTTAAGTATTTTCTACTTTATCTCCTGGATGACTAAGGTTTCACCGTTGACCGATATGAACGGTTTTCTCATCGAACAATCCTAGCACTGTTTGGACAACCAATCCAAGCCAATTACGACATCGAAACTTCCAAGTTTGATTGGCAAAAGATCTATGAGGAACGAGTGGTCTTGTAAAAGAATAGGCAATTACGATTACGGGTTGGTTCCTATTATTATCTTCCATCGGCAGTCTATCTCATAAGTTGTATCTAAGGTGATTGGGGATATTTCAAGTAATGGTGCAAAAGTAGTAGATACAAAACTCTTATCTACCCAGAGTCAAATAAGACTTTTTGGGAATGATTGTTAAGAGAATACGTACCCGTCACAACGCCGGGTTCAATGGCACATCTACCTCCTAGCACGCATACACTCTTGCACGCGCATTGTTGGTTTGAGCTGCATTCAACTTTGGGCATTGGCTCTTGAAATGACCTTTTTCTCCACATCCATAACAATTCATGTTTGCCACGTGTTTCCCATCCGGGTTTCGCAATACTTCCTTGATGACCTATCTTGTTGCACTTGTCACACTTCACAGTACAAGGTCCAGAATGGTGCATCAAACATCTCAAACCGGGATGTGGTCCTACATACCCTTTCCAGCAGTGGGTGCAGCATAAGCTCTTGCGGCTTCGCTTCGGTTTTGCCGATTGTGATGATGGTTTCATTGCGGTGATCGGGTCGTTTTTCTGATTGTTGTTGTTGGATTGATGGTGGTTGGAATTTGAGCTTTTCCGATCATCAAGCTTTCTTTTGTTGTCACTTGAGCCTTGTGCATTTGCAAGCTTCAATATCGGTTCTATAAGGCGGTGGGATACAATGACAACTTCTTCAATCTTTTGATTCAAGCGATGACATCTCCTTCGATGCTTCAAGGTAAACCTCCGATCAAAGCTTCTAAAAGCTTTTCATTTGTGGGAAACAGATGAGGACACAGAGCTCTCAGCTCATGGAATCTCTTGAAGTATGTCTTGAGATCATTACCTTTAGCACCAGGTGGTAATAATTGTCTTCGAGTTTCTTGATCTCGCCTTCTGCAATACTGTTTCATTGACAGTTGTTTCAGATCTGACCATGAAATCTTACAAGCTTCTTCCATTCCAATTGGTTGAGCATGGCCTTTCCACCAAGATAACGCATCTTCTAACAAAGTTCCACAAGAAACTTGACTTTGCAATCATCTGTGTACCACTTAGCGAAATACAGCCTCGGTTCTCTCAAACCAATGAAGTAAACCTATAGCACCTTCAGGCCCTGAAGAATGTCTGGCTTGCTTTTATGAACTCTTGTAACTACACTTACGAGGTACAGTGGACTCACTTGATTTGTTTGAGTGTTAGTTATTTGAGCTTGCCATTTCAACAAGACGGCAGCTTCTGTGGCACGACTCTTTCAAGACGAGCGCTTCACCTCACGCGGCCGCTTGGGCAACACGCCAGCTTCACCGAAGCGATTCCGCTTCTCTGGCAATCTCAGCTTCTCTTGCAACTTCAGCTTCTCTTGTAATCTCAGCTTCTCTTGCAGCAACTTCGGCTTCACGTTCCTCTTGGGCAATTCGTTCAGCTTCGAAATGCTTCAGCTTCGCTCATGTAGTGTCACGCATGTCAGGTGTTATAGCAGCGCTTAACGCTTCAAAGCACCATTTTCGAATAGTTGCTGGAGTGATGGTGATGCGTAGCTTTCTTCTTGACCAGTTTTCTAAAATTTCCAAGAAATAAACACCAAGATTAAGAAATCATCGATCGCTAATAAAAGTGATTACTCATTATAAGTATCATAATAGTCAAGATCACCACTTTAAATCAATGATATGATATCGTTAGGAATATCAACAAGTGAATCATGATTTTTATCAACAAATCATAACATATATATATAAGGACATAAGGATCGTTCTAACATACACATCATGAATAATATCACAACACAAGAATATAAGAAATACAACCATAGGATATATAGAATACATCATTACATAGTATTGTTCAAAACCATAGGTTACATCATCATAATTCTTGTTCCAAAGTTACAAACCAAAAGGATACAAGCCTTAATGCCTCATATGCGGCTTTATGATAATGCACTAAGATAAAGATGACTAGAATCTACGTGATCTCCCGATGCGCCATCATAATTTCGCGGAATCCCTCAACCATGGCTGTCAAATCTCTATTTGATGCTCACTGCCCCATCTCCTCGAGGTCATAACTTCCCTCTAGATAGCAAGGTGAGCATGAGCGGATGCAAGCTCGCGATGCAAGACTCTCTTTTCTTCCTAAAGCAATGTCTCTCAGACTAAAGCATCTCGATACAGAGTCTCCAACCTCAATCAATCTGGGTTTCACTCGTGATTCTTGCTTCCACATTTGAGTACTCATCATATCGAACACAATCTCATGAAGTAGCGACCTATCACGAGGTTTTGACCTCGTCCTCCAAGCTTCTATCCTAACCAAAGGAAGCTCATCATACGCTGTGAGCTCACTAACCGGGTCAAGGTTTAACGAAGTCCGCAGACCAACAGAGGGAATGGTGTGGTGGCCAGTGCTCAACAGAATAAAGTGTAATGGTGAGTCGGTGCAGTAGTTGAGCTCTCTCCAAGCTCAAATGAACTAGGTGCTCGCTCCCTCCTCTTCTCTCCAACGATGAAGTAGCGGTATCAAGAATGACCATCGCCTAGCACCGGCCTTCTTCCTTGGTCCGGTCTCAACGTCCACTTGAGTAGGCATGTCAGGATGAGATAATGATGATGGATAACACTTGATGCAAAGCGGTAAAAGTGGCTCACTAAAAGTGTCCAATGGAGGTGATACTGTAGGCGGTGATGAAACAGGGACAGTAGTGGTCTGATGGTGGAACACAGTAGGTGGTAGTGGTGGTTGATACGCGTACAACGCGCGTTCAGGGTCAAAGGAACTTCCTTTTCGTCGAGCAAGATTTTCAACACCGTAGGCAGTGAACCTAATCGTTGTAGTGTAGTATTAGGGTAAGCCCGGAACATATCGTTCTTAGGGAATAGGAATTCTAGTGAGAAATTACTACGCTAAGGTTGAGGTTGAGGAAGATTATTTTTTATCTTTTTTTATATTTTTAGAAAATGAAAGGTACGAATCTCGCAAGTATTGATTGGGGGGTTGGAATTTCTACCGATTATTCTACTTATCTAATTATCTAATTATCTAAACTAAGGTGAGTGTAGTCTATATCTATTGTTGTGTGCTCTTATCATGATTTAAAGATGTGTTTACTTAGATGTTATTACTCCCTAGATATCTCCTATTGATGGTTGAATTGTCACGTCCTTATTCTTAACGCTAGGTCTTCTAAGGTCGAGGGCGCGTTCTTCCCTAATCTTTGAGACTACCTAAGGTTATTGCCTACTTAAACTTAGGATTCATAAACTAACTCTAAGGTTATCTTTTTGATGTTTAGACTACAATAACTCTAAGTGATTATAAACTAATGTCTCCAAAGATTATCAGCCATTAAACACAAACTAATGACCTATCGCAATACTAGGTCAATCACAATTAAGATAAGAGACAAACCAATCAATATTCAATAACTAGGTTTCATAGATCTAAGCAAACACACAAGTAAATTAGCCGCACATGGAAAACATGCAAGCATACACACAAACAATTAAAGACACAATTGAATTAATGAAGTAAATCACTTATCTTGTTGTAAAATAGGGTATGGAACCCTAAGATACCGCCTAAGATGTTCTTAGGTTCGCTTAGGTTTTACCTTACAAACTACTCTAAAATACTGAAAATTCAATTTATATATAGAGTTACAATATGCTTACTCTGGCTCCTTTAATTGTGACTGGCCGGTCGCCACCATTAAGTTTTCATTTTGGCCACGCCAATCTGTGGACGGCACCTTTTATGCTTGTGACGCCGTCTTCAACTTCTCGACGCCGTCGGGATCCAAATCTAGGCCGTTTGAGTTGTGACGTCCTACTCTTTTAAACCTGATGCCGTCACTTGTAAAATAGCAATTTGCTCTCCGCCAGAATCGTCTCTGTGTGCAGCGACGGCTGTAATTAGGCCGATGGCGCCCCCTTCAGCCCAAAGCTACTGAGTGTCCGATTCTTGACTTTAGCCATTTTCTTCATATATTCGTGCCTTTTCGTCCGAATAAGTGTCATTCCAGCAATTTGCCTTCAAGAGACCTAAAAGTGAAAATGAAACTAAATTAAGTAGTACCGATACAAAAGTGATCAATTGGGCTTAAATAACCCTCAAAAGTGTACCTTTAAATCCTCAAATATCCCTACACTTGTGTATTTGCTTGTCCTCAAGCAAATGTGCTTTAGCCACCATAAGTTGTGGGGTCATGAAGCATTGGTTTAGAATAATTCACAACACATATAAGCCCCGCAAAAGTCATAACAAGCACGGAAATAACATACTAGCACCTCACAAGTGGTGTTTGGATACTCTCATCTCTCGGGTGTAATATGAAATATACTGTTGGAAATGGAAGATAAGCACTCATTAACCAGTCCTAGTACATAGATTACCATAGGCTTGAGACTAGATCAAACCTCCATCGCTCACGTAAGCACCTAGGAAAAAATTATCCAAGAGGTCTTTAAAGGGTTGTAATGTTAGGCTTACAAGAGGAAAAACAAATGGTTTGTGGGATAGGAGATTTAGTGGTGGCAAGTCAAAAATCTTTATGTTACAAGCATGAGAAGAATGGCGCTGCCAAGCCAAGACTCGACACTCTAAACTCTAGATAAATTGAAACAAACAAACATAAATTTAAAGATAGATGTAGGATGGTAGCCCGTTTTTTTCATACACTTTTACTCTACAATCCTCTACTATATCAAAATAATAGGGATTTATAGGCACATCCCTACACTCCTGTTTTTATTACTCTAACACTAATTTGCTCAATGGAAAAGATCAAAACACTTGGAGTACATTATTACGTAAATAAAGGGAATTTGAATTTAACGCTCCTTCCCTGGTAATATTTCATAAAATTTAACTTTTCCCATGAGTCCCAATCGCCCCAAAAACCGTGTACAATTGATATGACTCAACTTAGCAACTTATGCAAGCAACTAGATAATTGAATCCAAGGGTTTAGATGAGCAACAATAATGCACTAAAAGTGAGTGCATAAGGTAGGCTAAGGCGATTTGGGTGTACATTTCGGGGTGGATTGTAAACAATGCTCTTCATTGATATTCCGAAAAACCGAAACATCACAAGAACCGCTAAAAGGATAGGCTCCTGAGGGGTTAACTAGGGTATCGTGTACTAAAGATGAGTACAAGGTAGAGAAAGGGGAATTACTTCAACCTATGGAAGAAGTAATTATATTACTGGTATCAAACAAGGGTTATCCTAATGCCACTTATCATTTAGTTATTCCTAACTACGTGTTGTAGTCTCACAATTAGCGATCTCTAATGCACATAAAACAAGTTCTTAGAATCTATTATACTACCTAAGTATTACATCAAAAGCATTAGTAAAAGTGGGAATGCTTTAATCTCTACTAATCTATGGCTTATCCTCTCACATTTTGGTGGAATTTAAGTGTGTTGGATATTGGATTTCACAAACACATCAAACCATTAACACAAGTGGGCGTATAAGTGGAATTCTAGAGAGAGAAAGTTAGAGGTTTAGGGAACTTAGTGAGAGAAAGTGAAAGATATTATTATGAGCTCCAACTCTCTACCTTGGGAGGTAGAGAGTATTTATAGTCTTACATAAATAGCCACACAACGGGCCGTGGATCGTGCATACAGTGGGTAAAGACCGTCCTGGTCCTCCACGCGTGTTACTAAACTAAATACTACTTAACTAAATATAACTATGACTACGAGCATTCTAACGATTACATATACTTGAGGTGACCGACTCTTTAATACGGGGAATTTCTAATTCCTAACAATCTCCCCTAAGGGAGGTCACCTCAAACATATACTAAAATGACATTGAATACAATCGGATATTACATTAACAATTGATCTTGCATTCTTGATGTAGTACTTTGCTCAAAAGCTCGTAGTCATTGATTCCACTCATTGCATGTTTGGTTAATCCAAGTGGAGGTCTTTTATCGATCCACGCGATAATAATGTTGAGCCGCTTTTGAGATCATCAGCTAGTAGAAAATCTCCGATACATCCATTGTGGTGTTGGTATTATGTGATGTTGTGACTTTCGGACCGACATGCTCACATTCGGGATCATGATATCTTCTCATCAGAGTAGCGGAAGCTTTAGTTGATTCATGATATTGGCGCAGCCAGCGTAAGCATGGAGTTAGAATATCAGAGTCATTGATGCACCAATCATGATTTCTTTTGATATGAATGTGTTGTGTGAGCATGCGGCTATGGATTGACCGCTCCATTCGACACCGCAACGCCGGTGTACCTCGCATAAACAAAGCAATAAATCGCACGAAAGTGTCTTTGATCACTTTCGATGAATTGAGGTACACGCCCACGGTTCCTCGCTGATCAAGCACTTTGTACGCCGCGGATCGTGTATAATTCTGAAGAATCTCCTTGACAGGGTTTCGCAGCTGCTCTAGCCGTTCTCAAACCGAACGTCTCAAAGAAGACAACACGGAGTGAGTGAACCAAATAATTTACGTCCATCGATTGATGAAAAGAGATTAGAAAAACAATCGTGTATTGCTCAATAGAAATTGTTTTTGCAATATAACGAAGGTTTTAATGAAAATCAATTATCAATCATAAAACACCTTTTGATTTGAAAAATTAGTACACGGTCGACAAGTGCTAATGAAAAGAGTTTTAAAGCACAAAGACGGTTTTTCAAAGGTATCCGCAATCCATAACTGAACCGTGATTGATTCAAAAGATTGAATCGCCCCATTGTTTCTGTTCAGTTGTCACATGGTTGATCTGTATAATAGATCTCACATGCCACCTACCAGAGCTTGTTTGATGTTGGCTCCAGAAGGCTTTCCATCTTCATTGTGAATATGTAAACATATCACTCGGATGTTCTGGCAATACCACAAGGATAATGCGTAGGACTCAAGATATAATCTCTCTTCCACATTGTGTGAAACAGAGAGTCTTCATTGAAAGTGTCCTAATGAGATTTATTGATGATCTCGTGGCTCTAGACTCAATTTGTGCATATTTGGATCCTATACCGGAGACTAGGGAGAGGGTCTCCTCCTTCAATATCAACAATCTCTAAGAGAAAGTCGATAGATAATGTCGGTTCCCCGTGAGAATGAAACAAGTCCTTTTAAGAGGAACTTGAGTGGTTTGGAAAGTTGAAGTGCAAAGTGCGTCCACCGGGTCCATGACGTCTTGTCTTCAATACTGATGTTACCATCAGTAGCATATGAATTGAACCCGGTTTCTTCCCTAAGGTTGAATAAATGGAGGGCTATTTGTTTTCACCCTTTTCTCATTCAATTCTTTTTAATTCTTCAACCCCTTCGGTGCTTACCGAGACTTCATAGCTAGAACCTTGTTGGGTTTATTCCAGACTAGCTCAGGTCTTAGTCCGCACTCTTACCATATCTCATTTTTCTCCTTTTATCATCATACCTAAGAACTCTACACTAACTAGTGGATAGTCCCTGGTAGATCCCTCCGGTTCTGGCGGATCATGGGAACAATACCTAACCTTATCATCCTTATATCACCATACATAAAGTAAAGTTGGTCGGTCTTTTGGTATTGTTCATCTGCCATAGGAACCAATTGAAAACCATTTGAAAATCAATCCGTATACTTATGATATTTTATCAAAGCATTTTGTACCTGAATTGTTTTGATATTTTTAGAAGAAGAACTCCCCTCAACATGTGAATCAAGTATTTGAAATAGTTTTCCACACGGAGGCAAGAGAAAGAATTAACTTCTTTGATTACCATTTTCTAAAAATATCAACATCACTTCCCTAATCGAATCAAGTAGATAAAGCATTTTGGGGAAGGATGAGGTTTTCATGATTTTGCTCCCCCACAATATGTGCCTCGAGATTTGAAAAGAGTTTTGCACATACTAGAGGGAACCTGCACCTTGAGATAAGTTATCACGTTTCAAATCATAGGTTTAAGATAGATGCTCCCCCTCAACATGTGCATGGAAAATTTGAAATCGTTTGTCACATGTGGGAAGGAGAGCTTGTACATCCTTATAAAACCATTTACCGAATTATCAGTTTAAATCCAATTTAAATCACACATTCTCCCAGATCACAATTATTAAAATCATTTGAGATTTGTGATCTCTTATAGATTTAAATTGATTTTGAAAGCTTTTAAGGAGAATTGTGACTTGATTATGAAAGCGTTTTAACCGATAATGATCGGATTTTAAGACTTTAAACTCCATTGATAAAACATGCATGAATATTTTTTGAAAACAATTTAATGCCAAATAACTTTTTAATTTAATTGAAATCATTCTCCCCCTCAATCAATGACATAGGTTGTTGATTGAGAGATTGATATTTTGACAAATAAGTCCAGATGATTATCAAAAATAGAGACCGAAGTTATTTTTCAAAGCGGTTAGTTTTCAGCGAGATAAATGTTTAAAGAATCGAGCATGGAATTTTGAAAACATGATAAAGTATGGCTCGTTCTTTCTTTGAAAAGGGTTATTGCCGAAATGACAATAAACCATTGTTTTCTTTTCTCCCAAAAATATTTTTGATTTTTGAATTTTTTTAAATTCAACAACATCTAAAGTCCCATGTCATTCTTTGAATGACAACACAAAGACCGTAGATATTATCGAACCGAGAAAACGCATGACAAAATGACAATATTTTTGAAGATTTTTTGAATTTTTCAGATTTTTATGGATTTTGAAGGTTTTATAATTTTGTATTTTGATTTTTGAATAGATATATACAAGAGATAGATGAAGATAGACCTTTACTCCTCGTCTTCCTCCTCAAGACGTTTGAGTGTTTCTGGTTGAAGACTTTTCAAGCCAAGACGTGGAAGAATAAACTCAAAACGCTCTCTTGGAAGAGCTTTGGTGAAGATGTCCGCTAACTGATATTCAGATCTCACAAAATAGAGTTCCACCACACCTTTTTCCACTTGTTCCCCGATGAAATGATGTCGAATGTCGATATGCTTTGCTCTTGAGTGTTGAACGTTGTTGCATGAGAGAGCAATAGCACTTTTATTATCACAGACAGAGGGATTTTGTTGAATTCAAAGCCATAGTCAGATAATTGAGATCTCATCCATAAGACTTGAGCACAACAAGATGACATGGCTATGTATTCAGCCTCTGAGAGGATATAGAAGTACTCATTTGTTTCTTTGAAGACCAGCTCACAAGCTTATCACCCAAAATCGAGCACCTCCGGATGCATTTCGACGAGTATCTTGACATCCCGCATGATCAGGCATCTGCATAGGCTGATAGTGACATACCGGTGTCCTTCGGGTACCAAAGTCCCATATTGATGGTTCCTTGGAGATACCGAAAGACCCGCTTAACCGCTTCAAGGTGCTTTTAGTAGGCTTAGCCTCGGTATCTAGCACACATGCAAACAAACAAGATGTCCGGTCTACTAGCCGTGAGGTACATCGTGGATCCAATCATACTACGATATTTTGTTTGGTCAATCATGATCCTGAGTGGTCCTCATCTAGTTTGGTTCGATCAATCATGGAACAGGGTCACTTGAATCAAACCCAAATTTCTTTAAGATCTCTTTTGCATATTTAGATTGATTTATGAAAATGCCTCTGGGACTTTGTGAAATTTGTAATCCCAAGAAAATGACATTTGTCCCATCATTGACATTTGAAATTTTGAACTCATTTCATTAGAAAAGCGATCACATTCCATTGGGTCTGTCGAGGCAAAAATAATATCATCAACATAAATTTGAACATGAGTTAAATGTTTGCCCGACTTCCTGGTGAACAATGTTGGATCAACTGCTACTTTGCTAAATCCGGTTGATAGAAGAAACTTTGACAACGTATCATACCATGCCCTTGGAGCTTGCTTTAAACCATAAAGGGCCTTCTTCAAACGATAAACGTGAGTAGGATGCTCTTGATTTACAAATCCTTCAGGTTGGCTGACGTAGACGACTTCTTTAAGATCTCCGTTCAGAATTGCCGTCTTTACATCCATTTGATAGACTACCATGTTCTTACTTGCAGCATTAGCCAAAAAGATTCTAATTGCCTCGATTCAGGGAGCAAAAGATTCTTAAAAGTCTATACCCTCCTCTTGACGGTATCCTTTAGCAACTAATCGAGCCTTGTTCTTCAACACATCACCATGCTCATCAAGTTTCACTTTGAAGATCCATTTTAGAGCAATAATCATAGCACAACTGAGCAGTACTAATTCCCATAAATCTAGTCGATCGAACTCATGAATTTCTTCTTGCATGGCATTGAACCAACTATCTTCATTCATGGCGGATTTAACATCTTTTGGTTCGATCTTAGAGAGTACGGAGTTGAAGAAGCACCATAAGGCATCGGTTGCAAGTTGTTTCCGTGTGATACAGGATGAGAGGGATTTCCAATGATGTTGTCCAATGGATGATCGTGAGTCCATTTTCTAAGGTGTTCATGTGGTAGTTGTTGAGGGATCAAGTAGCGTGAGTCGATGTCTCCTCGAAGAAGATGGTTCGAT
This sequence comes from Chrysanthemum makinoi, assembly GCA_910596185.1. Taxonomy (NCBI): domain Eukaryota; kingdom Viridiplantae; phylum Streptophyta; class Magnoliopsida; order Asterales; family Asteraceae; genus Chrysanthemum; species Chrysanthemum makinoi. Next base: position 211,376,468 of record OU343220.1, read on the forward strand.
GAAGATTCGGAGAGCAAATATGTTTTCAAACGGAGCATCTTCAGGAGTAGAAAAGGGATTAACTTCATCATTGATGCTAGAAACAGTTCCATGATGTACATTTGAAGAATGATGATTTGTTGATGAGACTGAAGGATCAGCGAAGGCGCTTCTTGACTTAAAGATATTGAGACTGGGGATTGACTTCATTCACGGAATATGAGCGTCCTCTGTTGTAGGATCAACACCTCATTAGAACTCGGATCATAAAGTTCATCAAACATAGGATCAAACAATTTCTTTAAATCATCTTCGGATGGAGGTACATATGGAGTTTCTTGAGAAGAGTTTGGAACAAGGGATGAACCAATTGGACTGATTTGAAGTGGTCCGTGAGCTGGAGTGTTCAGAGCCATTTGACCGGTCAGCTCATCAAACGTAACGTGAATTGTTTCCATGATGTTTCGGGTTCTTTTTTGTAGATTCGGTATCCCTTTTTGTTTGGTGCATACCCTACAAATACTCCAATGTCTCCTTTAGCTCTAAGTTTGCCTAAGTCTTGACCCTCATTAGTTGGATAGCACAATGCTCCAAACACACGAAGGAAAGAGAGATTAGGTTTTCTGTTGTGGACAAGTTCATATGGTGTCTTTCCATGAACAAGGTGAATCGGGAACGATTTTGTGTGTAGCATGCAAAGTGGCAATAGCTTCAGCCCAGAGAAACATTGGAACTTTTGAGTAAATCGATCAGCATTGTTCTAGCGGCTTCTACAAGAGTTCGATTACTTTCAACTACACCGCTTCGTTGAGGAGTTCGTGGAAAACTTCTTTGATGGCTGATTCCAATGCTTTCATAAAATTCACTAAGTTGTTTGTTAACAAACTCAGCTCCATTGTCTGTCCGGATAATTCTGACGGTTTTGTTAAGTCGAACTGCACTGTTTGATGAGTTTGATGATGATATCAAGAGTTTCATCCTTTGTCCTTAAGAACTTGACCCAAGTGAATCTAGAGTAATCATCAACTATAACTAACACATATTTCTTCCCAAAGATATTCTCCACTCTCATTGGTCCACATAAATCCATATGAATTGTATGAAGAACTTCTGTGACGAGTTAGTAGGTTTGGGTTTATGGGCATACTTCTTGCTTTTTCCCAATTGACATGCTGAACAAAGATGATCCTTTTCATACTTTAGTCGAGGTAAACCTACAACTAAGTCCTTTCTGGAGAGATCATTGATGGTGCCGGAGTTCAAGTGATTGAGACGACGATGCCATAACCATGACTTTGTTTTCGAAGCCTTTGACAAGAAGCAAATTGGAGAAGACTTCATCATATCATCGATAGAGATGGTGTAAAGATTTGAACCACGAGTTCCTTTTAAAAGTTCCTTACCATCAAGTTCTCTAACAAAACAAGTATGTTTTCTCAAGGCTACTTCTAGATCGAGAATTGACCGACAGCAATTATGACCGACGTGGATGAATTTGCTCGAGAGCCTCGAGATAACACTTTGAATGATCCAGTTGAACACAGACCTGGATAATTGGGATCCCCACATAGTATAATTGGAACACCCACATCTAGAAACATCCATGATAACAATGGAATCTATAGATGCACCAAGGGAATAGTTCAAGTAGGCATAATCACCATAACTTATGGCCAAAAGGTAATTGCAAATTTGCACGATGATCATTACCGAAGCACAGAATCAAGCAGACAGCATAACTGTCTCCGATGAATTTGCTCACGGTTCATGAGCCTATCATTCCTTGACGGTCGCTCCTCCTGGTCATTTTTGCATGCTTGGAACGGCACATTAGTGTATACTTTTTGCAGGCACACTAAAGTTCACTTTCTTAGAGTCCTTTTTTAAGGTACGGATTTCCCTGCTTGGCACAATCATTAAGGTTAAGATTTTGGACATGTGCAATAACATTTGGATGCAAGCAAACCTAATTTCACTATCAAGAGGTTTGTTAATGAAATCCTCTTCGACGATCTTGTTGAACACAGTGTATTTGCAGTCGCATAAGACATGAAAACAAGTGATAATCGATAATTGGGATCCCCATGCAAGAATGGGTTCCACTTGGTTAGTAACGAGAATTTGGAACACCCACATCGTTTGTTAAAATAGAAACATCCATATCGGTAGAAGCAATGGAATCATTGGGAATAGATGCAATGCTCAACTTGTCCAGATTTGACCTATTCAAAGTATGTTCACTTCTAAGGGAATAGTTCTACCAAGAGGCATCCATTTTCAGGGCCCCAGATAGTGGGCATAATCTTAGCAGTTTGAGAGGACAAAGTAATAAGATTATTCTTATGGCCAAAAGGTATCCAATAATAACCTATCTTTATAAAAGTTCTTCTTCTCGTGGGTTTCCATCGCTTTCTAACAATCTTTCGCTTTTGCCTTTTCCTTTTCTTGCCTTTATTAGCATTAACAATTTTAGCTAATTAAGGGCATTTGATAGTGGCATTAGACAAAGCATTGGTGTATTAGGAGGATACACACCACATTCATGATTAGCAACGAATTCAAGCTTTCTGCTTATCATTACAAGGTTTGCAAATAGTATCGTTCAATTAATTACATGGGGAGATAATTTTTTTCTCTTTGCGCCTTTAAGGCTAATACTAGAATCAACACGATTCGCTTTATTCAACTCAAGCTTAAAGTTCCTAGATTGGTCTTCTACTCTCTTCCAATGCACATTCTTAGCTTGCAAGGTCCTATCATTCCTTGTATTGTCTTGAGACTTTGACCGCTTTCGCTTTAAAGTCACCGATTACTCCCGAGGGAATGGAAACAATAGTTGGTTGATCTAGTTTTTGCATTCCTGAACTTGATGTGCAAGGATCTCAAGTATTTTTTCTAGAAGGCACATTAGTGTATACTTTCTTAAGACGTGATTTGAGCTTTTTCTAATGTAGGCACACTTTCCTGCTCAAGTTCACTTTCTTAGCACTAACATATCCGAATCAACTACTTGAAGGCACATTAGTGTTTCCTTTCTTAAGATCGGGCATAGAACGGATTTCAAAAACTGCTTGGCACTAGAACAAGGCATCATGGCTTTGCCTTTTGCACCTAAGGTTAAGGATTTGGGACATGTTGCAATTACACATTCTAGCAACTCTTGAGATCTTTTGTCCTGGAGGCAAGCAAACCTAATTTCACTATCAAGAGGTTTGTTAATGAAATCCTCTTGACAATCTCACTGGAGACATTCTAGATAAAAATTGTGTGTGCTATCCTTAAGGTGAACACAGTATTCATGAAAAGCATGTTCATTATTCCTAAGATGAGGAGGAATATATTTAATCCACATGTATTTGCATCTAAGGGTGACTTTTGAGACAACATTCTTATTGAAAACAAGTGGCAGCCCATTTCCTGATTTCCCTCACTTCTCTGATTCTCTTGGGCGCTTTGGAATTTCCTTTTGTAGATACGTTATTTTTTCGTTGTTTTGGTCACGGGTGACTTTTATTGAATCATATAACTCTTTAAAATGTCGCTTAACTTTGCACCACGATCATTTTCTTTGATTGGTGGTTAGAAAACTTCGTTTTCTTCAGAAGAGCTTGTAAGGCATGTGGATCAACTAAGTTTTGAAGATGAAAAGTTTGAGAATTCTATGAGAATCTTTGGTTGTGAAAGGAGGAGGCATTTGGTAGCCTGTCATATTGTTCGTTTGACCCTTTAATTGAGAGATTTGGGCTTTCAACTTTCGATCGTGTTGCACCGAGCTTGAATCGTTCATCACGTTTGTTAATTTGAAAAGCTGCATCAAACTCTGGAGCATCTGAGGATGTCTTGATATTTGAAGTTTTGACATTTTCTTTAAGATGTTGATATTTTAGTTGTAAATTAAAATGCTCAACTTCAGTTTAGAAAAATGTTTAACCAAATTGTCGTGATCATCCAGTTCAATTTTCTCGTTTCCAGTTAATTCTGAATTAGAGAAGCATTTTTATCAAGCTCAATGACACGATCATGGGAGACTTTCAGGGCAACCGATAATTCATGAAATTTGGAAGCATTAATGGAACAATTTGTAGCAGTGAAAACACATCTTCAATACATTCAGAGATCTTCTCATTTAGTGTATGCAAGTTCTTCCTCCGACACAGGAGTCAATCTCATTATATTCTAGTGCTCGCTCATAGTCACTAACTTCAACTATCATTGCATCAAATTCCTTTTCCATTCCCTTAATATCGTTTCTATCCCTTTTTTAAGACTCTCAAAGTGATCTTTTAGAAGTTTAAAGAAAGGCATGACCTCAGTAAAATAACATTCTTTCATTTGCTCAAAACCCCTTTCTCCTTCCGTAATACCAAATGGTGTGTGATCCTTTTCTTGCAAGTTTTCTCAAAAATCAACAAATAGTTGAAGTATAACATATTGGCTAATTAAGGTCTTGCTTTTAGTGGCAATTGTTCTAGAAACAAGATGCATTGGTGTATTAGAGGATACATAATCGCTAGGCATTTTCCAAAGTCGCTAGGGTTTGTTTCAACAATATTTTCAGCTTATCTAAATCCATTTTCCGAGCAATTCTTGTTAGGAGTCAACAATGTCTGAGGCTTAAACATGTTCAAAGAAATCCAGTTTTCCTTCTTGTAATCATGGGGTGTGATCTTTATTTTCTTCTCTCTACATTTAGGATCATCTAATTTCTTGTTCATCTTTTCCCTACAAAAATGTGACTTCATCGATTTCTTATCTTCCTCCCTGCACTCAACGCTAGGTTTCTCACTAGGTTTAAGGATTTCCTTGCCATCATAAAGAACCTTATGAGCATTTCTAGCCTTTTAATGACCTCGGATTTGGTTCCACAAAAGTCAACAAGGGGAATGCTATGCTTATCGCTAGGACCCTATGCTTAGTGATCATGTGAGCAAATCAATGGTGTTCCCTTGTATGTACAACTTGTTTTCAAGTTTGTTTTTCAAAGTTTTCTGATTAGAAAAATCTTTCAAGAGTTTTGATTCCTTTGCATTAAATTCTTGCTTAAGCATTTTCACATTTTCTTGAAGTTCTTGTTTTTGCTTAGCAGTTTTAGAAAGTTTTTCTTGCAAGGAATTTAACTCTTGTTTTAATACTTCTTCTCGAAAATTACTTTTTCTAATAATTGCACGCACTTGGTCATCCATTTCCGCCACGAGTGGTCAACTCAAACTTAGCACGTTGTTCATAAATAGCAACACGCTCTTTATAGGCATTTAATTCCTAACACACCAAGATATTACGTAATCATCGGGGCACATGCAAGGTGTATTCATCAAAAATATAGTCATTGTTGATCATAGAGATGCATCACTTGATTCAATTTCACTTTCACTTTGTTTCACATATTGATCATATGGGACAACATTGATATTACCCATATTTTCAATATTTGATACAAAAGTTTCATTGATAGTACTTTGTCATGCATCTTTTGCACATCAGATCATCGATAGTTTTAGTACCTCGAGATGAGTGTCTTTGGATGGGCCAGCCTGGTTGAGTCTAAGAGAGACCTTGGGAGAAACCATTGGAGAAATGCTAGCCATAAAGATTGTGTGTAAGAGGTCCATCATCCACATCGAGTCGTATGCATCACAATCACGACTTGAAAGGCATTCAAGCTCGATGATTGTGACCTATCTCTGAATAGGCTCTCAACGCTCATCCACATCTCAGTCTCCATCATAGGTCTTGGAATTGCCCTCAGCAAGAAACAACAATTCCTCTTCATCCAAAGTAGCACCATTATCCCGACCTCGTCCTCTAGCTTGCACAAGTAGCATCTTATCTCATCAGTAATCGATTCGTGGACGCTTTGGAGATGTGCAGTTCCTTGCAATGTGTCCCTCACCACCACAATTATAACATTTGATCGGCTTAGCTTGACCTTGATTACCATTCCTTCCTCGATTCAGATTACCAACATAACCTCTACCGCCTCCACCTCTTCCTTGATCATATCCGTCTTTCTTGAACGTCGGTTGCACCATACTTTCCCATCTTCGACTAGAGCTGATTGATGTGGGATTAGATGCGCGTAAAAGTCATTGTTGGTGAAGGTTACTGTTGGTGATAAACAGGACAGTGTGGGAGAAATTCATGTTTTTTAACCATGAGAGCTAGTTGATTAATGAAGTTCCGTACGCACGCGATCAAAGGCATCCTTTTCGTCGAGCTTGTTTGAACATAGGATCAGTGAATGAGTTTGTGATTACCATCACCCATGGGTATGACTTGATGATGCTTTGGTTGTGATTCCAATGTTTGAGTAGAAGGCATTATTTTTTAGTCATTTTTTTAGATGAGCTTGTCTCTCCCGGTTTGGTTTTGAATTGTTAAGAATCCCGATTTTTCAAACATAGCATATCTCTCATTCTAAAGAAGGAAGGCATAGAGTTGCTCATAGTTTGTATTCTTCAATCCTTTAGTGAGCTTCACGAAGTGACAAACTTGTGCCATTCGATTCATGTTGTTCACAAACTTTTGAGTTCACCTTAAGGTTAATGTTAGGCATAGTTATTCTGATGTTCCTCATGTCATTCACCAACTTATGAAATCTCACATAGTACTCATAGACACTCTCATCCGGTTTCATCTTGAAGTGTTCAAATTAAGGTCATAGAGTTGTGATTCTCTGTCTTCCATAGTTAATTCGAACACACAAAATCGAGAGAAGCATCACACAAACAATTGACATTATCCCATAAGCTTTGCCTCGTGTTGTGATTGATCAACTTGTAGATGTCTTTAGGAAGACCTTGAAGAACAATGTTAGAAGCCTAGGTTCGAGGTATCACGACATCGAATCTCTTTTGAAAATCTCCTTATCATCAAGCTCATCATACATCTTTAATTGTCCGGGTCCCATTCCGTAAATCGAGAGTTCCATCTTCTCCAGTATCAAGTACATCTCTAGTCGCCTCAACTCGATACGGTCCTTCATCAATGGATTTGAGAATGTTGACACCATTTTCCTTTCCAAGGCAAGCATAATCGATTCGTTGAGCCCAAGAATCGTAGTCGCGACGGTTCGTCGCAAGCATGGGTGGGCGAGTATCCAACCACCGCTTGAACATCCTATATTCGAACCTTTTTCGTCCGACAATGGAGATGATAGTAGAAACGTTGGTAGACATGTTAACAGATTATACGGGATTTTATAACTCTATGATTAAACCTTATCAAATATCCCTACACTTGATTCTTTCCGCAAATGATTTTACTAAATCAAGTGAAAACCGTAAACAATCACCCAAGTCGCTAGAAGATAATGCACCAAGTCGCTAACACCTAATTCGCTACACCCCCAAGTCGCTAAAGTTTGGATACCCAAGTCGCTATACACATGCAAGTCGCTAAGTAGTGGCTAAGTAGTAACTCGCTAACCTTCAAGTCGCTAGCAAAATTTTTGGCAAAGATCAATTCGCTACTCAAGTCGCTAAAACTTCCAAGTCGCTAAAGAGCAACTCGCTAATGAGCAAGTCGCTACCACCAAGTCGCTACCAGTAGTGGAGAGTCCACTACTTGTACTGTTAATCGCTAGGTCTAAGTCGCTAGCTCCAAACACGTAACTCGCTACAAAATTGTAAAGCAAGTCGCTACGAAGAAAGAAGTCCGTGTGTCAAGTCGCTAGCAAGAAAAACCACATAAACATCACTTTTCAATCCAAAACAAAAATAATAGGGATTATAGGCCCAACCAAGATGATTAAAGCTTACCAAATGAAAACCTAAACACTTGTGATGATTCTAAACATAAAAGTACTTCCTTCCCGTCAAAAAATCCAAGCTTTAACACAAGAAATCAACCAAATGATGCACAAACCACTAAACTTTTCAAACTCAAAAACCACCTAAAACCACTAGAAATCCAAAGATGTGCAAGATATGATCTAACCATGGCTCTTGATACCAATTGTTGGATATTGGATTTTACAAACACATCAAACCATTAACACAAAGTAGCGGCGATAAGTGGAATTCTAGAGAGTGAAAGTTAGAGGTTTAGGGAACTTAGTGAGAGAAAGTGAAAGATATTATTATGAGCTCCAACTCTACCTTGGGAGGTAGAGAGTATTTATAGTCTTACATAAAACGCCACACAACGGGCTGTGGATCAGGCATACAGTGGGTAAAGACCCGTCCGTCCTCCACGGTGTTACAAAACAAAATACTACTTAACTAAATATAATTATGACTACGAGCATTCTAACGATTACATATACTTGAGGTGACCGACTCTTTAATACCGGGAATTTCTAATTCCTAACAAAGTGGTAAAGGGTTTTTGTGCTAGTTATATAACTTCCTATCCATGAGACGCTTTATTAAGACTAATGGTCCATGTCATGAAAAATTTTAAATTTGGTGCCAAAATTACCCTAACCGATATTTCTCATGGTTTATTATACAAATGAAATTAGACAAGGCAAATAGTTAAGGATAAGCATAGTTTCAAAGTTCCCATTTTATTTTCCCTCCCTACACTTAAACTGAACATTGTCCCCAATGTTCCCCAAAAGTATCAAAGTTATGATAATAGAAGGTAATTAAAAACGAAAGAAATTAGTACTCCCCTGATTAGCTCGGTAGGATCCGTGTGAAGTAGTGGTTAAATCTTTCTTCAAGAAGAATGTTTGCATGAAAAGCTCCATCCAATCTTGTGTATCTTCTTCTTGATAAATAAAACCTGTACACTTGAAGAAAACAAACGAAACCTTCGCATAAAATTAGCGGTAACAATATATATATGACTCTACTAAACTAGGATATAATGCTTGTGGAATGGATGTTTACAGATTTTCTGGAAAATTAAGACCTGGAAAATTCCAAAAATTTATAAGTAGCTCAAAAACGAGAAAAAGTAGTAAGTGTTTCTACTCCTCCTGACGCCGTCAGTTTGCGACTTAACGCCGTAGGTTATCCCGAAACTAGTCTGCGATTTTCTGGAAAATTTATATCTTTAGAATCCGAAAAGTGTCCTGCAAAACATCTATTATGACTGATACAAGCATTTGACTCAACAAACACACATGTATATATCTTTTTAATAATCGTAATTCTCATGTTCACGTTCTTTTTGGAAACGTGTGTAATCCTCCCTACACTTATCCCATTTGTAAAATACCTTTATATGTAATTAAGACGAGGTTAAAAACAAAATAAAGCATTTTTACAAATTTAAACATGAGAATAAACAATCAATAAAAGATATACGACACACACACAAGCAAACAATTAAGCATGGGTTGCCCCTCAAGCGTTTTCTTTATTTATGAGTCTTGTAGCTAGACTCGAAGTCGTGCCCCTACGTTCCGATATAAGTAAGCTTATCCTCTAGAATGTCATAAGGATCAAACTTATCATTTAAGTTCCTAGTGGTACGCTTGGTTCGGTATGCCTTTTCAAACTTCTCTCCATCGGGGTCATAGATCGTTATCCTAATGTGCCACTCTCCATTAACATCACTAGGCGGTCTATCCTAATTCCACTTATGCTTAGGCTTATCAACTTTCCACTTATTCATGACAAGGTTGATGGTCAAGCTTCCTAGGAACTCGGTCATCTTCCTAAATACTAAGGTGTCCTCGAACGGGTTCACTTCCATGTCCCTAGCCAATTCTTTTTCATGGAAAGTCGCTTGACTAGCAAAGGCTTCATCTAGATAGAAAGGTCGTTGGAGACCTATGAAGTCTTTATTAATCCAAGGTCCATATCTAGATGGTGTTCTATCCAACCTAATCTCATGTGGGATTTCCTCTTCCTTGTAGTAAATATGCTTTTTGACATCGTAAATTGACCTAACACTCCCTTCTCCTACCACTATTTTGGACATCTTACAATCAATGATGGCACTAGCGGTAGCTAAGAATCCCCATCCTACTAACAATGGGCATGTCGGGTCCTTATTCATGTCTAGCACATGGAAGTCTGCCAAAAGAGTCAATTCTCCTACGTGTACTACTATGTCTTTTATTATCCCTACCGGATAATGCTAATACTACCGTCCCCGCTAGACCTAAGATGGTTTCCGTTGGTTCTATCTTACCTAGGTTAAGGCTTCTATGGAGGGACAACGGAACAAGGTTGATGCATGATCCTAAGTCGGCTAGAGCATCGAGAGGTTTGGAAGTTCCAAGCCTACACGGAAGAGTGAATAGCCCAGGATCGTCTAACTTCTTAGGTAAATTATTTTGCACAAAAGCGGACCCATGTTTTCCAAGTTTTAGTTCTCGCTCATATTTTTCTTTTAAAGCATTATAATAAGGTGCAAGAGCTAAGACTTCAAGAACCGGTTTTTCTTGTTGGAGTTCCTTGTACTCCTCCTCTAGATTAGGTTTGGGTTCTTGGTTGCCGAGTTTCTCAAGAGTGGGTTGTACCAATGGTGCGGGGCCTTGGTAACTCATTTGGGATCGCTTGAAACCCTTGTTGATAGCATTTACCGAGTGGACCGTTGGGTGTGAGGGGCATGGATGTACACTCTCCCATGGTCAACAAGAACATGAAGTCGATCAAATCGAATTCACTTTTGGGATCTTTATAGTATCACTTGGGAGTGCTCCAATTTCCCGGTCATTGAAGGCTTTTAAGAGGGCGTCAAGCTTGTTTGTCATCTCGCCTTGTCGTTGCTTGAAACCGGCTTCAAGCTTAGTCAATCGAGTTTCTTGAAATGACATGAATCTAGATGCAATTGCCTCAAGACTAGTGGGGTTCCCGGTGTTTGGAGGGTTGAACCTATTAGGTGGACTAGATGAGCTTTTAAAGGGTTTGAATTTTGGTTCTACTTAAGGTTAGGGTGATTCCTCCATGAGGGGTTATAGGAGTTTCCTAAGTTGTTTTGTTCGGGCTTGAAAGTGTACCACTTCTCTCCCGCCGGCCGGCATACGCATGGAGGCGTAGTCCGCAAAAGCTTGTTCGGGGAGTCTTGTGCAATCACGAGTGTCGTAGGGACCACTACACAACTCACAAGGTAGAGTGATTTTGTTCACTTGATGTGAAGACTTAGGATTTTCGTAGGAGCTCATTAGGAATTTAACTTGATCTTCAAGCTTCTAGCATCCTACCTACGGAAGATTGTGAGTCAATGGGAGGCGGAGATTGCCTTTTACGGTTTTGGGCAACTCACGGGGGTCATTCCAACTTTCGTTGTCATAGAGATCAAGGTCTTCAATTATACCCCACGATTCTTCCGCGGTGAGATCACTAAGTTTACCACGTCTTGGTCAATGGATCACTTAGTAGGGAAGTTGACATGATCATAAAAGAGTTGGACTTGAAGCCAAAGATCAATGTCGTGATGAGGGACTCTATGTAGTAAGTCTTTGAATCGAGTCCATGCTTCGTAGAGAGATTCACCTTGACGTTGTTGGAACATCAAGATTTCATTCCTAAGCTTAGTAGTTCTCCCATGGGAAAATTGGGCAAGGAAACGAGAGGTGAGATCATCCCAACTTGAGATGGAGGGAAGTCGCTCAAGCCAATTACTAGCTTGGTCCCGTAGAGAAAATTGGAAGAGACGCAAGCGCGTGGTCTCCCGAGTAGTAGCATCGAGGTCGATGGAATCGATGATTCTAAGGAAATCCTTAAGATGCTGATTAGGATCTTAGGAACGAAGTCCATGGAATGCACATCCGTTTTGCACCAACCGGATGGTATCGGATCGAAGGGCCGTAGTTTGGGCTTGGTCAGGAAGCTCAATGGTGTTTCTATAGCCTAGGTGGCTTGGTCTTGAGTATTCACCAAGAGTACGGCCTCTTGGCGGGTCATTTGGTGGTGGGTTGATGAGTGGTGGTTGATTATCACCTTCCATGATGAAAAGTGATGGAGTTACTAACAAAGGTCACGAAGAAGGGGGATAGACTACGAGGAAGCTAAAAATGAGAAAAAAACTTACTTGTAAGTAAAATAGTCTTGTTTTAAAAGTGCGGTTATAGTCCAAAATGTTTTTGAAAAACTCTTTGGTTCTTTATAACCTTGGCTCTTATGCCAATCTGTAACACCTCCGAAAATATTAATGACAGCGGAAGACTAATTCGGGTGTTACTTGAATGGAGATCTTAGTCAATAATTATAGAAAACGACTCGAAAGAGACGTTTTATTAATATAGTTATCATTCATCAAAAACTCATAGTTTGTTACAAAACGTTGTAAATAGATCAAGTGTTTTTCCCAAAATAAAGATCATGAGATTGAAAAAAATGACAACTTTTATGTTTTACACCACCAGATAAGCCTTGCCATGCCCCATTCCGCCCTTGGTCATAATCTTCACTGATTACCTGAGATAACATGTTTAAAAAGGTCAACAAAAATGTTGAGTGAAGTTCATAGGTTTAAAATAGCTGAACACAAATATAAGATCATGATCATTGTAATCTAACAATATCATAAGAAAAATCACAGATTATTATGCGCTAAGCTCATGAAACCAAAACTCAACTGCATACACCGAATTACCAGTGTATGTAAGTATGCCCCAAAGGAGGTAATAGCCAATTACCTAAAGAAATTCAATATGGTGCGCCCCGATTATTTCTCTATAACCGAAACGGGGTCGTAAATCCCCATAGTACTATTCACGATATCCACGTTCACTCGCGGTGATTAATGGTTCATGATCAGGGGACTTGTGGCTAAACACTTAGGCAGTACCAATAATCAAGAAGATAGAGCATTTATCAAAAACCCTTGTGTTCTAGTGTAGAGCATGTATCTCCCTCGCGGGGTTTGCAAAAATAAAGTAAAAGCGAGGCTATGAACTCACCTTGATGATAATGAACACGCACAAATAGATCAAGAACAATGTAGCGGAGGTTCAAAACCGAAACCTAAAAATGATGAGATGGCGAGTCTCACTAATGAACATTTTGGTTTGCGACCAAAATAATAGAGCATTGAATATTCTTATTCAATAGATCATTGGATTGTCCAATCCAATAGTGTGCGTGCGTGCTTAACGTTTTAAGTTAATTCATGTGCTACATTGCCTTAATTAATGATCCTCACTTACGCATAAGTGAAATATTTTCCCCTGTTGTGATCTTAATAGATTTGTTGAGTATTTTAACGTGTTTATATTCCCCGTGTGTTTTATCAGATTTATATATATAATTATAATCTTATAAATATATATATATCGCACACGTTTAACGTTATCCAAAAATAAAATACTCATATGATCAAAATACTCGTTTTTACGAAGTTATGATGGGTTTATAAGTTTTTTTAAACTTTTCCCGAATTTGCACTTTTTACCTTCAAGTTATGAAAAGTACGAGTTTAGTACCTTAACTTTGATAAAATGACAATTTCTACCCAAAGTACGAGTTTAGTACCTCAAGTTATGACAATTTCTACCCAATGACGAGTTTGCACTTTTTACCTTCAAGTTATATTAAAACTTTCAGAATTGACACTTTCAACCCTTGGAAAAACTGAATTTACGAAAATAGTCCCTTTAGTTAGCTTTATACACCTTAAAACCTTTACTTTTCAAACTTTACACTTTTAACCCAAACTTATATTTAAACTAGTTTAGGTAAATTACATGATCGGTCTTTGAGGTTTCCATGTGCGCATGCACACGTACAACTACACCCTTTTATTTTTGAAATAGACATTTTCAGCCCCTAGACTTTCGTAAAATACTTATTTCACGTATAAAATGACCCTTTACTCTTTAAAGGTTACGGTTTTAACCCCAAGTATAACACATTTTGCTACTCAAGTCCGAAATATAGTTTTACATACGAAAACTTTGCAAAAACGTTTATAACTTATTTTTAGCTTATACTTAGTGCTTAATGACTTATTTTTAACTCATTGGGCCGGGTTGGACTCTCGTTGGGCTTTGTTTGGACTTAACTGGCTTAGTACTTGGGCTTTAGGCCCATTAGTGTCTTCGTGAGTTTTTCAAGTGTATGAGGGGTTGAAAGCATTTTGTAACTCCTTTCCATTAAGATTTCAAGTTGTTTTAAGTTCTTGTGTTAGCTAAAGTGTGAGCGAGTGTATCGTTTTAGGGTGTCACTAGACTTATATAATCGATACTAGGACATTAGGGTGCGTTTAACTATTCTAACGTGTGATATAACTTAAATTATAGTGTGACATAATCAAAAGGAATTGACAAGAGTTTGGAAGGGACTTACAATCACTCGAATGTGAGTGGGGAGAGTTTGTGAGCACTTATAAGACCTGAGAACTCCCGTGTTCTCCTTATAACTCGTTAACCCAAAATGATTTACCCAAATCCTTTGCGTATTCCCTTGTTGTTTCTTTCCCTTTTCCTTCGTACTAAGGCTCCACAGTGGACGATTTATCTTAGAAGTGAAAGTGTTTAAGTGAAGTTGTGAGCTTGTGAATGTGGTGAGTGAACTATGTGTTGAGAGTAGTTTGTAAGTGAGATCAAGCATGGCCTCAAGATTAGTTTATTCTTAGATTGTCTAGGTCAAAGGTTTATTAGACATGTGTTTCTTTGAATTTGGTCATGTTTGTGTGATGTTGCTAGGCGTGTGGAGGATGGCATCCGGTTTGGTGGCATGCCAAAGGCTTTGTCCCATCAATTGTTAGCAAAAGGGACATATTACACGATGGATCATAAGGTCAAATGGTGGTCAAGGGGTCTTGGTGGGTTTAGGGTGATTAAATATTAGTTAGGGTGGCTAAAGTATGGTGGTTTGTCTTCTCTTTTTCACCCTCACACGACAACAAAAAAAATCAAAGGGAAGTGCTTTTGTTTTTAGTTTGGTACCCTTGGCTAGTTTGGTTTCGTTTCTCGTCCGGTTACAAAAGAAAGAAACACAAACATATATGTCTCATTTCTATAATTCATGTTCATGGGCTTGGGGTTGGGTATGTTAAATGAGGCCCATGAAAAAGAAAGATGTTGGGTCTTATGTTTATTCGTGTACCAAGGCTAGGCCCGAAGTGGTCTTCAAGGGTGTTAGGCTTAGGTTAGCTAGCGAGGCCCAAGGTGAGAACGATGTGGGCTTGATCTGGTTGCAAGGCCCATTAACGAGTTGAGTTGGGTTACGAGGTGGTATAAAGTCCAATGAGTTCCGAGGCCCAATACGAATTTGAATATATTCTCATTACAATTTAATTTGTTTTGTTTTGATTTTTTTTTTTTTTTGTATTCGTTGCATATTTTAAGATTATCAGAATCGTGGGGAATTTCGTTCTGATCACAACGGTATGCTTATGAACGCTCAAGCTGCGTTGATCATGCATATGCCAAATGATATGCAAAGGTGATGTTTAGAAAATTTCATGATAAAATAGATCGTGCTTAATTTCTAATTAAATCGTTAAGTACATTGAAATTTTCCGGGAGCTTACACACATAAAACACTAAAACAAGTATAAGTGATTTTATAATTTAGTAATACATATGTACAACAACTAGTGTTTACATATTTGGTAAATATATACATAACTAGTATGTATTATAATGGGTAATACAAATTGGTAGAAACTTAAGTATTTGTCCCATTGACCAAATACATTGAATGTAGTTGGGTAAAACCCGAAGTCCATGACCCATACCCACGGAGCATAACCCATAACCCATTGCATGACTTCATGCATAAGTCATATATGGATATGATAAAAAAAACCCTTTTAAGAATGTCATAATCATCTTGAAAACCAAGGAATTGTGTTCTTTGAATCTTTTAAGAGCAAAAACGAAAAGGAATAAAAGAATTAGGAGTTTAAGGATCCAGATTTTTGGTTGTATTTTTTTTGGTAAACCGGTGAATATATATTATTGCCACAATAAAAACCATAATACACATAAGCATACTAAAACAGAATGGATACCCATGGTCCAATATCTAGGACCCTGGTAAGTTTTTAAAAGGTACCTTTTTGAGAGGTCATTTAAGCCCTTAATTGATCACTTTTGTATCCGTTATTACTTAATTTTGTTCCTTTTCACTTTTTAGGTCTCTTGAAGACAAATTGCTGGAATGACACTTATTCGGACGAAAAGGCGCGAATATACGAAGAAAATGGCCAAAGTCAAGAATCGAGACACTCAAGCTGCTGAAACTAAAGGGGACGGCATCAGGTTCTATTTGTGACGCCGTCGAAACATGTTTTGTGACGACTCAGAGAGCAAATTGGCATTTTTCAAGTGACGGCATCAGGTTTTAAAAAAGTAGGGCGTCGCAGCTCCGACGGCCTAGATTTGATCCAGACGGCTTCAGAGACTGAAGGCGACGACGTCACAGGCATAAGGTGACACCGTTACAATGTTAACATGGCCAAGACGAAAACCTAATAACGGCGACCCGAAGGCGTCACAATTAAATAGTGACGCCGTCGCAGTTTGTAACACTATATATAGAATCCGAATTTTTCAGTTTTTAGAGAGGTAGTTTTGTGGAGTAAAAACCTAAACCGAACCAAGGCTATCTTGTATAGTATTTTAGGGTTCCATACCCTATCTTACATCAAGATAAGTGTTTTACTTCATTAATTCAATTATGTCTTCAATTGATTGTGTGTATGCTTGCATGTTCTCCATGTCCGGCTAATTTACTTGTGTGTTTGCTTACGTAATATGAAACCTAGTTATTGAATATTGATTGGTAGTCTCTTATCTTAATTGTGATTGACCTAGTATTGCGATAGGTCATTCGTTGTGTTATTAATGCTTGATTAACCTTTGTTGAACCTTAGTTTATAATCACCTAGAGTTATTGTAGGCTAAACATCCAAAGAATACCTTAGTGTTAAGTTTATGAATCCTAGAGATTTTGTAGTCATTAACCTTTGGTAGCTTCAAAGAGTTAGGGATAAACGCATACCCTACGACCTTAGAGACACAACGCGTTAAGAATAAGGACGTGACAATTCAACCATCAATAGGAGATAACTAGGGAGTAATAAAACCTAAGTAAATACACTTTTAATCATCATACGAGCACCCAACAATAGACATAGACTACCCCTAGCTTAGTTAATTAGATAATTAGATAAGTAGAGTAATCGGTAGAAATACCAACCCCCAAATCCAAACCTCGAGATTCGTACCTCTCCATTTCCTAAAAAAAATATAAAAAAGATAAAAAAATAATCTTCTTCAACCCCAACCTTAGCGTAGTAACTTCTCACTAGCATTCCTATTCCCCTAGAGAACGATATCAATACCCGTGGCTTACCCTAATACTACACTACAACGATTAGGTTCACTGCCTAGGGTGTTGAAAACTTGCTCGACGAAAAGGAAGTTCCTTTGACCCCGAACGCGCTGTGTAAGCGTATCAAGTTTTTGGCGCCGTTGCCGGGGAATAGTATAGTTAGTTAGGAGTCCACCTCGTTTAGGTTTCCTTGCTTGATTCCTATCAAGTAAGCTTTTTTCCCCATTTTTAGCTTCCTCGTAGTCTATCCCCCTTCTTCGTGACCTTTGTTAGTAACCCCATCGCTTTTCATCATGGAAGGTGATAACCAACCACCACTCATCAACCCACCACCAAATGACCCACCAAGAGGCCGTACTCTTGGTGAATACTAGATACCAAGCCACCTAGGCTATAGGAACACCATTGAGCTTCCCGACCAAGCCCAAACTACGGCCCTGCGATCCGACACCATCCGGTTGGTGCAAAATAGATGTGCATTCCATGGACTTCGTTCCGAAGATCCTAATCAGCATCTTAAGGATTTCCTTAAAATTGTCGATTCCATCGACCTCGATGCTACTACTCGGGAGACCACGCGTCTGCGTCTCTTCCAATTCTCTCTACGGGACCAAGCTAGTAATTGGCTTGAGCGACTTCCCGCCGGCTCCATCTCAAGTTGGGATGATCTCACCTCTCGTTTCCTTGCTCAATTTTTCCCACCAGGGAGAACTACTAAGCTTAGGAATGAAATCTTGATGTTCCAACAACGTCAAGGTGAATCTCTCTACGAAGCATGGACTCGATTCAAGGACTTACTCCATAGAGTCCCTCATCACGGCATTGATCTTTGGCTTCCAGTCCAACTCTTCTACGATTATGTCAACTTCCCCACTAAGCGATCCATTGACCAAGTGGCCGGTGGAAAACTTAGTGATCTCACCGCGGAAGAATCATGGGGTATAATAGAGGACCTTGCTCTCTATGACAAAGAAAGTTGGAATGACCTCCGTGAGTTGCCCAAAACCATAAAGGCAATCTCCTTGCCTCCCATTGACTCACAATCTTCCGACCGTAGGATGCTCGAGCTTGAAGATCAAGTTAAATTCCTAATGAGCTCCTACGACAATCCTAAGTCTTCACGCCAAGTGAACAAAGTTTCTTCCTCGTGTGAGTCATGTAGTGGTCCTCATAACACTCGCGCTTGCACAAGATTCCCCGAACAAGCTTCCGTTGACTACGCATCCTCGCGTACTAATGGAACGGGAGGAAGATTCCCTACAACACCCGGACCTAGGACTTTTAATGACGCCCGAGAAGCATGGAAGGGCAAGCCTGACTTTTATTGGGGACAAACCAAAGAATTCACATCTAATGATTTCTCATGGCCCCCATCTCACGGCCCTAACCAACAAAACATAGAAGGGATGTTGCAACACCTAGTCGCATCCCAAGAAGCTCAAATAGCTAAGCTCTCGGACCGTTTCAACCAACAACAAGCCGAGATGGATAGGAAGATAGATAACCTTTTGAAAGCCATGACCAATAGTGATAGGAAGGTTAATGCTATCTCAACTCCCGAAACTTCCGGTGTAGAGATTAAGGACCCAAGTAAGTTAGCTAAGCACGTCAATTCGTCAATACCATCACCTTAGTGAAACCTAATAGAACAAATGACGAAGCGAACTATTAAACGATACTTGAGGTTAGTGAAACACCTAGGAATGAAACAACCGAGGAAGTAGGTGAAGTAGGCAATGACTATTTCAATAAGTTTCCTACGGAAGAAGAACTCTCTCGCCACCCACACTTAGTACGTGACCTCCGTCACATGTATGTTAGGAGAAGCCCTAGGATCAAGTTTGGGAACCCTTGGAATCTTAACATACCATGTTGCATAGGAAACCTTTTCGCGGTAAAGGCCTACATTGATCGCAAGTCCCCGATAAATATCATGACTAGCACCTACTATAATTGGGTAATGAAGAAGCCTATCCCAACTAGGCAAGATCCCGATAATCCTAGGGTTAGTTGCAATTTTCTTGGTAGAGTTAAGGGATTGCCCGTTTATGTAGGTAGTTTCACGTTTCCTACGGATTTCATAATAGTGGATGATATTAGTACTGCCATAGATCCTAGCTTGTCCCACGTTATTCTAGGAAAGCCTTTCGTAGAAAACACCAGGATGACTTATGATCCATCGTTAGGAATAGTGAGATTCAAGAATGAGACCGATGATGTAGCTTACCAAATGCCGTTTAATATTGAGAAGTTTTCATCACTCTCCAATGATGAAAAGGAACTTAAACTATCGGTCTACTATAGGAATGAGGAGGATAAGGAGAAGGGAGTAGATTATGTTATGGCCAAGATCTTCGGTTTCTATAAGGATTGCTTGAACTTAGGACCGGAATATAGAACCGAGTGGGGAGAGGACGACTTTTTAGAAAGGTGCATCATAGGGCACTTCTACAACATGGAATCCCCCAATAGAGACCGTCATGAGGCAGAAGGTGACGGTAATGAAGTCACGTAGGGGCACGACTTCGAGTCTAGCTACAAGACTCATAAATAAAGAAAAGCGCTTCGTGGGAGGCAACCCATGCTTAATTGTTTGCTTGTTTGTGTGTCGTGTATCTTTTATTAATTGTTTATTCTCTTGTTTAAATTCGTAAAAATGCTTTATTTTGTCTTTAACCTCGTCTTAATTACATATAAAGGTATTTTACATAAGGGATACATGTAGGGAGGATTACACACGTTTTCAAAAGAAACGTAAACATGAGAATTAAAATTAATTAAAAAGATATACATGTGTGTTTGTTCGAGTCAAATACTTGTATCGAGTCCTAATGGATGTTTTGCAGGAAATTTTTCTAGATTTTAAGGATAAAAATGTTCCAGAATTTTTTCTAGAAAATTGCAGACCAGTTTCTGTCAGGATAACCTGACGGCGTCAGGATCGCAACCTGACGGCGTCAGGAGAAGCAGAAACAGCTTATTACTTTTTCTCGTTTTCTGAGCTACTCATAAATTCTTAGAATTTTCCAGGTCTTAATTTTGCATAAAATCTGTAAACATCCATTCCACAAGCATTATATCCTAGTTTAGTAGAGTCATATATATATTGTTACCGCCGATTTTACGCAAAGGTTTCGTTTATTTTCTTCAAGTGTGCAGGTTTAATTTATTAAGAAGAAGATATATAAGATGAGAAGGAGCTTTTCACACAAACATTCTTCTTGAAGAAAGATGTAACCACCACTTCACACGGATCCTACCGAGCTAATCAGGGGAGTACTAGTTTCTTTCGTTTTTAACTACCTTCCATTATCATAACTTTGATACTTTCGGGGAACATTGGGGACAATGTTCAGTTTAAGTGTAGGGAGGGAAAATAAAACGGGAACTTTGAAACTATGCTTATCCTTGACTATTTGCTTTGTCCAATTTCATTTTTGTAATAAACCATGAGAAATATCGGTTAGGGTAATTTTGGCACCAAATTTAAAATTTTTCATGACATATAGGATTGGGCCATTAGTCTTAATAAAGCGTCTCATGGATAGGAAGTTATATGACTAGCACAAAAGCCCTTTACCACTTAAATTCCACCCAAAATGTGAGGATCGCCCTTAGATTAGTAGGAATTAAAGCATTCATCTTTAATGCTTAGAGTGTGAACCGGTAGTATAATATATTCTAGAACTTGTTTTGTGATGCATTATGAGATCGCTAGTAAGACTACACTTGTGTAGTTAGGAATAACTAAATGATAAGAGGCATTAGGATAACCCTTGTTTGATACCCGTAATATAATTACTTCTTCCACATTGGTTGAGTAATTCTCCCACACCTTTGCGTTGTACTCATCTTTAGTACACGATACCCCTAGTTAACCCCTCAGATCCTATCCTTTTCGCGGTTCTCGTCATGTTTCGGTTTTCTGGAAAATCAATGAAGAGCATTGTTTACAATCCACCCCCAAATGTACACCCAAATCGCCTTAGCCTACCTTGTATGCACTCACTTTTAGTGCATTATTGTTATCACACTAAACCCTTAGTTCAATTATCTAGTTGCTTGGATAAGTTGCTAAGTCGAGTCATATCCTTTGTACACAGTTTTGGGACA
This sequence comes from Chrysanthemum makinoi, assembly GCA_910596185.1. NCBI lineage: Eukaryota > Viridiplantae > Streptophyta > Magnoliopsida > Asterales > Asteraceae > Chrysanthemum > Chrysanthemum makinoi. Next base: position 211,397,743 of record OU343220.1, read on the forward strand.
ATTGGGACTCATGGGAAAAGTTAAATTTTATAGAATGACGGAAAGGGAACGTTAAATTCAAATTCCCTTTATTTGCGTAATAATGTACTCCAAGCGTTTTGATCTTTTCAATTCGGGTCGAATTAGTGTTAGAATAATAAAAACTCAAGTGTAGGGATGTGCCTATAAATCCCTATTATTTTGATGTTATCGTAGAGGATGGTAGAGTAAAAGTGTATGAAAAAAAAATCGAAAAAAAAATAGAAAAAAAGAGAAAAAGAAAAAAATAGTGTTGAAAAAAAAAACGGGCTACCATCCTACATCTATCTTTAAATTTATGTTTGTTTGTTTCAAGTTATCTAGAGTTTAGAGTGTCGAGTCTTGGCTTAGCAACGTGTGGAGTTTGTTAGAACTCCTTTAGATCGTTTTGAGCCTTAGGGTTTAACAATAACAATGACAATACGCAGCGGATAAATCAAAACATAATTGTTATTGACACAAGGTTTTCAATCACTAACACTAACTAATCTTAGACGTTTATAGGAACACGTCTAGATTACTAAACTAATAACCTAGGCGTTTACAAGACTATACGCCTAGGACACACACACACCTTTAAGTCGACTACATCTTGGAAGACATATATATAAAACCTACACCCCATGTCCTCTTTATATACTAGAGGATTAAGGTTTACAAAATACTACAAAGGACTAATAAATAAAACTTCTTTTGCAAGCAAGTCCTTCCATCTTTTTGTAGGTTTCCTTCTTGTCATATTAAGTCCCTCTTGTTTCATTCTTTTTGTCTTATCAACTCAAACGTATAATTCCCAACAATCTTCCCCTAGTTGATAATGACAAAACCATTCTTGAACGAACTTCCCTAGATGAAGTAGAGATATTGAGATCAGGGATCTCACCATGAATGAAACAAGTATGTCTTCCTTTGTCTTCCCCTTAATCCATGCCATGCCACTCAAACATCTCTTCCCCTTTTTGTTATCAACAAATAGAGAACATATGCAAACTTGATCTTGACCACCACGAACCAATATCATACTTCCAATCTAAGACTTCCAATGCTTCAAATCGCCCACCATTACGCATCATAAGAAAAATGGATCCAAAACAGTAGAAAACTCCAACTAGCAGTAGTAATAATGATCAACAGTTAGTAAAAATCAAACACTTCCCCTTGAGTGATGCATGAACATCAACTGATTCTTCAAAATCTATAGGCTTTATGTAATGATTACTTGTGAAGAAAACCAAGTATAACGAATTTGATGAAGAAGTAGAATTTCCCAAACTTGTGTCTTAAATCTTGTACTATCCACGGAACTCCATACTTATACGAATCACCAAATATAAGTAGACCGCAATCCCTTGACAAAATCCTCAACTAATATGAGACACTGAGCACTACAATGTAACTCCTTTAAGTGATAGCCAATGTGTGCATAGAGCATCATAAGAAAAATCACACATTGCTAGATTCATCAAGCTATATGATAAGAACACAAACCTGTGAAACTCAACTACAACATTAAATAAATGATATTCAACCTTCTTCGTAATCAATTAATCCATAAGAATCAAATACGAGCCTTTTTGAATCCTTTAAGAACATAAACTTCTTCCTGTGTGTGTGAAAAATAACTTGTGTGTGTGTCATCCAAAAACCATAACAATTATTATGCTCGACTTCCCCTTAATTCCAAATCTCCTCGTAATAAACCATTATACTGCCAATCCAAATAAATTTCGCCATGCAAAAACCTTGAGCAGTACTTTGAGAAGAATCAGTAGTACTTTCGTATATAAACTGCAGTACTTTCATAAGGAGACCAGCAGTACTTTGAAGCATAAGTAGTACATTAAAAAAAAAAAAAAAAAAAAACTGCAGTACTTTCGAACTTGGGTAGCAGTACCTTCGAGGTGAAGCAGTACTTTGAAAAACTCCAACAGTACTTTCGTTCATGATCATAAATCAAACGAGTATATTGACTTTGTGTGTCCACCATCCAATCACTTGGACCAGCATTAGCACTCGAATGGAATTAATAATAATAACAGTACATACCACGAGAAATCAAATAACATCAAATCAGTATGGAGTACCCCACGTTTCACAATATTCGACCAATCAATTATGATGCTTGAAGTAAACAAATAAAAACTCATGGGTCCAAAGTCATGTTCCAATCCCACGTGATCACAGCAGTCCAAATAATATAAAGCAACCATCATGCCGACCCCACATAATCAGTACCAACTCCATAGCAGTCAAATTAAAATAATATTGCGAGTATAATGCGCACACATAAATAATCATCCAATCAGTAGTGGTACTAATCTGATGTTTGATAATTCTGACCAATCAAATAGTGAGTACCAGTGTAAGAACCATGCACCGTATCACATCAAATCCAAGCACCATAAAGCCCCACATGACATTTGAATATCTGTAGTAATGAAAACAATCGACTTTTAAAAACTCCTTGAGCAGCCATATTCGACAGCCTATAACTTTTGCATAAAAGCTCATATCAACGATCCCTCCGGTGTAAAGTTAGATTGTCATATGGAGAACATCCACCTAAAATTTCGTCCCGATCCGACGGTTAACGAAAACGTTATCGCTGTTTAAAAACAGCCGTGCAGAAACCTTACGAAAATTCCAGATTCGAATTTTTTTCTTCTTTTCTCTTCGAAAAACCTTGTATATCCTAGATATCACCAGCCCCAGGCTCTGATACCAATTGTGGAGTTTGTTAGAACTCCTTTAGATCGTTTTGAGCCTTAGGGTTTAACAATAACAATGACAATACGCAGCGGATAAATCAAAACATAATTGTTATTGACACAAGGTTTTCAATCACTAACACTAACTAATCTTAGACGTTTATAGGAACACGTCTAGATAACTAAACTAATAACCTAAGCGTTTACAAGACTATACGCCTAGGACACACACACACCTTTAAGTCGACTACATCTTGGAAGACATATATATAAAACCTACACCCCATGTCCTCTTTATATACTAGAGGATTAAGGTTTACAAAATACTACAAAGGACTAATAAATAAAACTTCTTTTGCAAGCAAGTCCTTCCATCTTTTTGTAGGTTTCCTTCTTGTCATATTAAGTCCCTCTTGTTTCATTCTTTTTGTCTTATCAACTCAAACGTATAATTCTTAACACAACATCATTCTTCGCATGCTTGTAACATAAAGATTTTTGACTTGCCACCACTAAATCGCCTATCCCACCAAACCCTTTGTTTCCCTACCGTAAGCCTAACGTTACAACCCTTTAAAAGACCTCTTGGATAGTCTTTCCTAGGTGCTTACGCCAAAGCGATGGAGGTTTGATCTAGTATCAAGCCTATGGTAATCTATGTACTAGGACCGGTTAATGAGTGTTTATCTTCCATTTCTAACTTGTTATATTTCATATACACCCGAGAGATGTGAGTATCCAAACACCCCATGTGAGGTGCTAGTATGTAATTTCCGTGCTTGTTATGACTTTTGCGAGGCTTATATGTGTTGTGGATCATTCTAAACTAATGCTTCATGACCCCTAACTTATAAATTAATTGGCTAAAAGCACATTTGCTTGAGGACAAGCAAATACCAAGTGTAAGGATATTTGATAAGGATTTAAAAGGTACCTTTTTGAGGGGTCATTTAAGTCCTTAATTGATCACTTTTGTATCCGTTATTACTTAATTTCGTTCCTTTTCACTTTTTAGGTCTCTTGAAGGCAAATTTCTGGAATGACACTTATTCGGACGAAAAGGCGCGAATATACGAAGAAAATGGCCAAAGTCAAGAATCGAGACACTCATGCTGCTGGAACTGAAGGGGACGGCGTCAGTTTCTATTTGTAACGCCGTCGGAACATGTTTTGTGACGACTCAGAGAGCAAATTGACATTTTTCAAGTGACGACATCAGGTTTGTAAAGCGTAGGGCGTCGCAGCTCAGACGGCCTAGATTTGATCCAGACGGCGTCACAGTCTGAAGGCGACGGCGTCACAGGCATAAGGTAACGATGTCACAATGATAACGTGGCTAAGACGAAAACCTAATAACGGCGACCCGAAGGCATCACAATTAAAGAGTGACGCCGTCGCAGTTTGTAACACTATATATAGAATCCGAATTTTTCAGTTTTTAGAGAAGTAGTTTTGTGGAGTAAAAACCTAAACCGACCAAGGGCTGTCTTGTATAGTTTTTTAGGGTTCCATACCCTATCTTACATCAAGATAAGTGTTTTACTTCATTAATTCAATTATGTCTTCAATTGATTGTGTGTATGCTTGCATGTTCTCCATGTCCGGCTAATTTACTTGTGTGTTTTGTGGAAAACTAGAAGTGGGGGGTTGAATAGTTTTGCCAATTAAAACTTCCTTTTAAACTATTTAGATCGACTTATGTCAATCTATTTGGATGTGTGTGTTGGATGTTGATAAACAAGCATATAGAGGTAAGTAATGAAAAGATAAGAGTAAGAAGCACAAAACCACCACACGAGTATTTATAGTGGTTCGGCTACAAGGACACCGTCCTTGCCCTACTCCACCCCCCGAGTCACCTACTCGAGAGTTCGTAATCACTACACCAATCTCCTTATGGCGGAGAATCCTTCACAACGTCGCCTACCCATTTTCCGGTGCTAGGCTAACCACCGGGTTCTTTCACTCCAAGGTGAACCACACCTACACAACGTCGCCTACCCTTTATAAGGTACTAGGCTAAGTACCTAGTTCTTTCACTCCAAGGTGAACTACACATTCACAACGTCACCTACCCTTTATTAGATACTAGGCTAAGCACCTAGTTCCATTGCAATGGAGGAACTACTACCACACTACACCAACGAATAATCCCAAAGGAGATCTACTCCTTTACAACATCATCAAGGATATCAATATCCTTGGATCTAATACTAGTCTATCTTGTACATCGAAACACACCATATCGAATGTACATCTAAGGCACCTTTCACTAATGCCTTTAACTAGATCTACAAGACACCTTTCACTAATGTCTTGTGTCTTCACTTCTAAGCACGTTTCACTAATGCTTCTTTGTCTTGACTTCTAAGCACCTTTCACTAATGCTTCTTTGTCTTGACTTCTAAGCACCTACCACAAGTGCTTGTCCTATAGACGATAGATACCCTTCACTAATATCTTCGTCTTGACACTTGAGACATCTTTCACTAATGTCTTCAACACTACACTTCTTTGGAGAAAGAAAAGAATCATCAACAAGAAGACTTCAGTAGCCTTGATGATGAGGAAGTATGGCAACTCATGGACTTGAGCTTGCTCGACTTCAAAGGTGGTGATCTTGTCTTTAAGAGGAACCTAAAAGATCACACAAAAGCAAAACTACAAACATAGATCTCTTGGATCTAAGGTTAGTGAGATTTAACTCAGGGGAGAAAGTGTGTTAGAAAAGGATGAGAAATAATGAAGAAATGACTCACTATTTATAGAGGAAAAATCCTACTGTTCCCCGGATCCCACGGATCCCTTCCACTTGGGATCCGGCTAGCACAAAGCTAGGGATCCGTGGAACGCTCCTCTTTGCCCATAGGTATTTTGGTTATGGGTCATGGGTTGAACCATGGATCTTTGGCTAGATACAATGTATCTTTGAGTGCATTGCACTTAGTCACTTGGGTATGGGTTGATCCATGGGTTATGGATATTATCCATGTATGATATAAGCATGATGTCATGCAATGGGCTATGGGTCATGATCCATGGGTTATGGGCTTTGGGTTGTACCCAACTACATTCAATGTATTTGCCCAATGGGTTGTGATACTTAAGTTTCTACCCATTTATATTACCCAATATACTACATGCTAGTTATGTGTATATTTTATCCAAATATGTAAACACTAGTTGTTGTACATATGTATTACTTAAATCATAAAATCACTTATACTTGTTTTAGTGTTTTATGTGAAAATGTGAATATGTTAGAAACTATTAGTTCAAACCATTTACGTATTTTATTTGTTTCGTTAATATGATTTTACGTTTGTTATCGACAAACATTAGAAGATCGTAAAATATAAATAAACGTTTTTACGGCTTATTTGTATTAACAATCTTCCCCTTTTTTGTTGATGACAAAACATAAAATTATTTTAAGGAAAAACTAAAATTCGTAAAAGTTTGAATTTGTAGTTTTTACTTTCTTCTCCCCCTTTTTGTCGAAACAACAAGTGTTTGAAGGAAAGCAACACATCGTTTTTAAGAAAAACATGTGAAAGAAGTAAAAGTAAAAAGAGATAGAGAGCAAGTAACGGGAAAGGATCTCATCTTTACTCCCCCTTGATGAGTCCATCCCTATGTAAGGGCGTCAAGTAAGTGATACTAATCTAGTTTATTTGTAAATAAGTTTGCAAAAGATTTCGTCTAAGAGGCGAATGTGCTCCCCCTTGATGATTGCAATTATGCAAGGGGATGACACGAAATGTAAACCTAGTATTGCAAGTAATTTGCAATGTATTGCTTTGACATAAAGCTCCCCCTAACTTTGGGATGTCAAAGTCTTCATGTGTAAATTGAATAACTACAAAACAAAGGTTAGAAAGCAAGTATAATTCACAATTTCCTGCAAATGTGATTCAAGTTAGTAAAAAGAAAGCTTTCTGTCTCACGGATCCCACGGTTCCCTCCTAGTAGGGATTCGTCTAGGCAATTCTGAGGGATCCGTTTTAGCTGCTTAATTTCAGTAAAGGTTATATAACAACTAATGTTATCACAAAAAAATGAGATGTGAATACAAAGTAATCATATGCTCAACACAATAACACATAGCATGTAATTCCATTCAATAAAACTAGAGTTATGATATACATGACTCTAAAAACTAAGAAAATAAGAAAATACATAACTAGGAATTTCTAAACCAACTATCGCTTGATGCTAGGACACCACTAAAATCTTCTAGCTCAAGTTTTGTTTAGGTTTGATCTCGTCAAAACGTTCAAGGAGATGATAGAACATGAAACGTTGGTCTTCTCGTACTTCATGTATCAAACTTTCAACATGTTGACAATGATATCAATCTTTGTCATGGCTAGGTAGTGGTGGTGGAAGAAAAGAAATAGCTTGATGCGAAGGATCAAGTGAAGCGACTTGTGGAGCTTCAAATGATGGAGGGATTGGTGAAGGTGCATTTGAGAATGACTCAACCAAGAATGATTGTGGTGGTAGAGAAGTGTCAACTTCCATATGGTCGGGTGGTTGACTTTGATGATTTCTCATAATCCAAATGGGATTATATGATGGAAACGGCGAAAAGCGAAGCAAGTGTTGACTCAACACCTTGATTTTGAACCATTAGTCCTCCTAATGAGGAGAATGTTGTCGGTGGAAGCGGATGAGATGGCCTAGGAGGCAAGTCCTCTAAATTGTAGAGGTGTGGTGATGATAGTGGGGATGTAAATGAAATAGCTCTAGGAATCAATGGTGATTCTTTAGTGGAGATAATATTGTTTGGCCTAGGAGGTATGGTGGTGTTTGGCATTGGTAGTTTTGTGGGTACAATCCTTTTAGGAATTGGTTTGATTGGATGATGGAGGATTCTATCATTTGTTTGCTTGATCGGAGATGATTCGGTTGAAGAGATTTCGTGTATAACACGAGCCTTTTTCATGGGTGGTTCTTTGGTGGATAAGTTACTACTTGGGGTTTTCCTCATGATGAGATGATTTTAGAGGGTTGCAAAAGAGCTGAAAGTTAAGACGAGAGTGATGACTATGGAGGTCCTAACAAGGTGGTTTATAAACCAAGAGATTTGGCAAGTGCATTTAAGCCTTAAGCCACTAGGATTCATTTGAATGTGATGATTAACATGCACAAGAGTCAACTTCAGAGTTTGTACTGATCTAGGAACTCATTTAAGATGAGATGGAGTGTTTGAGTTAGGAAGATGAGTTGAAATGATTGTTTTAGCAAGATTTGACATAAGCTGTCATCCGGATCCCACGGTTCCTTCTCGAGAGGGATCCGTCTAGGCTAATCCTAGGGATCCGGCTTTCAGCAGTTATGAAAGAGTGGAAATTATGTTCCTAAGATCTAATACCTATAACATCTTGAATGTTTCAGTCCTCCTAAGTGTTTTAAATGAATGGGTGCTTAAGTACTTGAAGGTAATGAGTGATGTAGCTAATAATTGTTTTTTATGGAAGGATTTGGAACTTTCAAGAGTACCAATGGATGAGCAAGTATGACACTAAAGATTTAGAGTGTCAATTGAAGCTAAATGATCCTAGAAATCAGGTTGTGACTTAGGATAGTGTTTTGGAAAATGTTCTAGAAGCTTTGAGATGGGAAAAAGTATAGTTTGATCAACTTTGATCAATTTTGAGGTAAGGATGATTTATGGTCAATTTTACCATAATCGAAAGATTTCTAAGGCTAAATGTGAGGGATCAAAAAATATGAAGTGTGAGTTTGAGAGCGGAAGAGTAATGGATAAAAAAATGAAGCCGTAGATCTACAAGCATTTTTGAGTGTGATCTAGGTGAGTTATGTGTGAGTAGGAAAGATCAACCTATCTTGATAAGGACCTAATTTGCCTTAAGATACCATGTTTAACTGAGTGTGAGGTGTTCTAAGGATATGTTTGAGATATAATGCTTGCAATTGCATTTTCTTTTCTTGGATCCCACGGTTCCATAAGTGTAGGGATCCGTCTAGCACAATCTTTGGGATCCGCCCATCTGCTCATTAGGACCTTTATTAAAGGTATGCAATGATCTTGACAATGCATTATATCTCAAGGATAGTCTAAAGAGTTCTAATACTAATATATCAAATGTAAGATGTTTTATTTCATGAAAGAAATTGGATTACATTGATAAAGCACGAATACAAGAGATTTGATCCTATTTTGGAATACTACTAGGTTCCTTGAGTGTTTTAGCTAGGAGGATCATTATGTGATTGATGAGTGTTGGTGGAATCAAGAATGAAGAAAGTCTTCATGAGAGATAAGTTTAGCGGTTCCATCATCTTGTTACAAAGCATACAACGGACTTTGAATTTGAGGATGGAAGTGCATAACATTATGATATAGGCGTGTCAAGAACATTCCATAAGGGATGAGTTTATTCTTGGAGCCTTGAAGATTTGCAATTCGCCTTGCGAAGAAATAGGCGAGATTGAATGGTTGTTGTGTTAGCAAACATTACAACATGTGAGCACAAAAAGCGGGAAGAATTTCTCGATTTCCCCTAAGACTCCAAACATTTTCACGTAGGATGAGTGCAAGAGACTTGTACTCTTCTCGGATATCCCTATTAAAGATAATGTTTGGATCAGAGTAATATGGTCGAGGTTTGCATATTATGCGATTTAAATCTTCCGAGGAAGGTATGTGTGAACAATATGGACTATTTTCTTCACGAAAGTTGAAGAGAGAATCAAGAGACCAATCTTCGGTGAAGGCACATTGTCCATGATTTGGAATCCGGAGGATGTGAGCAAAATGCCCAAGGGTTAGAGTGAACTTTTGGTTTTTGATATAAAACCAAAGAGATAGAAAGCGATCCTCATTACGAACGAGTTCGACTTGACGGAAGAATTCCATTATGAACCTTGGACATATCTTCGCGTTGATTTCAAGAAGACATTCTAGTCCTATGGCTCGGAAGGAGGTATTGATACCTTCTTCAATTGTAGAGAGGTGTCTACAATACGTCCTTCGTGGAAGTGACGGGTTTTGAGATTATTGAACCCACCCATGATTGCGGGTGTGTTGGGTTCGAAGAGATGTTCGAGTGTAGACGCTAGTAAGTAAAAAATCAAACTCATATTCATGCGTCATAGTTGAACCTATAGAAATGATAAGTTAATAAAAAGAGATGTTTGTGGTCAACCTATGATAATCTAATGTTTTACTAGATTTTTATTATAAATGGTATTTAACATTTTAACTTTACTCAAGGTTTTGACTTTCTAGTGGATTATTACATTTAGAAAGATGGTGGTTTTTAATTTGCATGAAAAACTGTTTTCCAGTAGGGCCGGATCCCACGGTTCTTTAACAAAAGGGATCCGGCTAGTATATCTTCCGGGATCTGTGGATCTGTAGTAACAGAAACATAGGTTTTCTAGTTTTTATACCATGAAATATGTTTTATCCTACATTTTCTTTTAGCATGCATACATGACTTCTAATGTATCCCGAAAGAATATAAAACATATAAATCAAGATAAGTGACACATACATTATGATAATAATAAACTAGTAATATTGCATTTCAATACTAAGGATGATACAAAGGATTGGGTATATAACCCCAATGTAGATTAACAACACAAAGTAAATGTCTCCATATGTGAACTTCATCATAGGGAACACAAGTGCGATGAGTGTTAGGGGCGATGAGCACGAGTGCAATGTAAACCATGTTGATGACGGATCTTCTTGGTTTTGGTTGAGATGGAATGAGGAGGAAGATGAAATTTTTGAAATTGGAAGATTTGAAAAAGTGAGGTTTTGCTAGAGTTGGTCGGCCGGTGGGGTTATTTATAGGGGAAGGAGGAATTTTTGAAATTCGTGTTTTGTTTTATTATTGGATTTAAAAGAAACAAAACAAAGTTTAATATACCACGACTTTAGGCGAGAAATAAAACACGTATGTGAGAAAAAGGCTTCCTAATGAAGCTTCATGTAAAACATGTATAAGCACAAAAGATAATCATATAAATACCTAAATAGGTATACTTAATTATCAAGCATAGTAAAAAGAAAATCATACCTCTAGCGTACTTAGGAATGTCTTTACAAATGACACAACAAATGTCACTTAGGCGATTCCCGCTCCTTTGCGTTCAAGATACCTTCTTAAGGAAGGTATTCTTGTTACCAAGCGACTCCTAAAGCTTGGTGGGTATGAGCTTTGACTAATCAACATGACAAAGAAGATTAGTGCAATTAAATGAAAAAGTAAATAAGAAAAATGTTGTTATCAAATCAACATCCAAACATATAGTTTTGAAAAACATGGTGTTTGTTTTTTTTTTTTAAAAAAAAACCTTCTTTGTAGTTTTCAATTAACTATGGATCGTATCAAGTTTTTAAAGTACAATATACTTCAAGAAACTTGGTAACGAAGCTCTGATACCAATTGTAGAAAACTAAAAGGGGGGGTTGAATAGTTTGGCCAATTAAAACTTCCTTTTAAACTATTTAGATCGACTTATGTCAATCTATTTGGATGTGTGTGTGTGTGTGTTTTTTTTTTTGGTAACGGGTTTCCCCGGTAAATTGTATTTCACCAAAAAACATTTAAGTACAAACGGTGTAGGTGAAGTCCTACCTACCCGTTACATGAAGAATAAGAGCACCGTGCAACTGGCTCAAACCACACCATCATGAGAATGACAAGCCAAACTCATGAACAAGCTTCAACAAGCTACTAACCAAAACACTAAATAAGAATGACATAACCATTCTTATTACTAACAAAGAAAGAAGCAAAAAACAACTTTCTAAATCAAACCACCGAGATGGCAACAAAAGCTCTGAAAAAACATCTCATCAATGGTTAACCGCAATGTGTTCATGCTCGAAAATATTAAGAGGATATAATGAGCATGATACATGCTATTCTTTTCATGGCGACTTCCAAATAGCCTAAGCGGCTAACTTCCAAGTAAGGCGACCCAAGAAACACGGACCATATTCAATCAACAAATGAAATCAACTCCTAGTCCGGCGGCAAGCCTCAAAATACTGAACATCTTCTTTGACGAAATAACCACAGCGTGCTTGAACAATCATGGAAAACCACTTATTTGAACACAACACGACGACTTCAAACTGAACCGGCAATAGAATATACTAATTGTGGTAACAAGCATAAAACATAAACATAGGGTGATTCAACCCTAACTTCCGGTATATGCGAACCAGACCAAAATAATACGACCACGGAAATGATCGTAGTCAATTGATGACCCAATCATAACCAACTTCCTTCTCTCCCATAACCCACTTACAAAAACACTCATAACTGCGACCCAAATCGATCTTACGGCGGATAATCAATACCCAGCGTGGGTATACATCCGACAAATAAAGCACCTCTCAAGAGCCAGCTTCTGGATCGGCGGCAAAATCCATAAAGGAATAGCCAACGGAACACCAAAACAATCAACGAGATATAGTGGTTAAGGACCCCGATATGCGACCCAAGCAGGTGGAAGAATTAGAATGTTAGGGTTTCAAAATAAAGATAACACCATAGAAAAACGACCCTTTTGAGACAAATCCGAGATTCTTGTTAAATCAATAGTCCCATTGTGAAAGAATTAAAGAAAAACTAACGGATTGGAAAAATTAGGTGTTCGGATTTGTTTGGATTACGCCACCTCAAAGATATACACAAACCACACTAAACCCGATTGCATACACTAGGTAGAGGATTTAGTCTTTGATTTGGCGGAAAAAATGAGGCAGAGGTGGCGGCTATAAAAAAAGATATGACAATAAATATAATCACACCACCCTAAGAATGAACACCCAAGCAGGAACCGATTACATACCTGCAATGTAGAGAAACGATTTAGTTGGATGTTTGGCCGGAAAAAATGAGGTAGGGGTGGCGGCGCCGGAAATTGCCCAAGGGGGAGTTTTGGATGTGTGTGTTGGATGTTGATAAACAAGCATATAGAGGTAAGTAATGAAAAGATAAGAGTAAGAAGCACAAAACCACAAACACGAGTATTTATAGTGGTTCGGCTACAAGGACACCTTCCTTGCCCTACTCCACTCCCGAGTCACTACTCGAGAGTTCGTAATCACTACACAATCTCTTTATAGCAGAGAGCCTGCGTCGCCTACCCTTTTTAGGTGCTAGGCTAACCACGGGTTCTTTCCTCAAGGTGAACCACACCTACACAACTCGCCTACCCTTTATAAGGTACTAGGCTAAGTACCTAGTTCTTTCACTCCAAGGTGAACTACACCTTCCTGCCGCCTACCCTTTATTAGGTACTAGGCTAAGCACCTAATTCCATTGCAATGGAGGAACTACTACCACACTACACCAACGACTAATCCCAAGGAGATCTACTCCTTTACAACATCATCAAGGATATCAATATCCTTGGATCTAATACTAGTCTATCTTGTACATGAAAACACACCATATCGAATGTACATCTAAGGCACCTTTCACTAATGCCTTTGACTAGATCTACAAGACACCTTTCACTAATGTCTTGTGTCTTCACTTCTAAGCACCTTTCACTAATGCTTCTTTGTCTTGACTTCTAAGCACCTTCACTAATGCTTCTTTGTCTTGACTTCTAAGCACCTACCACAAGTGCTTGTCCTATAGACGATAGATACCCTTCACTAATATCTTTGTCTTGACACTTGAGACGTCTTTCACTAATGTCTTCAACACTACACTTCTTTGGAGAAAGAAAAGAATCATCAACAAGAAGACTTCAGTAGCCTTGATGATGAGGAAGTATGGCAACTCATGGACTTGAGCTTGCTCGACTTCAAAGGTGGTGATCTTGCCTTTAGAGGAACCTAAAAGATCACACAAAAGCAAAACTACAAACATAGATCTCTTGGATCTAAGGTTAGTGAGATTTAACTCAGGGAGAAAGTGTGTTAGAAAGGGGTGAGAAATAATGAAGAAATGGCTCACTATTTATAGAGGAAAAATCCTCTTGTTCTCGGATCCCACGGATCCCTTCCACTTGGGATCCGGCTAGCACAAAGCTAGGGATCCATGGAGCAGCTCCTCTTGCCCATGGGTATTTCGATTATGGGTCATGGGTCATGGGTTGAACCATGGATCTTTGGCTAGATACAATGTATCTTTGAGTGCATTGCACGTAGTCACTTGGGTATGGGTTGATCCATGGGTTATGGATATTATCCATGTATGATATAAGCATGATGTCATGCAATGGGTTATGGGTCATGATCCATGGGTTATGGGCTTTGGGTTGTACCCAACTACATTTAATGTATTTGCCCAATGGGTTGTGATACTTAAGTTTCTACCCATTTATATTACCCAATATACTACATGCTAGTTATGTGTATATTTTATCCAAATATGTAAACACTAGTTGTTGTACATATGTATTACTTAAATCATAAAATCACTTATACTTGTTTTAGTGTTTTATGTGAAAATGTGAATATGTTAGAAACTATTAGTTCAAACCATTTCATTATTTTATTTGTTTCGTAAATATGATTTTACGTTTGTTATCGACAAAACATTAGAAGATCGTAAAATATAAATAAACGCGTTTTTACGGCTTATTTGTATTAACAATCTCCCCTTTTTGTTGATGACAAAACACAAAATTATTTTAAGGAAAAGCTAAAATTAAGTAAAGTTTGAATTGTAGTTTTACTTTCTTCTCCCCTTTTGTCGAAACAAAAGTGTTTGAAGAAAACAACACATCGTTTTTAAGAAAAACATGTGAAAGAAGTAAAAGTAAAAAGAGATAGAGAGCAAGTATGCGGGAAAGGATCTCGTCTGTTACTCCCCCTTGACGAGTCCATCCCTATGTAAAGGCGTCAAGTAAGTGATACTAATCTAGTTTGTTTGTAAATAAGTTTGCAAAAGATTTACGTCTGAAGAGGCTAATGTGCTCCCCTTGATGATTGCAATTATGCAGGGGATGACACGAAAATGTAAACCTAGTATTGCAATTAATTTGCAATGTATTGCTGACATAAAGCTCCCTAGCTTTGGGATGTTAAAGTCTTCATGTGTAAATTGAATAACTACAAAACAAAGGTTAGAAAGCAAGTATAATTCACAATTTCCTACAAATGTGATTCAAGTTAGTAAAAGCTTTCTATCTCACGGATCCCATGGTTCCCTCCTAGTAGGGATCCGTCTAGGCAATTCTGAGGGATCCGTTTTAGCTGCTTAATTTCAGCAAAGGTTATATAACAAGTAATGTTATCACAAAAAAAATGAGATGTGAATACAAAGTAATCATATGCTCAACACAATAACACATAGCATGTAATTCCATTCAATAAAACTAGAGTTATGATATACATGACTCTAAAAACTAAGAAAATAAGAAAATACATGACTAGGAATTTCTAAACCAACTATCGCTTGATGCTAGGACACCACTAAAATCTTCTAGCTCAGGTAATATGAAACCTAGTTATTGAATATTGATTGGTTGTCTCTTATCTTAATTGTGATTGACCTAGTATTGCGAAAGGTCATTTGTTGTGTTATTAATGCTTGATTAATATTTGTTGAACCTTAGTTTATAATCACCTAGAGTTATTGTAGGCTAAACATCCAAAGAATACCTTAGTGTTAAGTTTATGAATCCTAGAGATTTTGTAGTCATTAACCTTTGGTAGCTTCAAAGAGTTAGGGATAAACGCATACCCTACGACCTTAGAACTGAGCGTTAAGAATAAGGATGTGACAATTCAACCATCAATAGGAGATAACTAGGGAGTAATAAAACCTAAGTAAATACATTTTTAATCATCATACGAGCACACAACAATAGACATAGACTACTCTAGCTTAGTTAATTAGATAATTAGATAAGTAGAGTAATCGGTAGAAATACCAACCCCCAAATCCAAACCCAGAGATTAGTACCTCTCCATTTCCTAAAAAAATATAAAAAAGATAAAAACTAATCTTCCTCAACCCCAACCTTAGCATAGTAACTTCTCACTAGCATTCCTATTCCCTAAGAGAACGATATCAATACCCATGGCTTACCCTAATACTACACTAAAGCGATTAGGTTCCTTTGCCTAAGATGTTGAAAAACTTGCTTTCGAAGAAAAGGAAGTTCCTTTGACCCCGAAGAGCCTTGTTAGTGTGGCGTACGGACCATGACTCATAACCACATGACCCATGACCCATAACCCATGGGCAAAGAGCGTCCACGGATCCGATAATACAATTTGGGACGGACCCCTCAAGTGAGGGATCCGTGGAGCGAGTAACTATTTTTCCTCTATAAATAGTGAGCCATTTCCTCATTGTTTCTCACCCCTTTCACATATATTTTCTCTTTGAGTTATAAACTCTCTAACCTCATATCAAGTGATCTATGTATATAGTTTTGTTTTTGTGTGATTCTCTAGGTTCTCTTAAAGCGAGATCACCACCTTTGAGAAATCATGCAAGCTCAAGTCCATGAGTTTCATGCTTTGATATCATCAAGACTCTTGAGGTTCTCTTGTTGATAGTTCTCTTCTTTCTTATTAGAAGTGTAGTGTCGAAGACATAAGTGAAAGATGTCTAAAGGGTCAAGAAACGAACATTAGTGAAAGGTGTCGAACATCCGTATTGAAAGCACTAGTGAAGAATGCTTAGAAGTCAAGGCTAAAGGCATTAGTGAAGAGTGCCTAGAAGTCAAGTCACAAGGCATTAGTGAAGGGTGCCTAGAGATCGAATCAAAGGCATTAGTGAAAGGTGCCTAAGGTGTACATTCGATTTGGCCATGTGTAGATGTACAAGATATATTAGTATTGGGTCAAAGGATATTGATATTCTTGTTGATGTTTATAAGGTGGATCTCCTTGGGATAGGATTGTGTAGTTTGGGTAGTAGTTCCTCCATTGTAATGGAACTCATATCTAGCCTAGTACCCGGATAAAGGGTGGCGACGTTGTGAAATAGGTTTGGTTCTACCTCATGGAAGAACCCGGTATCTAGCCTTGTGCCGGATAAAGGTAGGCAAAGCGTTGTGAAAGGTTTCTCGACCACAAGGAGTTGGTGTTGTGTAGTGATTACAAACTCTTTAGTAGGTGACTCAGGGAGTGGAGTAGGGCAAGGAAGGTGTCCTTGTAGCCAAACCACTATAAATACTAAGCGTTGTGGTTTTTGTGCTTCTTACTCTTTATCTTTTCATTACATATTTCTATATGCTTGTCTATCAACATCCAACACACATGTTTAAATAGATTGACATAAGTCGATCTAAATAGTTTAAAACCAAGTTTTAATCGGTAAAACTATTCAACCCTCTTCTAGTTTTCCACAATTGGCATCAGAGCTTTGTTACCAAGTTTCTTAGAGTATGTTTTACTTTAAAAACTTGATACGATCTGTGTTAGTTGAAAACTACAAAGAAGGTCTTTACAAAACAAACACCATGTTTTAAAAATACCTTGTATGGATGTTGTTTAGATGACAACATTTTTCTTATTTTTTACTTAATTGCTAACCTTCCTTTGTCATGTTGCTTAGTTAAAGCTCATACCTATCAAGCCATAGGAATTGCTTGGTAACAAGAATACCTTCCCTAAGAATGTATCTAAAACCGCGAAGGAACCGGAGTTATCTACTGACATTTGTTGTGTCATTTGTAAAGACATTCCTAAGTGCATTAGAGGTATGATTTCCCACTTATCTCTAAATAACATTAGCTTAATTAATAAGTATGCTTACATAGGAATTTATATGATTATCTTTTACGCATACTCATATATTACTGCGTAACCGTTAGGAAACTTTTCTTGCATACGTGTTGCTCTTTAAATCTAATGTCTATATTTATAAAACTTGTGTTTTATTTCACTTAATCCAAAAATCATATCTTTCTAATGATAAAACAAAACATGTAACATATTGGATTTCACATACACATCAAACCATAACCAAAGTAGGCGTACAAAGAGGCGAGTTTTAGAGAGAGATAGTTAGAGGTTTGGGAACTTTAGTGAGAGAAAGAAAAATCTTATTATGAGCTCCAACTCTCTACCTTGGAAGGTAGAGAGTATTTATAGTACTTACATAAGCGCCACGGAGTACGTGGATCGGGCATACAATGTGGTAAAGACCGTCCGTCCTCCCGCGTGTTACTAAACTAAATACTACTTAACATTAAATAACTACGACTACGAGCTTTCTATCGATTACATATACTTGAGGTGACCGACACTTTAACTACTGGATTTTCCAAATCCTAACAATCTCCCCTAAGTGAGGTTACCTCAAACACACATTTCATTACATAGAAAAGAAACAGATATTACATTGAGATTGTTCTTGAATTCTTGTTCATGTTCTTTGCTCTGTAACACGTAGTCTTTGATTCTTCATTTTTGCATGTTTGGATAATCTGAGTGGAGGTCTTTAAGCGATCCACGTGATCTTGAGTTTTTTGAGCGACTTTGAGATCATCACAACATTAAATCTCGACTCATCATTTGTGGTGTTGATATTATGTGATGTTGTGACTTTTGGACCGACATGCTCACATTATGGATCATGATTTATTCTTATCAGTAGCGGAAGCTTCGTTGATTCATGATATTGGCGGCAGTAGCGAGAAGCATGGAGTGAAAAAATATCAGAGTCATTGATGCACTAATCATGATTTCTTTGGAATTGAATGTGTTGTGTGAGCATGCGGCTATGGATTGACCGCCATTCGATCAACTGCAAGCGTCGGGTGTACGCATATCTGATTAGCAATAAGCGTATGAAAGTGTCTTTGATCATTTCGTTGAATTGAGGTACACGGCCCGGTTCCCGTTGATCGATACAAATACTTGCACTGTGATCGTATAATTCGAAGAATTTCCTTGACGAGGGGTTTAGCATTTCTCTAAATTTGTTCTCAAACCGGGCGTCTCAAAAAGACAACACGGTGAGTGAACCGGCGAAATGAGATTCATTGATTGATGAAAAGAGATTTGAAAAACAATCGTGTATTGCTCAATAGAAAATGTTTTTGCAATACAACGAAGGTTTTAATGAAAATCAATTATCAATCATAAACACCTTTTATTTTGAGAAATAAGTACACAATCGATGTGCTAAAGAAAAGAGTTTTTAAGCACAACGACCGGTTTTCAAAGGTATCCGTCAATCCATAACCTGAACCAGGATTGATTCAAAAGATTGAATCTCTCCATTGTTTACGTCGGTTGTCACATGGTTGATCTATTGGATAGATCTCACATGCCACCTACCAGAAGCTTGTTTGATGTTGGCTCCAGAAGGCTTTCCATCTTCATCGTGAATATGTATGCATATCACTTAGATGTTCGGGCAATACCACAAGGATAATGAGTAGGACTCATAAGATATAATCTCTCTTTCCACATTGTGTGAAACAGAGAGTCTTCATTGAAAGTGTCCTAAAGAGATTTATAAGATGATCTCGTGGCTCTAGACTCAATTGTGCATATTTGGTTCCTATCTTGGAGACTAGGGAGAGGGTCTCCTTCTTCAATATCAACAATCTCTAAGAGAAAGTCGATAGATTATGTCGGTTCCCTGTGAGAATGAAACAAGCCCTTTTAAGAGGAACTTGAGTGGTTTGGAAAGTTGAAGTGCAGATCGTCCACTTTGGGTTCATGACGTCTTGTCTTTAATACCGATGTTACCTTGGTAACCACCAGTAGTATATGAATTGAACCGGTTTTACGCCTAAGGTTGAATAAAAGGAGGGCTATTTCTTTTCACCCTTTTTCACATTCAATTCTTTTTCATTCTTCAACCCCTTCAGATGCTTACGAGACTTCATTACTAGAACCTTGTTGGGTTTATTCGATACTAGCTCGTCTCGATCCGCACTCTTCCCGTATCTCACCTTTCTCCTTTTTTCATCATACCTAAGGACTTCTACACTATCTAGTGGATTGTCCTGGGTAGATCCCTCCGTTACACGGATCATGGGACCTCAACCTAACTTTATCATCCTTATATCACCATACATAAAGTAAAGTTGGTCGGTCTTTTGGTATTGTTCATCAGCCATTGGAATCAATTGAAAACCATTTGAAAATCAATCAAGATACTTGTGATATAGAATCAAAGAATTTTTGTATCGTAATTGTTTTGATATTTTAGAAATGCTCCCCCTCAACATATGCATAAAAATTTAGAATTTGTTTAGCACATGGAGGCAAGAGATCTTTGAAATCGTTAGATTAAGAATGAAAGGTCCAATCTTTTGATTAACATTTTCTAAAATGATCATCATCACTTCCCAATCAATTTGAGTAGATAAAACATTTTGAGGAAGGATGAGGTTTTCACAAGTTTGCTCCCCCTCAATATGTGCCTCGAATTTTGAAAGAGTTTTGCACATATTAGAGGAAACCTGCACATAGAGACAATTCAGTCACGTTTCAATAATTTGAGGTTTAAAATAGATGCTCCCCTCAACATGTGCATGGAAAATTTGAAATCGTTTGTCACTTGCGGGAGGAAAACATGCTAAACACTTATGAAACCATTTATCGAATTATCGGTTTAAATCCAATTTAAATCACAAATTCTCCCCGATCACAATTATCAAATCATTTGAGATTTGTGATCTCTGTAGATTTAAATTGATTTTGAAAGCTTTTAAGGAGAATTGTGACTTGATTATGAAAGCGTTTTTGCGATAAGGATTGGATTTTAAGACTTTAAACTCCATTGATTAAACATGCATAATTATCTTTTGAAAACATAATAATAACCAAGGTCTGGAACCAATTGTGTAACATTTAGAGTAGACCTTACTCATTTAAGTGCAAATTGTTTGAAAAGAACACTTTTAAATTTAATTTGAAAAATCATTCTCCCCCTCAATCAATGACGAAAGTTGTTGATTGATGAATTGATATTTTGATACTTGATAAGTTCTTTTGATTTTCAAAAATAGATTCGAAGTGTTTTCAAAACAATTGAGTTTTCATAAGATTGCAAATATTTTTAGATGAATCTTTAGAAGTAAAAATATTTGAAGTTAAACATTTGTCTTGTTGATGACAAACGTTTGTTTTTAGAATCAGAGCATTAGGTTTGAAACATGAGATAAAGCATGGCTCTGTTCTTTCTTTGAAAAGCGGGTTACTGCCTAAAATGACAATAAACCATTGTTTTACTTTCTCCCAAAAATATTTTTGATTTTTTTTAAGCATTCGAGCAACATCTAAAGACCCGTGTCACTCTTTGACTGACAGCACAAAGACCGTAGATATATATATCGAATCAAGAAAGAAAAGACAAAAAAAACAATAATTTTTGAGAATTTTGAATTTTTGATTTTTATGGATTTTTGAAAGTTTTATATTTTTCTATTTGGTTTTAGAAGATTTTATAATTTTGTATTTTGCTTTTTGAATAAATATATACAAAATATAGATGAAGAAAAGACCTTTACTCCTCGTCTTCCTCTGAAGACGTTTGAGTGTTTCTGGTTGAAGGCTTTTCAAGCCAAGTCGAGGAAGAATAAACTCAAAGCGTTCTCTCGGAAGAGCTTTGGTGAAGATGTACGCTAAGCGGTATTGACTTCACAAAATAGAGTTCCACCACACCGTTTTCCACTTGCTCCTCGATGAAATGATGTCGGGATGTCAATGTGCTTTGCTCTTGAGTGTTGAGCGTTGTTGCATGAGAGAGCAATAACACTTTATTATCACGATCAGAGGGATTTTGTTGAATTCAAAGCCATAGTCAGATAATTGGGGTCTCATCCAAAGGATTTGAGCACAACAAGATGACATGGCTATGTATTCAACCTCTGTAGAGGAAATAGAAGTACTCATTTGTTTCTTTGAAGACCAACTCACAAGCTTATCACCTAAAAGCGAGCACCTCGGCGTGCCGGCGTGTATCTTGACATCTGCATGATCGGCATGCATAGAGCAGTTAGTGACATACCGATGTCTTTCGGGTACCATAGTCCCATATTGATGGTTCCTTGGAGATACCGAAAGACCCGTTTAACCGCTTCAAGGTGCTTTTTAGTAGGCTTAGCCGGATATCTAGCACACATGCACACGAACAAGATGTGCGTCGCTAGATGTGAGGTACATCAGGGATCCAATCATGCTACGATATTTCGTTTGATCTACCATGATCCTGAGTGGTCCTCATCCAGCTTAGTACGTTCAATCATGGGAGTGTCAACGGTGTCACATGATACAAATCCAAATTTCTTTAAAATCTCATTTGCATATTTAAATTGATTTATAAAAATGCCTCTAGGACTTTGTGAAATTTGTAATCCCAAGAAAAATGACATTTGTCCCATCATTGACATTTGAAATTTGGAACCCATTTCATTTGAAAAGCGATCACATTCATTGGGGTCGGTCGAGGCAAAGATAATATCATCAACATAAATTTGAACGTGAATTAAATGTTTGCACGACTTCCGGTGAACAATGTCGGATCAAGCTCCTTGCTGAATCCAGTAAATAGAAGAAACTTTGACAGCGTATCATACCATGCTCTAGGAGCTTGCTTTAACCCGTAAAGGGCCTTTTTCAAGCGATAGACATGAGTAGGATGCCCTGGATTCACAAAACCCTCGGTGGATGGCGTAAACCACCTCTTTCAAGTCACCATTAAGAAGGTTGTTTCACATCCATCGATATACTACCATGTTCTTACTAGCGCATTAGCCAAGAAGATTGATTGCCTAGATCGTTAAGCAGAGGGCAAATGATTCTTCAAAGTCAATACCCTCTTCTTGGCGGTATCCTTTGGCAACCAATCGAGCCTTGTTCTTTAAGACATCACCATGCTCATCAAGTTTCACTTTGAAGATCCATTTTAGAGCAATGATCGTATAGCACATCTGGAGGCGGTACTAATTCCCATACATTTAATCGATCAAACTCATGAATTTCTTCTTGCATGGCATTGAACCGGCTGTCTTCATTCATGGCGGTTTTAATGTCTTTTGGTTCGACCTTGGAGAGTATGGAGTTGAAGAAGCACCATAAGGCATCGGTTGCAAGTTGTTTCCGTGTGGATCTTGGCGAGAGGGGTTTCCAATGATGTTGTCCAATGGGTGATCATGTGTCCATTTTCTAAGGTGTTCATGTGGTTGTTGTTGTGGGCTGAAGTAGCGAGTCGATATCTCCTAATGAAGAAGGTTTTGATGATTCAGGAGCAAAGATATTTTCAAATGGAGCATCTTCGGGAGTAGCAAAGGGATTAACTTCATCATTGATGCTAGAAACAATTCCATGATGTACATTTGATGATTGATGATTTGTTGATGAGACAAAGTGATCGGCTGACGAGCTTCTTGACTTAATGATATTGAGGCTGAAGGGTTGACTTCATTCACGAGGGATAGGAGCGACCTGGGATGGAATTGACATTACAGCAGCATTTGGTTCATAGTGTTCATCAAACATTGGATCAAACAATTTCTTTAAATCATCTTCGAATGGAGGTACATATGGAGTTGTGGAGATGAGTTTGGTACAAGTGATGAACCAATGGGACTGTTTTGAAGTCGGGTCGAACTGGATTGTCCAGGGAGCCATTTGACCGGTCACTCATCGAGCGTAGCGTGAATTGTTTCCATGATATTTCGGGTTCTCTTGTTGTAGATTCGGTAACCCTTCTTGTTTGGTGCATAACCAACAAAAACTCCAATATCTGCTTTTGCTTTTAATTTACCTAAGTCTTGACCGTCATTCGTTGGATAGCACAAAGCACCAAACACCGCGAAGGTAGGAGAGATAAAGTTTTCGTTTATGAACAAGTTCATATGGAGTTTTTCCATGAGAGGTGTGTATAAGGGAGCGATTTTGGGTGTAGCAAGCAGTGGCAATGGCTTCGGCCCATAGAAACATTGGAACCTTCGAATAAATAAGCATTGTTCTTGCGGCTTCCACAAGAGTTCGATTTAGTCTTTCAACTACACCGTTACGTTGAGGAGTTAGGTGGAACACTTCTTTGATGATGATTCCAACACTTTCATAAAAGCTGAATTAAGTCTTTGTTGACAAACTCATTGCCATTGTCGTTCGAACAATTACATTTATTTTTGAGTCGAACTTGAAGTTGTTTGATTAGTTTGATAATGACATCTTGAGTTTCATCCTTTGTCTCAAAACTTTAAAAGTAAATCGAGTAGTCATCAACAAAGACTAGAATGTATTTCTTCCCATTTATCGTTTGCACTCTCATTGGTCCGCATAGATCCATATGAAGGGTATGAAGAACTTCCATTACTGAATTTGAGGGTTTTGGTTTGTGGGCATATTTCGTGCTTTTACCCAATTGGCAAGATGAACAAAGATGATCCTTTTCATATTTTAATCTGGTAAGCCTCGACAAGATCCTTTGGAAAGGTTATTAATGGTGCCGAAGTTCAAGTGATTGAGACGACGATGCCATAACCATGACTTTGTTTTGAAGCCTTTGACAACAAACAAATTGGAGAAGACTTCATCATGTCTTCGATAGAGATGGTGTATAGGTTAGAACCACGAGTGCCTCTTAATAATTCCACACCATCAAGTTCTCTAACGAAGCAAGTATGTTTTCTAAAGGCCACCTCTAGATCGGAATCACATAATTGACCAACAGAGAACAAATTATGACCAAGACCTTCCACATAATATACCGGAGATTACACTTTTCCAACTACATAATCACCATAACCTATAATAGCTCCAAAATGGTGGTTTCGAATCTAACAGTCCCGATGAATTTACTCACGAAGTTCATGAGCATGACCGGTCTCGGTCATATGCTTGGAACGACTGAGTCCAAGTACCACAGAGCGATTTGAGCGATCTGCGAGTTGAACACAAACAAGAATGGATAGCTGGATAATTGGGATCCCCATGCAAGAATGGGTTCCACTTGGTTAGTAACGATAATTGGAACACCCACATCAGAAATAGAAGCAATGGAATCATCAGAAATAGATGTAGTGCTAGTATCTGTATTTGTCCTATTCAAAGTATGTTCACTTCTTAAGGGAATAGTTCTACCAGTAGGCATCCATTTTCTAGTGGGCATTGTCTGATTAACCTTTTGTCCAAAAGGTATCCATTGATAACCTATCTTACAAAATGTTCTTCTGTGGGTTTCCACTTGTTTTCTAACTTTCTTTATCTTTTGCCTTTTAGCCTTCTTAGCTTGATTTTTAACATTAACAGTTTTAACTGGGCATTTGACAACTTTAGACAAATCATTCATACCACATTCAAGATTAGTAACAGAAACCACGCAATCATCATTACATATTTTGCCAAAAGTAGTAGAATTCGCATTAATTACGATGCGCTTAGAGCTAACACTAGAATCAACACGATTCATTTTATTCAAATTCTCCCTACGGTGATCTTCTACTTTCTTCCAATGCACATTCTTAGCTTGTGAGGTCCTATCATTCCTTGTATTGCCTTGAGACTTTGACATGCTCGCTTTAATGTCACTGATTACTCCTGTAGAAGGAACGGGAACATTAGTTGGTTTTGCTACTTTTGCCTTTCTGTTTTGATGTGCTAGGATGTGAGCTATTGAAGGCACAGGGTTCACTTTCTTAACACTTGGAGCTTTGGGATTTGAACTATTTGAAGGCCTACTAAAGTTCACATTCATAGCATTGGGCATTGAATGACTTGCATACATGGCATTAGGCATAGAACAGGGTATCAAGGGATTGACCTGCTCACCTAGGGATTTAGGGCATATTGTAATTAAGCATTCTAGAAGTTCTTGAGATCGTTTGGCATATAAGCATGCATGGCCAATTGCATTATCAAGTGGTTTCTCTATCTTATCCTCTTCTACAATCTCACGGAGACATTCTAGACTATCCTTAAGGTATGAGAAATATGTTTGAATGGCAAGTTTGTTATTCCTAAGATGAGGAGGAACATATTTCACTGACAAAGCATATTTATTACAACCATGCACCTTTGATGCACCATTCTCTCCATTGGTCATTGGCATTTTCCCTTTTACGACTCTTGATTCTCAATTTCTTTTTGCAATGAAGTTATTTTTTCATTATTTTTGTTACAAGTGACTTTTATTGACTCAAATAACTCATTGAAATGGCGTTTAACCTTTTCATTTTCTTCTAGAAAACTCTCATTTTCCTTTTGTAAAGTATTAACCAAATTTTGAAGATGAAAATTTTGAGAATTCCGAGAATCTAAAGGAGAGGCATTTGGGAGCCGTCATATGTTCTTTTCACCCTTTAATTGAGAAATTTGGGTTTTCAACTTTTTGATCGTGTTACAATGAGCTTGAATCTGTTCGTCACGTTTGTTTATTTCAAAAGCGCATCAAACTCGGAACATCGATGGATATCTTGATATTTTAGGTTTTAACATTTTCTTTGAGATGTTGATATTTAAGTTGTAAATCAAAATGTTCAACTTCTAGTTTAGAAAAATGTTTTACCAAAGTATCGTGATCATCTTGTTCAATTTTCTCACTTAGTTTAGAGTTTTTGATTTCAAGCTCAATGACACGATCATGGGAGACTTTCAAACCAACAGATAATTCATGAAATTGAGAAGCATTAATAGGAACAATTAGTGGCGAATGTAAAACACATCTTGAGATACATTGAAATCGATTCTCATTTAAGGTATACAAGTTCTTCCTCTCAATCTCATTATATTTTAATGCTCTCTCATAGTCACTAACCTCAACTATCATTGCATCAAATTCCTTTTCCATTCCTTTAATATCTGAATCTATTCCCTTTTTAAGACTCTCAAAATGATCTTTTAGTTGTTTAAAGAAAGGCATGACCTCAGGTAAATAGCATTCTTTTGTTTGCTCAAAACCCCTTTCCCCTTGAGTTATCCCAGTGGGTGTGATCCTTTTCTTACAAGTTTTCTCAAAATCGACAAATAGTTGAAAAATAACATATTGGTTGATTAAGGTCTTGCTCTTAGTGGCAATAGTTCTAGGAACTAAATGCATTGGTGTATTTGGAGGATACACGGTTGCTGCAGGCATTTTCCTAAGGGGAGGGTTTGTAACAACAAGATTCTCTGCTTTTTGCTTATCTAAGTCCTTTTCGAACACTTGTTGGTGTTAACAACGTTTAAGGCTTAAACTTGTTTAAGGAAATCCAGTTTTCCTTCTTGTAATCATGGGGTTTGATCGTTATGTTATTCTTTTTACATTAAGGATCTTCTAGCTTCTTATTCATTTTCTCCCTAGATGCATCATCTAATTTTCTATCTTCCTCGGTGCACTCAATGCAACTAGGTTTCTGTCTAGGTTTAAGAATCTCATTGCCATCATAGATTACATTTTGAGCTTTTGCTATCTTACCTTACTCGAGGGTTGGGTTTAACTATAAAGGGAACACTATGCTTATCGCTTAGAACTCTATGCTTAGTGACCATGTGGCGATCGAATGGTATTCCCTTGTACATACAACTTATTTTCAAGCTTGTTCTTCAAAGTTTTTAGATTGGAAAAATCATTCAAAAGTTTTGATTCCTTAGCATGAAATTCTTGCTTAAGCACTTTAACATTTTCTTGAAGTTCTTGTTTTTGCTTAGCGGTTTTAGAAAGCTTTTCTTGTAAGGAGTTTAACTCTTGTTTTAACACTTCTTCTCTAAAATTACTTTTTCTAATAATTTATGCGCATTTGGTTATCCAACTCCTGCTCACAGGTAGTTAACTCAAACTTAGCACGTTGTTCATAAATGGCAACTCGTTCTTTATAGGCATTAAGTTAGAGATAACGAATCATCGGGGGCACATTGGTGTATTCATCAAAAAACATAGTCATCGTTGACTGCAGAAGATGCATCACTTGGTACGACCTCACTTTCACTTTGTTTCACATATTGATCATATGGGACAACATTGATATTACCATATTTTCAATATTTGATTCAATAGTTTCTGTTAATTGTACTTTGTCATGCATCTTTTGCACATCAGCATCATCGTATAGTTTTAATACCTCGGAAATGATTTTGTCTTTGGATGGACCAGCTTGTGGTGATGAAGAGACTTTAGGAGAGACCATTGGAGAAATGCTAGCCATGAAAATTGTTTGTGCGGTAGGTTCATCATCAACGTCAGAGTCATATGCATCACAATCCCGTGACTTGAAAGGCATTCGATGATTGTTGCCTATCTCCTGAATTGGTCGCTCATCCACATCGCATCATACGTCTTGGCATTTCGGCAAAACAACAACTCTTCTTCATCCAAAGCTACACCATTATCATGAGCTTGAACAAGCAACATCTTATCCCTGAAGTACTCTGCATTCGAGGCGTTTTGGCGATGTGCAATTCCTTGCAATGTGTCCCTCACCTCCACAGTTGTAACACTTGATCGTCTTTGCTTGTCCCTGATTTCCATTCCTTCCCCTATTCAGATTTGCCACATATCCTCTACCGACTCCACCTCTTCCTTGTTCATAATGTCTTTCTTGAATCGCCCATTTTTCACATAACTTTCCCATCTTTGGTGGCTTGATTGTGTGGATTGGATGCATTTATGAGATTGTTGTTGGTGTGTGGAAGAGTTCATGTTTTGACTAATCAGAGAGAGCCAGTTGATTAATGAAGTTTCCCGTGTGCATCGGCATCGGCTTGTTTGAACATAGGATCGAGAATGAGTTTGTGATTGCCATTACCCATGGGTATAACTTGAGATGCTTTGGTGGTAATTCCAATATTTGAGTAGAAGGCAGTTGAATCATTTGATGAGCTTGTCTCTCCACGGATAGTTTTGAAGTGATCAAGAATCCTTTTTTCAAACATAGCATGTCTCTCATTCTAAAGAAGGAAGGCATAGAGTTGCTCATAGTTTGTATTCTTTAATCCTTTGGTTAGCTTCACAAAGGTGACAAACTTATGCCATTCGGGATTCATGTTGTTCACAAAATTTGAGTTCAACTGAATGTTTGGCATAGTCATTCTGATGTTCCTCATGTCATTAAAAAGCTTGTGGAATCTCACGTAATACTCATAGACACTCTCATCAGGTTTCATCTTGAAGTGCTCAAATTCATCATAGAGTTGTGATTCTCTGTCTTCCATAGTTAATTGAGACCGAGAAAGAAGCATCTTGACATTATCCCACTTGCCTTGGCTGTTGTTGTGATTGATAAGCTTGTAGATATCTTTTGGAAGACCTTGAAGTACGATGTTAGAAGCCTGATATCAGCATCGAATCTCTTTTTCTCCTTATCATTGAGCTCATCATATGTCTTTGATCTGTCTATTCCATAGATCAATGTTCCATCTGCATTTGTATCAATTAAGTCTCTTGTAGTCTCAATCTAAAAAAGGTCCTTCATCAATCGATTTGAGAATGTTGACCCCATTTTCCTTTCAAGGCGATACAATCGATTCTTTGAGCCCAAGAGTCGTAGTCGGTTCTGTCAAGCATGGGTGGGCTAGTATCGAACGGTTGCTTGAACATCCTCGACAACGATGGAGATGATTGTAGGTCCGTTGGTAGACATGTTTAAAGATTACCGGGATTTTTAACTCTATGATTAAACCGGGAAATAGATTCTTTCACGGGATTTTACTAAATCAAGAGAAACCGTATTACAAACAAAAGTCAACCAAGTCGCTAAGAATCCTTGAATCAAGTTAAGCTAAAACCAAGTTGCTAAGACAAATTAAGCTAAGTTCCAAATCACTATGAATTTTGACGATAAGTCGCTATGCACCAAGTTAAGCTAAGAAATCAAGTAAGCTAAATAGCAACTCGCTAAGGTCCAAATCGCTAACACCAAGTCGCTAAGAAACTTAAGAACAAGTTGCTATCAAAATTGAAAGCAAGTCGCTACCTTACCAAGTCGCTACCCGTAGTGGAGAATCCACTAACTGTACTTTTAAAACTTGTCTCTAAAGGCAAGTCGCTAGGACCAAATCGCCACCAAG
This sequence comes from Chrysanthemum makinoi, assembly GCA_910596185.1. NCBI lineage: Eukaryota > Viridiplantae > Streptophyta > Magnoliopsida > Asterales > Asteraceae > Chrysanthemum > Chrysanthemum makinoi. The sequence continues at coordinate 211,427,395 of OU343220.1, forward strand.
CAACACTACAACTTCGCTAATTTTTTTACGAAGCAAGTCGCTAACAATAAAGTTATACCGAGAGCCAAGTTGCTAACATGAAAAACTTCCAAAACACACTTTTCAATCCAAAACAAGCTCAACCACGGTGATTCAAGCTTACCAAAAAAAACCTAAACACTTATGATGATCCTAAACACAAAAGTACAATCAAAATCCAAACTTTAACACTAGAAATCAACCAAATGATGCAAAAACCACTAAACTTTCTCAAACTCAAAAACCACCTAAAACCACTAGAAATCCAAAGATATGTAAGAGATGATCTAACCATGGCTCTTGATACCATTTGTAACATATTGGATTTCACATACACATCAAACCATAACCAAAGTAGTACAAGAGATGAGTTTTAGAGAGAGAAAGTTAGAGGTTTAGGAACTTTAGTGAGAGAAAGAAAAATCTTTTTATGAGCTCCAACTCTCTACCTTGGAAGGTAGAGAGTATTTATAGTACCATAAAAGCCATACTGACCAATTTGTGGATCGGGCATACGATGGGTAAAGACCCGTCCGTCCTCCACGGTGTTACTAAACTAAATACTACTTAACATTAAATAACTACGACTACTGAGCTTTCTAGATTACATATACTTGAGGTGACAACACTTTAACTCTTGGATTTTCCAAATCCTAACAAAACACAAATCTCAAAAATTCCTCCTTCCCCATAAATATCCCTTCCGATCGTTTCTTCCACCAAACCCTCATTTTTCAAAATTTTCACTTTCAAAAATTACCTCTCACTCAAACTTCATCTTCCTTCTCATCTCATCTCATCTCAAACCAAAACCAAGAAGGATCTTCATCAACATGGTGTACATCGCCCTCATACTCATCGCCCTAACACTCATCGCTCTCGTGTTCCCCATGATTGAGTTTTCTTATGGAGACATATACTTTGTGTTGTTAATCTACATTGGTGTTATATACCCAATCCTTTGTATCGTTCTTAGCATTGAAATGAAATATTACTAATGTTCTAGTTTATCTATTTTCTCATAATATGTTTGTCATTTCGTTTACTTTTTATCTTTCATATTTTTTTGTCTTGAGATACATTAGAAACCGACAATGCATGCTAAAGTAAACATTGGCTAAAATACATATCCTTGTATAAACATATAAGATACAAAAATCTGTTTTCGTCAAAATCTTGTGTCTGTGACTACATATCCACGGATCCCTGTAGTTCTACTAGCCGGATCCCTCATGGAAGGGAACCGTGAGAACCGTCCTTCTGGAAAACAGTTTTTCATCCAAATTAAAAATTGTTTCCTTCCTAAAAGAAATATTCCACTAGAATGTCAAACATTAAGTGAGTTAATTATCATTGTTAATAAATATCTAGTAAAAACGTTAGGTAATCATTGTTTTGCCTTAAATACGTCTCATCTTATTAACTCTTCACTTCTATAGTTTTTGTCATGTCACATGAGTATGAGTTCGAATTTTCACTCACTTGCGTTTAGACCCCTAACATCTCTCTTGAACCCAACACACCTGGCAATCATGTCCGTGGGTTCAATAATCTCGAAACCCGTCACTTCCATGAAGGACCTATTGTCGACACTCCTCACAATGAAGAAGGTATCAATACCTCCTTCCAAACCATAGGACTAGAATGTCTTCTTGAAATTAACGAGAAAATATGTCCGAGGTTTGTATTGGAATTCTTCCGTAAAGTTGAACTCGTTCGTAACGAGGATTGTTGTCTATCTCTTTGGTTTTGGATCAAAAACCAAAAGTTTGTTCTAACCCTTGGGCAATTTGCTCACATCCTCCGAATTCCAAATCATGGAAAATGTGCCTTCACTGAAGATTGGTCTCTTGATTCTCTCTTCAACTATCGTGAAGAAAATAGTCCATATTGTTCACACATACTTTCCCCTTAAGACTTAACTCGCATGTTATGCAAACCTCGACCCTATTACTCTGATCCAAACATTATCTATACACGGGATATCCGAGAAGAGTACAAACCTCTCGCACTCATCCTACGTGAAAATGTTTGGAGTCTTAGGGGAAATCGAGAAATCCTTCCCGCTTGTTGTGCTCACATAATGTACTGTTTGCTAACACAACAACCATACAATCTCGCCTATTTCTTCGCAAGGCGAATTGTAAATCTTCAAGGCTCCAAGAACAAACTAATCCCTTATGGAATGTTCTTAACACGCCTTTATCATCACATCATGTATTTCCACCCTCAATTTCAAAGTCCGTTTATGCGTGCTTGTGAACAAGATGACGGAACCTCTAAACACATCTCTCATGAAGACTTTCTTCATCCCTGAATCGGCGAATACTCATCAACTATTTGATGATCCATCTAGCGAAAACGCTCAAAAAACTTAGTTTCCTTTCAAAATAGGGTCAATCCTTAATATTCATGCTCTATCAATGTAATGAAATTTCTTTCATGAAATAAAACATCTAACATTTGATATCTCTACTATGTTAGTGTTAGAACTTCTTAGAAAAACACTAACTTGGAAATATGATTGTTGGGAATTGTGGATTACAAAACAAGCAAGAATGAAGAATGAAGAAACATGGAGGGTCTACTATGTAATAGTTAGCTTAGCTTTACTAGTAAACTAAGATTAGGGTTTTTGCTGCACAAATGATGGCTCTTGGACAACAAAGGAAGCAAGCTGCAGCTGCCAAGAAGAAAGCCATTCTTTGCTCAAAAGGCTAAAGCTAAGCTAACTATTACATAGTAGACCCTCCATGTTTCTTCATTCTTCATTCTTCATTCAATCTAAGCGACAGAGACCACAAACTGCAGCTCAAAAGAGAGCCTATATGAGGAATGTGGTGTATAATCAAAGCATTGCTATTTATCAGTCTGGTTTATCAAAGAAGCAAGTTTGGGCTTTAGATGATTCTGAGTTGAATAGCAAGTATCAAAGATTATGAAGCAGTTACACCATCTTCTACCTTGAAGAGGATTGTGGTAGTCGCGAGATGCTCCAAAGGCAAGAAGAATCAAAAGCAAGTTGAGATTGTGGATTCATTTGATGATGTTACACCTAAGATGAGTTCTCATTGTTATTCGAAGCATCTCTTTAGACTATACATTCGACTAAAGGGTTCACTCTGCAGAACCTCATGTTGTTTCTTCGAAGCATTACCTAGTGTTGCACTGTGGTGATAAAGTAGGAGCGAGTTGGGTAAGAAAGGCGAACTAGCAGCTGCTAAAGCTAAGAGGGCCAGAGAAGTGGTTGAGAGAATGTATGCATTGCGTGGTCTTTGTTCCACTTACGTCTACTTCTACTTCTTCCATTCCTGCTAAAAATGTCTGTATATTCTTTGTTTGTCTAACTTTGCTTGCAGGTTTGTTGTATGTTTTTGTTGCTGGTTATCAACTCACCAGATGTACCTTGTGTATGTCAAAGAGGCTGGCTAGTCAAAGGAATACGACTTTGATAAAGACGCATCAAATCGTTGATAGGCTGTAATGGTTTTACTCAAAATCATAGGGTTTGCAACTCACCCATGCTTCATTGCTTTGAGGTTGTATGGTCATCAATTCACCATGGTTTATTCCTTTTTGGAATCCAAGATTGGCTAGCCCACAAGTATATGGCTTGTGGTAAAGGCGATGGAATACCATATTTGGTATTTAATTCACTAAGGGGGTTATTTTTACCTAAGAATTGACTAGTCTGAGCAAAGCGGCTTTCTGGTAAAGACATCTCAAATCCATTTATGGTTCTGATTTGCTAATAAATCAGGATGGTTATCGGTGTACCATAGTTTTTGAAGTCAAACATATGGCTACTCCAGTAGTGATGGCTATTGGTAAAGAGACATCAAATCCATTATTTTCAATGATTCACCTCTCACGGGAGTTAACACACCTGGATGTGATGAGAATAGTATGAAACTAATATGTTTTGATGTACATTTTGTCATTTGTTCTTTTGCAAAGATGCGGCGTTTTAAAGTTTCTCATCATAGAAATGTAATTGTTAGATTCTTTCTTTGTTGATGTTCAAGTACAATCCTCTTGTTTCAGCGTGTTAAAGATCTATCAAAAGCTGGAACTTATCTAGTCAAATTCAGGTTTAGGGAGGATTGTTGGGAATTATGCAAAGTAGAATTAAGAAATATCTTTGAAGGAATCGCTCAAGTACATGGATTATTTGAAAGAAGAGTTTCTGGAAGTAATATAAACGTGTAGTTGGTTTTTATGCGAGATAGATATTAGCGTATTCTATAGTTAATTAGGATATGCATGAGCTTTATTAGGAAGTTATAATGTATATCTTATTTAGTTTATGTTTATCGTTTCTTGGGAAAGCGGGTTAGGGTTCCTTATCTATAAAAGGAACACAATAGTATAAGTTATGTACGAGTTGAAAAACAAAGTTTTAGTATTATTAAAAGATCCATAGAGGATCAAAGAGTTCTTTGTTAAAAAAAATTGAGATGGTTAGTATAATTTTAAGGGGAAGCTTATGGTTTATATACTTATCATCTACAAGCATCACTTAAGGGGCGTCTACGAGTTACACAAGACCCCTATTAGAAAAGGGAAGAAGATTCATAGTTGCATTTATTATGTGATGACATGTTTTAGCATTGTTTCTTTATACAGGTTGTTTTGTACTACCAAGAAACTAGAACTTAACCTAGTCAAATTCCAGTTTAAGGGAAGATTGTTGGGAATTGCGGATTACAAAACAAGCAAGAATGAAGAATGAAGAAACATGGAGGGTCTACTATGTAATAGTTAGCTTAGATTTACTAGTAAGCTAAGATTAGGGTTTTTATGTATCCTCCCTCTACTATATAAAGAGGGAGCGTCTAGTATTTTGATCACCCCTTTCCATTATCCCTTTCATTTTAATTCATAGTAAATCTCTTATGAGAGTCTAGACACACGATTATAGCGTGTGTACATTAAATAGTAGTAGTTTCTTTATTTTCAATTAATAAAGAAAACCTTATTAGTGATGTTGATTGTGTTATCATTATTCATTTGTTTTCATTCAATCAATATTACTCATACCTAGTTGAGTCGGATCTTGGTTTCAACAATTGGTATCGAGCTAAGCGAGAATTTCAGATTACAAAACAAGCAAGAATGAAGAATGAAGAAACATGGAGGGTCTACTATGTAATAGTTAGCTTAGCTTTAGCCTTTTGAGCGTGATGGCTTTCTTCTTGGCACTACAGCTTGCTTCCTTTGTTGTCAAGAGCCATCATTTGTGCGACAAAATTCTCACTATCAAATTCTGCTCCTAAAATACTTTGTGCAAGAGTAGGATTGGATGCAGGTTGATGAGTATAAGCATCCCATTTCTCATCGATGTCGAGTAGATAGTTCATCAATTTCTCTTTGTCTCTCGGGAAGCAAATTGGTAGCGAGCTTCAAGCTTTTGAGCCAAGGCATGACTCTTCTTCACATCAGCATACTCAGCCAGCATCCTTTCTTGTTCTTGCCTTTCCTGTTCACTTACTAGATCCGAACCAAGCTCTTCATCAATCATAGATCCTTTTCCTTTATCAGCAGATTCAAGAACAGAATCATCATGTGAAATATCAATAATGGGAACATCAGAAGAAACACCCATGTAAGCATCAGCAGTAACATTTTGAGGAGTGTCTTCAGAAGTAACATTAGCATGAGGATCTAAATTAAAATTCCTTCCAGCAACAAACACTTCATCATGAGCTGCTAAAGGTGGAGAAGTGAGTTGTTCAGTACAGAGATGAAGATTGACCAAGCTCAAAAGCAACATCCATCATTGGAGCATCAAAATTCTCATTAGTAGTTGCCACATTGTCCACATTTTGCAATTTTGATGATTCAGTGGAATCCTTGCTCAAATATTTTCTTGTTCTCCTTCTAGAAAACATAATAGGTTCCTTGTGCTTTGAGGATCAGCTGACAATTTGAGTAGAAGCATGAGTTTGTTGAGCAACATTAGCCAAGATTTCAAGGGAATCCAAAGTAGCATCCTCTTGCTCCTCATCAGAAGAAACCACAAGCTTCCTTTTGCTATTTTGCCCAAGTTTGTCCTATAAATCCTGAACCTTTTTCTTTAACTCCACAATCTCACCACCAAGTGTAGATTTCGTCTCAGCAAGCTCCTTCTCGTAGCAGATGCCCAAAACTGTGTAACCAATGATTCATATATCACATCCGGAGAATATGTTAAAGCATAATGAAGCTTGGATCGCTTCAAGAATTCCACCATTGGTTAAGTATAATTCATGACCCTTTGCTTTTCCCAGAAAAGCAACTTTGTTATGATTTTTCTTGAATTGAAGCGCCATGTGAGAAATTGTGATAATGAGTTATGATTCATGCAACCAATTTATGGTCAAATATATCGGAACAAGTTGTTGACCATATCGATGGAATATAACTTCAACCAAATTTAAACTTAACACTTGTGAGAAACAATCAATGTCTGTGAAGAAGGTCAATCGGCGACTCAGTCAATGGCTAAGTATTCTTGAGTAAATATCTTTTTACTATGACACCCAACTTCGCATTAATTTTCATAAAGCCTTGAATCGCCTATAAGATAATCCAATGCACACTTAACAACATCAATTACCCCATTTTCTTCACAAACCCTAAGTTCTCCAAAAATACCACAATCATCAACAAAACCATGTCTACCAAACCAGAAGTCATTGATCCAACCTCCTCTCCATCATCATCATCATCTCTACATCATCAGGCTGTTGATGATTCCGCCTATTATTTCGATCTTTTTATCAATATAAACCTAGACCTTTGAAGTCCCCCTCCCTTCTTCGAAGATGATAGTGTAGTAGATCCAAGTGAGTCTTCTAGTGATTCTGATGACTCCTCGGATCGTCTAGAGCCAAGTGTTGTGGTGATAGCACTTCTGCCGAGGCGGTACTTCATACCATGGAAAGGGGAAAGGGCAAGATGGCGAGTGAAGGGAAAGGAAAAGGGAAGATGGAGTGATGCTTTATGGTGGAGCAGTAGATGGAACAATAATTTCTCATACCACAAATCGATCTACCATGCCAAGAGCCAAAGATATAAAACTAGGTTCTTGAGCATCTTCATCATCGTTTTCATCATTCCATCCTTTCCATTTTCATCTTGACTCCGGCTTCTCGTCGTCTTGGTCATTCATATCCACCAGCTTTTGTAATAGATGATAGGAGCTAGTATAGGTTTGGTAGAACTTGTATAGAAATGGTCTTATATTTTCATTTGAAGTTGATTGTAGCTATAAGGCTGTAAATTTCTTGAATGAATGAACAATTTAACTTGTTACTTCTCTTGATTAGAAATAATTAGATTACTTGATTACTTCTCTTGATAGAAACAAGCATTAAGCTTACATGACCATATTCTATTAACCAACTTTGTGAACATCAACTAATAGAGCATTCTACAAAGCGATTACAGTAGCAAACACACAAACCAAACCAAGACAAACAAAACTCAAAGTACATTAGCGGTTAGTGTTAGCAAACAAAAATAAATCAAATATATACAAAAGTTTACAAAATATACAACTAAAATCCTCCCACGAGGCGCCTAGGGCTATGCCCTCAAACTTTAGGGTTAAAGGTTAAGCATCCCAATATGGACAACTAGGTGTTGAAACCTAGGTCCATCAAAAGCTTTAGTCAACAAATCTGCCACATTATCATTAGTGTGAATCTTAACCACTTTTATCAAATGTTTTTCATATGCATCTCTTATAAAGTGGCGCTTGATTTCAATATGCTTAGTTCTCTTGTGGAAAAGCGGATTTTTAACTATGCATATGGTACTTTGATTATCAATAAAATTGTTGTGTTCATGAAGTTAAACCCATAATCCAACAATTAATTTTGTATCCATATACGACCACAACAATTTCTTGTGACAACATACTCCTTGATAGATGAGGTAGCAACAATAGTTTGTTTCTTGCCTTTGCCAAGAAATCAATCTTCTTCCAAGGAATTGGCAACCTCGGGTTGTGGATCTCCTATCGATTTGCACTAGCATAATCACTATCACTGTAAGCCTCCAGGCTTAAAGGAAACTCTTTTGGGTACCAAGACCTAGTTGGTTGGCCTTGGTACTTAAAGATCTTCTTGACGCATTAGATGGGAAGCAAGTGTGAGTGACTTGATGTCTAGAACAAACACTCACAGCAAATGTAATGTGGGGCCTAGAAGCTGTTAGATACATCAATGAACCAATCATAGATCGTATAAGTGAACATTCACAGACTAGATCCGGTTCAATGTTGTTCTTTGGTTTTGGAGCTTCATAAGGTGTAGTGGCGGTTCGACCTCTCCATACCAAACTTCTTCAAAATGTCCTCACGTATTTATCGTGATAAAAATACCATCGGTTTACTGCTTAACAGGACCCAAAGAAAGTAAGCTCCCCATAGCACTCATCGAAACTCTCCTTCATCGACTCCTCAAACTCCCACTTAAGCTTCTAGTGGATCCAAATATAATGTCATCCACATACACTTGCACAAATTTATGCGTGGAATTCTTCTTGAGGAAAAAGTGTCTTGTCAATGGCACCCATTCTATAACCATGCTTGGCAGAAAATCAAAGCCTAGTACATGCTCTAGGTGCTGATGTAGTCCATAGAGAGCTTTTACAACCTTGTAAACATGATGTGGATGATCTGGGTCTTCAAATCCTTTGGGTTGAGTGACATAAACCTCCTCTTCTATTTCACCATACATAAAAGCACCTTTGACATCCATTTGATATACCCAAATCCCATGTAAGATGCATAGGCCAAAAATATTCGAATGGCCTCAACTTTCAGCAATAGGTGCAAACACTTCATCAAAATCAATTCCTTCCTCTTGCCTGAACCTAAGCCACTAATCTTGCTTTTGTTGTAGGATCATCCTCAAGCATAAGGAAGTTGGCATTATTGACATGGTTGTTCAAGAAGCATGTGGGAAATAGAGATATGATGCATAATTTCGTACCCATAGAAGGAGGAGGCAATGTGACGTTTGGTGGAAGTGATGGTAGAATCACTGGGAAAGGCACCATCAAAACACCTCTTTGGATTTTGAGAATTTGTACTATGTAAAGGAACGCAACACTTCAACTTGTTCTCGGTCTCACAAATTTGTGATACCAAGAAGAACAAAGTATTCTTCTCACGAGGATGAATGTCTTGTGCTATCTAAAGACTTCAAACTCCCGGAAGATACATCAATTACGCTAAGAGTTCCTAGAAATCACAATCTATACACATTCAACTTGAATGATGTTCAACCAGAAGGTAACCTAACTTGTTTGGTGGCTAAAGCATCCCTGGATGAGTCTACAAAATGGCACAGAAGGATGGCTCATGTGAACTTCAAGACCATCAACAAACTTTCTAAACTTGGTCTAGTTGAAGGACTTCCTTCCAAAATTTTCACCAATGAACATAATTGTGTTTCCTGCAACAAAGGAAAGCAACACAGAGCCTCATATAAAGCCATTACTGCTGTGAGCATTATTTAGAACCTCTTCGGTTGCTGCATATGGATCTCTTTGGACCAACCCAAGTCGAGTATTGATCACAAGTAATTTTGTGCTGTAATCCTGATGACTTATTGAGGTTTGTTGGGTATTCTTTCTAAGGACTAAAGATGAAACGTCTCAAGTGTTGAAAGAATTCATTACCCTTGTTGAAAACCAGTTGAACAAAAAGGTTAAAGGTATTGAGTGTGATAATGGGACAGAGTTCAAGAATGTTGTTTTAATTGAACTCTGCAAGTCTAAAGGGATAAAAAGGGACTATAGCACTCCAAGAACCCCACAACAAAATGGGGTAGCTGAAAAAAAGAATAGAACCTTAATAGAGGCAGCAAGATCCATGCTTGCAGACTCTAAATTACCACTATGTTTTGGATAGGCGGTTAGCCTGCATGTTATGTGCTGAAGGTATCCATTACTAGACCTCACTAAGACACCTTATGAACTTCTCACGGGGAAAGTTCTGCTATACACTACTTCAAACCGTTTGGGTGTCAAGTGACCATTTTGAACACAAGTGATCCATTGGGTAAATTTGATGAGAAAGGCGATGAGGGTATATTGTGGGTTATTAGGCTCATAGTAGGAAACTACGGGGTATATAATTTGAATGCTAGAAAGATTGAGGAGACACTAAACACGAGGTATCTAGAAGAGAAAGCCCAATGTGCAAGGTCAAGGTCATGTTTGGTCTTTGACCGGATTACTTAGCGATTACTTGGGTTATTCTAGACATGTGGCTAATCAAAATGCGAGTACAGTCTCCCACGACAATGTTGGTACCATGGATCTTGATTCGAATAGTGAGTTTGAGGATGATGAACAACCTATTATTGTACCTTCCTTCTCCCTAACCATTTTGCAGGTGATACTTCTAAAGTTACTTCTGATGAGAGCGAAGATGAGTCACACTATCACGAGAGGATCTTGCTAGGCTTGAGAAGCAGAGTATGCGTAACCTAGATCTTTGAGAGCTTGATGGAGAGATTGTTAGAAGCGGTCGATTAAATCATGATTCTCTGAAGGTTCTCTGTTTCTCCTTAAGGGTCTCCCATTTCTACTAAAGTGTCCACAGACTTTGGAGAACCTTATACACGATTTCCAAGTCCTTCAGATCTTGGAAATCATAAAATAGTGGCATCTTCACCTCACCTTCCTATGACAGGTGATTTTGAGCCAAGCTGTGACTAATCTTGACACATCTATTGAAGTTAACCCCACTACTACTAAAAGGATCAACATTGCTCATCCTTAATCCAATGTTATTGGTGATCCTCAATCACCTGTTAGAACTAGAAGGTGGACAAGTTCTAAATATGGTCAAGTTGCTTTTCTCTCTTATGTCTCAACCCAACAAAGGGACAATCACACGGACTTTAAGCATTTGTCTGTTTGCGTTTCTTTCTCAAGTGAAACCAACCAGTGTTACTCAAGCTCTTGAAGATTCAAGTTGGCTTGAAGCAATGCAAGGAGATGCAACAGTTCAAAATGGCGAGGTTTGGATCTTGGTACCACTACGATGGGAAATATGCTATTGGAAAAAATGGATTTTGAAGAATAAAAGAGATGCAAGGGGTGTTGTGATTAAAAACCCTAATCTTAGCTTACTAGTAAAGCTAAGCTAACTATTACATAGTAGACCCTCCATGTTTCTTCATTCTTCATTCTTGCTTGTTTTGTAATCCACAATTCCCAACAATGATGCTTTGTGCAACCCTTGCATACCTTTTGTAAAGGTGTTGTTTACGGAGAAGACGGATCCTAAGTTTGTGCTAGACGGATCCTTTCTCTCTTAGAACCGTGGGATCGGCCAAGCGAAAAGCGATTGCAATCTTTGTACTTCAAACCATGTCTTTAGATCACTTCACACTAGCTAAACATAGTGCCTTAGTACCAATTAAGTCCTTATCAAGCTAAGTAAAAGTTTCATACTCACTCATAACTCACTTAGATCACACTCAAGGCGCTTGTAGATCTATCGTTTCACCAAACTCATTACTCTTCCGCTCTTATGCTCACACATCATCCCTCACATGTTAGTACATCTAGCTAAGAAATCTTTAAATTTTAGCAAATTGATTTTAGTCATCTTTACCTCAAAATAGGTCAAATTCTAGCTTTTCCATTTTCTATAACTTTTAAGATATCTTCCAAAATAGTATCTTAAGCTACTATCTGATCTTTAGGATCATTTAGCTCCATTTAACACTCTCAAGTTTTTAGTGTCATCTTTGGTCATTCATTGGTACTCATAAAAGTTCCATTTTCTTCATAAGGCAATCATTAGCTACATCACTCATTGCCCTTGAACATTTAAGTACTTTTTCATTTAAGATACCTAGGAGGACTGAAACACTCAAAAAGGTATAGGCATTAGACCTTACAAACATCATTTTACCCTTTCCTAGTAGAGGCGGATCCTTAGGATTAGCCTAGGCGGATCCCTCATTGGAGGGAACGTGGGATCCGGTGTGATTCATGTCAACTATAGCTAAAACAATTATTTCAAGCTCATGTTGCTAACTTGAACACTCCATCTTATCTTAATTAAGATCCTAGATGGTACAACTCTAAAGTTGACTCTTGTGCATGATAATCATCACATTCCAAGGGATCTTAGTGGCTTAAGTCTTGAATGCACTTGCCAAATCCCTTTCTTTATAAACCACATTGTTAAGACTCTTAAAGTCATCATCCTCATCCTCATTTTCAGCACTTAGAAACCTTTACAAATCTCTTTGAATCATCTCACCATGAGGAAAGCTCCTAGTGGTAATTCATCCACCAAAGGACCACCCAAGAAAATTGCTCGTGTTTTACATGAAATTTCCTCAAGAATCATCTCGTTAAATCCACAAATGCTAGGATCTCCCCTCCACCTATCAAACCAATCCCAAAAGGATTGTTCCCACAAAACTACCAATGCCAAACATCACCATACCTCCTAAACCAAACAACCCCATTTCCACTAAACCATCACCATTGGTTCCTAAAGCCCTATCATTCACTACTTCACTCTCATCACCACACCACTCCAATCTAGAGGATTTGCCTCCTAGGCCATCTCATCCTCACCAGAGCAACATTCTCCTCTTTAGGAGGAATAGTGGAACAAAATCAAGGTGTTGAGTCAACCCTAGCTCACTTCCTTTTCTCCATCACCATCAAATAATCCCTTTTGGATTATAAGAAATCATCAAAGTCAACCACCCAACCACATGGAAGTTGACACCTCTCTACCACCATCATCATTGATAAGGTTTTAAAATGTACCTTTTTGAGGGGTCATTTAAGCCCTTATTTGATCACTTTTGTATCCGTTATTACTTAATATCGTTCCTTTTCACTTTTTAGGTCTCTTGAAGGCAAATTGCTGTAATGGCACTTTGGATGAAAAGGAATATCTGAAGAAAATGGCCAAAGTCGAATCGAGACACTCAATTTCTGAAAACACAAGGTGACGGCGTCCTTTGCTTATCTATGACGCCGTCCAGAGGATTTTGTGACGAGGCAGAACCCAAAAGTCTTATTTTCAAGTGCGGCGTCCATTGTAAAAGAGTAGGCGTCGCTACTCGGGCGGCCTAGATGCAATCAGGGCGTCAGAAGCGAAGAGGGGCGGCGTCACAAGCACAGATGAGCGCGTGCCGAGTTTAACGTGGCCAAGGCGAAACCCTAATGCGGCGACAGCGGCGCCACAAAACATAAGGTGGCCGCGTGCGCATGTAATCTTATATATAGAATCAATTTTCATTATGGTATGTAGTCTTTTGGAGTAAAAACCTAGAACCGAACCAAGGCTCTCTTGTATAGTATTTTAGGGTTCCAAACCCTATCTTACATCAAGATAAGTTCTTTACTTCATTAATACAATTATGTCTTTGATTATTTGTGTGTATGCTTGCATGTTCTCCATGTCCGGCTAATTTATTTGTGTGTTTGCTTAGGGAATGTGAAACTTAATTATTGATTATTGATTGGTTGTCTCTTATCTTAGTTGATTAATGATCTAGTAATGCGATAGGTCATTCATTGTGTACTTAATGCTTGATTAAATCTTTGTGAACCTTAGAATATAACTCCTTGAGTAGTTGTAAGCTAAAACATCCAAAGAGTGCCTTAGAGTAAGTTTATATCCCACTAGTGGGTTTTGTAGATGAGACCCTTTGGTAAGTTCAAAGAGTTAGGAACATCATATACCCTACAACCTTAGACACACAACGCAACTAAGAATAAGGGCGTGACAATTCAACCACCAATAGGAGATAATTAAGGAGTAGTAAAACCTAAGTAAACACATCTTTAAACTATCATACGAGCACACAATAATTAGACATAGACTACATACACCTTAGATTAGATAATTAGATTAGTAGAGTAATCGGTAGCAATACCAACCCCCAAATCCAAACCCCGAGATTCGTACCTTTCAATTTCCTAAAACAATATAAAAAGATAAAAAACAATCTTCCTCAACCCCAACCTTAGCGTAGTAACTTCTTATTAGCATTCCTATTCCCCTAGAGAACGATATCAATACCGTGGCACCTAATTACTACACTACAACGATTAGGTTCCTTGCCTAGGGTGTTATAAAACTGCTGAAGAAAGGGAAGTTTCCTTGACCCCGAACAGGCGCGTGTAGCGTTATCAAGTTTTTGCGCCATTGCGGGGAATAGAATAGCTAGTTTGTAGTCCACCTCGTTTAGGTTTCTTTGCTTGATTCCTATCATGTAAATTTTTTCTCATTTTTAGCTTTCTCTTAGTCTATCCCCCTTCTTCGTGACCTTTGTCGTAAACCCCATCACTTTTCATCATGGAAGGTGATAACCAACCACCAATTCCCCCTACCAACCCCCTTAGACAACTTAGAACCCGCAGTTCCACCAAAACTCTTCTTGAACCTTTGCGAACCCGAAGAGCTCAATAGGTGAACAAAAGCTCTCCATGATTCGGAACCTCATGGCACTTCCATCAACTTTGATGAAGTCACATCGATGAAGAGTCCCTCATTCCCCACAATCCCCTGAAACCATCATCATTGACAATCTGAGCCAAAATGGTGAGGAAATTCCTACCACTCCGGTCAATGGACCCATTAATCCTCTGAAGCAAAATCTCTGGGGAATACTCTTCCCCTCTGCATGGATTGCGTTGCCATTGTCTATCCCTCAGAGCAAGTCAATGAGTCTGCATGCCTCGACATTTGGTGATCCAAAATGCATGTCAATTCCATGGATCCCCGAAAACCCAATCCACCACATCAACGGTTTTAAAATTGTTGATGCTATCTATGGACGGGCATCCAAGGAGACATCTAGACTCCGGTTTTCCCATTTTCTCTTCAAGGGCAAGCCAAGGAGTGGCTTGATAAGCTCCCTCCAAGGTCTATTTTCACATGGGAACAACTTCACAAGTTCACCAAGAAATTCTTTCCCCTGGAAGAACGCATCAATTAGGAGCAAAATCACGCTTCCATCGAGACGGATGGAGAATCTATCACTAACTTCTGGAGTCGTTACAAAGATCTTATTCAACAAGCCCCACACCATGGTATCAACCTTTGGTTGCTTGTTCAAATCTTTTACGACAATGTCTCCGAAAGGATCAAAAGGGATTGATTTCTCAAGCTGGTGAAGAATTGCGAACCTCACTGCGAGAAGAGGGTGGAACGCATTGAGGAATACATTCAATACCAAGGCGACCATTGGAATGAGCGATGGCGCTAAGTATCTCTACTTTTTCGAATGAAGAGTTATCCTTCGATGATCGGATTAAGAAAGCATAGAAGAAGCTTGCATACCTCACAAAATCGCCAAAACCAAAAAGGCTGATTAACCCATACCTCATATGACATTTGTGAGGGGCATGAGAGTGATGAGTGTGATGACACACACCAAGAGAGCATCTTCCTTTCCAGTCATGATATTTATGATGACCCTTCACTCCTCGCGTTCTATCAAAGCGATGAATGTGATCCACTGAGCAATCTGAAATGGAAAAGGAGGAAGGGAAGGATCACGAATACACCATCCGTGATGCCTTTGAAGAAGAACTCGGATAGTTTACCATGGAAGGGACCACACTCTTAAAAGGTCTTGAGGAGTTCATCCAAGAGCAGCAAGTTGAATTAGAAAGTCAATTCGCCAACCTCGAAGAATAAAGCGGATCGTGAGCCACTTCACGATCCAACTTGCCATCACTACTCGTCGAGGAACTACTACCAAGGATCCCCGCATCGACCGAAACCCACCACAAGGGAACCTGTGTTAGGAAATGAGGCAATTCACGAACCCCTTTCAACCCTCAGTCCCCTCCCCTAACACAATACCCAGAGCCCAACGACCAACTCTCGCCGCGGATTCCTTATCCCTCTGTCTAAAGAATCAAAAGGCTGAAGAAGACAATGAAAGAATATTGTCTTATTTGAAACAAACATCCGTCAACATACCACTCCTCGATGTATTCTATCACATCCCTAAACATAGCAAATACTTCAAGAGGTTAATATCTAATCGGAAGAAACTTGAAGGGTTGATATCATTAGGAGAAGAATGTTCGGCTATCATCCAAAAAGCCCGCCCAGAAGAAAGAAGATCGAGGCGGTTTTACCATTCCTTGCTCTATAGGGGCGCTTTCTATGAAAAACGCCTTGGTGGATCTTGGGGCAAGCATTAACACGATGCCATATTCCTGTTTCTTAAACTTCGGCTATTAATTTTGAAACCAACCGGGATGAGTATCCAATTAGATGATCGATCAATCAAATACCCCATTGGAATTTGTGAGAATGTTCTTGTAAGGGTAGGAGAATTCAAGTTTCGGTTGATTTTGTGATTTTAGAAATGGAGGAAGACTTCAGTCCCAATAATCCTTGGAAGACCTTTCTTGGCTGGCTTCGTGCCATCATTGATGTTCATAATGGTAAACTCACTTCAGTGGGGTCCGAGAGCAACATCGACATCAAGGATTCTATGAGCCATTCCTCCTTAGCGATCACCCCGTATATTTTGTTGAGGAAGTTGATGAATTTGTTGATGACATGATATGCTGCATTGGCAGTATCTATTAAGCGAATTCATGAATAATGATAACAACATAATATACAACGACGAAGAAATTGAGATGGTTGGAGCTGTTTCCTTTTATCCACATAGGGAAGAAATTGAACCTATTGAGCTTCAAAAGCGAAACAAGCTAAACCATCAATCAAAGAACCCCACCTTAGAACTAAAAGATCTCCGAGTCACGGAATACGCCTCCGAAGAGGACCAACTCCTGTCATCATAAGCTCCGCTAACTACTAGCCGAAGAGAAGCTCTTGGAAGTTTTAAAATAGTACAAAGGAGTGATCGCGTGGAGTGTTGCCGACATTAAGGGAATTGATTCTACATTCTGTACTCACAAAATCCTCATGAAAGAAGATTACAAACCAACCGTTCAGCAAAAGACGGGTTAACCTAATATCAAGAGGTAGTGAAAAGGAGGTCATCAAGCTTCTTGACGCAGGTCTCATCTACCCTTATATCGGATAGCCCATGGGTCACCCATCCAGTGGTTCCAAAAAGGGCGGTTGTGAAGAATGAAAAGGGTGAGTTGGTGCGCAAAGAACGATTCTTGGTTGGCTGTATCTGTATTGACTACATAAAGTTGAATGATGCCACCGGAAAGATCATTTTCCTCGCCATTCATTGACCAAATGCTCGAAAGGTTAGCGGGCATGAATACTCTTTTTTCCGATGGCTTTTAGGGATATTTTCAAATTCCCATTGCCCCGAAGATCGAGGAAAAGACTACATTTACATGCCCATACGGGACGTTTGCCTACAAGCGAATGCCCTTCGGGTTATGTAACGCACTTGCCACCTTTCAGCGATGTATGATGGCTATATTCCATGAATTAATTGAAGACAGCATGGAAGTTTTCATGGATGATTTCTCGGTATTTGGAAATTCCTTCGACCTTTGTCTTTCCAACCTTAGGAAGATGTTGAAACGGTGCGAAGAAACTAATTTGGTTCTAAATTGGGAAAAATGTCATTTCATGGTGAAAGAAGGAATTGTCCTAGGACATAAAGTTTAAAATGGAATTGAGGTCGATAGAGCAAAAATCAAGCAATTTCCAAACTACCCTATCCTACCACCGTCAAAGCCATTCGCAGCTTCCTAGGTCATGCGGGCTTTTATCGAAGGTTTATTAAAGACTTCTCGAAAATTGCCCGGCCAATGACACAACTTCTTGTTAAGGATGCCCCTTTTGATTTTTTTGGAGAATGCAAGGAAGCATTCAACCGATTAAAGAAGGATCTTACTCAGGCACCTATAATGGTCACCCATGATTGGTCTCAACCATTGAAATCGTAATCGCGGTGATTTATGTTGTAGGCGTGTGCTTAAAGGAAAGAAGCATTTCCAACCAATCTACTATGCTAGCAAAACCATGAATGTGGCACAAGAAAATTACACAACTACCAAGAAAGAGATTTTAGCTTTGTGGTTTTCGACAAGTTCAGGCGTTATCTCGTTCTTTCTAAGTATGCTTCGATCCTTTCGCCTTACTGCTATTTGTTCTCCAAGCAAGATGCAAAACCCCGACTAATTAGGTGGATTCTATTACTTCAAGAGTTCGACATTGAAATACGAGATAAAAAAGGTGAAAATTCTTTGCCGATCATCTGTCACGTTTGGAAAACCACGATCTTGAGGAACTTCGATCATACCGAGATTAGCGACTCTTTTCGAGGCGGCTAATGGAAATTAAGGAGATTGAGTCGTGGTATGCAGGCTATGCTAATTATCTGTCTAGTAGACTTTTGCCAAACTACATGACCAAGCAAGATAAGAGGAAATTCTTCACTATGCTAAAACATTACTTCGGCAGAGCCCTTCCTATTCGCATATGCCCGATCAAATTATTCGACGTTGGCGGAAGGGAGATTGATCGAGTTCTGAAGGAATGCCATGCGGGACCATCCGGAGGACATCCGCGGTGTAAATGTCACGGCACGAAAGGTTTTCGATGCGGGTTCTATGGCCTACTATTTTTGAGACGTTAAGAGATTAGTTCAAGCGTGTGATGCATGCCGATCGGAAACATCTCGCAAAGGGATGAATCACCTAAATTATATCAAGTCTGCGAAATATTCGATGTTTGGGGCATAGACTTCATGGGACCCTTTCCATCATCCGGAGGAAATGAATACATTCTCGTAGCTATTGATTATGTATCAAAATGGGTGGAGGCTCAAGCTCTTAGAACTAATGATGCGAGGGTAGTTATTCATTTTCTTAAAAAACTCTTCGCATGATTCGGGATCCCCAATTGATCATTGATAGAGAACCCACTTTTGCAATGCTCAAATGGAGAAGGTAATGAAGAATGCGGTGTTCCACATAGATTCTCTAAGCATATATCATCCTCGAGACGAATGGACAAGTAGAAAACACGAATAGGGCATTGAAGCGGATACTTGAAAAAATAGTCCACCATAATAGAAAAGATTGGGCATTCAAACTGGATGAGGCACTCTGGGCATTTAGAGCTACTTACAAAACACCTATCGGAACAACCCCCTTTTGCTTAGTATACGGGAAGGCGTGCCACCTTCCTATTGAACTTGAGCAAAAAGCATATTGGGCACTTAAGGCTTGTAATATGGATTATTAGGCGAGGGTCAAATAGATTCTTACTGACTTCAAGAATTGGATGAACTAAAGTGGAAGCATATGAATCGTCGATCACATACAAAGAAAGGGCAAAGAAATGGCATGATCAACGAATAAATAATCCTAAAGAGTTTTTGGAAGGAGATAAGGTGCTCTTGTATAACTCAAGACTGCGGTTATTTCTGGGAAAACTCAAATCGAGGTGGTATGGACCTTTTTCAGTAAAAAAGCAGATGAGCAATGGAGCGGTAGTGTTGCTAGACCACTATGGGGGGGAATTTACCGTGAATAGACAACGTGTGAAACATTATCAGTTAGATAATAATGATATGGTGAACGATGAAGATATTGTTTTAGAAGAAGATGTGGTAATGAAGTCCGCGTGAGAATGCGACTCGAGTCTAGCTACAAGACTCTTAAATAAAGAAAAGCCGTGAGGCAACCCATGCTTAATTGTTTGCTTGTTAGTGTCATATATCTTTTATTAATTGTTTATGCTCATGTTTAAATTTGTAAAAATGCTTTATTTTGTTTTTAACCTCGTCTTAATTGCAAATAAAGGTATTTTACATAAAGGATAAGGTAGGGAGGATTACACACGTTTTCAAAAGAAACGTACACATGAGAATAACAATTCATGAAAAGATATATATGTGTGTTTGTTCGAGTCAAATGCTTGTATCGAGTCATAATGGATGTTTTGCAGAAATTTTTCAGATTCTAAAGATGTAAATTTTCGAATTTTTCGAAAAATCGCAGACCGGTTTTTGTCAGGATAACTTTGTGGCGTCGAGATTGCAACTGACGGCGTCAGGAAAACATCAGATTATTTTTTCTCGTTTTCCGAGCTACTTATAAATTTTGGAATTTTCAGTCTTAATTTTCGAGAATTCGTAACATCCATTCCACAAGCATTATATCCTAGAAATCGAGTCTTATATATATTATTACGCCCGATTTTACGCGAAAGTTTTGTTTGTTTTATTCAAGTGTGCAGGTTTAATTTATCAAGAAGAAGAAACAAAAGATTGGAAGGAGCTTTTCACGCACATTCTTCTTGGAAAGGATTTAACCACTACTTCACGGATCCTACCGAGAGCTAATCGAGTACTAGTTTCTTTCGTTTTTAATTACCTTCCATTATCATAACTTTGATACTTTTCGGGGAACATTGGGGACAATGTTCAGTTTAAGAATGGGAGGGAAAATAAATGGGAACTTTGAAACTATGCTTATCCTTGATTATTTGCTTTGTCCAAGTGTATTTGTGTAATAAACCATGAGAAAATGGCGGTTAGGGTAATTTTGGCACCAAATTTTTAATTTTTCATGACATATAAGAGTGGGCCATTAGTTTTAACAAAAGCGTCTCACGGATAGGAAGTTGCATGACTAGCACAAAAACCCTTTACCACCTAAATTCCACCCAAAATGTGAGGATCGCCCTTAGATTAGTAGGAATTAAAAGCATTCATCTTTAATGCTTAGAGTGTGAACCGGTAGTATATTAGATTCTAGAACTTGTTTTGTGATGCATTCGGAGATCGCTAGTAAGACTACACTTGTGTAGTTAGGAATAACTAAATGATAAGAGGCATTAGGATAACCCTTGTTTGATACGTATTATAATTACTTCTTCCACATCGGTTGAGTAATTCCCCGACACCCTTTCGTTTGTACTCATCTTTGAGTACACGATACCCTAGTTAACCTCGAGCCTATCCTTTTGCGGTTCTCGTGATGTTTCGATTTTCGGAATATCAATGAAAGACATTGTTTACACCCCACCCCCAAATATACACCCAAATGGCCTTAGCCTACCCTTTATGCACTCACTTTTAGTGCATTTTTGTTATCACCCTAAACCCTTAGTTCAATTATCGGGTTGCTTGCATGAGTTGCTGTAAAGTCATATCCTTTGAATACTGATTTTGGGGCGATTGGGATTCATGGGAAAAGTTAAAGTTTATGAAATGGCGGAAGAGCGTTAAATTCAAATTCCTTTTGTTTGCATAATAATGTACCCCAAGTGTTTTGATCTTTTCAATTCGGCTCAAATTAGTATTAGAGTAATAAAAACTCAAGTGTAGGGATGTGCCTATAAATCCCTATCATTTTGATGTTCTGAAGTAGAGGATGGTAGAGTAAAAGTGTATGAAAAAAAAAAAAAACTGAACCATCCACCACATCTATCCTTTAAATTTATGTTTGTTTGTTTTAGGTTAGCTAGAGTTTAGAGTGTAGAGTCTTGGCTTATAGCGTCATTCTTAAGTATACTTGCAACATAGAGATTTTTGACTTGCCACCACTATATAGCCTATCCCACAAACCCTTTGTTTCCCTCTTGTAAGCCTAACATTACAACCTTTAAAGACCTCTTTGATAGTCTTTCCTGGTTATACGCCAAAGCGATGGAGGTTTGATCGGTCTCAACCTATGGTAATCTATGTACTAGGACCGGTTAATGAGTGTTTATCTTCCATTTCCAATTTGTTATATTTCATATACACCGGAGAGAGATGTGAGTATCCAAACACCCCATGTGAGGTGCTAGTATGTAATTTCGTGCTTGTTATGACTTTTCTTGGGAGAACATATGTGTTGTGGACTGTTTTAAACCAATGCTTCATGACCCTAACTTATAAATTAATTGGCTAAAAGCACATTTGCTTGAGGACAAGCAAATACCAAGTGTAGGGATATTTGATAAGGTTTTAAAATGTACCTTTTTGAGGGTCATTTAAGCCCTTATTTGATCACTTTTGTATCCGTTATTACTTAATATCGTTCCTTTTCACTTTTAGGTCTCTTGAAGGCAAATTCTTTGTAATGGCACTTATTTGGACTAAAAGTAGCGAATATCTGAAGAAAATGGCCAAAGTCAGAATCGAGACACTCGGTGCGAAAACATAAGGTGTGGGGTCCTTTGCTTATCTGCGGCGCCCGTCAGGATTTTGTGGCGAACGGAACCCAAAGTCTTATTTTCAAGAGGCGGCGTCGGTTGTAAAAGAGTAGGCCGTGTTACTTCGGGCGGCCTATAGATTTGATCAAAAGCTGGCGTCGAAGGCTGAGAGAAGGGGTGGCGTCCTGGCACAAGGTAGCGAGTCGCAAGTTCTAACGATGGCCAAAGGCGAAACCCTAATGGCGGCGACGGCCAGTCACAAACATAAGGTGGCAGCCGGTCGCGCATATGTCTTATATATAGAATCGAATTTTTCGGTATGAGTGTGTAGTCTTTTGGGTAAAACCTAGGCAAGACCAAGAACGTAAGCATGCACGATTTGAGGGTTCCAAACCCTATCTTACATCAAGATAAGTTCTTTACTTCATTAATACAATTATGTCTTAGATTATTTGTGTGTATGCTTGCATATTCTCCCGTAATGGAAGCTTCTTAATTTATTTGTGTGTTTGCTTAAGGAATATGAAACTTAATTATTGATTATTGATTGGTTGTCTCTTATCTTAGTTGATTAATGATCTAGTAATGCGATAGGTCATTCGTTGTGTATTTAATGCTTGATTAAATCTTTGTGAACCTTAGAATATAACTCCTTGAGTAGTTGTAAGCTAAAACATCCAAAAGAGTGCCTTAGAGTAAGAGTTTATTT
>OU343220.1:211450311-211608862 GCA_910596185.1 Chrysanthemum makinoi
ATCACCACCTTTTGAAGTCATGCAAGCTCAAGTCCATGAGTTTTCATGCTTTGATATCATCAAGACTACTGAGGTTCTCTTGTTGATAGTTCTCTTCTTTCTCATTAGAAGTGTAGTGTCGAAGACATAAGTGAAAGATGTCTAAAGGGTCAAGACGAAGACATTAGTGAAAGGTGTCGAACATCCGTATTGAAAGCACTAGTGAAGAATGCTTAGAAGTCAAGGCTAAAGGCATTAGTGAAGAGTGCATAGAAGTCAAGTCACAAGGCATTAGTGAAGGGTGCCTAGAGATCGAGTCAAAGGCATTAGTGAAAGGTGCCTAAGGTGTACATTCGATTTGGTGTGTTCGATGTACAAGATATATTAGTATTGGGTCAAAGGATATTGATATTCTTGTTGATGTTTTTATAAGGAGTGGATCTCCTTAGGGATAGGATTTGTGTAGTGTTGGGTAGTAGTTCCTCCATTGCAATGGAACTCGGTATCTAGCCTAGTACCAGATAAAGGGTAGGCGACGTTGTGATAGGTTTGGTTCTACCTCATGGAAGAACCCGGTATCTAGCCTTGTACCGGATAAAGAGTAGGCAACGTTGTGAAGGTTTCTCGACCACAAGGAGTTGGTGTTGTGTAGTGATTACAAACTCTTGAGTAGGTGACTCGGGGAGTGGAGTAGGGCAAGGAAGGTGTCCTTGTAGCCAAACCACTATAAATACTCGCGTTGTGGTTTTGTGCTTCTTACTCTTTATCTTTTCATTACATATTTCTATATGCTTGTCTATCAACATCCAACACACATGTTTAAATAGATTGACATAAGTCGATCTAAATAGTTTAAAACCAAGTTTTAATCAGTAAAACTATTCAACCCTCCTTCTAGTTTTCCACAATTGGCATCAGAGCTTTGTTACCAAGTTTCTTAGAGTATGTTTTACTTTAAAAACTTGATACGATCTGTGTTAGTTGAAAACTACAAAGAAGGTCTTTTACAAAAACAAACACCATGTTTTATAAATACCTTGTTTGGATGTTGTTTAGATGACAACATTTTTCTTATTTTTTTTACTTAATTGCACTAACCTTCCTTGTCATGTTGCTTTGTTAAAGCTCATACCTATCAAGCCATAGGAATTGCTTGGTAACAAGAATACCTTCCCTAAGAATGTATCTTAAACACGAAGGAACCGGAGTTGTTTATTGACATTTATTGTGTCATTTGTAAAGACATTCCTAAGTGCATTAGAGGTATGATTTCCCACTTATCTCTAAATAACATTAGCTTAATTAATAAGTATGCTTACATAGGAATTTATATGATTATCTTTTGCGCATACTCATATATTACACGTAGCTTCGTTAGGAAACTTTTCTTGCATACGTGTTGCTCTTTCGTCTAATGTCTATATTTATAAAACTTGTGTTTTATTTCACTTAATCCAAAAATCATATCTTTCTAATGATAAAACAAAACATGTAACATATTGGATTTCACATACACATCAAACCATAACCAAAGTAGGCGTACAAGAGACGAGTTTTAGAGAGAGAAAGTTAGAGGTTTGGGAACTTTAGTGAGAGAAAGAAAAATCTTATTATGAGCTCCAACTCTCTACCTTGGAAGGTAGAGAGTATTTATAGTACTTACATAAAACGCCACCTGACGGGCTGTGGATCAGGCATACAATGTGTAAAGACCCGTCCGTCCTCCACGGTGTTACTAAACTAAATACTACTTAACATTAAATAACTACGACTACGAGCTTTCTATCGATTACATATACTTGAGGTGACCGACACTTTAACTACTGGATTTTCCAAATCCTAACAATCTCCCCCTAAGTGAGGTTACCTCAAACACACATTACATTACATAGAAAAAGAAACAGATATTACATTGAGATTGTTCTTGAATTCTTGTTCATGTTCTTTGCTCTGTAGCACGTAGTCTTTGATTCTTCATTTTTGCATGTTTGGATAATCTGAGTGGAGGTCTTGAACTGATCCACGTGATTGAGTTTTGAGCGCTTTGAGATCATCAGCCACATTAAATCTCTGACTCATCATTTGTGGTGTTGGTATAATGTGATGTTGTGACTTTTGGACCGACATGCTCACATTCTGGATCATGATTTATTCTTATCGAGTAGCGGAAGCTTTCGTTGATTCATGATATTGGCGCAGTAGCGAAGCATGGAGTGATAATATCCGAGTCATTGATGCACTAATCATGATTTCTTTTGGAATTGAATGTGTTGTGTGAGCATGCGGCTATTGATTGACCGCTTCATTCGATCAACTGCAAAGCGTCGGGGTGTACCGCATAATACGCAGTTAGCAATAAAGCGATGAAAGTGTCTTTGATCATTTTCGTTGAATTGAGGTACACGGCCCACGGTTCCCGCTGATCAGATACAAGTACTGCTGTGATCGGTATAATTCGAAGAATTTCCTTGACATGTGGTTTCGCAGCTGCTCTAGCTGTTCTCAAACCGAACGCCTCAAAGAAGACAACACGGAGTGAGTGAACCAGCGAAATGAGATTCACGGATTGATGAAAAGAGATTTGAAAAACAATCGTGTATTGCTCAATAGAAATTGTTTTTGCAATACAACGAAGGTTTTAATGAAAATCAATTATCAATCATAAACACCTTTTATTTTGAGAAATAAGTACACAGACGATGTGCTAAAGAAAAGAGTTTTTAAGCACAACGACCGGTTTTTCAAAAGTAACCGTCAATCCATAACTCGAACAGATTGATTCAAAAGATTGAATCTCTCCATTGTTTCTGTCAGTTGTCACATGGTTGATCTATTGGATAGATCTCACATGCCACCTACCAGGAGCTTATTTGATGTTGGCTCCAGAAGGCTTTCCATCTTCATCGTAAATATGTATGCATATCACTTAGATGTTCTGGCAATACCATAAGGATAATGAGTAGGACTCATAAGATATAATCTCTCTTTCCACATTGTGTGAAACAGAGAGTCTTCATTGAAAGTGTCCTAAAGAGATTTATAAGATGATCTCGTGGCTCTGGACTCAATTGTGCATATTTGGTTCCTATGCCGGAGACTAGGGAGAGGGTATCCTTCTTCAATATCAACAATCTCTAAGAGAAAGTCGATAGATTATGTCGGTTCCCTGTGAGAATGAAACAAGCCCTTTTAAGAGGAACTTGAGTGGTTTGGAAAGTTGAAGTGCAGTGCGTCACTGGGTCCATGACGTCTTGTCTTCAATACCGATGTTACCTTGGTAACCACCAGTAGTATATGAATTGAACCCGGTTTCTGCCCTAAGGTTGAATAAATGGAGGGCTATTTCTTTTCACCCTTTTCACATTCAATTCTTTTTCATTCTTCAACCCCTTCAGTGCTTACCGAGACTTCATTACTAGAACCTTGTTGGGTTTATTTCCAGTACTAGCTCTCGTCTCATCCGCACTCTTCCCATATCTCACCTTTCTCCTTTTTCATCATACCTAAGGACTTCTACACTATCTAGTGGATTGTCCACGGTAGATCCCTCCGTTCTGGCGGATCATGGGACCTCAACCTAACCTTATCATCCTTATATCACCATACATAAAGTAAAGTTGGTCGGTCTTTTTGGTATTGTTCATCTTCCATTGGAACCAATTGAAAACCATTTGAAAATCAATCAAGATACTTGTGATATAGAATCAAAGCATTTTGTATCTTAATTGTTTTGATATTTTAGAAATGCTCCCCTCAACATATGCATAAAAATTTAGAATTTGTTTAGCACATGGAGGCAAGAGATCTTTGAAATCGTTAGATTAAGAATGAAAGGTCCAATCTTTTGATTAACATTTTCTAAAATGATCATCATCACTTCCCAATCAATTTGAGTAGATAGAACATTTTGAGGAAGGATGAGGTTTTCACAAGTTTGCTCCCCTCAATATGTGCCTCGAATTTTGAAAGAGTTTTGCACATATTAGAGGGACCCTGCACTTAGAGACAATTCAATCACGTTTCAATAATTTGAGGTTTAAAATAGATGCTCCCCTCAACATGTGCATGGAAAATTTGAAATCGTTTGTCACTTGCGGGGAGGAAAACATGCTAAACACTTATGAAACCATTTATCGAATTATCAGTTTAAATCCAATTTAAATCACAAATTCTCCCCGATCACAATTATCAAATCATTTGAGATTTGTGATCTCTCATAGATTTAAATTGATTTTGAAAGCTTTTAAGGAGAATTGTGACTTGATTATGAAAGCGTTTTAACTGATAAGGATTGGATTTTGACACTTTAAACTCCATTGATTAAACATGCATAATTATCTTTTGAAAACATAATAATAACCAAGGTCTGGAACCAATTGTGTAACATTTAGAGTAGACCTTACTCATTTAAGTGCAAATTGTTTGAAAAGAACACTTTTTAATTTAATTGAAAAATCATTCTCCCCCTCAATCAATGACGAAAGTCGTTGATTGATGAATTGAGATTTTGATACTTGATAAGTTCTTTTGATTTTCAAAAATAGAGTCCGAAGTGTTTTCAAAACAATTGAGTTTTCATAAGATTGCAAATATTTTTCAGATGAATCTTTTAGAAGGAAAAATATTTGAAGTTAAACATTTGTCTTGTTGATGACAAACGTTTGTTTTTAGAATCAGAGCATTAGGTTTGAAACATGAGATAAAGCATGGCTCTGTTCTTTCTTTGAAAAGCGGGTTACTGCCTGAAATGACAATAAACCATCGTTTTACTTTCTCCCAAAAATATTTTTTGATTTTTTTTAAGCATTCGAGCAACATCTAAAGACCCGTGTCACTCTTTGACTGACAGCACAAAGACCTTAGATATATATCGAATCAAGAAAGAAAAGACAAAAAAAACAATAATTTTTGAGAATTTTTGAGATTTTTCAGATTTTTATGGATTTTTTGAAAGTTTTATATTTTTCTATTTGGTTTTAGAAGATTTTATAATTTTGTATTTTGCTTTTTGAATAAATATATACAAAATATAGATGAAGAAAAGACCTTTACTCCTCGTCTTCCTCCTGAAGACGTTTGAGTGTTTCTGGTTGAAGGCTTTTCAAGCCAAGTCGAGGAAGAATAAACTCAAAACGTTCTCTCGGAAGAGCTTTGGTGAAGATGTCTGCTAACTGGTATTCTGACTTTACAAAATAGAGTTCCACCACACCGTTTTCCACTTGCTCCCTGATGAAATGATGTCGGATGTCAATGTGCTTTGCTCTTGAGTGTTGAACGTTGTTGCATGAGAGAGCAATAACACTTTTATTATCACAGTAGAGAGGGATTTTGTTGAATTCAAAGCCATAGT
This sequence comes from Chrysanthemum makinoi, assembly GCA_910596185.1. Classification (NCBI taxonomy): domain Eukaryota; kingdom Viridiplantae; phylum Streptophyta; class Magnoliopsida; order Asterales; family Asteraceae; genus Chrysanthemum; species Chrysanthemum makinoi. The sequence goes on from OU343220.1 coordinate 211,455,641, forward strand.
CAGATAATTGGGATCTCATCCAAAGGATTTGAGCACAACACGATGACATGGCTATGTATTCAGCCTCTGTAGAGGAAATAGAAGTACTCATTTGTTTCTTTGAAGACCAGCTCACAAGCTTATCACCTAAAAACTGAGCACCTCCTGACGTACTTCGACGTGTATCTTGACATCCTGCATGATCAGCATCTGCATAGGCCGTTAGTGACATACCGGTGTCCTTTGGGTACCATAGTCCCATATTGATGGTTCCTTGGAGATACCGAAAGACCCGTTTAACCGCTTCAAGGTGCTTTTTAGTAGGCTTAGCATGATATCTAGCACACATGCACACAGCGAACAAGATGTCTGGTCTGCTAGATGTGAGGTACATCAGGGATCCAATCATACTACGATATTTCGTTTGATCTACCATGATCCCCGAGTGGTCCTCATCCAGCTTAGTACGTTCAATCATGGGAGTGTCAGCGGTGTCACATGATACAAATCCAAATTTCTTTAAAATCTCATTTGCATATTTAGATTGATTTATAAAAATGCCTCAGGGACTTTGTGAAATTTGTAATCCCAAGAAAAATGACATTTGTCCCATCATTGACATTTGAAATTTGGAACCCATTTCATTTGAAAAACGATCACATTCATTGGGGTCAGTCGAGGCAAAGATAATATCATCAACATAAATTTGAACGTGAATTAAATGTTTGCCTGACTTCCGGGTGAACAATGTCGGATCAACTGCTCCTTTGCAGAATCCAGTGGATAGAAGAAACTTTGACAGTGTATCATACCATGCTCTAGGAGCTTGCTTTAAACCGTAAAGGGCCTTTTTTAAGCGATAGACATGAGTAGGATGCGCTAGATTCACAAAACCCTCTGGCTGGCTGACGTAAACCACCTCTTTCAAGTCACCATTAAGAAAGGTTGTTTTCACATCCATCAGATATACGACCATGTTCTTACTAGCCGCATTAGCCAAGAAGATTCTGATTGCCTAGATACGTGCAACAGGAGCAAATGATTCTTCAAAGTCAATACCCTCTTCTTGACGGTATCCTTTGGCAACCAATCGAGCCTTGTTCTTTAAGACATCACCATGCTCATCAAGTTTCACTTTGAAGATCCATTTTAGAGCAATGATCGTAGCACAATCTGGAGCAGGTACTAATTCCCATACATCAAGTCGATCAAACTCATGAATTTCTTCTTGCATGGCATTGAACCAGCAGTCTTCATTCATGGCGGTTTTAATGTCTTTTGGTTCGACCTTAGAGAGTATGGAGTTGAAGAAGCACCATAAGGCATCGGTTGCAAGTTGTTTCCGTGTGGATACTGGCCGAGAGGGGTTTCCAATGATGTTGTCCAATGGGTGATCATGTGTTCTTTTTCTAAGGTGTTCATGTGGTTGTTGTTGTGGAACTGAAGTAGCAGAGTCGATATCTCCTAATGAAGAAGGTTTTGATGATTCAGGAGCAAAGATATTTTCAAATGGAGCATCTTCGGGAGTAGCAAAGGGATTAACTTCTTCATTAAAGCCAGAAACAATTCCATGATGTACATTTGATGATTGATGATTTGTTGATGAGACAGAGTGATCAGCAGCAGGCGCTTCTTGACTTAATGATATTGAGACTGAAGGGTTGACTTCATTCACAGGGATAGGAGCAGCCTCTGGAATTGACATTTCATCAGCATTTGGTTCATAGTGTTCATCAAACATTGGATCAAACAATTTCTTTAAATCATCTTCTGATGGAGGTACATATGGAGTTTTTGGAGATGAGTTTGGTACAAGTGATGAACCAATGGGACTGTTTTGAAGTGCGGGTCCAGGACTGGATTGTCCAGGAGCCATTTGACCGTCACTCATCGAACGTAACGTGAATTGTTTCCATGATATTTCGGGTTCTCTTGTTGTAGATTCGGTAACCCTTCTTGTTTGGTGCATAACCAACAAAAACTCCAATATCTGCTTTTGCTTTTAATTTACCTAAGTCTTGACCGTCATTCGTTGGATAGCACAAAGCACCAAACACACGAAGGTAGGAGAGATCAGGTTTTCGTTTATGAACAAGTTCATATGGAGTTTTTCCATGAGAGGTGTGTATAAGGGAACGATTTTGGGTGTAGCAAGCAGTGGCAATGGCTTCAGCCCATAGAAAAATTGGAACCTTCGAATAAATAAGCATTGTTCTTGCGGCTTCCACAAGAGTTCGATTTCGTCTTTCAACTACACCGTTCTGTTGAGGAGTTCGTGGAACACTTCTTTGATGACTGATTCCAACACTTTCATAAAACTGAATTAAGTCTTTGTTGACAAACTCTGTGCCATTGACTGTTCGAACAATTCGACATTGTATTTTTAAGTCGAACCTGAAGTTGTTTGATTAGTTTGATAATGACATCTTGAGTTTCATCCTTTGTTCTCAAAAACTTTACCCAAGTAAATCGAGAGTAGTCATCAACAACTACTAGAATGTATTTCTTTCCATTTATCGTTTGCACTCTCATTGGTCCGCACAGATCCATATGAAGGGTATGAAGAACTTCCATTACTGAATTTGAGGGTTTTGGTTTGTGGGCATATTTCGTGCTTTTACCCAATTGGCAAGTGAACAAAGATGATCTTTTTCATATTTTAATCTGGGTAAGCCTCTGACAAGATCCTTTCGGAAAGGTTATTAATGGTGCCGAAGTTCAAGTGATTGAGACGACGATGCCATAACCATGACTTTGTTTTAGAAGCCTTTGACAGCAATCAAATTGGAGAAGACTTCATCATGTCTTCGATAGAGATGGTGTATAGGTTAGAACCACGAGTGCCTCTTAATAATTCCACACCATCAAGTTCTCTAACGAAGCAAGTATCTTTTCTAAAGGCCACCTCTAGATCGAATCACAGAATTGACCAACAGAGAACAAATTATGACCAAGACCTTCCACATAATATACCCTGGAGATTACACTTTTCCAACTACATAATCACCATAACCCATAATAGCTCCAAAATGGTCGTTTCCGAATCTAACAGTCCCGATGAATTTACTCACGAAGTTCATGAGCGCGACCGGTCTCGGTCAAATATATGCTTGGAAACACGAGTCCAAGTACCACGAACGATTTGAACGATCTGCAGTTGAACACAGACAAGAATGGATAACTGGATAATTGGGATCCCCATGCAAGAATGGGTTCCACTTGGTTAGTAACAGTGATTGGAACACCCACATCAGAAATAGAAGCAATGGAATCATCAGAAATAGATGTAGTGCTAGTATCTGTATTTGACCTATTCAAAGTATGTTCACTTCTTAAGGGAATAGTTCTACCAGTAGGCATCCATTTTCTAGTGGGCATTGTCTGATTAACCTTTTGTCCAAAAGGTATCCATTGATAACCTATCTTACAAAATGTTCTTCCTGTGGGTTTCCACTGTTTTCTAACTTTCTTTCGCTTTTGCCTTTTAGCCTTCTTAGCTTGATTTTTAACATTAACAGTTTTAACTGGGCATTTGACAACTTTAGACAAATCATTCATACCACATTCAAGATTAGTAACAGAAACCACGCAATCATCATTACATATTTTGCCAAAATTAGTAGAATTCGCATTAATTACAGTATGCTTAGAGCTAACACTAGAATCAACACGATTCATTTTATTCAAATTCTCCCTACGGTGATCTTCTACTTTCTTCCAATGCACATTCTTAGCTTGTGAGGTCCTATCATTCCTTGTATTGCCTTGAGACTTTGACTTGCTCGCTTTAATGTCACCTTGATTACTCTGTAGAAGGAAGGGAACATTAGTTGGTTTTGCTACTTTTTGCCTTTCCTGTTTTGATGTGCTAGGATGTGAGCTATTCGAAGGCACACTGAGGTTCACTTTCTTAACACTGGAGGTGCTGGGATTTGAACTATTTGAAGGCCTACTAAAGTTCACATTCATAGCATTGGGCATTGAATGACTTGCATACATGGCATTAGGCATAGAACAGGGTATCAAGGGATTGACCTGCTCACCTAGGGATTTAGGGCATATTGTAATTAAGCATTCTAGAAGTTCTTGAGATCGTTTGGCATATAAGCATGCATGGCCAATTGCATTGTCAAGTGGTTTCTCTATCTTATCCTCTTCTACAATCTCACGGAGACATTCTAGACTATCCTTAAGGTATGAGAAATATGTTTGAATGGCAAGTTTGTTATTCCTAAGATGAGGAGGAACATATTTCACAGACAAAGCATATTTATTACAACTATGCACCTTTGATGCACCATTCTCTCCATTGGTCATTGGCATTTTCCCTTTTACCCGACTCTTCAGATTCTCAATTTCTTTTTGCAATGAAGTTATTTTTTCATTATTTTTGTTACAAGTGACTTTTATTGACTCAAATAACTCATTGAAATGACGTTTAACCTTTTCATTTTCTTCTAGAAAACTCTCATTTTCCTTTTGTAAAGTATTAACCAAATTTTGAAGATGAAAATTGAGAATTCCGAGAATCTAAAGGAGAAGGCATTTGGGAGCCAGTCATATTGTTCTTTTCACCCTTTAATTGAGAAATTTGGGCTTTCAACTTTTTGATCGTGTTACAGTGAGCTTGAATCTGTTCATCACGTTTATTTATTTCAAAAACTGCATCAAACTCTGGAACATCAGTGGATATCTTAATGTTTGAGGTTTTAACATTTTCTTTGAGATGTTGATATTTAAGTTGTAAATCAAAATGTTCAACTTCTAGTTTAGAAAAATGTTTTACCAAAGTACCGTGATCATCTTGTTCAATTTTCTCACTTAGTTTAGAGTTTTTGATTTCAAGCTCAATGACACGATCATGGGAGACTTTCAAAGCAACAGATAGTTCATGAAATTGAGAAGCAATAATAGAACAATTAGTGGCAATGTAGAACACATCTTGAGAGATACATTCAAATAATCGATTCTCATTTAAGGTATGCAAGTTCTTCCTCTCAATCTCATTATATTTTTATGCTCTCTCATAGTCACTAACTTCAACTATCATTGCATCAAATTCCTTTTCCATTCCTTTAATATCTGAATCTATTCCCTTTTTAAGACTCTCAAAATGATCTTTTAGTAGTTTAAAGAAAGGCATGACCTCAGTTAAATAGCATTCTTTTGTTTGCTCAAAACCCCTTTCCCCTTCAGTTATCCCAGTGGGTGTGATCCTTTTCTTACAAGTTTTCTCAAAATCGACAAATAGTTGAAAAATAACATATTGACTGATTAAGGTCTTGCTCTTAGTGGCAATAGTTCTAGGAACTAAATGCATTGGTGTATTTGGAGGATACACAGTAGCTGCAGGCATTTTCCCAAGGGGAGGGTTTGTAACAACAAGATTCTCTGCTTTTTGCTTATCTAAGTCCCTTTTCCAGAACACTTGTTCAGGTGTTAACAACGTTTGAGGCTTAAACTTGTTTAAGAAAATCCAGTTTTCCTTCTTGTAACCATGGGGTTTGATCGTTATGTTATTCTTTTTACATTCAGGATCTTCTAGCTTCTTATTCATTTTCTCCCTAGATGCATCATCTAATTTTCTATCTTCCTCAGTGCACTCAACGCAACTAGGTTTCTGTCTAGGATTAAGAATCTCATTACCATAATAGATTACATTTTGAGATGCTTTTGCTATCTTACCGTACTTAGGATTAGGTTTATCTTTAATGGGAACACTATGCTTATCGCTTAGAACTCTATGCTTAGTGACCATGTGAGCAGTCTGAATGGTATTCCCTTGTACGTACAACTTATTTTCAAGCTTGTTCTTCAAAGTTTTTAGATTGGAAAAATCATTCAAAAGTTTTGATTCCTTAGCATGAAATTCTTGCTTAAGCACTTTAACATTTTCTTGAAGTTCTTGTTTTTGCTTAGCAGTTTTAGAAAGCTTTTCTTGTAAGGAGTTTAACTCTTGTTTTAACACTTCTTCTCTAAAATTACTTTTTCTAATAATTGTACGCATTTGGTTATCCAACTCCCGCTCACGAGTAGTTAACTCAAACTTAGCACGTTGTTCATAAATGGCAACTCGTTCTTTATAGGCATTAAGTTAAGAGATAACAGAATCATCGAGGGGCACATAGTGTATTCATCAAAAACATAGTCATCGTTGACTGCAGAAGATGCATCACTTGGTACGACCTCACTTTCACTTTGTTTCACATATTGATCATATGGGACAACATTGATATTACCCATATTTTCAATATTTGACTCAATAGTTTCAGTTGATTGTACTTTGTCATGCATCTTTTGCACATCAGCATCATCATATAGTTTTAATACCTCAGAAATGATTTTGTCTTTGGATGGACCAGCTTGTGGTGATGAAGAGACTTTAGGAGAGACCATTGGAGAAATGCTAGCCATGAAAATGGTTTGTGTAATAGGTTCATCATCAAGCGTCGAGTCATATGCATCACAATCAGCGACTTGAAAGGCATTTTGATGATTGTTGCCTATCTCCTGAATTGGCTGCTCATCCACATCTGCATCATACGTCTTGGCATTTTCCTCAGCAAGAAACAACAACTCTTCTTCATCCAAAGCTGCACCATTATCCTGAGCTTGAACAAGCAACATCTTATCACTGAAGTACTCTGCATTCGAGGCGTTTTGGCGATGTGCAGTTCCTTGCAATGTGTCCCTCACCTCCACAGTTGTAGCACTTGATCGTCTTTGCTTGTCCCTGATTTCCATTCCTTCCCCTATTCTGATTTGCCACATATCCTCTACCGACTCCACCTCTTCCTTGTTCATAATGTCTTTCTTGAACTGGCTGCACCATAACTTTCCCATCTTTGACTGTGGCTTGATTGTGTGGATTGGATGCATTTCTGAGATTGTTGTTGGTGTGTGGAAGAGAGTTCATGTTTTGACTAATCAGGAGAGCCAGTTGATTAATGAAGTTTCCCACGTGTGCATCAGCATCAGCTTGTTTGAACATAGGATCGAGAATGAGTTTGTGATTGCCATTACCCATGGGTATAACTTGAGATGCTTTGGTGGTAATTCCAATATTTAAGTAGAAGGCAGTTGAATCATTTGATGAGCTTGTCTCTCCCTGGATAGTTTTGAACTGATCAAGAATCCTTTTATCAAACATAGCATGTCTCTCATTCTAAAGAAGGAAGGCATAGAGTTGCTCATAGTTTGTATTCTTTAATCCTTTGGTTAGCTTCACAAAGGTGACAAACTTATGCCATTCGGGATTCATGTTGTTCACAAAATTTGAGTTCAACTGAATGTTTGGCATAGTCATTCTGATGTTCCTCATGTCATTAAAAAGCTTGTGGAATCTCACGTAATACTCATAGACACTCTCATCTGGTTTCATCTTGAAGTGCTCAAATTCATCATAGAGTTGTGATTCTCTGTCTTCCATAGTTAATTCGAACCGAGAAAGAAGCATCTTGACATTATCCCACATTGCCTTGGCTTCGGTGTTGTGATTGATAAGCTTGTAGATATCTTTTGGAAGACCTTGAAGAATGATGTTAGAAGCCCGATATCAAGCATCGAATCTCTTTTCTCCTTATCATTGAGCTCATCATATGTCTTTGATCTGTCTATTCCATAGATCAATGTTCCATCTGCAGCTGTATCAATTAAGTCTCTTGTAGTCTCAATCGATAAGGTCCTTCATCAATCGATTTGAGAATGTTGACCCCATTTTCCTTTCCAAGACAAGCATACCGATTCTTTGAGCCCAAGAGTCATAGTCAGTTCTGTCAAGCATAGGTGGACGAGTATCTGAACCACCTGCTTGAACATCCTCAGCAACAGTGGAGATGATTGTAGGTCCGTTGGTAGACATGTTTAAAGATTACACGGGATTTTTTAACTCTATGATTAAACCGGGAAATAGATTCTTTCACAGGATTTTACTAAATCAAGAGAAAACCGTATTACAAACAAAAGTTAACCAAGTCGCTAAGAATCCTTGAATCAAGTCGCTAAAACCTAAGTTGCTAAGACAAGTCGCTAAGTTCCAAATCACTATGAATTTTGACAGCAAGTCGCTATGCACCAAGTCGCTAAGAAATCAAGTCGCTAAATAGCAACTCGCTACTGGTCCAAATCGCTAACACCAAGTCGCTAAGAAACTTAAGAACAAGTCGCTATCAAAATTGAAAGCAAGTCGCTACCTTACCAAGTCGCTACCCGTAGTGGAGAATCCACTAACTGTACTTTTTGTCGGCTTGTCTCTAAAGGCAAGTCGCTAGGACCAAATCGCCACCAAGCAACACTACAACTCGCTAATTTTTTCTGAAGCAAGTCGCTAACAAGAAAGTTATACCGAGAGCCAAGTCGCTAACATGAAAAACTTCCAAAACACACTTTTCAATCCAAAACAAGCTCAACCACAGTGATTCAAGTTTACCAAAACAAAACCTAAACACTTATGATGATCCTAAACACAAAAGTACAATCAAAATCCAAACTTTAACACTAGAAATCAACCAAATGATGCAAAAACCACTAAACTTTTTCCAACTCAAAAACCACCTAAAAACCACTAGAAATCCAAAGATATGTAAGAGATGATCTAACCATGGCTCTTGATACCATTTGTAACATATTGGATTTCACATACACATCAAACCATAACCAAAGTAGGCGTACAAGAGATGAGTTTTAGAGAGAGAAAGTTAGAGGTTTAGGAACTTTAGTGAGAGAAAGAAAAATATTTTTATGAGCTCCAACTCTCTACCTTGGAAGGTAGAGAGTATTTATAGTACTTACATAAAACGCCACCTGACGGGCTGTGGATCAGGCATACAGTGGGTAAAGACCCGTCCGTCCTCCACGGTGTTACTAAACTAAATACTACTTAACATTAAATAACTACGACTACGAGCTTTCTGTCGATTACATATACTTGAGGTGACTAACACTTTAACTACTGGATTTTCCAAATCCTAACAAAACACAAATCTCAAAAATTCCTCCTTCCCCATAAATATCCCTTCCGATCGTTTCTTCCACCAAACCCTCATTTTTCAAAATTTTCACTTTCAAAAATTACCTCTCACTCAAACTTCATCTTCCTTCTCATCTCATCTCATCTCATCTCAAACCAAAACCAAGAAGGATCTTCATCAACATGGTGTACATCGCCCTCATACTCATCGCCCTAACACTCATCGCTCTCGTGTTCCCCATGATTGAGTTTTCTTATGGAGACATATACTTTGTGTTGTTAATCTACATTGGTGTTATATACCCAATCCTTTGTATCGTTCTTAGCATTGAAATGAAATATTACTAATGTTCTAGTTTATCTAGTTTCTCATAATATGTTTGTCATTTCGTTTACTTTTTATCTTTCATATTTTTTTGTCTTGAGATACATTAGAAACCGACAATGCATGCTAAAGTAAACATTGGCTAAAATACATATCCTTGTATAAACATATAAGATACAAAAATCTGTTTTCGTCAAAATCTTGTGTCTGTGACTACATATCCACGGATCCCTGTAGTTCTACTAGCCGGATCCCTCATGGAAGGGAACCGTGAGAACCGTCCTTCTGGAAAACAGTTTTTCATCCAAATTAAAAATTGTTTCCTTCCTAAAAGAAATATTCCACTAGAATGTCAAACATTAAGTGAGTTAATTATCATTGTTAATAAATATCTAGTAAAAACGTTAGGTAATCATTGTTTTGCCTTAAATACGTCTCATCTTATTAACTCTTCACTTCTATAGTTTTTGTCATGTCACATGAGTATGAGTTCGAATTTTCACTCACTTGCGTTTAGACCCCTAACATCTCTCTTGAACCCAACACACCTGGCAATCATGTCCGTGGGTTCAATAATCTCGAAACCCGTCACTTCCATGAAGGACCTATTGTCGACACTCCTCTACAATACGAAGAAGGTATCAATACCTCCTTCCAAACCATAGGACTAGAATGTCTTCTTGAAATTAACGAGAAAATATGTCCGAGGTTTGTATTGGAATTCTTCCGTAAAGTTGAACTCGTTCGTAACGAGGATTGTTGTCTATCTCTTTGGTTTTGGATCAAAAACCAAAAGTTTGTTCTAACCCTTGGGCAATTTTCTCACATCCTCCGAATTCCAAATCATGGAAAATGTGCCTTCACTGAAGATTGGTCTCTTGATTCTCTCTTCAACTATCGTGAAGAAAATAGTCCATATTGTTCACACATACTTTCCCCTTAAGACTTAACTCGCATGTTATGCAAACCTCGACCCTATTACTCTGATCCAAACATTATCTATACACGGGATATCCGAGAAGAGTAAAAACCTCTCGCACTCATCCTTCGTGAAAATGTTTGGAGTCTTAGGGGAAATCGAGAAATCCTTCCCGCTTGTTGTGCTCACATAATGTCTTGTTTGCTAACACAACAACCATACAATCTCGCCTATTTCTTCGCAAGGCGAATTGTAAATCTTCAAGGCTCCAAGAACAAACTAATCCCTTATGGAATGTTCTTAACACGCCTTAATCATCACATCATGTATTTCCACCTTCAATTTCAAAGTCCGTTGTACGTACTTGTGAACAAGATGATGGAACCTCTAAACACATCTCTCATGAAGACTTTCTTCATCCCTGAATCGGCGAATACTCATCAACTATTTGATGATCCATCTAGCGAAAACGCTCAAAAAACTTAGTTTCCTTTCAAAATAGGGTCAATCCTTAATATTCATGCTCTATCAATGTAATGCAATTTCTTTCATGAAATAAAACATCTAACATTTGATATCTCTACTATGTTAGTGTTAGAACTTCTTAGAAAAACACTAACTTGGAAATATGATTGTTGGGAATTGCGGATTACAAAACAAGCAAGAATGAAGAATGAAGAAACATGGAGGGTCTACTATGTAATAGTTAGCTTAGCTTTACTAGTAAGCTAAGATTATTTTGCTGCACAAATGATGGCTCTTGGACAACAAAGGAAGCAAGCTGCAGCTGCCAAGAAGAAAGCCATTGCTGCTCAAAAGGCTAAAGCTAAGCTAACTATTACATAGTAGACCCTCCATGTTTCTTCATTCTTCATTCTTCATTCAATCTAAGCGACAGAGACCACAAACTGCAGCTCAAAAGAGAGCCTATATGAGGAATGTGGTGTATAATCAAAGCATTGCTATTTATCAGTCTGGTTTATCAAAGAAGCAAGTTTGGGCTTTAGATGATTCTGAGTTGAATAGCAAGTATCAGAAGATTATGAAACAGATTACACCATCTTCTACCTTGAAGAGGATTGCTGGTAGTGCAGATGCTCCAAAGGCAAAGAGAATCAAGCAAGTTGAGATTGTGGATTCATTTGATGATGTTACACCTAAGATGAGTTCTCCTATTGTTACTTCTGAAGCATCTACTGCAGCTATACATTCAGCTAAAAGGGTTCACTCTGCAGAACCTCATGTTGTTTCTTCTGAAGCATTACCTAGTGTTGCACCTGCTGATAAAGTAGGAGCAGAGTTGGGTAAGAAAGTGAACTAGCGCTAAAGCTAAGAGGGCCAGAGAAGTGCTTGAGAGAATGTATGCATTGCGTGGTGCTGTTCCACTTACGTCTACTTCTACTTCTTCCATTCCTGCTAAAAATGTCTGTAGATTCTTTGTTTGTCTAACTTTGCTTGCATGTTTGTTGTATTTTTTTGTTGTTGGTTATCAACTCACCAGATGTACCTTGTGTATGTCAAAGAGCTGGCTAGTCCAAAGGGTACAGCTTTGGTAACGACACATCAAATCTGTTGATAGCTGTAATGGTTTGCTCAAAATCATAGGGTTTGCAACTCACCCATGCTTCATTGCTGAGGGTTGTATGGTCATCAATTCACCATGGTTTATTCCTTTTTGGAATCCAAGAATTGGCTAGCCCACAAGTATATGGCTTGTGGTAAAGGCAGTGGAATACCATATTTGGTACTTAATTCACTAAGGGGGTTATTTTTACCTAAGAATTGACTAGTCCTGAGCAAACGGCTACAGGTAAAGACATCTCAAATCCATTTATGGTTGCTGATTTGCTAATAAATCAGATGGTTATCAGTGTACCATAGTTTTTGAACTTAAACATATGGCTACTCCAGGAGTGATGGCTATTGGTAAAGAGACATCAAATCCATTATTTTCAATGATTCACCTCTCACAGGAGTTAACACACCTGGATGTGATGAGAATAGTATGAAACTAATATGTTTTGATGTACATTTTGTCATTTGTTGCTGCAAAGATCTGGCGTTTTAAAGTTTCTCATCATATAAATGTAATTGTTCTGATTCTTTGCTGTTGATGTTCGAGTACAATCCTCTTGTTTTGCTGTGTTAAAGATCTATCAAGAAACTGGAACTTATCCTAGTCAAATTCCAGTTTAGGGGAGGATTGTTGGGAATTATGCAAAGTAGGAATTCTGCTGAAAATAATGCTGAAGGAATCTGCTCAAGTACATGGATTCTGCTAAAGAAGAGTTTCTGCAGAAGTAATATAAACGTGTAGTTGGTTTCTGCGGAGATAGATATTCCGCGTATTCTATAGTTAGTTAGGATATGCATGAGCTTTATTAGGAAGTTATAATGTATATCTTATTTAGTTTTATGTTTATACGTTTCTTGGGAAACGGGTTAGGGTTCCTTGTCTATAAAAGGAACACAATAGTATGAGTTATGTACGAGTTGAAAAACAAAGTTTTAGTATTATTAAAAAGATCCATAGAGGATCAAAGAGTTCTTTGTTAAAAAAAATTGAGATGGTTAGTATAATTTTAAGGGGAAGCTTATGGTTTATATACTTATCATCTACATGCATCACTTAAGGGGAAGCGTCTACGAGTTACACAAGACCCCTATTAGAAAAAGGGGAAGAAGATTCATAGTTTGCAGCTTATTATTGTGATGACATGTTTTAGCATTGTTTCTTTATACAGGTTGTTTTGTACTACCAAGAAACTAGAACTTAACCTAGTCAAATTCCAGTTTAAGGGAAGATTGTTGGGAATTGCGGATTACAAAACAAGCAAGAATGAAGAATGAAGAAACATGGAGGGTCTACTATGTAATAGTTAGCTTAGATTTACTAGTAAGCTACAATTAAGGTTTTTATGTATCCTCCCTCTACTATATAAAGAGGGAGCGTCTAGTATTATCATCATCCTTTTCCATTATCCCTTTCCATTATCTCTTTCATTTCATATCATAGTATTCATCTGCTAATGAGAGTCTAGACACACGATTATAGCGTGTGTACATTAGTAGTAGTAGTTTCTTTATTTCAATTAATAAAGAAAATCTTATTAGTGATGTTGATTGTGTTATCATTATTCCGCTGTTTTCATTCAATCAATATTACTCATACCCTAGTTGAGTCCGGATCTTGGTTTCAACAATTGGTATCAGAGCTAAGCGAGAATTTCAGATTACAAAACAAGCAAGAATGAAGAATGAAGAAACATGGAGGGTCTACTATGTAATAGTTAGCTTAGCTTTAGCCTTTTGAGCAGCAATGGCTTTCTTCTTGGCAGCTACAGCTTGCTTCCTTTGTTGTCCAAGAGCCATCATTTGTGCAGCAAAATTCTCACTATCAAATTCTGCTCCTAAAATACTTTGTGCAAGAGTAGGATTGGATGCAGCTTGATGAGTATAAGCATCCCATTGCTCATCAAGATCTGAGTAGATAGTTCATCAATTTCTCTTTGTCTCTCAGGAAGCAAATTGGTAGAAAACTGAGCTTCAAGCTTTTGAGCCAAGGCATGACTCTTCTTCACATCAGCATACTCAGCCAGCATCCTTTCTTGTTCTTGCCTTTCCTGTTCACTTACTAGATCCGAACCAAGCTCTTCATCAATCATAGATCCTTTTCCTTTATCAGCAGATTCAAGAACAGAATCATCATGTGAAATATCAATAATGGGAACATCAGAAGAAACACCCATGTAAGCATCAGCAGTAACATTTTGAGGAGTGTCTTCAGAAGTAACATTAGCATGAGGATCCAAATTAAAATTCCTTCCAGGAACAAACACTTCATCATGAGCTGCTAAAGGTGGAGAAGTGAGTTGTTCTGGTACAGATGAAGATTGACCAAGCTCAAAAGCAACATCCATCATTGGAGCATCAAAATTCTCATTAGTAGTTGCCACATTGTCCACACTTTTCAATTTTGATGATTCAGTGGAATCCTTGCTCAAATATTTTCTTGTTCTCCTTCTAGAAAACATAATAGGTTCCTTGTGCTTTGAGGATCCAGCAGCAATTTGAGTTGAAGCATGAGTTTGTTGAGCAACATTAGCCAAGATTTCAAGGGAATCCAAAGTAGCATCCTCTTGCTCCTCATCAGAAGAAACCACAAGCTTCCTTTTGCTATTTTGCCCAAGTTTGTCCTATAAATCCTGAACCTTTTTCTTTAACTCCACAATCTCACCACCAAGTGTAGATTTCGTCTCAGCAAGCTCCTTCTCGTAGCAGATGCCCAAAACTGTGTAACCAATGATTCATATATCACATCCGGAGAATATGTTAAAGCATAATGAAGCTTGGATCGCTTCAAGAATTCCACCATTGGTTCGTATAATTCATGACCCTTTGCTTTTCCCAGAAAAGCAACTTTGTTATGATTTTTCTTGAATTGAAGCGCCATGTGAGAAATTGTGATAATGAGTTATGATTCATGCAACCAATTTATGGTCAAATATATCGGAACAAGTTGTTGACCATATCTGACGTGGAATATAACTTCAACCAAATTCAAACTTAACATTTCAGCAGAAACAATGGTCAATCTGCTGAAGAAGGTCAATCACAGAAACTCAAGTGGCTAAGTATTCTTCAGTAAATATCTTTTTACTATGACACCCAACTCGCATTAATTGTCATAAAGCCTTGAATCCGCCTATAAGATAATCCCAATGCACACTTAACACACATCAATTACCCCCATTTTTCTTCACAAACCCTAATTTCTCCAAAAATACCACAATCATCAACAAAACCATGTCTACCAAACCAGAAGTCATTGATCCAACCTCCTCTCCATCATCATCATCATCATCTTCATCATCATCAGTCAGTGATGATTCACGCCTATTATTTCGATCTTTTTATCAATATAAACCTAGACCTTTGAAGTCCCCCTTTCTCCCTTCTTCTGAAGATGATAGTGTAGTGGATCCAAGTGAGTCTTCTAGTGATTCTGATGACTCCTCAGATCGTCTAGAGCCAAGTGTTGTGGTGATTGCACTTCCTGCTTCAGAACTGGTACTTCATACCATGGAAGCAGGGGAAAGGGCAAGATGGCAGAAGTGAAGGGAAAAGGGAAGATGGAGTGATGCTTTATGGTGGAACGAGTAGCTGGAACAACTGAAGATTTCTCATACCACAAATCCATCTACCATGCCAAGAGCCAAAGATATAAAACTAGGTTCTTGAGCATCTTCATCATCGTTTTCATCATTCCATCCTTTCCATTTTCATCTTCAGCTCCAGCTTCTTCGTCGTACTGGTCATTCATATCCACCAGCTTTTGTAATAGATGATAGGAGCTAGTATAGGTTTGGTAGAACTTGTATAGAAATGGTCTTATATTTTCATTTGAAGTTGATTGTAAGCTATAAGCTGTAAATTGTTTCTTGAATGAATGAACAATTTAACTTCAGTACTTCTCTTTAGTAGAAATAATTAGATTACTTCAGTACTTCTCTTCAGTAGAAACAAGCATTAAGCTTACATGACCATATTCTATTAACCAACTTTGTGAACATCAACTAATAGAGCATTCTACAAAACAGACACAGAGTAGCAAACACACCAAACCAAACCAAGACAAACAAAACTCAAAGTACATTAGCAGGTTAGTGTTAGCAAACAAAAATATAATCAAATATCTACAAAGTTTACAAAATATACAACTAAAATCCTCCCCTGAGGCATATGCCTCCCCTGAGGCCTATGCCTCCCCTCAAACTTTGCAGTTAAAGGTTAAGCATCCCAATATGGACAACTAGGTGTTGAAACCTAGGTCCATCAAAAGCTTTAGTCAACAAATCTGCCACATTATCATTAGTGTGAATCTTAACCACTTTTATCAAATGTTTTTCATATGCATCTCTTATAAAGTGGCGCCTGATTTCAATATGCTTAGTTCTACTGTGGAAAACCGGATTTTTAACTATGCATGTGGTACTTTGATTATCAATAAAAATTGTTGTGTTCATGAAGTTAAACCCATAATCCAACAATTAATTTTGTATCCATAGTACCTGACCACAACAATTTGCAGCAGCAACATACTCGCCTTCAGAGATGAGGTAGCAACAATAGTTTGTTTCTTGCACTGCCAAGAAATCAATCTTCTTCTAAGGAATTGGCAACCTCGGTTGTGGATCTCCTATCCGTGATTTGCACTAGCATAATCACTATCACTGTAAGCCTCCAGCTTAAAAGGAAACTCTTTTGGGTACCAAAGACCTAGATTGGGTTGGCCTTCAAGGTACTTAAAGATCTTCTTGACTGCATTCAGATGGGAAGCAAGTGGAGTGACTTGATATCTAGAACAAACACTCACAAAGAAATGTAATGTCGCCTAGAAGTTAGATACATCAATGAACCAATCATAGATCGTATAAGTGAACATTCACTGGATCCGGTTCAATGTTGTTCTTTGGTTTTGGAGCTTCATAAGGTGTAGTGGCGTTCGACACTCTCCATACCAAACTTCTTCAAAATGTCCCTCACGTATTTATCCCGACCTTTGATAAAAATACCATCGGGTTTCGCTTAACTTGGAGACCCAAAAGAAAGTAAGCTCCCCCATAGCACTCATCTGAAACTCTCCCTTCATCAGCTCCTCAAACTCCCTACACCAAGCTTCTTTAGTGGATCCAAATATAATGTCATCCACATACACTTGCACAAGAATTATGTCTGTGGAATTCTTCTTCAGGAAAAGTGTCTTGTCAATGGCACCCATTCTATAACCATGCTTCAGCAGAAATGCTGAAAGCCTAGCATACCATGCTCTAGGTGCCTGATGTAGTCCATAGAGAGCTTTTACAACCTTGTAAACATGATGTGGATGATCTGGGTCTTCAAATCCTTTGGGTTGAGTGACATAAACCTCCTCTTCTATTTCACCATACAGAAAAGCACCTTTGACATCCATTTGATATACCATAAATCCCATGTAAGATGCATAGGCCAAAAATATTCGAATGGCCTCAACTCTAGCAATAGGTGCAAACACTTCATCATAATCAATTCCTTCCTCTTGCCTGAACCCCTAAGCCACTAATCTTGCTTTGTTTTTGTTGTAGGATCATCCTCTTAAGCATAAGGAAGTTGGCATTATTGACAGTGGTTGTTCAAGAAGCATGTCAGGAAATAGAGATATGATGCATAATTTCGTACCCATAGAAGGAGGAGGCAATGTGACGTTTGGTGGAAGTGATGGTAGAATCACTGGGAAAGGCACCATCAAAACACCTCTACTGGATTTTGAGAATTTGTACTATGTAAAGGAACTGCAACACTTCAACTTGTTCTCAGCCTCACAAATTTGTGACACCAAGAACAAAGTATTCTTCTCCGAGGATGAATGTCTTGTGCTATCTAAAGACTTCAAACTCCCAGAAGATACATCAATTCTGCTAAGAGTTCCTAGGAATCACAATCTATACACATTCAACTTGAATGATGTTCAACCAGAAGGTAACCTAACTTGTTTGGTGGCTAAAGCATCCCTGGACGAGTCTACAAAATGGCACAGAAGGATGGCTCATGTGAACTTCAAGACCATCAACAAACTTTCTAAACTTGGTCTAGTTGAAGGACTTCCTTCCAAACTTTTCACCAATGAACATAATTGTGTTTCCTGCAACAAAGGAAAGCAACACAGAGCCTCATATAAAGCCATTACTGCTGTGAGCATTATTTCGAACCTCTTCGATTCTTTGCATATGGATCTCTTTGGACCAACCCAAGTCAAGTATTGATCACAAGTATTTTGTCCGGTAATCACTGATGACTTCAGGTTTTGTTGGGTATTCTTTCTAAGGACTAAAGATGAAACGTCTCAAGTGTTGAAAGAATTCATTACCCTTGTTGAAAACCAGTTGAACAAAAAGGTTAAAGGAATTCAGTGTGATAATGGGACGTGAGTTCAAGAATGTTGTTTTAATTGAACTCTGCAAGTCTAAAGGGATAAAAAGAGACTATAGCACTCCAAGAACCCCACAACAAAATGGGGTAGCTGAAAGAAAGAATAGAACCTTAATAGAGGTAGCAAGATCCATGCTTGCACTCTAAATTACCCACTATGTTTTGGATGAAGCGGTTAGCACAAAGATGTTATGTCTTGAAAAGGGTATCCATTACTAGACCTCACTTCAAGACACCTTATGAACTTCTCACAGGAAAGTTCCTGCTATACATTACTTCAAACCGTTTGGGTGTCAAGTGACCATTTTGAACACAAGTGATCCATTGGGTAAATTTGATGAGAAAGCTGATGAGGGTATATTGTGGGTTATTCAGCTCATAGTAAGGCTTACGTGGTATATAATTTGAATGCTAGAAAGATTGAGGAGACACTAAACACGAGGTATCTAGAAGATAAGCCCAATGTGCAAGGTCAAGGTCATGTTTGGTCTTTTGACCGGATTACTTAAGCGATTACTTGGGTTATTCTAGACATGTGGCTAATCAAAATGCGTGTACACCGAGTCTCCCCGACAATGTTGGTACCATGGATGCCGACTCAGATAGTGAGTTTGAGGATGATGAACAACCTATTATTGTACCTTCCTTCTCCCCTAACCATTTTGCAGGTGATACTTCTAAAGTTACTTCTAATGAGAGTGAAGATGAGTCACACTATGCGAGGATCTTGCTAGGCTTCGAAGCAAGAGTATGCAGCCTAACCTAGATGCCTTTGAGAGGCTTGATGGAGAGATTGTTAGAGAAATTGGAAATCATGATTCTCCTGAAGGTTCTCCTGTTTCTCCTTAAGGGTCTCCCATTTCTACTAAAGTGTCCACAGACTTTGGAGAACCTTATACACGCTTTCCAAGTCCTTCAGATCTTGGAAATCATAAACCCAAAGTCGGCATCTTCACCTCACCTTCCTATGACAGTGATTTTGAGCCAACTGTGACTAATCTTGACACATCTATTGAAGTTAACCCCACTACTACTAAAAGGATCAACATTGCTCATCCTCAATCCAATGTTATTCGTGATCCTCAATCACCTGTTAGAACTAGAAGGACTGTGACAAGTTCTAAATATGGTCAAGTTGCTTTTCTTTCTTATGTCTCAAATCAACAAAGGGACAATCACACAGACTTTAAGCATTGTCTGTTTGCTTGTTTTCTTTCTCAAGTGGAACCAACCAGTGTTACTCAAGCTCTTGAAGATTCAAGTTGGCTTGAAGCAATGCAAGAGGAGATGCAACAGTTCAAAAATTAGCAGGTTTGGATCTTGGTACCACTACCTGATGGGAAATATGCTATTGGGAAAAAATGGATTTTGAAGAATAAAAGAGATGCAAGGGGTGTTGTGATTAAAAACCCTAATCTTAGCTTACTAGTAAAGCTAAGCTAACTATTACATAGTAGACCCTCCATGTTTCTTCATTCTTCATTCTTGCTTGTTTTGTAATCCGCAATTCCCAACAATGATGCTTTGTGCAACCCTTGCATACCTTTTGTAAAGGTGTTGTTTACCAGGAAGACGGATCCCTAAGTTTGTGCTAGACGGATCCTTTCTCTTCGGGAACCGTGGGATCCGGCCAAACAGAAAGGCAGTTGCAATCTTTGTACTTCAAACCATGTCTTTAGATCACTTCACACTAGCTAAACATAGTGCCTTAGGACCAATTAAGTCCTTATCAAGCTGAGTAAAAGTTTCATACTCACTCATAACTCACTTAGATCACACTCAAGGCGCTTGTAGATCTATCGTTTCACCAAAACTCATTACTCTTCCGCTCTTATGCTCACACATCATCCCTCACATGTTAGTACATCTAGCTAAGAAATCTTTAAATTTTAGCAAATTGATTTTAGTCATCTTTACCTCAAAATAGGTCAAATTCTAGCTTTTCCATTTTCTATAACTTTTTAAGATATCTTCCAAAATAGTATCTTAAGCTACTATCTGATCTCTAGGATCATTTAGCTCCATTTGACACTCTCAAGTTTTTAGTGTCATCTTTGGTCATTCATTGGTACTCATAAAAGTTCCATTTTCTTTCATAAAAGGCAATCATTAGCTACATCACTTATTGCCCTTGAACATTTAAGTACTTTTTCATTTAAGATACCTAGGAGGACTGAAACACTCAAAAAGGTATAGGCATTAGACCTTACAAACATCATTTTTACCCTTTCCTAGCTGCTGAGAGCCGGATCCTTAGGATTAGCCTAGACGGATCCCTCATTGGAGGGAACCGTGGGATCCGGGTGACAGATTCATGTCAACTATAGCTAAAACAATTATTTCAAGCTCATGTTGCTAACTTGAACACTCCATCTTATCTTAATTAAGATCCTAGATCAGTACAACTCTAAAGTTGACTCTTATGCATGATAATCATCACATTCCAAGGGATCTTAGTGGCTTAAGTCTTGAATGCACTTGCCAAATCCCTTTCTTTATAAACCACATTGTTAAGACTCTTAAAGTCGTCATCCTCATCCTCATTTTCAGCACTTAGAAACCTTTACAAATCTCTTTGAATCATCTCACCATGAGGAAAGCTCCTAGTGGTAATTCATCCACCAAAGGACCACCCAAGAAAATTGCTCGTGTTGTACACGAAATTTCCTCAACCGAATCATCTCCCGTTAAATCCACAAATGGTAGGATCTCCCCTCCACCTATCAAACCAATCCCAAAAAGGATTGTTCCCACAAAACTACCAATGCCAAACATCACCATACCTCCTAAACCAAACAACCCCATTTCCACTAAACCATCACCATTGGTTCCTAAAGCCCTATCATTCACTACTTCACTCTCATCACCACACCTCTACAATCTAGAGGATTTGCCTCCTAGGCCATCTCATCCTCCACCACCGACAACATTCTCCTCTTTAGGAGGAATAGTGGAACAAAATCAAGGTGTTGAGTCAACCCTAGCTCCTGCTTCCTTTTCTCCATCACCATCAAATAATCCCTTTTGGATTATAAGAAATCATCAAAGTCAACCACCCAACCACATGGAAGTTGACACCTCTCTACCACCATCATCATTGATAAGGTTTTAAAATGTACCTTTTTGAGGGGTCATTTAAGCCCTTATTTGATCACTTTTGCATCCGTTATTACTTAATATCGTTCCTTTTCACTTTTTTGGTCTCTTGAAGGCAAATTGCTGTAATGGTTATTTGGATGAAAAGGCGTGAATATACGAAGAAAATGGCCAAAGTCAGAATCGAGACACTCCAGCTGCTAAAAACACAAGGTGGCGGCCATCAAGCTTATCTGCGACGCCGCCCAAGGATTTTGTGACGAGACGTAACCCAAAAGTCTTATTTTCAAGTGACGACGCCCGGTTGTAAAAGAGTAGGCCGCCGCTACTCGCACGCCTAGATGCAATCCGACGGCGTCGAGAAGAGGACGGCGTCACAAGCACAAGTGACGCCGCAAGTTTAACGTGGCCAAGACGAAACCCTAATGACGGCGACACGACGGCGCCACAAAACATAAGGTGACGTCGTCGCATATGTAATCTTATATATAGAATCCGAATTTATCAGTATGAGTGTGTAGTCTTTTGAAGTAAAAACCTAGAACCGAACCAAGGCTGTCTTGTATAGTATTGTAGGGTTCCAAACCCTATCTTACATCAAGATAAGTTCTTTACTTCATTAATACAATTATGTCTTTGATTATTTGTGTGTATGCTTGCATGTTCTCCCTGTCCGGCTAATTTATTTGTGTATTTGCTTAGGGAATATGAAACTTAATTATTGATTATTGATTGGTTGTCTCTTATCTTAGTTGATTAATGATCTAGTAATGCGATAGGTCATTCATTGTGTACTTAATGCTTGATTAAATCTTTGTGAACCTTAGAATATAACTCCTTGAGTAGTTGTAAGCTAAACCATCCAAAGAGTGCCTTAGAGTAAGAGTTTATTATCCCTAGTGGGTTTTGTAGATGAGACCCTTTGGTAAGTTCAAAGAGTTAGGGAACATACGCATACCCTACAACCTTAGACACACAACGCAACTAAGAATAAGGACGTGACAATTCAACCACCAATAGGAGATAATTAAGGAGTAGTAAAACCTAAGTAAACACATCTTTAAACTATCATACGATCACACAATAATTAGACATAGACTACATACACCTTAGATTAGATAATTAGATTAGTAGAGTAATCGGTAGCAATACCAACCCCCCAAATCCAAACCCCGAGATTCGTACCTTTCAATTTCCTAAAAAACATAAAAAGATAAAAAAACAATCTTCCTCAACCCCAACCTTAGCGTAGTAACTTCTTATTAGCATTCCTATTCCCCTAGAGAACGATATCAATACCCGTGGCTTACCCTAATTACTACACTACAACGATTAGGTTCACTGCCTAGGGTGTTATAAAACTTGCTCGAAGAAAAGGAAGTTTCCTTGACCCCGAACAACGCGTGTAGCGTTATCAAGTTTTTGGCGCCGCTGCCGGGGAATAGAATAGCTAGTTTGTAGTCCACCTCGTTTAGGTTTCTTTGCTTGATTCCTATCAAGTAAAATTTTTCTCATTTTTAGCTTTCTCTTAGTCTATCCCCCTTCTTCGTGACCTTTGTCGTAAACCCCATCACTTTTCATCATGGAAGGTGATAACCAACCACCAATTCCCCCTACCAACCCCCTTAGACAACTTAGAACCCGCAGTTCCACCAAAACTCTTCTTGAACCTTTTGCAGAACCCGAAAGAGAGCTCAATAGGTGAAGAAAAGCTCTCCATGATTCGGAACCTCATGGCACTTCCATCAACTTTGATGAAGTCACATCTGATGAAGAGTCCCCTCATTCCCCACAATCCCCTGAAACCATCATCATTGACAATCTGAGCCAAAATGGTGAGGAAATTCCTACCACTCCGGTCAATGGACCCATTAATCCTCCTGAAGCAAAATCTCTCGGGGAATACTCTTCCTCCTCTGCATCTGGATTCACCAGTGCCATTGTCTATCCCTCGAGCAAGTCAATGAGGTACGCATGCCTCGACATTTGGTGATCCAAAATGCATGTCAATTCCATGGATCCCACAAATAAAACCCAATCCACCACATCAAATAGTTTTTAAAATTGTTGATGCTATCTATGCCGACGGGGCATCCAAGGAGACATCTAGACTCTGGTTTTTCCCATTTTCTCTTCAAGGGCAAGCCAAGGAGTGGCTCGATAAGCTCCCTCCA
This sequence comes from Chrysanthemum makinoi, assembly GCA_910596185.1. Classification (NCBI taxonomy): domain Eukaryota; kingdom Viridiplantae; phylum Streptophyta; class Magnoliopsida; order Asterales; family Asteraceae; genus Chrysanthemum; species Chrysanthemum makinoi. The sequence continues at coordinate 211,479,070 of OU343220.1, forward strand.
AGGTCTATTTTCACATGGGAACAACTCACAACCAAGTTCACCAAGAAATTCTTTCCCCCTGGAAGAACTGCATCAATTAGGAGCAAAATCCTCGCACTTCCATCGACAGGATGGAGAATCTATCACTAACTCACGGAGTCGTTACAAAGATCTTATTCAACAAGCCCCACACCATGGTATCAACCTTTGGTTGCTTGTTCAAATCTTTTACGACAATGTCTCCCGAAAGGATCAAAAAGGGATTGATTTCTCAACTGGACAAAGAATTGCGAACCTCACTGCAGAAGAAGGGTGGAACCGCATTGAGGAATACATTCAATACCAAGATAGCCATTGGAATGAGCCAAGAACGCGCTAAGTATCTCTACTTTTTCGAATGAAGAGTTATCCTTCGATGATCGGATTAAGAAAGCATAGAAGAAGCTTGCATACCTCACAAAATCGCCATAACCAAAAAGGCTAATTAACCCATACCTCATATGCGACATTTGTGGAGGGCCGCACGAGAGTGATGAGTGTGATGACACACACCAAGAGAGCATCTTCCTTTCCAGTCATGATATTTATGATGACCCTTCACTCCTCACGTTCTATCAAAACGATGAATGTGATCCCTGGGGCAATCTGAAATGGAAAACTGAAGGAAGGGAAGGATCTGAATACACCATCCGTGATGCCTTTGAAGAAGAACTCGGGTAGTTTACCATGGAAGGGACCACACTCTTAAAAGGTCTTGAGGAGTTCATCCAAGAGCAGCAAGTTGAATTAGAAAGTCAATTCGCCAACCTCCACAAAAGAATAAGCGGATCCGCCCAGCCTTCACGATCCAACTTGCACCATCACTACTCGATCGGGAACTACTACCAAGGATCCCCGCATCCCGACCAAACCCCACCACAAGGGAACATGTGTTAGGAAATGAGGCAATTCCTGAACCCCTTTCAACCCCTCACCCCTCCATAAACACCAAAGACCGCCCAACGACCAACTCTCGCGACGGATTCCTATCCCTCTCGCCTAAAGAATCAAAAGGATGAAGAAGACAATGAAAGAATATTGTCTTATTTGAAACAAACATCCGTCAACATACCACTCCTCGATGTATTCTATCACATCCCTAAACATAGCAAATACTTCAAGAGGTTAATATCTAATCGGAAGAAACTTGAAGGGTTGATATCATTAGGAGAAGAATGTTCGGCTATCATCCAAAAAAGCCTACCCAAAAAGAAAGAAGATCCGCGCTTTACCATTCCTTGTTATATAGGGCGCTTTCTATGAAAAATGCCTTGGCGGATCTTGGGGCAAGCATTAACCTGATGCCATATTCCCCGTTTCTTAAACTCGCTATTCGTATGAAACCAACCGGGATGAGTATCCAATTAGTCGATCGATCAATCAAATACCCCATTGGGGTTTGTGAAAATGTTCTTGTAAGGGTAGGAGAATTCAAGTTTCGGTTGATTTTGTGATTTTAGAAATGGAGGAAGATAACTCAGTCCCAATAATCCTTGGCAGACCTTTCTTGGCTACATTTCGTGCCATCATTGATGTTCATAATGGTAAACTCACTTTACGAGTGGGGTCCGAGAGCTTAACCATCGACATCAAGGATTCTATGAGCCATTCCTCCTTCTGCGATCACCCCGTATATTTTGTTGAGGAAGTTGATGAATTTGTTGATGACATAGATGGGTGCATTGACGAGTATCTATTAAACGAATTCATGAATAATGATAACAACATAATATACAATGACGAAGAAATTGAGATGGTTGGAGCGTTTCCTTTATCCACATAGGGAAGAAATTGAACCTATTGAGCTTCAAAAGCCAGAAAACAAGCTAAAACCATCAATCAAAGAACCCCCTACCTTAGAACTAAAAGATCTCCCGAGTCACCTGGAATACGCCTTCCTTCAAGAAGAGGACCAACTCCCTGTCATCATAAGCTCTTCGCTAACTACTAGCCAGAAAGAGAAGCTCTTGGAAGTTTTAAAATAGTACAAAGGAGTGATCGCGTGGAGTGTTGCCGACATTAAGGGAATTGATTCTACATTCTGTACTCACAAAATCCTCATAGAAGAAGATTACAAACCAACCGTTCAACCGCAAAGACGGGTTAACCCTAATATCAAGGAGGTAGTGAAAAAGGAGATCATCAAGCTTCTTGGACGCAGTCTCATCTACCCTATATCGATAGCCCATGGGTCACCCAAGTGGTTCCAAAAAAGGGAGGAATGACGGTTGTGAAGAATGAAAAGGGTGAGTTGGTGCCGCGAAAGAACGCTATTGGTTGGCGTGTTCAGTATTGACTACATAAAGTTGAATGATGCCACCCGGAAAGATCATTTTCCTCTGCCATTCATTGACCAAATGCTCGAAAGGTTAGCCGGGCATGAGTATTACTGTTTCCTTGATGGCTTTTCGGATATTTTCAAATTCCCATTGCCCCTAAAGATCGTGAAAAGACTACATTTACATGCCCATACGGGACGTTTGCCTACAAGCGAATGCCCTTCGGGTTATGTAACGCACCCGCCACCTTTCAACGATGTATGATGGCCATATTCCATGAATTAATTGAAGAAAGCATGGAAGTTTTCATGGATGATTTCTCGGTATTTGGAAATTCCTTCGACCTTTGTCTTTCCAACCTTAGGAAGATGTTGAAACGGTGCGAAGAAACTAATTTGGTTCTAAATTGGGAAAAATGTCATTTCATGGTGAAAGAAGGAATTGTCCTAGGACATAAAGTTTCTGGAAATGGAATTGAGGTCGATAGAGCAAAAATCAAAGCAATTTCCAAACTCCCCTATCCTACCACCGTCAAAGCCATTCGCAGCTTCCTAGGTCATGCGGGCTTTTATCGAAGGTTTATTAAAGACTTCTCAAAAATTGCCCGGCCAATGACGCAACTTCTTGTTAAGGATGCCCCTTTTGATTTTTCTGGAGAGTGCAAGGAAGCATTCAACCGATTAAAGAAGGATCTTACTCAGGCACCTATAATGGTCACCCCTGATTGGTCTCAACCATTCGAAATCATGTGCGATGCGAGTGACTATGTTGTAGGCGTCGTGCTTGGCCAAAGGAAAGAGAAGCATTTCCAACCAATCTACTATGCTAGCAAAACCATGAATGTGGCACAAGAAAATTACACAACTACCAAGAAAGAGATTTTAGCTGTGGTTTTTGCTTTCGACAAGTTCAGGCAGTATCTCGTTCTTTCTAAGACTGTCGCCTTCGATCACTCGCCTCGCTATTTGTTCTCCAAGCAAGATGCAAAACCCCGACTAATTAGGTGGATTCTATTACTTCAAGAGTTCGACATTGAAATACGAGATAAAAAAGGGGCTGAAAATCTTGCTGCCGATCATCTGTCACGCTTGGAAAACCCTGATCTTGAGGAACTCGATCATACCGAGATTCGCGACTCTTTTCCCCGAGGAACGCTAATGGAAATTAAGGAGATTGAGCCGTGGTATGCGGACTATGCTAATTATGTCTAGTAGAGTTTTGCCAAACTACATGACCAAGCAAGATAAGAGGAAATTCTTCACTACGCTAAAACATTACTTCTGGGATGAGCCCTTCCTATTCCGCATATGCCACGATCAAATTATTCGACGCTATGCGTGGCGGAAGGAGATTGATCGAAGTTCAAGGAATGCCATGCGGGACCATCTGGAGGACATCACGGTGTAAATGTCACGGCACGAAAGGTTTTCGCCGGGTTCTACCGCCTACTATTTTTCGAGACGTTAAGAGATTAGTTCAAATGTGTGATGCATGCCAACGATCGGGAAACATCTCGCGAAGGGATGAATCACCTCAGAATTATATCCAAGTCTACGAAATATTCGATGTTTGGGGCATAGACTTCATGGGACCCTTTCCATCATCCGGAGGAAATGAATACATTCTCGTAGCTATTGATTATGTATCAAAATGGGTGGAGGCTCAAGCTCTTAGAACTAATGATGCGAGGGTAGTTATTCATTTTCTTAAAAAACTCTTCGCATGATTCGGGATCCCCAAGGCATTGATCAGTGATAGAGGAACCCACTTTTGCAATGCTCAAATGGAGAAGGTAATGAAGAAGTACGGTGTTCCACATAGATTCTCTAACGCATATCATCCTCGCACGAATGGACAAGTAGAAAACACTTAATAGGGCATTGAAACGGATACTTGAAAAAACGGTCCACCAGAATAGAAAAGATTGGGCATTCAAACTCGATGAGGCACTCTGGGCATTTAGAACTGCTTACAAAACACCTATCGGAACAACCCCCTTTCGCTTAGTATACGGGAAGGCGTGCCACCTTCCTATTGAACTTGAGCAAAAAGCATATTGGGCACTTAAGGCTTGCAATATGGATTATTCTCGAGGTGGTCAAATAGATTCTTACCTTCAAGAATTGGATGAACTAAGGTTGGAAGCATATGAATCGTCGATCACATACAAAGAAAGGGCAAAGAAATGGCATGATCAACGAATAAATAATCCTAAAGAGTTTTTGGAAGGAGATAAGGTGCTCTTGTATAACTCAAGACTGCGGTTATTTCTGGGAAAACTCAAATCGAGGTGGTATGGACCTTTTTCAGTAAAAAAGCAGATGAGCAATGGAGCGGTAGTGTTGCTAGACCACTATGGGGGGGAATTTACCGTGAATAGACAACGTGTGAAACATTATCAGTTAGATAATAATGATATGGTGAACGATGAAGATATTGTTTTAGAAGAAGATGACGGTAATGAAGTCACGTGAGGGTACGACTACGAGTCTAGCTACAAGACTCTTAAATAAAGAAAAGCGCTTCGTGGGAGGCAACCCATGCTTAATTGTTTGCTTGTTAGTGTCATATATCTTTATTAATTGTTTATCCTCATGTTTAAATTTGTAAAATGCTTTATTTTGTTTTTAACCTCGTCTTAATTGCATATAAAGGTATTTTACATAAAGGATAAGGTAGGGAGGATTACACACGTTTTCAAAAGAAACGTACACATGAGAATAACAATTCATGAAAAGATATATATGTGTGTTTGTTCGAGTCAAATGCTTGTATCGCGTCATAATGGATGTTTTGCGTAAATTTTTCCGATTCTAAAGATTGTAAATTTTCCGAATTTTTCCGAAAATCGCAGACCGGTTTTGTCAGATAACCGACGGCGTCGATTGCAACCGACGGCCAGGAAGGAGTAAAACATCGATTACTTTTTCTCGTTTCTCGAGCTACTTATAAATTTTGGAATTTTCCAGTCTTAATTTTCCGAAATTCAGTAAACATCCATTCCACAAGCATTATATCCTAGTTTAAATCGAGTCTTATATATATTATTACCGCCTATTTTACGCGAAGGTTTCGTTTGTTTTATTCATGTGTGGTTTAATTTATCAAGAAGAAGAAACAAAAGATTGGAAGGAGCTTTTCACGCACACATTCTTCTTGGAAAGGATTTAACCACTACTTCATAACGGATCCTACCAAGCTAATCAGGGGAGTACTAGTTTCTTTCGTTTTTAATTACCTTCATTATCATAACTTTGATACTTTCGGGGAACATTGGGGACAATGTTCAGTTTAAGTGTAGGGAGGGAAAATAAAACGGGAACTTTGAAACTATGCTTATCCTTGATTATTTGCTTTGTCCAAGTGTATTTGTGTAATAAACCATGAGAAAATGTCGGTTAGGGTAATTTTGGCACCAAATTTTAATTTTTCATGACATATAAGAGTGGGCCATTAGTCTTAACAAAAGCGCCTCACGGATAGGAAGTTGCATGACTAGCACAAAAACCCTTTACCACTTAAATTCCACCCAAAATGTGAGGATCGCCCTTAGATTAGTAGGAATTAAAAGCATTCATCTTTAATGCTTAGAGTGTGAACCGGTAGTATATTAGATTCTAGAACTTGTTTTGTGATGCATTTCGAGATCGCTAGTAAGACTACACTTGTGTAGTTAGGAATAACTAAATGATAAGAGGCATTAGGATAACCCTTGTTTGATACCCGTAATATAATTACTTCTTCCACATCGGTTGAGTAATTCCCCGACACCCTTTGCGTTGTACTCATCTTTAGTACACGATACCCCTAGTTAACCCCTCAGAGCCTATCCTTTTCGCGGTTCTCGTGATGTTTCAGTTTTTCCGAATATCAATGAAGAGCATTGTTTACACCCCACCCCCAAATATACACCCAAATCGCCTTAGCCTACCCTTTATGCACTCACTTTTAGTGCATTTTTGTTATCACCCTAAACCCTTAGTTCAATTATCTGGTTGCTTGCATGAGTTGCTAAGTCGAGTCATATCCTTTGAATACAGTTTTGGGACGATTGGGATTCATGGGAAAAGTTAAAGTTTATGAAATGACGGGAAGGGAACGTTAAATTCAAATTCCCTTTGTTTGCATAATAATGTATGTAAAACCCTAAAATCTCAAATCGCGTGAAATGACAATTTTGCCCTCCAACTTAAAATTTTACCAACTCGGGAAACACGTCAACATCGTTTAACAAGTTATATCATTAATAATATTTCCCACACTATGAAAGTAAGTAACTTATGATATAAATTAAAGGAACATAAATAAATAAACTCTAAGTAACACATAAACATTACAATGTGTACACAATTAATCTAGACTTGAAAGAGGACTACATACATTGTAAAATGATAAGCATGGAAAGTCTAAGATTTGGTCTTTTGTTCACCTTGATGGCCGGCCATATAGGCTTCAAATGGAGTCACCATATCAATTATCATTAAACTCTCATTTATCATTTCCATTTCATTTCAAAAACTCAAAGAAACCCTAAGTCTCTCCTTCTCTCATCCTAAGTGGCGGCACCCTAAAATTTTCATCATTATCATCCGAAAATCATACAAACAAAGGTTCCTAGGAGGCTCGTGATCGTGTGTGATTGATTGGTGGATGTGGTGATCGTGTTTGGCTCGAAAAGAAAGCTAGGTCGTGGGTTGTTATTGTAGCCGTGGGGTTTGGTATAGCCAAGGAGGCTTGGTTTGATCGTGGTGGTTTGATTCTTGTTTCTTTATCACGTACACGCTACTAGGGTAACGTATCATCATCTCAAATCTTTTCCTCCTTGTTTTCCTTGATCAATTCGTGGCACATATATGTTTCTAGGGCTTGTAATATGAAAATGGATCACATAAAATCATGAATACGTGTCACATGAAATGATGAAACATGAATGCATAAAACCTTGAATCTTAATCTCTATAATTCGAATAAGGCATGTAATATGAATATGAAACTGATTTTAGGTCTTTCATATGTCGACACTTATTGAATTTATTTAATGGATTTAATGAGCTTATAAAACTATACGAATACGTATGTGATTAATGGATTCGATAACGAATGATTTACGGGCTTGTTTGATAATATCATGGGGCGTATAATATGGTTTTTATGAAGGGGGTCACGATCTAATATGATATAACATTAGGAGTCATGTAATCTTATATTAATCAAGCTAAAATGGGTTAGAACGGATTCGATAACCATAACCTAAAACTAGTGTTTGTAATTACATGATTTAATAAAGTTAAGGGGTTGTTTTGTAAATTATGAAACTTGATGGATTAACTTGTTAATATACCAACTAAATGGATTAAATGAGTAAAATGAGTAAAATTACTATATTTACACTTTTAACCCTATACTTTGCAATATTGACATTTAAAACCCTAAACTTTTGCAACTTGTCATAAATGATCCTTAAATCATAATAATACTCATTTTCATTATTTAACTTTAGATAAGTAACTAAACCTGCTAATTATGGAAAACTGCTAATTATGGAAAGTTACTAAAAATAGAAACCTGCCTAAAATAGAAAGTTTCCTAAAATAGAAAGTACTTAAAATGGAAAGATTACTAAAATGGGAAACTTGCTAAAAATGGAAAGCCGTCTTATACGAGTGTTTCTGATTCTTATAGAACGTTATCTAATTCATATAGGTTCCTGCGATTGATCTCCTTTCTTGACTTTACTTTCATTGTTGATTGCTTCGAATAAGGTACGGATATTCGACCTTTCATAAGGTTTCTCATGATCTCTTTGCATCTTTGATCTCTTGCCAATTTAATATTGAATCTTTGCTCTGCTATTGAACTAGTGATATTGACCCTTTGCTATTGAACCTTTGATATTGATCTCTTACTATTGGACCTTGATAATTGAACCATTGCTATTGGATTATTGATATTGATTTGCTAACCTATTATGAACCTTTGATATTGATTGACCTCTATACACTTTGACTTGATAAGCCATTAACTAGGCATGGGGTTCCATGTGTCATTGATGCACCAATGGCATGACTTTAGTGTGGTTGAGTGATGTTCCACACCCATTTTGTATTGATTATGCGGATATATTGTATGGCCACTATTGTTTTCGGCTTATGGATGCATCCTAGATTTGTATTGTATTGTATTGATATTGATATATATTGTTTTGGTGATGTGGTGCGTGTGTGCAATACACATTTTGGGAGCTGATCACTCCATTGGCTACTTGAGGTCTCCCCTCCTATTGGTTTGGTATTCGAGGTCACCCTCCAATACAATGGTTACTACAAAGCTACTATGGATATATGATTTGATTTTGGTTTGTTTTGTTGGCTCGTGGTGGAAAACTGACCTCCCTTTCATTGTTTCCTTTACCTACTCTATATTGTTTCACTTCATTTCTTATCATATTTATCTTGACCTCGCCTCATTATTGCTATTGTATTGTTATATCTTCATCGGGCTTTTTAAGCTCATTTCTTTTCCTGGTTATTAAGCTAGGGCTTTTCTTGGGATTGAGAGTAGGATGCTATTGTGGATTTGCCTTAGTTATCTTAGACTTTGATTACTTTTGTTATCACTTTTGGAGTTTAGACATTTTATCGTTTCATTTACGTTGAACCTTTGGGAACTTTTGTATTGTTCAAGTCGTGTTGACTTGTTACCCTTTTGATTATTATTATAAGACTTCCGCTTGCATGGTTTATATGTATTGTTCTGATTTGGCACCATAAATGTGATACTTCTACCCTTATCGGGTTGGGGTGTTACAATGTACCCCAAGTGTTTTGATCTTTTCAATTCGGCTCAAATTAGTATTAGAGTAATAAAAACTCAAGTGTAGGCATGTGCCTATAAATCCCTATCATTTTGATGTTACCGTAGAGGATGGTAGAGTAAAAGTGTATGAAAAAAAAACGGGCTACCATCCTACATCTATCCTTTAAATTTATGTTTGTTTGTTTCAGTTAGCTAGAGTTTAGAGTGTCGAGTCTTGGCTTAGCAACGCCATTCTTCGTATACTTGCAACATAGAGATTTTTAACTTGCCACCACTAAATAGCCTATCCCACCAAACCCTTTGTTTCCCTACCGTAAGCCTAACATTACAACCCTTTAAAGACCTCTTTGATAGTCTTTCCTAGGTGCTTACACCAAAGCGATGGAGGTTTGATCTGGTCTCAAACCTATGGTAATCTATGTACTAGGACCGGTTAATGAGTGTTTATCTTCCATTTCCAATTTGTTATATTTCATATACACCCGAGAGAGATGTGAGAATCCAAACACCCCATGTGAGGTGCTAGTATGTAATTTTCGTGCTTGTTATGACTTTTGCGGGGCTTATATGTGTTGTGGACTGTTTTAAACCAATGCTTCATGACCCCTAACTTATAAATTAATTGGCTAAAAGCACATTTGCTTGAGGACAAGCAAATACCAAGTGTAGGGATATTTGATAAGGTTTTAAAATGTACCTTTTTGAGGGGTCATTTAAGCCCTTATTTGATCACTTTTGTATCCGTTATTACTTAATATCGTTCCTTTTCACTTTTTAGGTCTCTTGAAGGCAAATTGTTGTAATGGCACTTATTTGGACTAAAAGGCGAATATACTAAGAAAATGGCCAAAGTCAATCGAGACACTCCAATGCCGAAACATAAGGTGTGGGTCCTTTGCTTATCTGCGACGCCGTCCGAGGATTTTGTGACGAGACGTAACCCAAAAGTCTTATTTTCAAGTGACGCGTCGGTTGTAAAAGAGTAGGGCCGCTACTCGCACGGCCTAGATGCAATCCAAACGGCGCCGGTTGAAGAGGACGGCGCCACAAGCACAAGGTGACGCCGTCGCAAGTTTAACGTGGCCAAGACGAAACCCTAATGACGGCGACACGACGGCGCCACAAAACATAAGGTGACGCCGTCGCATATGTAATCTTATATATAGAATCGAATTTTTCAAGATGAGTGTGTAGTCTTTTGGAGTAAAACCTAGAACCGAACCAAGGCTGTCTTTGTACAGTATTTTAGGGTTCCAAACCCTATCTTACATCAAGATAAGTTCTTTACTTCATTAATACAATTATGTCTTTGATTATTTGTGTGTATGCTTGCATGTTCTCCATGTCCGGCTAATTTATTTGTGTGTTTGCTTAGGGAATATGAAACTTAATTATTGATTATTGATTGGTTGTATGTTATCTTAGTTGATTAATGATCTAGTAATGTGATAGGTCATTCGTTGTGTACTTAATGCTTGATTAAATCTTTGTGAACCTTAGAATATAACTCCTTGAGTAGTTGTAAGCTAAAACATCCAAAGAGTGCCTTAGAGTAAGAGTTTATTATCCCTAGTGGGTTTTGTAGACGAGACCCTTTGGTAAGTTCAAAGAGTTAGGGAACATACGCATACCCTACAACCTTAGACACACAACGCAACTAAGAATAAGGACGTGACAATTGAACCACCAATAGGAGATAATTAAGGAGTAGTAAAACCTAAGTAAACACATCTTTAAACTATCATACGAGCACACAATAATTAGACATAGACTACATACACCTAGGGGTGTGCAGGGTCTGAAAACCGGACCGGACCGGCCAAGACCGGACCGGACCGACACCTGAGTTCGGCAAAAATCCTAGACCGAGACCGACCAATGTGGTCGGTCTCGTCCCGTCGGTCCTTCGGTCGGTCCGGTCCAACAAGGCCAAACGGTTTTGGTCCGACCGGACCGACCGAGGACCGAATTAGCCCAAAAGCCGAGACCGCGGACCGGACCAAATGTGGTCGGTCCGGTCTAGGTCCGTGTCGGTCCGGTCGGTCCTTCAGTCGGTCTGGTCCGTTCGGGTCCAATGCTCACCCCTACATACACCTTAGATTAGATAATTAGATTAGTAGAGTAATCGGTAGCAATACCAACCCCCCAAATCCAAACCCCGAGATTCGTACCTTTCAATTTCCTAAAAAACATAAAAAGATAAAAAACAATCTTCCTCAACCCCAACCTTAGCGTAGTAACTTCTTACTAGCATTCCTATTCCCCTGGAGAACGATATCAATACCCGTGGCTTACCCTAATTACTACACTACAATGATTAGGTTCACTGCCTAGGGTGTTATAAAACTTGCTCGAAGAAAAGGAAGTTTCCTTGACCCCGAACCACGCGTGTAGCGTTATCAATCATTCTTGGTCGAGCCATCCTCGAATGAGCCTCCGCCAATCCCTCCTTCTTTTGAGGCTCCTCAACCAGCGTCACTTGATCCTTCACATCAAGCAATTTCCTTTCTTCCATCACCACTACCGAGCCATGACAAAGATTGTTATCATTGTCAACATGTTGAAAGTTTGATACATGAAGTACGTGAAGATCAACGTTTCATGTTTTATCACCTCCTCGAATGTTTCGACGAGATTAAACCTAAACGAACTTGAGCTAGAGGATTCTAGTGGTGTCCTAGTATCAAGCGAGACTTAGATAGTCTAGAAATTCAAAGTCATGTATTGTTCATTTTCTTAGTTTTTAGAGTCATGTGTATCGTATCTCTAGTTTTATTAAACGAAATTACATGATATTTGCTATATTGTTTTGAGTATATGATTATTGTTCTAATACATATCTCATTATTGATGCTAACATCTTTTGGTACATCACATTTGCTGTATTTTAGTTACAGACACACGGATCCCTACGTTTTTCTTAGATGGATCCCTCCAAGGAGGGAACCGTGGGATCCATGCAACAAAAGACTAGCTTTCTACTAACTTGAGTCTTATTTTCAGGAAATTATGCATTATATACTTGTTTTCTAACCTTTGTTTTGTAGATTTTCAATTTACACATGAAGACTTTGATACACTAAGCCAGGGGGAGCTTTGTGTCAAAGCAATACATTGCAAAATCACTTGAAATATTAGCATTACATTTCATGAAATCCCCTTGCAAAGTTGCAATCATCAAGGGGGAGCATATTTGTCACATAGATGAAATCTTTTGCAAACATAGGTGCAAATGAACTAGTTTTTCTTACTCGACGCCCTCACAAAGGGATGGACTCGTCAAGGGGAGTTAAGACGAGAACTCTTCTCATTACTTGCTCTCTACTTTTTCTTATTATATTTCTTTTCTTCACATGTTTTTCTTAAAACAATGTGTTAGTTTCTTTTCGAAGCTCTTTTTGTTTCGACAAAAATGGGGAGAAGAAAGTAAAAACTACAATTCAAACGTTTACGAATTTTAGTTTTTCCTTAACATAATTTTATGTTTTGTCATCAACAAAAAGGGGGAGATTGTTAATACAAATAAGCCGTAAAAACGTTTATTTATATTTTACGATCTTCTAATGTTTTGTCGATAACAAACGTAAAATCATTTTAACGAAACAAATAAAATACGTAAATGGTTTGAGCCAATAGTTTACTAACACACTTACGTTGTCATATAAAACACTAAAACAAGTATAAGTGATTTTATGATTTAGTAATACATATGTACAACAACTAGTGTTTACATATTGGGTAAATATATACATAACTAGTATGTATTATAATGGGTAATATAAATTGGTAGAAACTTAAGTATTTGACCCATTGATCAAATACATTGAATGTAGTTGGGTAAAACCCAAAGTACATGACCCATACCCATGGAGCATAACCCATAACCCATTGCATGACATCATGCATAAGTCATATATGGATATGATCCAAAAACCCTTTTAAGAATGTCATAATCATCTTGAAAACCAAGGAATTGTGCTCTTCGAATCTTTTAAGATAAAAAACGAAAAGGAATAAAAGAATTAGGAGTTTAAGGATCCAGATTTTTGGTTGTATTTTTTTTGGTAAACTAGTGAATATATATTATTGCCACAATAAAAAACCATAATACACATAAGCATACTAAAAATGAATGGATACCCATGGTCCAATATCTAGGACCCATGACCCATAACCCATGACCCATGACCCAAAATCCATGGGCAAAAGGGAGCGTCCCACGGATCCCCAGTATTACACTAGACGGATCCCTCAAGTGAGGGATCCGTGAGATCCGTGGAACAGTAGCTATTTTTCCTCTATAAATAGTGAGCCATTTCCTCATTGTTTCTCACCCCTTTCACATATATTTTCTCTTTGAGTTATAAACTCCCTAACCTCATATCCAAGTGATCTATGTATGTAGTTTTGTTTTTGTGTGATTCTCTAGGTTCCTCATAAAGGCGAGATCACCACCTTTTGAAGTCGTGCAAGCTCAAGTCCATGAGTTGCCATACTTCGTTATCATCAAGACTACTGAGGTTCTCTTGTTGATAGTTCTCTTCTTTCTCATTAGAAGTGTAGTTTCGAAGACATAAGTGAAAGATGTCTAAAGGGTCAAGACGAAGACATTAGTGAAAGGTGTCGAACGTCCGTATTGAAAGCACTAGTGAAGAGTGCTTAGAAGTCAATGCTAAAGGCATTAGTGAAGAGTGCCTAGAAGTCAAGTCACAAGGCATTAGTGAAGGGTGCCTAGAGATCTAGTCAAAGGCATTAGTGAAAGGTGCCTAAGGTGTACATTCGATTTGGTGTGTTCGATGTACAAGATAGATTAGTATTGGGTCAAAGGATATTGATATCCTTGTTGATGTTTTTATAAGGAGTGGATCTCCTTAGGGATAGGATTTGTGTAGTGTTGGGTAGTAGTTCCTCCATTGTAATGGAACTCGGTATCTAGCCTAGTACCGGATAAAGGGTAGGCGACGTTGTGATAGGTTTGGTTCTACCTCGTGGAAGAACCCGGTATCTAGCCTTGTACCGGATAAAGAGTAGGCAACGTTGTGAAGGTTTCTCCGCCACAAGGAGTTGGTGTTGTGTAGTGATTACAAACTCTCGAGTAGGTGACTCGGGGAGTGGAGTAGGGCAAGGAAGGTGTCCTTGTAGCCGAACCACTATAAATACTCGCGTTGTGGTTTTGTGCTTCTTACTCTTTATCTTTTCATTACATATTTCTATATGCTTGTCTATCAACATCCAACACACATGTTTAAATAGATTGACATAAGTCGATCTAAATAGTTTAAAACCAAGTTTTAATCGGTAAAACTATTCAACCCCCCTTTTAGTTTTCCACAAACTTAAATCAATTCCTACTAAATCACTAGGCTACCCATGCTCATTGCAGCTCCTTTGTTAATCACTTTCATTTTTCACATTCCACTTTTATTATTACTAATACAAGGGATATAATGGTGGGGAGAAGCAAAAATGGAAAAAAGGGAAAGTTTACAGTCAAACAAGCTTATTATGATTTACATGGTGAAGATGGTAATGTCTGTTGGAGTAGACTTATATGGTTTCTTAGAATATTGATAACATCAAATTAGCCTGATCTTTTATATATCAAATTCCCGTGTTTATGGCCTCATTTGCATTAATATGGTACTTAATTCTTTCATATTCGTTCATATTTGCATTTCAGGATAAATGAGGCGTTGAAGCGGAAAAGATGTGATATAAGGCCAAAGATATGTTCTGAAGATTGATTTACGAGGGCCTTTGGATTTTATGTGAAGATTACGCCGTAACTAGCTAATTAGGTTACGGCGTAAATATAAGCTTTGAAGGATACGGCGTAACCAATTCTTATGGTTACGTCGTAATTATTATCTTGAAGGTTACGACGTAACATGGCAATTTAGTTACGTCGTAGAGATTATTTCAGAGGGATAAGTATGAGATGAAGAAGGATTACGGCGTAACTCGGATAATTAGTTACCAGTAATTAATTACTTGGGCAAAGTTTCGAGGTCCGTGGATTAGAAGCGCAAGTTAATATTTATTTTATTCACTTCGAGGACCAAGTATAATTATATCAAGAACGATGAGGGGGTGAAACCGTAAGTATTATTAAGGCTTTTGGACTTAATTTGAATCAACACGCTACTTGTGGACTAAAAGTGTCAACCATATGCAATATAGTTTCAAGAAATTCCAATGATAAGAAAACTACAAAGTTACTATATTCTTATATAGTTACGGCGTAACTATATAAATAGTTACGGCGTAACTTTAGTTACGAAGTAACTAACTTATTTAATTACGCCGTAACCATGTCGGGGCCTATAAATACAGCCCTAAATCTGCATTTTTGAGGATCTCTCTTCACCCCTCTCCCAGGGGTCGATTAGGGCACCACTCTAGGGTATTTTTCAGCCCAAGCCGTTTTGAAGGAAGAATTCACTCGCAATCATCATCATTATTAGCTCTACATCAAGTAATTTGTATCAAACATTATGTTCAATTCAATTTATGATTTATTCAAATTTTGTTGGTATGATTTATTATATGTTTGGCTAAGCACCCTGGTGCTGGCCTAGTTATGATTCTATAATTGTTTTGTTTGCATTTACTTTACTTCCGTACAATTATTTCTAAGTGTATGCATGCATAGTTCTTTGGTAGTCACCCTTGGTTCGGTAGTTTTGAATGGCGATAGAGGCCAATTTCCTAGGAGATATGACCAACTGACCCTAGGTGAGCGGACTGAGATGGGAAGGGTAAGATATGACCAACTGACGACCCTTTCTACTTGTGCGATTTGACCAACTGATCACCTATCGTTTGGATGAACTTAAGAATTGGGGGTGTAGTGTCTAAGTTCCTAACGGCCGGGCACTCACTATTTAGAATCTAGCATGTAGCGGTACTTAATGACTCGGCTTAGGGGACCAGGAACAACAGAACTTATGACGGTGCGCATGATTTCTCCTGTGGTGGCATCTTTGCTGATAGGTTAGGGCGAATTGACCAAATGTTTTCCTCTCGACTTTGACCCCACCTGAAGTAATTGGAAGTAAGTAGACGTAGACATAACTAGCTAGGAGGATTAACTAGGTTAGCATTTCTCTCCTTCTTTGATCGCATCTCTTTCCTTTATCTGATTTCTTTTATTTCCTTGTTTTTTTAGTTAGTTTTATAATTTCAATCTTAAAAGCAATTAAAATCGTGACATATACTTAAGTTAATTTCCGATCCACGTAGCTCTTGGGACGACCTCGGCTTTACCATTTACTACACTACACGCGACCGGGTACACTGCCCATTAGTGCACTAGGGTAGACCATATGTATAGCGAGACACTATAAAAATTAAGAACTGGTCAGTAAAACCTGCATCAAGTTTTTGGCGCCGTTGTCGGGGAGCTATTTTAGGATTTTAATTTAAGTTTTTCTTTTCTTTCTATTCTATTGTTTTCTTTGTTTCTTGAGTACGTTTCAGGTAATCATGGAAATGGAACCAGATTTTGATAATATGACATTGAAAGAATACTGGGAGTACGAGCGTGAAATGGAAAGAAAAGTTTTGAGGAATCGTCAATCTTGGAGAACTTCTACGAGATCGCCTTCCCTAGAACATTTTTTTCAACCATATGCCTATGATGATTATGTATCTCCTCAAGAGTATGATGAATTGGACATGGATAACATGACCATTCATGAATATGAATTATATACAGTAAAACGATGTCAGAAGATGAACAACTTTAGTGATTATTCATATAACACTCGATCCTCGAACCCGATGATAGCGAGTTGATGATTGAAAGAACGTTGGACGATTTGTTCGTAATTGGTGCCGAAAATCTTCAACGCATGGAACAAGAGGAGACTCATGATGAGTCTATTAAGGATGTGAACCTTGGAAGTGAGGACCTTCTTAACTTTCCTATTTCTCCTATTACTAATATTGTTGCCAGTGTTTGTAAACAGGATGCAGATAATGTCAATTTTGACGTTACAAAGGAAGAAGAGGAAGCCGAGGAGGAATGTGATGAATGGAATTTTTATGACATGTGGGATATCACGGTAGAGGATGTTGAAAGGCTTAGGCAAATTCTAACACCTCCCATACGTGATAAACCTATCCCAGAGCTAGTAATGCAACCCTTGACATCACCTATCACACCGCCAATGACGTTCAGTAGCACCAACTACCAACCCAGTGTTGAACGAGCTTATAAAGGAATTCGGAGATGAGATTTTGAATATTTTCGTGGTTGTGACGAAGCCGAATGCGACCTTGCTAAAGATGTGAAGGAGCTCGAGGAACCGCTTTATAAAGATCCTTCATCATTTTCTACGGTCGAAAGGGCACATCTGGCAGTTGATGAAATGAATATGGTTTTGAAGAAAGTTAGTCAACATGGAACAAGCCAATCCTCTAATCCGTCAATGAACATGGGTCCGGTAAGTAGGGAAATGATTTCTCCTCTGAGGTATGACTATAATTCATCATTTCCCCATCCCATAGCAAATTCACACCCTCTTGGTGTTTATTGCTATTTTCACCCACACTTGATTTTAAGTGAGGGGATGAACACCCTTTTACTTAGTAAATAAGGGTAGAGTCAAGCTCGTGACTCGAACAAAAACAAGCGCTTCGTGGGAGGCACCCCATGCCTATCTTTTCTTTTTCATTTTATTAGTATTGTTGGGTTTTGTGTTTTTAACCATTTTGCAGAAATCAGAGAAGATTGCATAAGTAACATAAACAGGGACCTGACATGTCCATCAGTTACGGCGTAACTCATCCCAATGATTACGCCGTAACATATCACAAGTGGCGATTCTCTCTAGAGCATTACCAATTACGGCGTAATCCCATGCTATGGTTACGCCGTAGCTACCCTCCAAGAGCGACGCCAGGTTTTGCCATATGCTAACTCCTTCAATGAGTTACGACGTAATTATCTTTCAGTTCAAATTCTTTCTATAATAACACAATAACCTTGTATTAGTACTAAATGAACTTTGTGGGTGTGTTCCCTGTAAACCCTCACGAGACTTCACTCGTCCACTTGGGACACCAAGTGGTTTAAAAGGCTTGTTGCATATGCTAAATGCAACCGTGATTCCTACGAAAGTGAGTTAGGTTTTTCATTTTCTTTTTATACTTGTTGTTTTTCTAGTATGATGCGTTTGGTTGTCTTAAGTGAATTCGGGTTATTAAAGTTTGCTCATGAATCTCAAAGCGGGACACGTTTGTTCGTGTGTCTTCGATCATGCCGAGCAAATCCAGGGGAGTTTTCTTTTCCAATTCTAACCCTTCTTATCTTTCATTTATATGCTTAAGTATGACCCAAGTGGGGGGAAGGGATTAGACATAGACACCCGCTTGATTTTACTTGCCCTTATTTTTCTAGTTTTTGATGAAAAGTGTTTCATTAAATTTTGACATGTTTTTCATTACTTAACTGGATTAATCTAGACTGAGCACACCTACCCTATATTTCCATTGTGTGAGGATAAGCCTTTCCATTTTCCCCTTATACATAAATCCATAAAAATGAGTGTGCCGGTGGGTCGTAGTAGACTTTAGAACTTGGCCTTGTATATCTTTTCGAGACCATTATCATGAGCATTACACTGAGGTAACTTGGTGTGATCAGTGCAGCTAGGATATAAGGCAATTTTAGGATTAAACCCAAATAGCCCATCATATATGTTTTGTGTATATTGACTTTTCACATTGATCAGTCAATCCCCCTGTTAAACCCTTTTTGTTGCACTCACCATTAGTGCAGATACCCCTAGATACACCCTTCAGAGCCATCCCTTTCATTTTGTTCACCCAATATAATTGTTTCGTTACACTTATCACCTAGCCTACCCTGTAGTTTCCTTATGTCCATGGTCCGGGCGCTGTTGGTTAATTTTGGTTCCACTAGTGAAAGTCGCGGGTTTTGAATAAAGGGTTTTGGAAGAAAATCGGGTTTAGATGATAGTTGATCTCAAGTGGGGGGATACTTTTTATGTTCGTATCGTTTATATCCATGTATATCTTGTCTTGCATCAAAAAAAAATATATAAAAAAAAAAAGCATGCAAGCAAGTGTTTTGTCTATAATTAGTGTTCTCGCCTTATTTCATCTGGCGCAAATTTTTACAAATCCGTTTTGTCTTACGGATAAAATTAGAAACCCGTACATTTCTATCTCGCTTTCAAATTTTAATCAATATTCGTACAATGGGGACATTGTACATTTCAAGTGGAGGGATGGGAGATAGAAATGGTCGATTTTGATTGAAATATGTGCTAAATTGACCCAAATTTTAAATTTTTTATATAGCACATTCTTTTTTCATTGATGATGAAGGCCGAGTTAATGCATCTTATTTGCCTAGATTATGGAGTTTATGAGGCACCGCATTACATTTCTTATGCATTAACTCGTGTATTAGCTTATTGAAGACCCCTTGACTCTTGACCCTTGATTTTTGCTGTGGGATTGAATGCGACTAGTGGTGGGGCGACTGTGGACTTAGGAATCTATTTGTTTCGTGTCTTTTTATTTACACCCATTAAAATTTTCCCATGTCTTATCCTACCCTTAGTCATGAATCGAGCTTAGGTGAGGAAGCGAGCAATCATTGGTGTCTTGGCCATGGATTTGGTCATGTATCATTGGTTTTGTCCCCCTCGTCGTAGCTCGTTAGTAATGACAAAATTACCCCATAAGCCTATGTTGTGTCAACCTATTGCCTTTTAGAATAGCTGCATCTATAGACTCTAATGGTGGAGATTAGTATCTTTGCCAAGCCTATGATAGAATACTCGCCATGACTGAGCAGTTGAGTGATCACCCCAAATATAAATGTGAATTATGAGAGAGAGAGTGTGATTTCAATTCCCTTTTCGTGAGGTGCTCGGTTTGGATTTTCTAGCTTAGGTGATTTTTAAACTCATAACTTCCAATTAATCCTGGGAGATATCTTTTTAAGAATTATTTAAAGGGTCTACTTGAGGACAAGTAGGATTCAAGTGGGGGGATATTTGATAATATCAAATTAGCCTGATCTTTTATATATCAAATTCCCGTGTTTATGGCCTCATTTGCATTAATATGGTACTTAATTCTTTCATATTCATTCATATTTGCATTTCAGGATAAATGAGGCGTTGAAGCGGAAAAGATGTGATATAAGGCCAAAGATATGTTATGAAGATTGATTTACGAGGGCCTTTGGAATTTATGTGAAGATTACGCCGTAACTAGCTAATTAGGTTACGGCGTAAATATGAGCTTTGAAGGATATGGCGTAACCAATTCTTATGGTTACGTCGTAATTATTATCTTGAAGGTTACGGCGTAACATGGCAATTTAGTTGCGTCGTAGAGATTATTTTGGAGGGATAAGTATGAGATGAAGAAGGATTACAGTAACTCGGATAATTAGTTACGCCGTAATTAATTACTTGGGCGCAAAGTTTCGAGGTCCGGGGATTAGAAGCGGCAAGTTAATATTTATTTTATTCACTTCGAGGACCAAGTATAATTATATCAAGAACGACGAGGGGCTAAAACCGTAAGTATTATTAAGGCTTTTGGACTTAATTTGAATCAACACGCTACTTCAGGGACTAAAAGTGTCAACCATATGCAATATAGTTTCAAGAAATTCCAATGATAAGAAAACTACGAAGTTACTATATTCTTATATAGTTACGGCGTAACTTTAGTTACTTAATTTAACTAACTTATTTAATTACGCCGTAACCATGTTGGGGCCTATAAATACAGCCCTAAATCTGCATTTTTGAGGATCTCTCTTCACCCCTCTCCCAGGGGTCGATTAGGGCACCACTCTAGGGTATTTTCCAAGATCCAAGCCAGTTTTGAAGGAAGAATTCACTGCAATCATCATCATTATTAGCTCTACATCAAGTAATTTGTATCAAACATTATGTTCAATTCAATTTATGATTTATTCATATTTGTTGGTATGATTTATTATATGTTTGGCTAAGCACCCTGGTGTCGGCCTAGTTATGATTCTTTAATTGTTTTGTTTGCATTTACTTTACTCCGTACATAATTATTTCTAAGTGTATGCATGCATAGTTCTTTGGTAGTCACCCTTGGTTCGGTAGTTTTGAATGGCGATAGAGGCCAATTTCCTAGGAGATATGACCAACTGACCCTAGGTGAGCGGACTGAGATGAGAAGGGTAAGATATGACCAACTGACGACCCTTTCTACTTGTGCGATTTGACCAACTGATCACCTATCGTTTGGATGAACTTAAGAATTGGGGGTGTAGTGTCTAAGTTCCTAACGGCCGCGCACTCACTATTTAGAATCTAGCATGTAGCGGTACTTAATGACTCGGCTTAGGGGACCAGAACAACAGGACTTATGACGGTGCGCCGATTTCTCCTGGTGGCATATTTGCTGATAGGTTAGGGCGAATTGACCAAATGTTGTCCTCTCGACTTTGACCCCACCTGAAGTAATTGGAAGTAAGTAGACGTAGACATAACTAGCTAGGAGAATTAACTAGGTTAGCATTTCTCTCCTTCTTTGATCGCATCTCTTTCCTTTATCTGATTTCTTTTATTTCCTTGTTTTTTTAGTTAGTTTTATTATTTCAATCTTAAAAGCAATTAAAATCGTGACATAGACTTAAGTTAATTTCCGATCCACGTAGTTCTTGGGACGACCTCGGCTTTACCATTTACTACACTACACGTGACCGGGTACACTGCCCGTTAGTGCACTAGGGTAGACCATAGGTATAGCGTGACACTATAAATATTAAGACATGGTCAGTAAAACCTGCATCAAATATCCCAAAACATGCTTTTATACTGTGGATGGCAGTTCAAAATAGACTGATTACACAGAATAAAATTAATAGTTGGGGTTCTTACGACATGATGGTTTGTTCTTTGTGTCAAAAGGAAATGGAATCTCATGAGCATCTCTTTTTTAAGTGTAAGTATGCAGAGCAAGTATGGTTCAAAGTTATGCAGAAACTGGAACTGAACTATACAGATTTGGAATGAAATGGAATTGTGAATAAAGTTTCTAGTCAATACAATTGTAATTCTATTAATAGTATTGTAAAAAGACTAGGTTTGGTTGCAAGTGTTTATTTTGTATGGCAGGAAATGAACTATAGACTGTTTAAAGGTGAAAAGAGAAATCCCGAGGTTCTTTTTGAGTTGTTATGTGAGACTATAAGAATGAAAAGCTTTTGGTTGTAACTTGATGGGTGATACTTTTTACTTTTAACACATGGGCCATGTAATAGTCATACTATAAAACAAATACTTTCGTAATATTATATGGGATAACATATTGCATTATTGTCGGTTGTGAAATATATGATTTTGATGATAAAATCGTATTTTCTGTAAGATATATTTATTAATATGTAATTTAAGTGATTAGTCACTCGATATATGTTTAAGAGGATATAATAATAAATGTATATACCTCTATCATTATATTTGTTTCTTAACTCAAGAACATAATATACATCACAAATTCACAATGTTCCATTCATTTACTTTTCTTTTCTTTTCTTTCATTTATTTATGACTAGTTTTAATACTTGTGCTATCTGTTTAGACTATAAGACCGCTCGTAACGGTGACCAAATGGTTTGGTTGACCTCCCCATTTAGGATGCACCCCCCTACATGGAGCATACCAAACACGTTCCTTCTCCAAAAATTGAAAGATTTGTTCGTCTAGCCAACCGAATGAATTGAGTGTGTTTGTGCGTGTGATTTTTTTATTTTTTATTTTTGTGGGGTATTTTTTTGTTATCTTACTACGAGCATTTGGTCTAGCTGAATTGACACTGAAAGTCAAAATTGAATTGATTTTGGCCAACATTAAAAAAATCGGATTTTGAGTAAAAAAGCTAAAAGAATATATGTCAATGTTTAAGAAAAAGTTAAAAAAACAAGGGATAATATAAAACATTTGGCAGTTAAATTTTAAATAAATAAAAATAGGGGAAAGCATCACTGCTGCAAACCTCCCTGCAGCATACCTGCAGCAAAACAAAAATAAGTTTTAAACTTACATTTATTACCCTGCAATATTTTACACTTTGCATGATTAGTCCCTCCTTCTAGCCTTGCAGCAGCTAACCTCCCTGCAGCCCAACAGCAGGGATGATTTCCCCATAAAAATAATAACACATGTTTCCAAAAATAAAGTGGAGTGTTTTTCATTGTTTAGATTTTAGAATGGGGTATTTAACCTATTTTTTCCCGTCACAAAGTAGCCGTGTAAATTCAAATTTTGCATAAAGAAATAAAATACACACACAATCGATCGCTATAGGCGTAACACCGTACTTATAACACATCAGACGGTGCAGTATATTGGCATCATAGATTCCAAACGATGCCTTTAACACGGTGCACTGTGCACTCTTAACTCGATGCACGTCTATTTTTTCATGCTAGTTATAAGCTATGTTTAGCAATTTTACAAAACCCCCTCCGTAACTGCCTTAAGAGCGCTCGGTATGGTGGCTCACACTCGCTCAAGCCAGTTTGTCACCTCAGTGCCACATTACTAACTGACTCAACTCACTCACAAATCAAAATACTCTCTCCATCATGGCTTGAGCCAAAAGGGTCCCACCCACCGTTTATTTTCTTTTCCATTTTTTCAAACAAACTAAATTTCATTAATTAATCAAATAAAAATACAACACAAGAATACGAAAATTAAAAACAAAAAACGAAAACACAATAGTTCTATTTGTTTTAATGCATCTAAATAACTTTAGCAGTGATACTGTTTTGTATTATTTCGTCATTTTAAACAAAGTATCTTTCATCTCCCAATCTTTTCCAGCTTCGTCTTTTGAAAAAGTGTCAATCAAAGCTAGTCTTTCTTGTGATGTGTTTGCATTCCGCGTATGCTTTTCTCAGATCATCTTTAGCTGTTTGTGTGATGTCAAACTGCACAGTTAAGTCGATAATAGCTTGCTTACGAATGATATCCTCATCGATTAGTTTCTGAACATCAGCTTTGATTTCATCAACGGTATGCGAAAGTGAACAATCCATAATTTTTTTTGTAAAGAGAAGTATTGTTTTGGGAATTGATACCTACACCACATCTTTTGATGCATGCACCACAATTTGTGCATTACAGTTTGTACCGTACAATATTGTAATGCATAAATTGTGGTGCATGCATCAAAAGATGTGGTGTGAATATCACCCCCTATTATTTTTAGTAAAGAGCGTATGTTTTTTGTAGAGAGAAAAAGTAAAGTAAAGTAACTCCCAATACCGTCTTCCACGGGTTATGGGTTCCAATACCGTCTTCCACGGTGTATGAGGGAGGTTAAGGCGTAGACGGTCATACCTCTAACTAAGGTAGAGATGTTGTTTTCGGTTCTACCAAAGATAGAAAAGAACTAAAGTTATGTAAAAAAATAGGTTAGAATCCAAAACTTAAGGACAAGTATAAAATCCCCAAAATAAAAAAGGCCCATTCAGCAATTTCACAAAAATCTGTTACATCTTCATCTTCGTCATTCACTTCTCCAAATTTCTCTCCACACACAAATCCTCCGGTAAGACATATCAACCTTCATCTATATCTTATCATCATTATCATCATCATCATGTATTTTTTATTTTATTTATTTTTTCAATTATTTAACATGATTAATCTATTCGATCTGTGACGTTCATGATCAATTACTATTTAATTTAGAATATTTTCGATCACGGATAATTAGGTTTTACATATATTAGTAAATGAATTACTCCGCATATTAGTAAATGAATTACTCCATGTTTTTATAATTGTTGTGAATTTATGTTATATGAATTCCATGTCGATTTTGAGTTTTCGTAATTTTGATATATGACTTCACATATGTAGACGTTGAATTTTATTTATGTATTGATGATAATGATACTCTCATCATTTCATAGACGGTGTGTGAATTAGTAAACGAATCACGAATGAGAAGATTGTAAACGATACCCACTAATGTAATGTAACATATAAAAAAAATGATACAGTTTGTTGCCCACGGCAAGCACACAGTTAAAAACGCAATACTGAAAAAGACGTGATAAACGGTTGAAGTTCTTTTGACAGGTCATAATTCTCTTTGTAGATTTTGTTTTGTTGGATTTGTAGTCAATATGTTGACTAGACACACGCAAGAGCTATGATATTAAGGAGGGTTGTTTTAAGATATACCCATTTATTCGTGTTTTCATGCAATGACACAAACATAGCTTGTTGGGTTTTGCGAACAGTGTAGAAATGCTCGGGTTAGTATCATCAACATATTTCGCATCTGTAGAATTCACATTAATATGATCTAGTTTACTATGTTTGAATAACGGGTATTTTAATCAAATAAGTCCCCTGTCACCTTGTTTACACATACGGCATCACTTTATTGTAATTCTAAAACATTTGAAGGATGGCAGGTCGCATATTCAAGCCTGTAGCATGTAAATTCGTTTAACATCAGTTTAAACAACATTTTCTTTTTATAAAGATTTACCCTATTAAGGTTACTTATATTTCATGTATTCTCAGTAAGATTCATTCTCAGTCAGCTACTTTTGATTTTGTGGATCTGATTATTGTTAATCAGTTTTAGTCACTTGGGATTAAAGGGTCTGTTTGGTGGTGAGTGATGCACGTAGAGAGAAACACCAATAATGTTCTTTGCAAAACTAAAGGAAATCTTTCATAAACAAAGGTGAATGAGTACTTGAAATGACTAAGGGCGTGAAAGTGATCTATGAAAGTACCACGAAAAGCAAGGAGCATTTCTTCTGTCATATTAAGGAATCAATGATTACGGAAATAGCATCTGACATAAGTAGATAAATTCGATACACCTAAGGCTTTATTAGGTAGATGTTGTTGTCTTACATTGTTCATAGCAATGATGCTAGGAGTTTTGCGTGTTTGTCTTTTTTTTTCTTAATTGTGCACCCAAACATTGCCAGAATGTCGTTCAAGCCTTATTTGTTATGCTTCGGTATATAATGAGTACACAATCTCTTGAAACATGTTTGGTATCCTTGTAGGATTAAATATTTTGTTATGATCTCCATGTTTATGGTTTCTCTATTTGTTCAGCACTTACATCTGTTTCAAGTTGTATATGGCTTCAATCATTATAGGTTTGACCGTTTTAGTTATAGTTGTTGATTGGACCATGAAAGGTAGTTAAGTCTATTTTGACATGTTCCACATTCGTTGGATTAAAAATCATCTATCCAAAACTGTCATTATACTCATTGTACCAAGGATTATGATTAGGGATATTTCTTATGCAAGAGAAAACCGTTATTATTAAGTTCTTAAGTCTGCTGTAATACGCCTAAGGATATATGATTTTCTAACTGCCAATAGTCAATTATTAGTTTCAATAGGGTGAATTTTACAACATGCACTTCATTACAGTAGGCTATACTTGATAAAAAGCAACAACGTATTGCTCAAAATTAGACATGTAGTACTTTAGGTATGAAAGATATACACTCAACTTGGAACAGCTTGGTAAGTGAACTATCAGATTGGAAAACTGATTCTGGAACATTACATTTTGTTCAGGTCATGATTCATAATTGATATGACCTATTTGCACTAAATGGTGCTCTTGCCAAGTTTTAAAATTTGGACTCGTTGCTTTTATCTTTCCTGTCTTTACAAAAGTAAAACTGTATAATCTTGACGTATTTGTAAATCTTGAATTATTTGTTAGTGTCCATAATTTGGATTCTTTTGTTGATTCTGCTTGCATCTTTTTCTTTCGTACATCAGAGAAGAAATGTGTAGTTGGTAACTCCTGAATTTTCTGTTAGGGACGTTTGTTTGAAACCAATATGAGCTATTATTTTCATCGTTAATAATTAGGTCACATCACTTTCTTGAAGTTGAAAAAGCAGTGAATCAATCATGTTGATGCGATTTTAACCTTCTTCATTAAGCAGTTTTAAACTTAAATAAAATAAACCAACATTTAAGAGCCTACAAACAACTGAGATCATTTCCCTAAACTGACTGCAGCAGTGCAGCCTAAAAGAATAGGTCAGGTTGACACATGCATAGTGGGCCAAAGTCAACCAAAAACATTTCTGACAACGCCAAACCTGAAGAGAAAGGGTGAAAGTAGCAATACTAAACCAATTTCTTTTTTCAAATCTGAGACCTATTGCTTGCTGATGCGTAAGATGATACACTGAAATCGTTGGAACAAGCCAGAGGGTTAAATCAGTTATGACTTGTAATTATTTTTGACACAGAAGGAAGTCTTGTACGTTTAAATGGTTAAAGAACGTTAATTGTGGGTTAGTATGGTGGCCACAGATTTGGTGATGATGAGTTGTGTTGGTTTATGTTGGGTTGCCATCTTCTTTCTCATAGGTATCAGATGAAAGTTGTATAAAGAGTTAAAGAAAGGTCATTTGCTTGAAGTAACTGGCATGCCTTTAAAACTTGGTCTACTTTTGCCAACAGGCATTGCCTTGGTACATACAGACTCGATTATTACCACTATTATTTTTTCTACGGCTGGATGTGGTAGAATGATGAATTATCAAACTTAGGATTGCATGGGAGGTCTGAAGGGCACTCCAATTATATTAGTGGTTAATCTAAATGGCAACTTAGCAAAATGGTTTTGTCTTGAGTAATAATATAATATTATGAGGCGTTTTTTTTTTCATCTTTTGAGATTGACATATATGCACACATTCTTAAAACAGTCGAGGAGGGGACTTGAGCCCATGACCCCTCAAAATCTTGTAGTGCAGTCCATATAAGAGTTGATCTAAATGCTCCCCAATATAGTTGCTTCTGTGTGTTTTGCAGTTTGGTAGTAACTTTAATATGTGCCAATGGTCAAAGATAAGAGGACATGCCTGCTGTATATGTGCCACAGACAAGAACTGTTTTTCTTGCATCTAGTATTTCATGGCATCATCAGAAATGACTACATATATGTTAAGCATAACCTGAACTAAAAATGTATAAATTGTCAAAACCATAGATCCTGATGTGTCTGGTTTGTTGAAATATGATCACTTGTTAATCGTTCAGATGTTACATATGAGCCTAAATAGTGCATTTGACCTGAAAATGCTTGGGATCAGAAAGCAACTGATATGTCATCTTCTTGTTGTAGGTACTTACTATATTATAAACAACGCAGATCAAGGTGTGACAAGCGGTTAAATATGGAGGTGAATTCCATCAAAGATGCATTTGATCGTGTCGCAAAGAAGCAAAAGGTATCATCATCTAAATCTCAAGAGACTATCGAACAGATCAACCAGGAAATCCAACAAGCATTATCAGGTATACAAGCAGCAACAAACAGTGAACACAATTTGATCCTTACTGAACTGAAAGCAAAGTTAAAGGAGATTGCTCCACTTGGCCAGCTAGAAACTACCCAAAAGGAACTAAATGTCGCTTTTAGCAAATATATTAAGCTTCTCGAGAAAAATTTCAATCCAGATATATCGAAGGCTTACAGAAACGTTGACTATGACCTTCACACAGTCAACCAAATAGTTGCTAGTCATTTCTACCGTGAAGGCTTGTTTGACATTGGTGACTCCTTTGTAAACGAATGCCATGAAGAATCTATTGTCGAGAGGAAAACCCACTTTCTTGAAATGTATAAAATACTAGAATCTATGAAGTCTCGTGACTTGGGTCCTGCTATAAAGTGGGCCACGGCTAACCACGAAAACCTCCAAAACAATGGATCAGACATCGAACTCAAACTCCATCGTTTGCAATTCTTCGAAATCCTTCAACACGGTCGAACAGAAGAAGCTCTGAAGTATATCCAAACTCATATATCTCCTTTTGGTAACCAACATTTACCCGTAATACAGAAGCTAATGGGATGTCTCGTATATGTCAAGAAACTCAAGTCATCTCCATATTCCCATCTTCTGTCACCAAACCATTGGGCCAAACTGGCCCACGAGCTGATTCAACAGTTCTGCATTATCGTGGGTGAGTCATACAAAAGCCCGTTAGGCGTGACAATAGCAGCTGGACTTCAAGGGTTACCAACCCTTTTGAAACTAGCTAATGTGATGACTGGAAAAAAGCAAGAATGGCAGTCTATGAAGCAGTTACCCGTGCCCGTTGATTTGGATAAAGACTTTCAGTTTCACTCTATATTTGTGTGTCCCGTGAGTCGTGACCAGGCCAGTGAAAATAACCCTCCGATGCTGATGTCGTGTGGGCATGTGCTTTGCAAGCAGTCAATAACTAAGTTGACTAAAAACAATATCACAAGGCCTTTCAAGTGTCCGTATTGTCCTACAGAGGTAGAAATGGTTCAATGCAGGCAGTTGCACTTTTAATCTGCATTGTGGGTTTTACGTTTAAGGTACTCGTAGTCTTCCTTTTTTAAGTACTTTTAAATTATGTTTTCAGAATGTTCTGCATTTAGAGAATATACTGTTTAAAGTTATGCTGTTAAACCTGCTGGTGGTGTACTTTTTAGTTTTTACTTAATTTGCTTTTAAGTTGTAAATAGAAATTATTCCCCCCTCCCTTCCTCTCTTTGTTTATCAATCTAATCCGTTTCTTTATAACAATAAGACTGTATTATTTAGTACATTTAACGCCTAAGAAAGATACTGAAAGTGTCCCCTTGATATCAGTTTTACATCTTGTGCCAATATGTTTAGCCACCATTGTGTTTAAATTTGATTGTTTTGTTTTTTAATTGTCCATTCGTAACCATATCGTTGCTGATATCTAAATGTCTCCTTAGTCCTTAGACTTAAAATATTCATTAAAGGCTCTATACACATATTCAAGGCTGAGATAAACAAGGTGTGTGAACGGTAACTGATGTAGTTGTACATATATAATATATTTACTAAAGTTGAGCAAACCTGCATTTTTATTAAATTTGCCACTTGCCAATATAAATGCTTGTTGAAGATTTGAAGATTTGAAGATTTATTTTTAAGTATTATCTATTGTTAGATAAAACAAAGGACTGTGTTGACCCATAATGAGATGCATAAAATAAATGAAATTAATAAAGTAGAAGCAAATAATAGATAGCA
Source organism: Chrysanthemum makinoi (assembly GCA_910596185.1). NCBI lineage: Eukaryota > Viridiplantae > Streptophyta > Magnoliopsida > Asterales > Asteraceae > Chrysanthemum > Chrysanthemum makinoi. Next base: position 211,509,283 of record OU343220.1, read on the forward strand.
TTTTGGTGAAAGATATTGATAAAAGTTAGCGGAATTTAAGGAAGTAGATCCACCAGATCTTGATCCCTCCAAATGTATGAAAGACTTTCTTTTTCACCCTTTAACCTCCTTCTTCACTTTACCACTTCCAAGTTTTACCTTTTCCCCATACCGTCCTTAAAGTATCTTACCAAAAGGTTTCCATCATTAAACTATGTTCTTAGGCTAAAACTTTCAGAGTAGGGTTTAACGCAACAAAAGTAAGTTTGGATTAAGACAAACGTTAATCGTGATTCTTTTAGTTTCAACTAGCTATCTGATAGTATATATAACAAAAATGGATCTCGCATTTCCAAGTCAGGATTTGAATTTAGAATCATTTGTTTGGGGAGTTTTTCACAAAGGTACGATGCGACACAAACCTTTTGTTACCAAGGATTATGTAATGTAGGTCGAACCGGAGAATGTTTTACTTTCTATCTAATTTCGGTTTTTATAAACGGATGTACTTTATTACAGGATACAAGAAAAATCATAACATCATAATTATAAAACTCCTTTTTAAGAAAAATACCTTGGAAGGTTATATCATTTTTATTTGTGAGAACACTTTTTTCATTAGTTCAGTTCAAATTTTACTGATTTGGTATGTCCAAAGGCAGGGGTTATTCATACTGGGGCTATATTTTTAGATATACCCCCCTTATATTTTTTGTTTTTTTTTTATTTATTTATTTATTTATTTTTTTTTTATAATTTTGTTTATATCAAAAAGCTATAAACCTGAAAATGCGAAACAGTAAATATAAAGTTTAATACGTCAAACGCTTAAAACTGTCAGAAATACGGAACAGAAACTGACAAAAAACTGTGTTGTACTGAAAAAGTGAGGGACAAAGGAAATATTCCCCCTATGATTTATTAATAGTATGACCCATGTCCAAAATAAACCCAAATCTGCAAATCACCACACGTACTAAAACAATCCGTCGTCTTTATTTGCCAGTAATCATTTACGAGTAATTTACTTAGAAAATAATCAAATGTCACAATCATTTCAAGAAACTCGAGATTACAACTTTAATAATTTAAAAATACAATTATTGTTATTATTTACTTGATTTTAAGACATTATATTTGAAAACATACTTTCCCCACCACTACTTAAGAATAGTCCCAAAAGGCTTATGTATTAAAATCGAAAAAAGCAACGTTAAATGGGACACAAGCTGCACCCCATCATTGTTTGTTCTTATCTATTTTCTATTACGCTTTACATATTTTATTTACTCTATTTTTTGAAAACATGTGAAATGAAGAGACGTTGATGATATTTTCTTTCATAAAGAAGTTGTGGTATCTTATAAAACACAACATACAAATTAACTTATGTAACAATTATAGTAGCAAGTCAAACTGCTAAATGATCATTCACATCTATGACAGTGAATATTTGATTATTTAACACATAAGATATGGCATAATTTATGATATGATATGCAGTTTCTGCCATGTCCCTTTTCTCTTTATTTAAACCAACATTATCATCTGAATGGCTAAAAAAATGTTGATTTGAATGAAACAAATCCTTCTGCAACGCAGATTGCTTGGGTTTACAAATGCAATAAGCATACATAAATCTTACAAAGTAACAGATCTTCTCATTTAAACTATCTCCATTTGCATCCAATACAAGTACAAGTGTTGATTAAAAAATATATATAAAAAAAAAATATATACGTATGGACTTTGGCATTGTGATTACAAAATGCAACAAAACTTGATCATCAAACCAACATTTATGATGGCATCTTGTGATCAACTCAACTATTGAGTGAGATTCTAAATCTCATGATCCCAATACAACCAAAACCATTTAATAACAATAAAACAACAACATTTCACATGCAATAATCTTATACGCTATTGAAATCATCATAGACATAGACTCCCATTTGTGTCCATCTAATGATCATAAACTCAAAAGATGACAATTGAAAAGGAACAACCCACAATAAATAAATAAAAGCTCCCGACGCTTTCTTCACTGTCACATTTTGAAAATCCAGGATTAGATTCATGTTTTCAACCCAGGAAGACATTTTCTCGGTGGTGTTGGTCCATCTAATGATCATAAACTCAAAAGATGACAATTGAAAAGACAAATTTGTACCCAAAACACAAAACTTCAAATAATAAAAAATAAATTTTATACCACTAAGAAACAACAAAAGATACCCCTCAATCATATAATCATTTACCTTTTTTGCCCCTCTTATTTTTTAAACTTATTTTTCGAATTTTTGCATGTTTTTTTTATAAAACATAAAGACAAAAAGACCTAGAGCCCCCTTCTTTTTCAATCAATCTCATTATCTCTTGTTTCTTTCTACAGAATAAAAGGGTCAAGCCGTCGGGTACCCTTTGTCACTACTATACTCAACCCGGTCCCACACGCTAATCATAATTTACTTTAACATATTCCTATTCTTCAAGGGTATAAAATGTAACAATCAAAACAATAAGTACTCAAAATGTAAATATATTTATTAAAATCTAGCATCTTCAAAGCCGTGCAAGTCACTGACTCTATTCAACGACTTCCTCATTATAGCCACTTTAGCCAGCTTCTCAGCTACACGCCAAGCCGATGTCGGCGTTAACGGCTCACCCTTTTCGTCAACATAAGTCGCGGTTACATTTTGAGCTTGAATTTGGCGTCGCCTTTGCAGATCAGCCAGCTCGGCTTCAATGCTGACAACAAACTCGCTTGAAGCCGAGCTGGTTTGATGCAACAAAGCGCGCGCGGAGATAAGCATATGGTATGATCCAATCAGGTCGCTACGAGCGGCTAGCCGGCGCGACTCGGCTAACGCTCGAGTTGTAACAAAAAGGTTTCTCAGCCGTTGGATTGTGTGAGATGATGATCTAACGGCTGTAACTTTAGGCACAACTAATGCATGATCTAGACAATTAATTAGCTCCTGAGTTACTGATTCTTTGTAACTAGACCGCACAGATAGTACCGTGTGAGCTCCAAAAGCCGATAATGGGACTTTTAATTCAACCAATAAATCTCTCTCCTCATTAGCATACATTTCGTTTATTCGTACGTGTCCCGATCCTAGATAAATAGGTCGGGGCAAATATGAATAAACCGCCACTATTTCACCAGGAGCCGAACCATCAACAAATCCCAACTTTAAATTCAAATCCTGAACCGACACGGTTATTAAACTTTTAACCGTCTTCGACAGCGCGTGGTCATCACACGCGGTAAGTTTTAACGTGTGCACAGCCATATCAGACAAACGCGTGGATACCACGCGCGACGACTGATCCAAAACATCCGAAATCAAAACAATGCTCCCAACCGTATTCCTCTCACGGCGATCTTCCAACACTTTAACCGCCTTTTTAACCGCATCATTTCCATTACTTGAACCTTCTAAAACCGCCATCGCTTCAACTATCCTACGCGCGGCGCGTTGGCCCGAAGTAGTCATCCTTTTCAGCGGCATCAATCTCTTCGAACACGAACTAAACGCAACAATAGACAACCGATCTGATGGCGTAAGAGACGAAATTACCAACCTCATTGCTCTTTTCATCATCTGCATCTTTTCACTAGACATTTTTCCACTCACATCAATAACCGTAACTAAATCTATAGGCGCTCTATTTCGTATTTTCTCCGGTACAGGCGGTGCCTTAACTCTCATTACAACTGCATACGTTTCGTAACTACGGCCACTTGACACCACCGCAATCTCGGGCAATAACCGCACCTCAACAGAACCGTTACCGTTGCCGTTAACATGAAAACCTGGAAACTCATCTTCACAATTTTCATCAGATTCAGGTATTGGATTAAATCCGCCTTTCGGCGTTAGTGAAACTAACGGTTCGTCATCGTCATATACTTTTAAATCTGGCTTGAACGAAGGCAGTTTTTTTAGCCTCGTTTTGATGTCATTGTCATCGACTTCTTTTGGAGTATTATTTATATTTTGATCTGTTACGGATAACAGAGGCATCTGTTTCCAAACAGTGTTGCAAACAGGACACGTGAGGGATCTGTTTTTCCTCACGTGTCCTGCTATACACGGAAAATGAAATCCGTGTGAGCATTCAGCTGTAAATAATGCTACGCCTTTTCCTCTTTTCACAGTTTGTAAACATAATCCACATCTATTCTGCTCATTCACAAAAAAATTAACATAGTTAGATTCAAAATTAATAAATATATAGCCGGTTTATGGTTGATTTGGTTTTCGTGGCTTATTTTAAAACTTTTCGATTTATATAAGTTTATTATGTCATCATAAAAATTAATATAACCTTTCAAAATAAGTCACAAAAAATAAGCTTATGAAACATAAGTCCAAAACTAAATAAGTTATAAGCCCGCTATATAGACAGAAACACACGCCCCCTAGTCATTTTACTTTGGCCAAAGAATCAAAAGTTTCTTACAAAAACTGCATCTAGACTTTCTAAAATTTAAGTTTACTAAATGATGTTATAGATAAAAAATTATAAACACGGGATCTTACATTTGATAAGCGAAGATTGGATTTGATGAGAGAGAAAGTAGAAGGAGATCGAGGCGAAGACGGAGTAGACGCCCATTGGAACAATTTAGGACTATTATTACTTGTTTTGCAATGAAGCTTTGGACTAACAGGAACCGAAGCTGATTTCGCAGCAGCCCGTGTAGTTCGACACCGTAAATTCGGTTCCAAATCTGTCTCACGCGGTGTAGACGGATTCGATGAGCTAAAAAAACTAAATTTAGCGCCAAATTTAGGAGTAGTAGTACTAGTACTGGAATCATGCTCAACTGAGGGATCGGTTTCTCGAGGTATTGATGTACAGAAAGCTTTTCGCCATCCAAACACCATTTTTTTATAAAATGTTTTACAAGGTTATGTGAAATGTGTGTGGGATAAATAAAAGTTGCATTTAAATTAGAGAGAGTGGAAATGGAATAATAAGAAGGAGAAGAAGAAAGATGGAATAAAGAAAAGTGGATGAGTAATAAATATAGTAGAAGAAGAAGAGTACGTATGAATGAGGGTCTGTATTCTTGGGCAGTGTTTTTATTACGAGGTCAATGTATCTTTTTTATTTTTAGCATATTTGGTTTCCTATTAATGCTGCCATTCCCACTTTTATCTCCTCAAATATTTTATTCCTACTATTATTAAAGAGATATGAAATTTTAAATTATTTATATGTCATGATAAAATGTTCGAATTACGATTTAGTTTATTTTAAAATAAGAGATTTGTGTATTGTTTAATCATTTCATATCTGTAAAAAACTCTCATTTATGTATTTTTTTTTTAATTTATAACTTTTAATCATTTTAAACATGTGATGTTAAATATAAATGATAATTTTGTAAACATAAAATGCTGAAACAATACCCAGTGAGTTGTTACTAGCAAATCTCATAAAATAAAGCCATTTTATGTTGGGTCTAATGTCTCCTAATCTAAATCGGCTCACAAACGACTTCATAACTATAATATTTTTGATATATATGATTTACTCAGCGATTGTTAAAGATGACTCAGAGCCTGTTTGTTTAGTTTTTATATTAAGTTCTGTTAAACTAAAGTGTATGTCTAGATATATATTGTATGTATGTAAATGAATAAATGGTTGTTTGTTTTGTATGCTGAATAAAGTGTTTGAATTAATAAAATTATTGTTATACCCTTTTATTTGAAATAAGTGATGATTAGTGGTTAAGAAGTGAAAGGGTAAATATGTAAAAATAGGATAAAAGTGATTATTTAATATAGAGACCCTCATTCTCATAGCTTTTTCTAGAAAGTCATTTATTTAAATTAAGCACCAAACAAACACTCAATTAATGACTTAATTAAATTACCTATTTTATAATTAAGACTCTTTAAGTCATTATCAAACACCACCTCAATTAATTACCAACTAACTTATGCGTCAGTGATAACCGATCCATAATTGACGGTGAGTTTTTAAATAGTATACTCAACATTTATCATGAGACTAAAAAGATTACTGATATTATTGATCTATTATAGGTTTTATATGAACCAGAAACCGTATCGAAATAATGGAAATATATGAACCAGAAACCGTATCGAAACTATGGAGATAAAATGATATGACCAATCAAACTACACAAACCCTCGTTGAAGTGCTCATGCACCTAATAATAATTGAAATAACTAATCATATTAGTCGATAGTTTCAAAGTAAACAAGACTTATATCGTTAAATATGTTTAATTGACATTACATGGACAGCTCATAATCCTCATAATTTCCTTACCTACTGGATTCCCTACGAGATGACTTGAGTGAACTTATAACTATGGGATAATACTAATGTTTTTGTTCCAGTTCTGTTTGAAAAAAAAAAAAAAAAATCGACAATATGATCATCATACATGGATCTCTGATGTAATTGGGTTGAATAAAAGGTTGGACGTTATTAGACTCTCTAGCTTGATTGGGATGAATTACTTGAAGGATTTCGCGAGATTGGGAGGTGTGCCCCTGGATTGAGTGACATGGCTATTATGATGCGATTACCATGCGACAGTTGGAATGAGTTTTACGAAATAATATTATGTGGTCACTTGCATTGTTAGGGATGAGCATTTGGATAATTCTGGTATTGAACCAGAAACCGTATCGATACGGCACCGACACTTCACATGGCACAGTACTGGTATCATGAATTGAGTCCAAAAAAATTCGATACCACTAATACGCCACATATACCATAGCGGCAAGTAACGAAATTTGAGTAGTCATATTTTTTAGGGCAAATGATCGAAAAAATTTATATACTTGCCATCATTTCTTTTTGTGGGTAGCAAACAAAATTTTTTGCTTTTGTGGGTAATTTTTTTTTCAAATTTATCCTTTTTAGGGTATTTTGCAAAAAATTTAGAAATTTTTGCCCCTCTTAGCTAATAGAATTTTTTTTTCCCGAATGGCAAAAATGTCACATATTACCCTAAAAATGATGAATTTGAAAAAAAAGTACTCACAAAAGCAAAAAAATTTGTTTGCTACCCACAAAAAGAAATAGTGGCAAGTATGATACTTTTTTCAATTATTTACCCTATTTTTTAATTAAATAACTTATCCAAACACTCATTTGGCCCGTTCTATGTCAAACAATAGCCATGTAAAACATGGAAATAAACCAAACGTACGAAAAACTTATTGTGACAACTATATATCCTTCACAAACGCTCCCAAAAATGAAACCTGAACCTATTTTATAAGTTTTGGAACGTTTCTATTTTACAAATATCTTTGTGATGTACTTTATTTAAGTGTTAGTTGCGTTTTGTGCCACGTCGTGATTTGAAATCACTTGAAAATGCATGTTTTTTTCTAATTTTTGTTGCATTTTCTTGAAATCCTTTTTGGTTTAACAAAAAACGGAAGAACCATATAGGTACCGATTTCCCAACCCGAGCACCGGTACCCGAATCCCGTCTGGTACGGTACCGGTACCCACTTTCATGCTCGGAAAAATAATTGGTACCACCAATTCGGTACAGGTTCGGTACCATTCTGGTACCGTGCTCATCCCTATGCATTGTATATGGTAAGTCATAGCTTCAAACTTTACCTCACTCGAGAGACATGTTTTTTTTTTGGTAACCATGATTTCTGACCTTTTGGCTGACTAATCCACGGAATTTAAACCCACTGCCACACAAACTCAAACTAGGTAAAGCCCTCCCTTTTAAGGAGGTCGACGTGGCCATTTGAGTTTGTTTGCACCTAACAGGAATTGAACTTGAGACCTAACACATTTTATAGTGATAGTCAAAAGCCTTTTTGCCATTAAACCACCCTTAAGTGGTTAGAGCCATGTTTGTTAATGGATCGTGTGTTCTCTTTGTAAGTGTGGTAATCTATGTGTCTTGCATTCTCATTAATTGGTACATAATATACAAATACATAGAATGGTCTAGAAGTGGGCTTGAGCCCAAATAGAGTCTAATACAAGTCCATAACAACTAACACTCCTCTGCAGTTTGAGCAGGAGTACAACAGACGCTCAAGCTGGAGCGAAACTCTTCAAACGACGTAGAAGGTAACCCCTTGGTGAAAATATCTGCATACTGGTATCTAGAAGGAACATGAAGAACCCGAACCTGACCGACAACAACCAAATCACGAATAAAATGAATATCTATCTGAATATGCTTTCATACGTTGATGTTGAACAGGATTAGAAGACAGATAAACTGCACTAAAATTATCACAATAAACAAGCGTAGCAGAAGATAAAGAAGTATGCAACATACGTAGAAGATTCCTTAACCAACAAGTTTCAGCAACAACATTGGCAACACCACGGTACTCCGCCTCAGTATTAGAACTGGAAAGCGTAGGTTGACGCTTAGAGGACTGATGCAGGTTTTACTGACCAGGTTTTAATACTTATAATGTCTTGTTATACCTATGGTCTACCCTAATGCACTAACGGGCAGTGTACCCGGTCGTGTGTAGTGTAGTATTCGGTAAAACCGAGGTCGTCCCAAGAGCTATGTGTGTCGGATTAATACTAAGTCTAGGTGTCACAGATTTTAATATGATTTTGATTAGGAATTAATTAATTAACTACTAAAGCATTGATGAGTGTCTAAATACTCATCATTTTTGTACAATCTAAACTGCAAAATCATCTGAAAACACTCAGAAACACATCAAAATGATCAAAATATCACAAATCAGTGTTTTATGAGTTTTAAATGCAAAAATATCAAAATCAGATGAAAAATGATTCAAGTTTGCAAAATTGGCAGTTTTAGTCCCCAAGTTTTAAAAGTTGTCAAATCTAGTCCCTGGAATTCAAAAATGTGAAGTTTTGTCATTCAAGGTCCCTAAAATATTCTAAGTTGTCAAAAATGATCCTTGAATGATTCTTTGGTCAAATGGCGGAAAAGGTCCTTAAACTTTGAAAAATTGCAAAATTAGTCCTTGGATGTTTTAAAATGGAATTTTATGCAAAAGTGGTCCTTGTACTATTCATTTATGGCAAGTTTGGTCCTTGTGAGAAGTTTGGAAAAGTGTTATTTTCAGTTCTTCATGTTTGGCAGATTTGCATTTTTGGTCCTTGTTATCATTACTTAACCAAACGGATCCATTTTAAATATCAAAGCCCAAAACCAATCCAACCAGCTGGCCCAACCTTAGCCCAACACATTGACCCTTGACCCCTTTGGCTTGACCCTTGAGCCCCAGTTCACAATACATTCTGGCCCCAGTCATAATCCATTTTGGCCCCCTCAGTATTACAAACAGGTCGAGAAAGTCAAACGAAGAGAAAAACCGCCCACCGTAGCTCTCTCTCCCATGCCTGATATCCCAAAACCAGTCATGGTTTTCCCACCTTTTCTCACCCCCCTTACCTTGTCCCCTCCACCTCCACTAACACCCAAAAAACCTTTAATTACCTCAAACCACCCCATTAATAGCTAAAACTTGCTCAAAGAAGAAAATAGGCCAAAAATCCACTTGGATGGTTAAGATGATTTAGAGAGATCCAAGGGCTGGAAATTGGTGGGAAGCAATCAGAGGTCAACATTGAGTCCAAAAAGTCATTATAAAGAGGGAGAGATGCATTGTATCAAAATATCTAGAATAACTTAGTTTCTTTTATGTCGTTTTAGCTAATTTTCCATTTTCAGTATATGATTTAGTTTTGAAGCTCTGTATTTCAAGTGTTTAGTGTATTATTAAACTTTTGTAACCATCAATTTCAGTTTTAAGCTTCATTTTCAAGTTTGTGAAATTTCAAGTTAAAATCTCATATGATTCAAATCTTTGTTTTTATTTGTTGATTTGGATGAATTAGATCATGTAAGCTCTATATAGCTTATATAAGCTATTAGATATCAAAAAGTCGAGTTTAGCATCAAAAGCAAAAATCACCAAAAATCCAAATAAATAGTTGAAAAATAAAAAATCATATGGAAATGATATTCACAGCTGGAGCAAGGTAAATCTTGGATGGCCTTGGGTTAGTGGCTTAGTGGTAAGTCTTTAGGATTGGTCTTGATCATTGGTTCTGTGATTGCAGTTGGATACCCATTTTGAAAGCTTTTTGACCATTTTGGCATTTCACTGTTGTAACTGTTCATTAGCTTAAATTTCTGTTTCTTTGTGTTAATTAGTCTTAGTTAAGTAATATTAATCATTAAAATTAGTAGGTAGTTCTTTTAAATTTTTATTTAGTAAAAATTTTATTTTGACAAGTAAAATTAGCTTAAATCTAGATTCTTGGTTTCATATTGCTATTGTTGTTGTTTTATGTTTGTTTAGTCCTAATACATGATAATTTAAGTTTGTGAATCAAGCTCATGGTCTTAACCTTTGTGTTGCTTTGAAAAATTCCAAAACAGTCATAAAATGAGGTGTTTGGATTTTCTTGTTTAACTGTATCAAAGTTTGTTAGAAACATTGTTATTGCTTGTTCTGTGTTTCATTAGGTCTATTTAGCTCAAAGAAACCAACAAAATCAGTTCTTATACAAGCAAAAGTCAAAAAATGCTTTTGATCATGTCTTATGTGTCCTTGTTGGAATTTTATGATCTATGATCATTGTTTTGTGTTCACAAGTTGTTTATATTGTTCAAATCAGTCTTATTATAACTTAAAACAACATATTCAGTGATTAAAATCAGATCAAAGTTCATAAAAGTCAACATTTTAGTTTTTCTTCAAAAGTCAAAATTGTCACTTGGTCGTTTTTGAATAAACTTTGGAATTTTAGTGTGAGTTTAATACTGAGTTTTAGCTTAAAAACTTTTGGGGTATTAAAGTTCAGTTGCTAAACAAAATTATAAAATACTAGATCTCTTTGAATCAGCTTATAAAGTGCTTTTTAATTGGCTTATTGTTGGTTTTGTTTGAAAACCATGCCCTGTGCACAGTTGGGTGGTCCAACTTAATAAGCTTGTACAGAGCTTATTAGTTGACCAAAGCTTGTGATCTTTGGTTCTTTGGGTAGCCAACCTGGCCATCTTGAAATCTCAAGCTTGGTTTTTCATTTTGAAGCTTGTTTGGTAGGGTTGCTATAAGCTTAAACTTTGTCCCATTTCTGCTTTTCAACACTAGTGTCATAACTGCTTATTGCTTGTTTCTAGCTTATCAGGTGTGCTTATCTCTCTTTTAGCTTCATTTCAGTTCATCTAGCTTGTTTGCATCTATTTTAAGCTTCATTTCAGCTAGCAAGCTTGTTTGAGCTTATTTCACCAAAATAAGCTCTTAAGCCTACTGTTGAGCTCATTAGCTTGTCAAACAGCTTATTTTAAGTTTGTAAAATTTTTGTCTTTATAAAAGTTTCATATAATTAGTATTTAAGTAGTTTTCAAAAAGAAAATTTAGAAAAACTTCATTTTTAAATCAGTGATAGCATTTATTTAATAGGTTTTAGCTTTTTGAATTTTCTTTCTAGCTTATTATTAAGCAAATCTTGTTTTTTCACTTTTGTTAGTTTTCTGTCATCATATAGTATTTTTAGAAAAAGTTTCATAATTTTCCTAATCTTTTTAGTATTTATTATAATTTTAAATAGTTAAAAATAGTAATTAATTAGTAAAAAATAATTAAAAAGCATAAAAAATATCTTTTCAGTTTTAAAATTAGTTTTATCATATTTTAGATTTTTCCAAGTTAAAATTTCATTTTTACAGATTTATTTTACATTTTCTAGTATTTAAGTGTATTTTAAATAATAATTAATTAGTAATAATTAAATAAAAGTGTGAAAAATATATTTTTAGTTTTAAAATTAGTTTTATAATATTTTAGATTTTTCTGAATCATAATTTTATTTTTCTAGCCTTATTTCATATTTTCTTTCATTTTAGGTTAATTTTATATAGTTAAAATAGTTTTTAATTAATATTAATTAATTAAATAGTTATAAAAATTATTTTCTTTTTCTAATAATTTTCTTTTATTTTTAGGATTTCAAAAATGTCATTTTTATATTTTTAGGTCTTTTATTTCTTAAATTTCACATTTTATTTTGTATGCGTTTACGTAGTTTTAAACGCATATTTACGTTTCTTTTATCGATTCTTTGTGCTTTCCAATTCTGCTTCCAATTACATTCCAATCAATCAGTAGTGTAATTTCCAATCCAAACCTTTACTGATCACTATCCTTAGTGATCATTCTATCGTCTGATTAGTGTTTACACACCATTGAGTCTCCGTGGGACTTAACGACCCGGGAATTCATTATATTCTCCTGGACTTCATTGTATTTGTGTTTTAAGCAGTTTTAAGTCTATTACGGTTATCCATTCACAAGTGGCTAGCTTGTGTGATTAGACTTGACTGGTTTAGCACAGATCAAAATTTTAGCGCCGAGGCTTTAAGCGTGTGTTTAGCCATTTCGACCCATTCTTGCACATATCCCACCATTTGTAAAAAGTTTTTGTAAAGTTATAAGAAAATCAAAAAGTTCATTAGCACTTTTCCTAAAGTGTTAAAAACACCAAAATATTTTCATTCTTTGTTTTTACATCATGTTTTTCAAAAATACCAAAAATATTCCTCTTTACCCTCTTACCCTTTTGATTCTTCATTTCTTACCCTCTAAAACCATTTGATTCTTTCTATGTCTTATCCTCACCCTCTTGGTTGTCAATGGTGTGGTGGTCCTTATAATGGTGGCAATTGCCCCAGTTATAGCATGGTGGAATCGGGAAAGCGGTGCTGCCATAACCAAGATCCCTATTCCTACCATAACACAACCGATTTATTCCATCGATACCACACCGTGAGACTCAGCATTTCTTGTTGTGAGTCTTGTGGTGGTTCATATTCGTTCGATTGTCAATCGGAAACACGCTTGTCTATGAAAGCGGGTTCACGATAACAATTATGACTACAACATATACCACTCACCGCATCGATTTCTTGTTGTGAGTATTGTGGAGGTCCTCACTCTAGCTCGGATTGTCAAACAAGGAATCCATTTCCTTGTAGCGATTACGGCTCTTCGTATAATGACCAACCTCTACCAGCTGAGCCACTTCCTCAAAATCTTCTCCTTGATCTTTTGGATTTAGTGAAAGATTTGAAGGAATCTAAACACTCCCAAGATAATCCAAATGAAAATTCCATGGAAGTTTTGTTAGTCGAAGCGGTGCTAAATTAGATTCCCAAATTGCCTTTGAAAAATCTATTAGGGAATCAATTGCAAAAAAAAGCAGATCTAGCTCTCGATTCCGTTTCATTCGATGACGGCGATGATGAAGATATCCTTGATATCCTACAATTTTATAACGGTTCATCAAGTTCATCAGTTGAAACTCATTCCATGAAACATCAGGGAGAAAAGACTATGATGGAATTACTAGCCGAAGAACAAATGGAAAGTATAAAACATATGTATGCTAGTCCTTCTAAACTCCCTCAGTCTGTTGTTATCACACCCGATATTCCCACTCACTCTCTAAACATGGGGGATGAGCTTCTTGATACTTGTTCTCGAAAAGGAATCGGACGAATTTATAAAGTCGAGTGTTGAGGATCTTGTCCCAATCCCGAGAGAGTCACAGGGAATTTCTGATCATATGTGTGATTCTTCTTTCCCTCTTGAGTGTTCAAATGATCATTTTGAGACTTTCTCCGATTTTAGCGATGATTGTAAATCTTATGGAGACATTGAGTAGGTTGAGGCATCACTCCCACATCGATCCTCTTGAGGAGTTCACCGATGAACTCACTCACATCAGTCCACTTTCATCAGAAAGTGACGATGATCTCTTTGATTTCGAGGCCGATCTAGGAGAGATTGAAAGTCTCCTTTATAATGATCGTTCACTCACTTCTTATCCCAACAGTCCAATAGAGAATGTTGATCACTTTGTTCTCGAAACATTCAAAGCTACTTTCACCAATCCTCTATTTGAATTCGACTCTGAATTCACTTTAATTTCCGAGAATCCACTCTTTGATACTCAGATTGAGGATAGTGATGAGTCCACAATGGAACAAGAGTTCACAAATTCACATCATGTGAATGATTCTCTTCATGAGGAGTTCGCTGGTGAACTCACTCATATCATGACTCCGCCGGAGTATGATAAACTTGGATGGCAAAAATCATGATCGCGGGGAAAAGTTCTCAATCATGAGAGTTTGTATTTCTATGACAAATTTTCCAACCCTCCCTCTCGAGATGCTTTCCAAACCAAAGAGCTCAACCGATAAAATCCAAACGAGTGCAAGCGCACTTGATCTGAGGAAGAAGATCTTATCATGATCGTCATCATGATTTTCCTTCTTTTCTTCACCTACCTAGTGACTTCCTCTCTTCTTCAATCCTTCGGGAATGAAGACACTATCTTTGACCCGGCATTTTCATTTATCATTTTTGAGCCGGTTCTATGTATATCTCATCGGGGTGGAACTTTCACGTGCTTCAAATATTTGTCCAAACATTTTGAATGAAAGTCCGATGGAGATTGTCTCTTCCACTTATTTCCCCATGAACAAATGAATGCGGGGATCGAGTCAAGCTAGCGACTTCGGGAATCAAAAAGATAGCATGCCATATGGGTTTTCACCCATATTTCTGACTTCTTTCTATCTTTCTATTACCCTAGTGTGGGGGTTGCCACATGTTTTGTATATAAGTGCTAAAAAAAAAAAAAAAAAAATCAAATAATGGCCGTAGTATTTCCCTTTTATGTTCTTTTGTTTCGGCATAACCGCCGGTACTTTGAATATTGAGGGCAATATTCATTTCTAAGTGTGGGGATTCTCACGAATTTTATCATATTTATCCCCAATTCCCGTTTTTGGCCAAAATTTTTTGGAATAAGTGTTTTCACTTATTCATCATATGGTAATCGATCCGCCATGTCTAAAACAAAAGGATTGGCTAATCCAAGAGCAAGCGGCTCTTGGTAAAGATTTCTCAAATCCGTTTATATGGCTTGCAATTTGCCCAAAATTGTATGGTTCTCAACTCACCATGTCCTAAAAGTGAAGAGTTGGCTAGCCCGCAAGGTTATGGCTTGTGGTAAAGGCAGTGGAAAAACCATAATTGGTAACCAACTCACCAAAGATAATTCGATAATTTATCTAAGAGTTGGCTAGTCGAGCAAGCGGCTTCGGTAAAGACACATCAAATCCGTTATATGGTTTATGATTTGCCAATAAATCGGATGGTTATCGATTGTACCATAGTTCTACTTGAACTGAAACATTTGGCTACTCCAGAAGTGATGGCTTTTGGTAAAAAGTTTTTAAAATCCATTAAAGATCTAAATCATTGCTAGGGACTAGCAATATCTTAGTGTGGGAGATTGATGAATGTCTAAATACTCATCATTTTTATACAATCTAAACTGCAAAATCATCTGAAAACACTCAGAAACACATTAAAATGATCAAAATATCACAAATCAGTGTTTTATGAGTTTTAAATGCAAAAATATCAAAATCGGATGAAAAATGATTCAAGTTTGCAAAATTGGCAGTTTTAGTCCCCCAAGTTTTAAAAGTTGTCAAATCTAGTCCCTGGAATTCAAAAATGTGAAGTTTTGTCATTCAAGGTCCCTAAAATATTCTAAGTTGTCAAAAATGATCCTTGAATGATTCTTTGGTCAAATGGCGGAAAAGGTCCTTAAACTTTGAAAAATTGCAAAATTAGTCCTTGGATGTTTTAAAATGGAATTTTATGCAAAAGTGGTCCTTGTACTATTCATTTATGGCAAGTTTGGTCCTTGTGAGAAGTTTGGAAAAGTGTTATTTTCAGTTCTTCATGTTTGGCAGATTTGCATTTTTGGTCCTTGATATTACTACTAAACCAAACGGATCCATTTTAAATATCAAAGCCCAAAACCAATCCAACCAGCTGGCCCAACCTTAGCCCAACACATTGACCCTTGACCCCTTTGGCTTGACCCTTGAGCCCCAGTTCACAATACATTCTGGCCCCAGTCATAATCCATTTTGGCCCCCCCTCGTATTACAAACACCGGTCAGAGAAAGTCAAACGAAGAGAAAAACCGCCCACCACTGTAGCTCTCCTCTCCCATGCCTGATATCCCAAAACCAGTCATGGTTTTCCCACCTTTTTCTCACCCCCCCCCCCCTTACCTTGTCCCCTCCACCTCCACTAACACCCAAAAAACCTTTAATTACCTCAAACCACCCCATTAATAGCTAAAACCTGCTCAAAGAAGAAAATGGCGCCAAAAATCCACTTGGATGGTTAAGATGATTTAGAGAGATCCAAGGGCTGGAAATTGGTGGGAAGCAATCAGAGGTCAACATTGAGTCCAAAAAGTCATTATAAAGAGGGAGAGATGCATTGTATCAAAATATCTAGAATAACTTAGTTTCTTTTATGTCGTTTTAGCTAATTTTCCATTTTCAGTATATGATTTAGTTTTGAAGCTCTGTATTTCAAGTGTTTAGTGTATTATTAAACTTTTGTAACCATCAATTTCAGTTTTAAGCTTCATTTTCAAGTTTGTGAAATTTCAAGTTAAAATCTCATATGATTCAAATGCTGTTTTTATTTGTTGATTTGGACTGAATTAGATCATGTAAGCTCCTATATAGCTTATATAAGCTATTAGATATCAAAAAAGTCAGTTTAGCATCAAAAAGCAAAAATCACCAAAAATCCAAATAAATAGTTGAAAAATAAAAAATCATATGGAAATGATATTCACAGCTGGAGCAAGGTAAATCTTGGATGGCCTTGGGTTAGTGGCTTAGTGGTAAGCCTTTAGGATTGGTCTTGATCATTGGTTCTGTGATTGCAGTTGGATACCCATTTTGTAAGCTTTTTGACCATTTTGGCATTTCACTGTTATGACTGTTCATTAGCTTAAATTTCTGTTTCTTTGTGTTAATTAGTCTTAGTTAAGTAATATTAATCATTAAAATCAGTAGGTAGTTCTTTTAAATTTGTATTTAGTAAAAATTTTATTTTGACAAGTAAAATTAGCTTAAATCTAGATTCTTGGTTTCATATTGCTATTGTTGTTGTTTTATGTTTGTTTAGTCCTAATACATGATAATTTAAGTTTGTGAATCAAGCTCATGGTCTTAACCTTTGTGTTGCTTTGAAAAATTCCAAAACAGTCATAAAATGAGGTGTTTGGATTTTCTTGTTTAACTGTATCAAAGTTTGTTAGAAACATTGTTATTGCTTGTTCTGTGTTTCATTAGGTCTATTTAGCTCAAAGAAACCAACAAAATCAGTTCTTATACAAGCAAAAGTCAAAAATGCTTTTGATCATGTCTTATGTGTCCACTGTTGGAATTTTATGATCTATGATCATTGTTTTGTGTTCACAAGTTGTTTATATTGTTCAAATCAGTCTTATTATAACTTAAAACAACATATTCAGTGATTAAAATCAGATCAAAGTTCATAAAAGTCAACATTTTAGTTTTTCTTCAAAAGTCAAAATTGTCACTTGGTCGTTTTTGAATAAACTTTGGAATTTTAGTGTGAGTTTAATACTGAGTTTTAGCTTAAAAACTTTTGGGGTATTAAAGTTCAGTTGCTAAACAAAATTATAAAATACTAGATCTCTTTGAATCAGCTTATAAAGTGCTTTTTAATTGGCTTATTGTTGGTACCTGTTTGAAAACCATGCCCTGTGCACAGTTGGGTGGTCCAACTTAATAAGCTTGTACAGAGCTTATTAGTTGACCAAAGCTTGTGATCTTTGGTTTTTTGGGTAGCCAACCTGGCCATCTTGAAATCTCAAGCTTGGTTTTTCATTTTGAAGCTTGTTTGGTAGGGCTGCTATAAGCTTAAACTTTGTCCCATTTCTGCTTTTCAACACTAGTGTCATAAGTGCTTATTGCTTGTTTCTAGCTTATCAGTGTGCTTATCTGTCTCTTTTAGCTTCATTTCAGTTCATCTAGCTTGTTTGCATCTATTTTAAGCTTCTGTTTCAGCTAGCAAGCTTGTTTGAGCTTATTTCACCAAAATAAGCTCTTAAGCCTACTGTTGAGCTCATTAGCTTATCAAACAGCTTATTTTAAGTTTGTAAAATTTTTGTCTTTATAAAAGTTTCATATAATTAGTATTTAAGTAGTTTTCAAAAAGAAAATTTAGAAAAACTTCATTTTTAAATCAGTGATAGCATTTATTTAATAGGTTTTAGCTTTTTGAATTTTCTTTCTAGCTTATTATTAAGCAAATCTTGTTTTTTCACTTTTGTTAGTTTTCTGTCATCATATAGTATTTTTAGAAAAAGTTTCATAATTTTCCTAATCTTTTAATATTTATTATAATTTTAAATAGTTAAAAATAGTAATTAATTAGTAAAAAATAATTAAAAAGCATAAAAAATATCTTTTCAGTTTTAAAATTAGTTTTATCATATTTTAGATTTTTCCAAGTTAAAATTTCATTTTTCCAGATTTATTTTACATTTTCTAGTATTTAAGTGTATTTTAAATAATAATTAATTAGTAATAATTAAATAAAAAGTGTGAAAAATATATTTTTAGTTTTAAAATTAGTTTTATAATATTTTAGATTTTTCTGAATCATAATTTTATTTTTCTAGCCTTATTTCATATTTTCTTTCATTTTAGGTTAATTTTATATAGTTAAAATAGTTTTTAATTAATATTAATTAATTAAATAGTTATAAAAATTATTTTCTTTTTCTAATAATTTTCTTTTATTTTCAGGATTTCAAAAAATGTCATTTTTATATTTTTAGGTCTTTTATTTCTTAGATTCACATTTTATTTTGTACGTTTACGTAGTTTTTAAACGTACGTATTTACGTTTCTTTTATCTGATTGCTGTGCTTTCCAATTCTGCTTCCAATTACATTCCAATCAATCAGTAGTGTAATTTCCAATCCAAACCTTTACTGATCACTATCCTTAGTGATCATTCTATCGTCTGATTAGTGTTTACACACCATTGAGTCTCCGTGGGACTTAACGACCCGGGAATTCATTATATTCTCCAGGACTTCATTGTATTTGTGTTTTAAGCAGTTTTAAGTCTATTACGGTTAGCCATTCACAAGTGGCTAGCTTGTGTGATTAGACTTGACTGGTTTAGCACAGATCAAGCATATAAAAGCAATAAAAGGCAAAGGTTCAATCAATAGAGGAGAGTGGTGCTAACCTAGTTATTCCTCCTAGCTAGTAATGTCTACGTCTAATTACTTCCAATTACTTTAGGCGGGGTCAAAGTCGATAGGACAACATTTGGTCAATTTGCCCTAACCTATCAGCAAAGATGCCACCACTGGAGAATTCAGGTGTTCCCTCATAAGTCCAGTTGTTCCTGGTCCCCTAAGCCGAGTCATTAAGTACCGCTACATGCTAGACTTATAATAGTGAGTGCCCGGGCGTTAGGAACTTAAACACTCACCCCCTAATTCTTAAGTTCATCCAAACGGTAGGTGATCAGTTGGTCAAATCGCACAAGTAGAAAGGGTCGTCAGTTGGTCATATCTTACCCTTCCCGTCTCAGTCTACTCACTTAGGGTCAGTTGGTCATATCTCCTAAGCAACTAGCCTCTACCGCCATTCAAAACTACCGAAACAAGGATAGCTACCAATAAACTATGCATGCATACACTTATAAATAATTATACGGAAGTAATGTAAACGCAAACAAAACAATTAAGGAATCATAACTAGGCCAGAACCAAGAGGTGCTTAGCCGCTCATATTAACCATACAAATCAATTCAATATTCAATGTTACGAAATACATGAATCGAAAGTAAAGAAAAGATAAAATGCTAATGCTTATCGTAGGGGAGTGATTTCTCCCTTGGAGACAGCTCCGTATGCTCCTCTAGACCTGCCTTTGGCTTCTTCCCACGTTCTTTGGTTGTGGTGTGTGAAATGGGATGACTTGAAATGCTGGAAATCGTGGGGTATTTATAGGCGGATCGGGTTACGGCGTAACTAATAGAATAGTTACGCCGTAATCTTCTATTTCTTCGTAATTTGCACTAGATCTGCTGGTTACGGCGTAACCTTATAAGTAGTCACGCCGTATCTTCAATAATTCTTGGTTACGCCCGAGTTTATGCAAAATTCTGGCGTAGTTATCAGCGGCGCGGAACCTCATCTGACCTAATATAGTTACGTCATAGTCTTTTGGGAGAGTTACGCCGTAATCTTCTGATGAGTTGGCTTTCTGAGTCACACTTTAGTTACGGCGTAATGTGAGAGATGAGTTACGCCGTAACTTATTCAAAGTGAGCATACTCTGATAAATCTTTGATAATTCTCCAATTTCGCGTCTCTTTAGCTCCAATGCTCGTAATTTACCTGAAAGTGGAAAACAATGAAAAACAAGAGTAAATCCATATAAATGATATAAATTACAAGCATTATCGGGGGGAAATTGACACTTAATATTCAGGATTATTTGATGTTATCAAATATCCCCCCACTTGAACTCTACTTGCCCTCAAGTAGACCTTATTAGATAGATTTCTAAAAAGATATCTCCCATAACCTGGAAAATATAAGTTTACAAATCCCTTATGCTAGAATAAAACAAAGCCGAACACCTCACGAAATGGGAACGAAACACTCAAATCTCTCAACTATTCTAAGTGTCAATTTCGGAGTATTCACTCAATCGCACAGTCATAGCATGTATTCTATCATAAGCTTGGCGGTTACACAAATCTCCACCACTAGAGTTAAGGGCTAAACAATTTTCGAAGGCAATAAGGGTAGACACGACAAAGGTTAAGGGTGACTCGGCATTACTAACATGTCACGGCGAAGTGGACAAAATCAATGATGCATGACCAAATCCATGGCCAAGACACCAAAGATTGCTCGTTGCATCACCTAGACACGCTTCATGACTAAAGGGTAGGATAAGACATGGGATATATAAATGGTGTAAAATAAAAATCAAGTAGGTAGTCTAGATCTATAACCAAGTCATTACCACTTACCGTCCTCCCAAAGTTCAAGCCTTGAAGTCAAGAAACCGGATCATGAAATACTAGGTAGATGTGTCATTAGAGGACGTCATGATGGGCACACTACCTTTTCTCCAACTGTTGGCATAATTACCAACTCCAATCTTCGAATGTGACCGAGGTGGCCTCCTCGATAATAAATCTATACAAAGCTCATAACATAGTGCTTATAACATCGCACTTTACAATAACATAAACTTTTTTTATTTTATTTTTTTTATTATTATTTTTTAATAACTATAACAACTAAACATAATATCCCCCCCCCCACTTGAGATGAACAATGGGAATTTCGGGGTGTTAGGTCACCGTGTTTGTAACACAAGCATCAATATGTAGAAATAGAGAAGAGATGATCGGTTGAACACTTAACACACACACACGTATGAATGAGACAAGTTATGCGTAGAGTGAAATGAGTAAAATGAACAACCAACCCTCAAGTGAGGGTTTACAAGAGGTATTTATAGGAGGGAACTAGGGCAACACACCAAGTTC
Source organism: Chrysanthemum makinoi (assembly GCA_910596185.1). Classification (NCBI taxonomy): domain Eukaryota; kingdom Viridiplantae; phylum Streptophyta; class Magnoliopsida; order Asterales; family Asteraceae; genus Chrysanthemum; species Chrysanthemum makinoi. The sequence goes on from OU343220.1 coordinate 211,530,765, forward strand.
CTATCCTTTACTTATTGGGCTTTGGATAGGCTCATGGGCTTTCTACATGAGCCTAACCTTGATTACTAACATAAAAGCCATAATTAAGCTAACTATTACATATTAATGACTAACACTTGAATTCTAGTTTAGGAGTGATTCCAACAATCTCCCCCTAAGTGTTAGGATTGATGATATAAACGTTGTAGGTGCTGATGTAATAGTAGCTTTGACGTCTTCTGACATTCTTCTTTCTTCTGACATTCTTCTTTCTTGGTTAGGGCGAATTGACCAAATGCTGTCCTCTCGAATTTGACCCCACCTGAAGTAATTGGAAGTAAGTAGACGTAGACATAACTAGTTAGGAGGATTGACTAGGTTAGCACCACTATTCCTTTATTGATTTCCTTTCTACCAATTAATTGCTTTTATATTACGCATTGTAGTTTAATTAATTAAAACCATATAAAACCATTTATATTATGTGACAATTAGACTTAGTAATTATCCGATACACATAGCTCTTGGGACGACCTCGGCTTTACCATTTACTACACTACACACGACCGGGTACACTGCCCGTTAGAGCATTAGGGTAGACCTTAGGTATAGCGAGACACTATAAATATTAAGACCTGGTCAGTAAAACCTGCATCAATGGATATACTTAATACAACATATAGACAACCTCTCTTAACCATCTAATTAACCTAAAACACTCACATATGAAAATACCCAATTCACGCATAAACCCTAATTTTCAAAATCATTCAATTCGTGTTTCTGGGTGAGTATTAATGATAGAAATGGTATCATTGTGATTAGATAAACGTTTTGACACTACCATTTTAACCAAAAAACACTCAATCATGATTATGTGTTCATACACTTATGCGTAGAACACAAAATCATTCCTAGGTAACAATCTAACCGTTGGTTTTCAAAACGATTCAAAACCTTTGTTTATAATCATGCTAAAATCGTAAAAACACTTACAAAATGATGATCAAAAACACGGATTTGTAGATAGATTATTATGCGTAGGATATGGGTGGTTGGATAATAAATGTAAAGAAGTAAATGTGATTTTGAAATTTAGGTGGAGTTTTTTGTTAAAAAATACTTTGACCTTTTGACACATTCAGCCCCTCCACCTTAACCATTTACATCCAACGCTCATAACTTCCATTTTGGTTACCAAACGAAAGATATTTGGAAAGAAACTTGACGACACTCCCCCTAGACTTAAGAAATAATGAAATTTTATAAATTTGAGTCCGAGGAGTGTCAGTAAACCAGGAATGTGACCACCATTATCAAAGAAACAACCGGGATGAGGTAACATGCAAGTACAAGGTTTTATGAAACTGAAAAATATTTGATTTCTCCCCCTCAACACTTGACCGATAAAATACTGAATTTTGAAAGATTAAAGTGTTGATGGAAGATTTGTACTTGCCATGTTAAAAGAAATATAGATAGAAGAATATTTTTGTTGTTTTATCAGATTTTATATTTTTGTATTTTGTTTTTGAAAAATATTTACAAAAGAAGTTTTGGTGTTTGACTGGTTTCTAAGAATGTTTTAAAAGTTCATCCAGTTCCTATGGAGTTAAACACCGCATACCAATCCGGTGGACCAACTCATTAAACCTAGCAGGAGCTAAGGATTTGGTGAGGAGATCGCGGTTGGTATTCAAGTACTCCACAAAGTATAATTCAAAGGTACCCTTTTCCACGTGCTCCTTGATGAAATGATATCGAAGATCGATGTGCTTTGATTTCGAATGTTGAACCGAGTTGCACGAGATCGCAATAGCACTCCGATTGTCGCAGTACATCGGGATTCTGTCTAATACGTAACCATAGTCTTTGAGTTGTGTTCTCATCCAAATGACTTGAGCACAACACATTGACATGGCTACATATTACGATTGATTGAGGACAATGATGTACAATCCTGCTTCTTCGATTGCCATGACACCGGTTTATCACCAATATTGTAGAGCTCCTGAAGTACTTTTCCGAGAATCTAAGCAACCTGCGTGATCAACGTCTGAAAAAGCTATTAGTTCAAAACCAGAATCCTTCGGATACCATATCCCCAAATTAATGGTTCCCTTTATGTATCGGAGGATTCTTTTAGCCTCTGAGAGGTGAGTTTCAGTTGGTCTTTGTTAGGTCACTAGTTTTACCACACAAGCTTAATAGAAAGATAGAGAGGCGATTGAACAAGATTCCAAACACACACACACGATAGTATGAAACGGTTATGCGTAGAGGTGAGTGAAAGAGAATAACTTGAACAACCAACCTTCAAATGAAGGTTTACAAGGGGTATTTATAGGGCAACACTCCTAGTTCCCTTCCTTTCCTTATTGGGCTAGGCCTAGGCTTATGGGCCTTCTACATAAGCCTAAGGCTAATAACAAACATAAAGGCCATAATAAGCTAACTATTACATATGAGTAACTAACACTTGAATATGGTTTAGGAGTGATTCCAACAATCTCCCCCTCAAGTGTTATTACATATGAGTAACAAACACTCAAGTGTTGGTGATTAAAAACGGTGAAGGCGTTGATGTAATAGTAGCTTTGACGCGTCTTCGACATTCTTCTTTCTTGTGAGAAGAATTGCCTTGATTTAAACAATCTCCCGGTGTAGAGATAGTTTACTTTGAGCGGTTGTGCTTTGGCGTCATCATTAAACTTTGTTCGTTGATCATTGTTCTTTGTGATGAAAGTGATAGTATGTTGTTGTTGTCGCATCAAGTATACGCCTCAAGTCGCCGCTGCTACCGTGTCTCCACGTCGTTCTTCAACATGCTCACCACGCTCTTTTGACGTTGGAATTCGATCGATGGAGTTCTTTAAGTCTTTAACTTTGTAGATTCTCTGATTGATGAAGAATCAGTTTATTTGTTGTGTTGCTTTTGGATAGAACTTCCATTAGTGATGATGTTGGCGTGAGCATGAGAAGAATCTGCACGATCATTCCGCTCCGGAGCTTCCATAAGAAGAATCTCGTGGCTCTAGACTCAATAGTGCGTTTTGGTTTTCCTGAGCGGAGACTAGGGAGAGGGTATCCTTCTTCAATACCAGCAATCTCTAAGAGAAAGCCGATAGTTTACGTAGGGTTCCCAGTGAGAATGAAACAAGCTTCCGTTAAGAGAAACTTGAGTGGATAAGAAGGTTTAGTGCATGCGTCCCTGGGTCCATGACGACTTTTAATCTTCAATACCGGCGTCAGTAAGTGACAACCAGTAGCATATGAATTGAACCGATTGTGCGCCTAAGTTGAATAATCGGAGGGCTATTTCTTTTCACCCTTTTCTTTGCATTTCTTTTTAATTCTTCAACTCCTTCTTTCTCCGATTCTCATTTTCTCCTTTTTACAATCATACCTAAGGACTTCTAAATACTAACTATTTGTGGTGTCCGGGGTAGATCCTCCGACTCTGGCGGATCATAGGACGGTTATTCCTAACCTTAGTCACCTTATAACTCCATGACTAACCTATGTTGCCATAAAACCACTGATATGAAAAATCTCTCACAGTGTTTATGAATGAAAAACATTTTAGTACCATTGTTGAGATAAGATTTTGCATAAATACTCCCCCTCCACATGTGCTTAATAGTTTTTACGGTTAAAATGCACAGTGAGGAAAAAGCGCGCACATTTTGAATTGATTCACTCAAGATAGACAATCCCCATCGAGACACGGTTACGTGGCATAGTTAAAGAGTTGCATTGTCGGCTTTTAGGTGACAACTAGCTCTAATAACTACCTTGAAGGTGTAGACAATCCTCGAAAGGTCGTCAAACCCGTCAGAGTTCATGTTTATCAAGAGTTTCTCGAATGGTACATTCTACTCGGACAAGTCCTTTGCGAGACACGTTTACATCACTAGCGAACTAGCTTGAAATTATTACCCGTCCGGGACAAGTCTTTTCGAGTTACTAACAGTTAAGCATCGTCAATTCGTTGGTTAAGTCTGAATCACACAAATTCATTTGCATTTTACACAACATATTTCTTATCACACATTTTCTCCCCTCAAAAATGGCATATTAAAGTGTTATTTTTGAAACGTTTGAGAATAAATATGACCATTTCGAGTGTTTCGGGAAGAATGACCACTGAGAACAATTTTGAACAAAGTTTTGATTCAAGTACTCCCCTCAACGAGTGATATAAACGGTTGAGGTTTTAAAAATCATAAGGGAAAGTACTTGTTCTTTTGAGCAAAACCTTGAAAAGTGAAAGGTTTGATAGGTTTTACTCAAAAGTAAGAAACTTTCGCTCCTTTTATAAGGATTGTGGCACTGAAGCGTACCACGGGGTCCTTTATTTACAAGTACGGGTTGTACACTGTAATGTGTGCACAAGCCATTGACATAATCAATCAAACATCCAAAATGATATGAAGAAAACAATTCAAGGGGTACCGGGAAGTTGCGTGATGTTCCCGAGTGTGCGAGCGTTGAAATCCGGTTATGTTTCTCTGGGTCGACCACCGACATAACTCTCCAATCGTCTAAGCTGATCCCTTCGAAACAACCGTTCATCAATCATTGTGATGATCCGTCTCACATTCCTCCTTTCACGAGAATTCCGGCGTTTAGGAGACCCAATTTTCTGGCGTATATCCTTCAACCTGTATGCCAATCCATCCCTAACCAGCTTTAAAGTATGATCCACGAACTTGTGGAGTTTACTACACGCCATTAGCGATTTCTTTGAAGTTTACTACGGTAAACAACGCCGAAAGGTTTCTTGATGAGTGTATATTGAGATATCTGGTTGATATCGGGAAGATCAAGCTTTGGAGGAGTGAAGTTGACAGCGTCGATAAGATTCAACGGCCACCGGTGGAGATCTTCTACCACGTTCCTTGATGACAATCCGTCTTATGAAGATGAGAAGTGACTTGATAAATTCACGTTGTACTGCGGTTGAGAATTGTCTCATGCGACCCTGTACCTTGGCAAGGTACATGTCTTCGATGTCATTGAGCGATAAATTCTCAAAGTCACCTCGAGAGAAAGCATAGTCCCGTTCATCTTGTCGTTTGACTACGATCTTCTTTAGGAATGTGTAGTCCCACTTAGACGAAAGTTCAACGTGTATGATGGCAACGATATCTTTAGTACTATGCACGGTATGTTGAGACTTCGAACTGGCGGCTTCTATAGTAGATTTCGGCGTTCGGGCGTGATGAATCCCATACAATGCATCTCGGGCGTATGCCTCCACTGTGTTGGAGAACAAGTGATTGGCACGTTCCTCAATGGCTATGCGGTTTGAGTAGGCATTGCTGGGAATGGAAGTGTCAACGACGTGGCATATTTTCTTGAATCATCGTCACCGTGTAGAAGAAAATCCAGGTCTTTGTTGAAGAAGTATCTGAAAGGAATCCTTGGTTCAGTTGTTTGTCCAAGTGTTGGTAGAGGTTTGGTCCAATCGGTGTAGTATGGAGGGTTGTCCCTTTGTGTGAAGTCAATGTTTGCTTCCCGGTTGAGCCAATCCATTTTGTTAGACATAGCTCGAGCAATGTTTTCAAGGTGATATTCGACCTCGAGGGCACTTTCTGAGCTGTCTTTTAGAAGTTGAAATGCTTCATTTTTGATTAAACCGCATTTCGATTTCGTCATTTTCTTCACATGGAACTTTTCTTGCAAAATTTTTGCATGCTCCAATGTAGAACCGTCTACCAAATTCTGACCTTCTTCGGGGTAGGGAGTGTTGTTAACAAGATTAGAAAACCATTCAAATTCCTCTGTTTTATCGTCATCTAGCCATGATACGACGTCAGTCAGAGGCGTCTTCTTCTTTTCGAAGGCCTAGATGATGATTCGGTTTCGAACTTGTTTGGGAGAGGTGGGTTGTTGTAGGGGCTCAAGGACCTCTTCATCGTCACCACCCGTATACTCATAGTGATCATCGGTTTTTCGAGTCGGGGTGGTAACTTCGGAATCGATGAGGTTTTTCAAGTAGAAGAACGAGGAGGAGATGTTTGTTGAACAGGAGCCCGTTGTGGAGGAGGTTGCATCAAATAAGATTCACCGGCTGCTTCGGCGTTTAGGTGGAGAGTCTTTATCCTTATCCTTGTCTTCATCGTCTCTAGGATGTTTAGACTTTTCGGCATCAAATCTACAAGCTTCTTGAAGTTGGTAGTCCAGCAATGCTTGAAACAACTTTCCTTCATCAGAAGTAAATGTCCCGGATCGTGCAGACATTTGTGTAACAAGCTTGGCCACCAATTCATTAACAGAGAAAACTATCGGATCGGTTGGATTGATTGTGACGGTTAAGGGCGTTGATCGAAAAGTTTGCTTGGCGATCTGCATAAGATTTGGATAAAGTTGTTTGGTGAACAACTCCTTTGTGACTTTAGGAGCGTACTCCAGAAGGTACTTTTTCATGTAGCCTTCGATCATTTCGTTCAGTTCCTCTTGACGGTGATTTTTCATGAATTCCTGAACAAACTTCCTTTCTCCTTTTATCTTTTCTTGCTCGTCATACATATCTTTGTATGTGATCAAGCAAAGAAATTTAGCTTTTGTTGAGCACGTTTTCTTTCGACTTGTTTGGCGGCTTTGGTAATCCGTTCATGAGCTTGAAAAATCCAAGATTTAGATGGTTTCTTCACGGATTTGGATGATGATTTGGTTGACTTCTTTGATGGTGGTGGCGAGGAGTGAGAAGACGAATCCGATGATGAAGAGATATGAGGAGACTCTGGATCCTTCGGAGGTTCAGAGGTTTCTTCCTTTGATCGCGTAGGACTATCTAGAAGAAACGTATCATAATCAACATCTTGATCTTTTCGGACTTCGGTTTCGGTTCCTCAAACTCATATTCGATAGTATCCTCCACAAGCTTTTGTTGTTGCATAAGAGTGGTGGCACCGGCTCCCTTATCGGGTTGATTAACCGCATCGGGGAGATGGTTGAGTGGGCACCACTTGATCCTCCGGGACCACCCATTTGGTCTTTAGCAAATTCTTCAGCTTTTTGAAGGTTTCTAACGATATTAAACTTCTTCCTGTATGATATATCCGTTGCTCTTCTTCCTGATCGAGCTTTCATCATGCGGTACAAGTACAGAGTCTTTCCTTTTCCTTTGTCGGCTTGTGGACTTGGAGGTTTAGGCTGAAGGAGGTGTTACGGTTGATTCTCGAGTAGGTAATCTCTTCATCTGTCTCGGTACCTTGAGCTTTCGTCCACAAGCTTTCTTTGCGGTTCAGATGTGGGAATAGGTTGACTTCCTTACAGGGGAACAATCCTTTTACGAGGAGGATTCCTTTTGGGAAGCTTCCTATAAAGATCAGTACTTGTAACACTTCCGGCACTTCCTCTTACGGTTCTCCTTACGGTGTTCGGAAGATTTTTCATCAAGATGACCAACTTTGCCTTGTCTAACTGCTTCAGATACCTTTTGTATGCGTTTCGAGCTTTCGACATCTTGTTAGAAGGAAATCGGCAACACAAAGCACCTTGTTTCTTTGTAGGCGATTCCTTGATTCGACCGATAGAATAGGTTCCGTCAACATATCGTGATTGTCGGGGTCATTTAGCCTCTTGGGAATATCGGGATGAAGTCCAAGTGCTCTCTGGATCAACAGTTTAGTATATCCGATGTAGGGAATCTTTGAGCCAAGTTTGTTGAGAAATGACATCATGTCATCCCAAATCAGAGCTTCGATAGCGATGTGTTTCATGTTGACCAATGCCCAAAATATTTGCAGTTCCATGAGCTTAGGATGCTCATAGCCACCGTCACGACCGAAACAGACTTGGTGATGATCATGTAGAGAGTTCTCCATGGTTGAGGAATACTCTTAAGCTCTACGTGAGAATGCTTGGTGATTACTCCCGTAGCCTCGTCATAACCGATATTGATTAAGAACTGGAGAGTGAGCTCTTGGCAAAGGTGTGGCATAAAGTTTGGTTGGTTCGACTTGGGGAATTAGGAGAACGCCCTTAAGTCTGCAGGTGTAATGGTGACTTGTTTGTGATTGAGTCACCATCAGCTGTCCGTCCTTTGACCCTTTCCATGGTGTTCGGAAGCTGTTGGATATAGATCTCGTGAGCGATTGCGAGTGAGTGAGCATATTACGATACGGATGAGTCCTCGAGAATATCAATAGCAATTAAACACGAAGACTCGAGCAAGTGAGGGTGTCAAAGTCAACACGGAGATTATTCTTTCCTATCTTCATTGGATAGCCATGAGGATAGATATCAGCAATGGAGAGAACTTCATATGCATCCATATTCATTTGTTCAGCCATGTCTTGATCTGAAATAACATTAGACAAAAGCACCAACATATCGAAGGACATAATGTTAGTCAACAGAAGGACTTATTGTCTAGCTATTGAATGTACAGTGTCAATGATTGTTACGAGTCCTAAGTCACTTGTTTGTTCAATAGTTCAATGATGTCGTGAAATGTTTCGTGAGTTAGTTAACTTTAAGTTTTAAAGTTTATGTTATCACTTATTGTTCACAACATATCAAACGATTAAGTTTATTAGTGACATTATTGGATTCGTGACGTTATGATTAGTTTATTTACAAGTTTGTATACGTAACAATTCGTCATGAAGGTCAATCCAGGGTTATGCGTAGTATTGGCAAAGTTAAGCGGTAGTTATATATGCGTAAAGCTTACGCGTAGGACTCTAACTACGCGTAAGAAATGTTGCAGCGTAGGAAAAGGGCACCTTATGCGTAGAGCTTACGCGTAGGCGTATATATATACCTTACGCGTAAGGCTTACTCTTAAGAGTAGACCTTATCGCGTAGAGGTCCTTGTTTACGCATATCCTTCACAGGATACGCGTAGTCCATTGTAGAACCTTACGCGTAACTGTTATGTGTAGGATTATTCTTACGCGTAACAAGACTACGCGTAGGGTAATCCTTATGCGTAGGGTTGCAAATGACCTTGATTATGAATATTAAGCGTAGCAAAGCACGAAATAAGTTCATCAAGTTATCAACATTAACACATAACTTCATTTTAACAATATTTTATGGCATGAACATTCATAGGAAGATTACGCGTAAAAGTCATACGCGTAGGTCAAAACCCTAAGGGTTGAGAATTACACGTATGATTTTTAACCATAGGATTTGCACCATATTAATTACGGTAGGTCTAGGGTGTTGTTAGAGTCTTTAGGCCAAGTATTAACATCTAATTCGTTGTGAATCAAAATTACCCAAAGTTATGAACATTAAACCCTAACTTCAAATTGTTGATCAATTAGTGTTTCCGGGTGGTTAACAACCATGGAAATGATCAATTCATCAACATATGACCATAACCCAACAATCTTTTTGACCAAAATACTTCACATTTGGAAAAACCCAAATCGACTCATAAACCCTAATTTTCAAAATCACTCAATTCGAGTTTCTGGGTTTGTTTTGAGGATAGAAAGCATATCATTGATGTTATTAAAACATTTTGACATAATTCTTATAACCACAAACACCCTTTAATGATTCGGTGTTCTTGCGCTTACGCGTAAGACACAAACGTGACTATATCATGAGATTAAGCCGTTGGATTTTTGAAAGATTCAAAGCCATTGCTTAAAACTTGTTGTAAACATGAAATCACTTACAAATTGATGATCGATACTGGATTTGTCAAACGATTTTGGTTCGTAGATGATATTAGGTGAAGTATTAAATGTGATAGAAGTAAATGAGGTTGGTGGGTATTTTATTTAAAATAACTTTAAAGTTTTGACAGTTTTGGTCCCTCCACCTCTTCCTTTTTCAAACAAAGCCATTTAACTTCCATTTTGGTTACCAAACAAAGTTTTTAGGAAAAAACTTTGACGACACTCCCCCTCGATTTAAGAAATAATGAAAGGTTATAAATTTAGTCCGAGGAGTGTCATTGTACCAGAAAAATTTACCACCATTTGTTAAAAGAAACAACCGAGATAAGATAACATGCAAGTACACAGATGTTTTGAAGCAGTGAAAGTTTATTTTCTCCCCCTCAACACTTGATTGGAAAAATATTGAATTTTGAAAGAATAAAGTGTTGACGGAAGAAATGTACTTGCCATGTTGAAAGAAAATTAGATTAGAAGAATATTTTTGTTGTTTTTATCAGTTTTATAATTTTGTATTTTCTTTTTGAAAAATTATTTACAAAAGAGAATTTGGTGTTTGAGGTTTTTAAGGACTGTTTTAGGAGGTCATCCAATTCCTCTTGAGTCAAACACCTCATACCAATCCGGTGGACCAACTCATTAAACCTAGCGGGAGGCAAGGCTTTGGTGAGAAATTCTGCCAATTGGTATTACGTACCCACAAAATATAATTCAACGGTACCACGTTCCACGTGATCCTTGATGAAATGATATCGAAGATCGATGTGCTTTGATTTCGAGTCTTTGGCCGAGTTGCACGAGATTGCAATGGCACTCCGATTGTCGCAGATACATCGGGATTACGTCAAATCACGTAACCATAGTCTTTGAGTTGTGTTCTCATCCATATGACTTGAGCACAACATGGTGACATGGCTACATATTACGCTTGGTTGAGGACGGCGATGTACAATCCTGCTTCTTCGATTGCCATGACACCAGTTTATCACCAAGAAATTGTAAAGCTCATGAAGTGCTTTTCCGTGAGTCTAAGCATCCTGCGTTGTCAGCATCTGAAAAAGCGATTAGTTCAAAACCGAGAATCCCGGATACGGATCCCCAAGTTAATGGTTCCTTTTATGTATCGGAGGATTCTTTTAGCCTCCGAGAGGTGGGTTTCAGTTGGTCGCGACTGATAACGGGAGCAAAGATATACGGCAAAGAGAATATCATGTCTACTAGCTGTTAGATACATGAGAGACCCAATAATACTACGGTATTTTGTAGGGTCCACCAATTTCCCATATAAATCAGCGTCTAGCTTCTTGGTATGAGCCATTGGTGTGGCATAGGTGTCACAGGTTTCATTCCAAATTTGTTTAACAATTCAAGGGCATATTTGGGCTGACTCAAGAAAATACCACGTGGTGATTGATGAACTTGCGGTCCAGAAAGAATGTAAGTTCACCCATCATGGACATTTCAAAATTTTTCTTCATTAGTTTTGCAAAGCGATTGAAAACTTTTTATGTGTAGACCCAAAAATGATGTCATCCACGTAAATCTGAACAATTAAGATATGTGCCCCGTGATATTGTATAAAAAGAGTTGGGTCAACCGAACCTTTGGTGAAATTATTAGCAATGGGGAAGGATGATAGCTTATCGTACCATGCCCGAGGAGCTTGTTTGAGACCATCAGAGCTTTGTTCAGGTTTGTAGGCGTGATTCGGAACTTCGGGTTCAAGCGAATCCATCCGGTTGGTGACATAAACCGTTTCTTTAAGTTGTCCATTGAGAAAGCGGTTTTGACATCCATCGATAGACCGTCATATTCATATGAGCCGCGACGCTAGAAATATCGAGCGACCTCAAGGCGAGCAGCGGAGCAAAAGATTCTTCAAAGTCAATACCCTCTTCCGGCGATAACCCTTAGCCACCGACGTGACTTATTTCGATAACATTTCCTTGACATCAATTTGTTTTCCAAATCCATTTGAGACCAATGACGTAGACCCCTGTTGGTCTTTCAACCAGTTCCCATACTTCAAGGCGTTTGAATTGGTTGAGTTCTTCTTGCATGGATTCAATCCGGTTGTCTTTTGTCATTGCGTCTTTGATGTTTTAGGTTGATTGGCGGAGCGGTGAGTGCATAAATGCAATGTTCACCGTCGTGTGAAGACGTTGTCTCGTAACGACTGGTTGATTCGGGTTGCCAATAATGTTTTCGAGAGGATGGTCTTTCGTCCATCTATGTGTGGAGGGTTGATGTTGGTATACATTGTGTAGATTCTGAGGATTCAAATGGTTTGTTAATGATTCCGCGACATCTAGTGCGGCGATCTCATTAGCAAGCGGGTTGAAGAACGCATTTGGATCAAAATCTGCAGGTGGGGGTACTACATTGAGAATATCATCAGCAGCTTCATCATTGTTGGAAGCGGTTTGTTCAAGCTGTTGTGGTGGAGTCAAGCTGGTGTAGGTGCATCTGCAATGATAGTTGTTGTAGCGGTGTATCGGTAAAAGAGTATGATCGGTTTGAGCGGCGGAAGCGGATACACACGAGCACGTTCGTCAATATCGTCAGCGAGCAGTGAGCAAATAACCTTTCCATTTGTTGACGAGTAAGCCGGGGCTTTGTTGGTGATGATGGGGTTTGAGGGAAGTTTAAGCGGTTGTGACCGGGTTCTAAGCTGTTATACTCCGAAGCCATTTCCGTAAGTTCATCGAAATGAGCATGAATCGTTTCCATCACCTGTTTTGTACGACGATTCCGGATTCGGAAACCTTTGGAATTATCACAAGATCCGATAAAGACTCCAATGTCCGCTTTGGCTTTGAGCTTTCCAAAGTCATCACGATCATTATTCGGATAGCAAAGAGATCCAAATACATGAAAGTGTTTTAGATTCGGTTTTATGTTATGGACGAGCTCGAAAGGTGTTTTGTTGTGGCGTTTTGTAATCATTGAAGCGGTTTTGAGTATAGCATGCAGATACGACTTACGCCCATAAGTAATCTGGAAGTTTAGCATTGATTAACATTGTTCTTGCGGCTTCCACTAACGTTCGGTTTCGTCTTTCAACAACTCCGTTTTGTTCGTGTATGCGTGCAATAGATGTCGATCTTTGAATTCCCACTTTCTCATAGAATTCACGAAGAGTTTGATTAACAAATTCGGTGCCTATATCATTCGATTAGTCGAACGGTGTTTCGTAGCTGATCTTGTATTTTCATGAGAAAGGTGATGATCATTTGTGGAGCTTGATCTTTGCTTCGAAGAAAGTATACCCAAGTCCAGCGTGAATAGTCATCAACAATTACTAAGATGTAGCGTTTGCCATTGATCGTTTGCACGCGCATCGGGCCACACAAATCCATGTGTAGAAGATGAAGCACATCTTTGAGAGTTGTGTTCCACCTTTGAAGGAAAATGAGCACGAGTGCTTTTGCCTTGTTCACAAGCTGAGCAAAGATGATCTTTAGAATAACGAAACCGTGGAAGTCCTTCAACTAGTTTGTGTCGAGCAAGGTTGGTGATGGTTTGAAAGTTTAGATGTGAGAGACGGCGGTGCCATAGCCGGGATTTTGTTGATGTTGCCTTTGAAAGTAAACATATGGGAGATGAAGCAACCATGTCTTTCATAGAGATAGTGTAGAGACTAGAATTACGCGATCGAGACATAAGGTCATTTCCTTGTAGATCACGAATGAAACAAGTTTTCTCCGGAAAGCAACCTCCAAATCTCCATCACAAAACCTGACCTCTGAAAGCAGTTATGACCGAGGCCTTCCACATAGTAAACCCCGCTAATTTCGATGTTCCCATTGACATAGTCTCCGTAGCCCATGATAGCTGCGAAGTGATCATTCCCGAACCCGACAGTGCCAATGAACTTTGCAATAAAGTTTGATAACAGTTTAAGATTGCCTGTCATGTGTCGGGAACATCCGCTATCAACAATTCAGAGAATGATCTGTACCACGCATTACACACAGGCGACCACGGATGGAGAAGTAGATTTGGAACCCGAAATGTTAGAGGGTTCCGTAGCAATTATAGTAGATATACACACATCAATAGCTTTAGGTATCCACTTAAATCCTAGTGTGTTATATATCCATTTCTGCCATCTATAACTACTCTTTGCTTTAGTCTTAGTGAATGCACTAGGTGGTACTACATTCTTAGGAGGTGAAAATGGAGCTACAGGGACAGCAATGCGTTTCTTAGAATCTAAAGATGGCGGTTTACCAAGCACAGACTTAGAAAGATTAGTGGGCCTAGAGGTATTCCGGTTCTTAGGATTCCTTAAACGAGAGATGATAGCTTTAGCAACACATTTATCATGACAATTGATCCGTGCAAAACCGTCAAGTTTTCTCACGCAAGCTGGCTATTTGTGAATGGCCAACTGTAAGAAACTTAAAACAGCTTAAACACGAATGCAATGAAGATCTGAGGAGTATAGTGTTTCCCCGGGTCGTTATGTCCCAGCGAGCTATGCAATGGATTACCAAACGTAAAGTGATCGAGAGATTTGAACGAAAAGGGATCTGAATGATATTATAACTACAGGAAAAGCCAACAAATTACAGAGGCTTAAATGCAAATTAAATGAAATTAAAAAGATTAAAAATATTAAATAAACGCTATCACTATTTTTAAAATTGATGAGCGTTTAAAACTTAAAACTTACGTTTAAATAAAAATTAGCGTAACGCATAAAAGTAAAAAGTGAGATCTGAGAAATAAAAGTCCTAAAAATATGAAAATGACATTTTTACAAACCTAATGATAAAAGAAAATTTATAGAAAAATAAAATTATTTTTAAAACTATTTATCTAATTATTATTAAATAAAAACTATTTTTACTTATTTAATAATAGACTAAAATACAAGAAAATATGAAATAAAGCTAGAAAAATGAAATTATGACTTGTAAAAATCTAAAATATTATAAAACTAATTTTAAAACTGAAAATATATTTTTTTGGACTTTTTATATATTTATTACTAATTTAAAACTATTTAAAACTAATTAAAATGCTAGAAATTACTATTTAAACTAAGAAAATTATGGAAAAATATTTTTTTGGCTTTTTATATTTATCTTAACTTAAGAAAAATGAAAACTTATTTTTTTGAAACTTTTCTTAATTTTTTGTATTAAATGCTATTTAAAAATGCTTAAAAACTAATTTAAATTAAGAAAAATAGTAAACAAGCTTGGAAAAATATGAAAATTTCAGGAAAAGCCTAAAATAATATTAGGAAGCTAGGAAAAATGGAAAAACAAGGGATTGTTTGGAGGAAAATGAAACTGAAAGCACAAGTGCTTAGAAATAAGCACTTGGAATAAGCTAAAGGGACAAAACAAGCACCAAACTGTTACAAAGGCTAAAATATGATAAGAGTACTCTAAAGCAACTAAAAACAACAAGCTACAACCTCTGGATGGTAAGCTAGCACAGATTTGATGTTTGAGCTTTTGTGCAAAAACAGTGAGAGGGTGCCTACTTAGAGCTAAAGAATAAGCCAACCAATAAGCTAAAACCTAAAAGCAAGTATGGGACCCTAAACAAGACACTGGCTATCTACAAGCCAAAGATGAGACTGTATAAGCTCAAATGAGCTTGTGGCGCAAAACCCCTGCAGATCAACTAAGTCGAGTACAGGGAAGTGATCCCATATTGACAAGCCAATTTAGAGCTTAAATAAAATTTACAAAAATATGCAAAAATCACAACCATAAACTAGACCAAGTGAACTTTTTAAAGCCACAAGTCTTACTGATTTTGACCCAGAGATGAGTCCACTAAAAATCTTCCTAGTTGAGCTCAAAACTGAGTTTTTGCAAGTTTTGACTTTTGAAGAAAAAGTGAAATGTTGACTTAAATGAGATTTGAAGCTAATTTATGGACTTGTTATGATGTATTGAGATGAAATGAAACTGAAATAAGCTAGTTCTAAGATTTTTAAACACAAAACAAGTTTATGGTAATCCAAAATCCTAACAGTTAAGGTATCAAGACAGATAAGGTGTGATTTTGACTATGGAGCTTAGCAGGCACAAGTTAATGACTCAAATGAGTATCTTTGATCTTAACAAACCCCAAGCAACAAGTTTTACCCACTGCTCAATCCTATAACACAGTTTTGGTGGCAAATCCAAACACACCTTTATGAACTGATATGCAAATTAAAGAAGCTAACTACTGAACTATCATACATCATTGATCAAACTGAGTATGAATGACCTAAATACAACTGGATAAACACATTTGAGCAATTTATGACCACAGATATAAGTACAAACAAAAATGCAAATTGACTTGAAATAAAAATGAGATTTCTTACTCACATCTATCCAACTAGTTGCAGGCTGAAACCAAATCAAATCTACTCTAACCTAGTCTAATCCACCCCCAAATCAATGCTCTGCAACACCAGTAACCATTTCCAAACCCATATGAGCTCACAGTTGACTTTTGTTGACCATGTAACAAAATTGTTTGAAAATGTAAAGCAAGCTTATCAAAAGCTATATAGAGCTTATTTAAGCTTATTGGGACTGAACAAAGAGCTATTTGAAGCTTGAATGCATGAATTTGAAACTGAAATACTCAACAGTAAACATAAGACATGAACTTTAACCAAACTTTGAAATTGATCCTTAAAACAGATTACAAAGATAACTTGACTTGAGTTTGAATCATTAAAACAAAAGATTACATATTTTAAACTAAGCTAAGACATTTTATAAAAAAAACGACATAAAGAAAAACTTTTTTAAAACTAACTCTCCTTCTTTCTTCTTTCTTCCTTCCTTTTATAGCTCCAAGTGCTTTCTCTTTCCTCTCTGAGCTAATCCCACCATAAATCTGGACCCTTGGATGGCTTAAGAAGTTTTTAGCCATTGATTGTATTTTTGGCGGGAATTTGGTTTTTAGCAGTTGAGGTTGAGTGAGATGAGGGGGAAGGCAATTAATGATTCTTGGAGTTGTGTGGAGGAGGGGGGAACAAGTTGAGTGGATAAGGAGCTGGAAAGATGGGAGGTTGCTTGTTTGCAGAGAGCAGTTGAAGGGGATGAGTTTTGGCGCGTGTTGGGTGTTTTGACCAGTGTTAGACTGGTGTTAAATATCAAGGGGGGTCCAAATTAGGTTGTGGCAGGGGTCACAATTAGGTTCAAGGTCCAAAAAGGGTGAAAGGTTTAATAATTATAAGGACCATATGTGTAAATTCTGAAAATTGAGGGACCAGATCTGCCAAATTTGCAAAGTTGTTCCAAGGGTTAAAAGTGACAAGTTTTAATAATATAAGGACTAAACTTGACATTTTCAAAATTCCAGGGACTAATTTTGCCAAATTTTAAACTTGGAGGACCAAACTTGTAATTTTCTCAAACTTTTTATATTTTTCACCAAAGGACTAATTTTGACAAGTTATGATTTAAAAAGGACCTTTGGTGATTTTTTCTTTTGAAAATACGGCTCAGGGACTATTTTTGACAATTTTAGAAACTTGGGGGACTGAAACTGCCAATTATGCAAACTTTGCTCATTTTTCATCTGATTTTGAACATTTTGCATCTGAAACATATAAAATGCAATTTTGGAATATTTTCAGTATTTTGATGCATTTCTGAGCATTTTTAAACGTTTTGCAGTTCAGATTTGACTAAAAATGATGAGTATTTACACACTCATCAATCCCCACACTAAACTATTGCTAGTCCCTAGCAATCTTTTGAGAAAAACTTAATGGATTTGAATCTCTTTACCAAAATCCATTACTTCTGGAGTAGCCAAATGTTTTAGTTCAAGTAAGAACCATGGTACACCGATAACCATGTGATTTTGAGCAAACCACCAGCTTCCAACGGATTTGATTTGTCTTTACCAGAAGCCATTTGCTCTGGACTAGCCAACTCTTAGATAAATTATCAATATTATCTTTGGTGAGCTGAATACCAATTATGGTTTTTCCACTGCCTTTACCACAAGCCATAAACTTGCGGGCTAGCCAACTCTTCACTAATTAAAGATATGGTGAGCTGAATACCATACAATTTTGGGCAAATTGCAAGCCGTCAACGGATTTGAGATATCTTTACCAAGAGCCGTTTGCTACTGGATTAGCCAATCCTTTTGTTTATTAGACAAGGCGGACTGATAACCGTAAGTTGAGTAAGTGCAAAACACTTACTCCAAAAAAAATTTTGGCCAAAAAAAACGGGGGAATTAGGCGGTATAATAATATAATAAAATTCGTGAGAATTCCCCCCCCACACTTAGAAATGAATATTGCCCTCAATATTCAAAGTACCGGCGGTTATGCCGAAACTGAGAACGTAAAAGGGAAATACTACGGCCATTATTTTGAAAGATTTTTTTTTTTTTTTTAGAAACTTGCATATATACACAACATGTGGGGCAACCCCCCCCCACTAGGGTGGTAGAAAATAGAAAGAAGTCAGAAATATGGGTGAAAACCCATATGGCATGCTACTGTTTTTGATTACCGAGTCGCTAGCTTGACTCGACCCCGAATTCATTGGTTCATGGGGAAGTAAGTGGAAGAGACAATCTACATCGGACTTTCATTCAAAATGTTTGGACAAACATTGAAGTACGTGAAAGTTCCACACCGATGAGATATACATAGAACCGGCTCAAAAATGATAAATGAAAATGCCGGGGTCAAAGATAGTGTCCTCACTCCTGAACGAGTGAAGAAGAGAGGAAGTCACCAGGTAGGTGAAGAAAAGAAGGAAAATCATGATGACGATCATGATAAGATCTTCTTCCTCAGGGTCAAGTGCAGTTGCACTCGTTTGGATTATATCGGTTGAGCTCTTTGGTTTGGAAAGCATCTCGGGAGGGAGGGTTGGAAAATTTGTCATAGAAATACAAACTCTCATGATTGAGAACTTTTCCCCCCGATCATGATTTTTGCCATCCAAGCAATCATACTCTGGCGGAGTCATGATATGAGTGAGTTCACCGGCGAACTCCTCATGAAGAGAATCATTCACATGATGTGAATTTGTGAACTCTTGTTCCATTGTGGACTCATCACTATCCTCAATCTGAGTATCAAAGAGTGGATTCTCAGAAATTAAAGTGAATTCAGAGTCGAATTCAAATAGAGGATTGGTGAAAGTAGCTTTGAATGTTTCGGGAACAAAGTGATCAACATTCTCTATTGGATTGTTGGGATAAGAAGTGAGTGAACGATCATTATCAAGGAGACTTTCAGTCTCTCCCAGATCGGCTTCGAAATCAAAGATATCATCATCACTTTCTGATAAAAGTGGATTGATGTGAGTGAGTTCATCGGTGAACTCCTCAAGAAGGGGATCAGACTGTAGGAGTGATGCCTCAACATACTCGATGTTTCCATGGGAAGCACAATCATCGCTAAAATCGGAGAAAGTTTCCAAATGATCATTTGAACACTCAAGAGGGGAAGAAGAATCACACATATGATCAGAAATTCCCTGTGACTCTCTCGGGATTGGGACAAGGTTCTCAACACTAGACTTTATGAATTCGTCCGATTCCTTTTCAGGAACAGTGTCAAGATGCTCGTCCCCCATGTTCAGAGAGTGAGTGGGAATATCGGGTGTGATAGCAGTTGTTTGAGATGGAATCTCAACTGCTGGGATATCAACTGACTGAGGGGGTTGAGAAATAATATTCTTAAAAGGATAAAAACCCTCCTCTTCATCATCATATAGAGCTGCCTTAAGAAATTGGGAAGCGCTTAGAGCTGCATGCTCTAGGGCTAATAATTCTTCCCTAGATTTGCGAGCCTCCCGTTCTTCGGCTAGTAATTCTCCCATGGTTTTTTCACCACTCACTTGATTCTTAAGGTTTTGAATTATATCATCAAGTTTTTTCATTGCGGTTTCAAAATCTTAGGAGGTTTCTTTAGGCAACGGCTCAGGTGGAGTTTGAACCGTATGGTGCTGTGGAGGTTGGAAATTTTCAAACCTGAGAGAGTCATGATTGTTACAAGGAAATGGGTTCCTTATTTGACAATCAGACCTGAAGTGGGGACCTCCACAGTACTCACAACAGTAAAACTGTTGAGTATGGACTGGTGAATCATATGGATTTTGGTCATAACTAAAGTTCTGAGCATCACTGGAAAACTGTTCATAGACAAACGTGTTTCCGGATTGACACTCAAATCCTTGGTGAGGACCTCCACAATATTCACAACAGTAAAACTGTTGATTATATGAAGATAAGTCGGGCTGTGGTGGGTAATTGGAAAAATTTGAGGGGTCGTTAAGTGAGTTCTGATTAGGATCATAATCAAATGAATTCCTCGAACCACAAAACAAACAACTCCCGTTATGAATATCATTACCACATTGTACACACGTACACCAACGACATGGTGAACCAAAAAGAGGCTCACCACAACCGACACAAGGAATAAACGATTGCATATGAGAGTAATGAGAAAGAATCGGTTTATTCAAAGAATCAACAAAACCAACATGGTGATCCGAATGATTATCAAATCTCGAAGAACATTCTGAAAAATCCGGAGGTGGGACAAGTGGTGTGCTCTGAGAGCTAGCAATTTCTACCACTTCCGTTATGGTCTCCGGTTCTTGAATGGGTTCATCGGGTTGTGGTGGATGGTCGGAAAAACTTGGAGAATCATCGAGAGAGTTATCAGATAATTCGCACCAATAACAATATTTGCTTGCACCCATCCTTCCACATCGCTTGTATAAACAATCCGGATTGACAAGAGAGCGATCCTCTTCCATCGGCTTTTGCGGTGGAAACAGCGAGGATAATCGAACGTTGCCATGAGAATTAAACATGTAGAGGGTTAAAGAAATAGAATTAAACGGTTTTGAGGTTAAAGAAAAGTAGAATCAAACGGATACGAGGTGTAAGAGAAATAGAATCATACGGATAAGGGGAATGAGAAGAGTATTTTTGTATTTTTGTAAGAAAATATAAATATATGTAGATGGATGGTATGAACAAAGAGTGAATATCCAAATTACTAATCTGCTAAATGTAAGATAATCAGCATAGCTCCCCGGCAGCGGCGCCAATATTTTGATCCGTGCAAAACCGTCAAGTTTTCTCACGCAAGCTGGCTATTTGTGAGTGGCCAACTGTAAGAAACTTAAAACAGCTTAAACACGAATGCAATGAAGATCTGAGGAGTATAGTGTTTCCCCGGGTCATTATGTCCCAGCGAGCTATGCAATGGATTACCAAACGTAAAGTGATCGAGAGATTTGAATAGAAAAAGGGATCTGAATGATATTATAACTACAGGAAAAGCCAACAAATTACAGAGGCTTAAATGCAAATTAAATGAAATTAAAAAGATTAAAAATATTAAATAAACGCTATCACTATTTTTAAAATTGATGAATGTTTAAAACTTAAAACTTACGTTTAAATAAAAATTACGTAAACGTACAAAGTAAAAAGTGAGATCTGAGAAATAAAAGTCCTAAAAATATGAAAATGACATTTTTACAAACCTAATGATAAAAGAAAATTTATAGAAAAAGAAAATTATTTTTAAAACTATTTATCTAATTATTATTAAATAAAAACTATTTTTACTTATTTAATAATAGACTAAAATACAAGAAAATATGAAATAAAGCTAGAAAAATGAAATTATGACTTGGAAAAATCTAAAATATTATAAAACTAATTTTAAAACTGAAAATATATTTTTTTGGACTTTTTATATATTTATTACTAATTTAAAACTATTTAAAACTAATTAAAATGCTAGAAATTACTATTTAAACTAAGAAAATTATGGAAAAATATTTTTTGGCTTTTTATATTTATCTTAACTTAAGAAAAATGAAAACTTATTTTTTGAAACTTTTCTTAATTTTTTGTATTAAATGCTATTTAAAAATGCTTAAAAACTAATTTAAATTAAGAAAAATAGTAAACAAGCTTGGAAAAATATGAAAATTTCAGGAAAAGCCTAAAATAATATTAGGAAGCTAGGAAAAATGTGAAAACAAGGGCTTGTTTGGAGGAAAATGAAACTGAAAGCACAAGTGCTTAGAAATAAGCACTTGGAATAAGCTAAAGGGACAAAACAAGCACCAAACTGTTACAAAGGCTAAAATATGATAAGAGTACTCTAAAGCAACTAAAAACAACAAGCTACAACCTCTGGATGGCAAGCTAGCACAGATTTGATGTTTGAGCTTTTGTGCAAAAACAGTGAGAGGGTGCCTACTTAGAGCTAAAGAATAAGCCAACCAATAAGCTAAAACCTAAAAGCAAATATGGGACCCTAAACAAGACCTGGCTGGCTATCTACAAGCCAAAGATGAGACCTGTATAAGCTCAAATGAGCTTGTGGCAGCCCTTGCAAAACCCTTGTGCAGACTCAGTATCAACTGAGTCGATTGCTGAGGAAAGTGATCCCATATTGACAAGCCAATTTAGAGCTTAAAGAAAATTTACAAAAATATGCAAAAATCACAACCATAAACTAGACCAAGTGAAATTTTTAAAGCCACAAGTCTTCTTGATTTTGACCCAGAGATGAGTCCACTAAAAATCTTCCTAGTTGAGCTCAAAACTGAGTTTTGGCAAGTTTTGACTTTTGAAGAAAAAGTGAAATGTTGACTTAAATGAGATTTGAAGCTAATTTATGGACTTGTTATGATGTATTGAGATGAAATGAAACTGAAATAAGCTAGTTCTAAGATTTTTAAACACAAAACAAGTTTATGGTAATCAAAAATCCTAAAAGTTAAGGTATCAAGACAGATAAGGTGTGATTTTGACTATGGAGCTTAGCAGGCACAAGTTAATGACTCAAATGAGTATCTTTGATCTTAACAAACCCCAAGCAACAAGTTTTACCCACTGCTCAATCCTATAACACAGTTTTGGTGGCAAATCCAAACACACCTTTATGAACTGATATGCAAATTAAAGAAGCTAACTACTGAACTATCATACATCATTGATCAAACTGAGTATGAATGACCTAAATACAACTGGATAAACACATTTGAGCAGTTTATGACCACAGATATAAGTACAAACAAAAATGCAAATTGACTTGAAATAAAAATGAGATTTCTTACTCACATCTGTCCAACTAGTTGCAGGCTGAAACCAAATCAAATCTACTCTAACCTAGTCTAATCCACCCCCAAATCAATGCTCTGCAACACCAGTAACCATTTCCAAACCCATATGAGCTCACAGTTGACTTTTGTTGACCATGTAACAAAATTGTTTGAAAATGTAAAGCAAGCTTATCAAAAGCTATATAGAGCTTATTTAAGCTTATTGGGACTGAACAAAGAGCTATTTGAAGCTTGAATGCATGAATTTGAAACTGAAATACTCAACAGTAAACATAAGACATGAACTTTAACCAAACTTTGAAATTGATCCTTAAAACAAATTACAAAGATAACTTGACTTGAGTTTGAATCATTAAAACAAAAGATTACATATTTTAAACTAAGCTAAGACATTTTATAAAAAAAACGACATAAAGAAAAACTTTTTTAAAACTAACTCTCCTTCTTTCTTCTTTCTTCCTTCCTTTTATAGCTCCAAGTGCTTTCTCTTTCCTCTCTGAGCTAATCCCACCATAAATCTGGACCCTTGGATGGCTTAAGAAGTTTTTAGCCATTGATTGTATTTTTGGCGGAATTTGGTTTTAGCATTGAGGTTGAGTGAGATGAGGGGGAAGGCAATTAATGATTCTTGGAGTTGTGTGGAGGAGGGGGGAACAAGTTGAGTGGATAAGGAGCTGGAAAGATGGGAGGTTGCTTGTTTGCAGAGAGCAGTTGAAGGGGATGAGTTTTGGCGCGTGTTGGGTGTTTTGACCAGTGTTAGACTGGTGTTAAATATCAAGGGGGTCCAAATTAGGTTGTGGCAGGGGTCACAATTAGGTTCAAGGTCCAAAAAGGGTGAAAGGTTTAATAATTATAAGGACCATATGTGTAAATTCTGAAAATTGAGGGACCAGATCTGCCAAATTTGCAAAGTTGTTCCAAGGGTTAAAAGTGACAAGTTTTAATAATATAAGGACTAAAATTGACATTTTCAAAATTCCAGGGACTAATTTTGCCAAATTTTAAACTTGGAGGACCAAACTTGTAATTTTCTCAAACTTTTTATATTTTTCACCAAAGGACTAATTTTGACAAGTTATGATTTAAAAAGGACCTTTGGTGATTTTTTCTTTTGAAAATACGGCTCAGTGACTATTTTTGACAATTTTAGAAACTTGGGGGACTGAAACTGCCAATTATGCAAACTTTGCTCATTTTTCATCTGATTTTGAACATTTTGCATCTGAAACATATAAAATGCAATTTTGGAATATTTTCAGTATTTTGATGCATTTCTGAGCATTTTTAAACGTTTTGCAGTTCAGATTTGACTAAAAATGATGAGTATTTACACACTCATCAACAATCAAAATTCATACTTTTACGAAAAATATCACAAGGTGCATCAGACTGAATATCAAAAGTACTTAACGGTTTAGCATTCGTTACATCACTATTTCTATTACATTTGCCAGACGCAAAATCTATAGTGGAGGCAACGTGAGTCTTATTCATAGTCCTAGGGTGTTCTTCTACTTTAGCATTCTTGATTGATCTTTTCTTAGGTCGCAACTTCCTATTCTTCGATTGAGTGCTCCTAGGCTGTGAAGTGCGGACGTTTGGAAAAGGCTCAACTATTCCTGTTTCAGTAGAAGGAAGCACATTAGCTACTTGTGTTTTGGCAGTAGAGATTCTAATGAGTACTAAGTGTTCTTTGGGGCTAATCTCTTAATGATGGTTGGCGGAAGTTGTTCATACTTTCCTAACATTTCTCTTAACATAATGATAGTGTGAATCGATCTTGATTTTCGTGACCGAACATTTCGGCAAAATGCATAACTTCTTTAGTGTGTGCAAGATAATGATCAAGTTCATTTGATGCTTCATCACGAGTCTTTTTGAGTAAATCAAATATGATACCATATTCCTTTTTAACTTTTAAAAGTTCTTGTTCATATTTTGAGATTTGACACTTAAAAGAAACGTTTTGATCATCCAGTTGCTCAATTTTAGGATCCGAAGGTTTTGCACGCAACTGGGCGATTTTGTGTTGAAAAGCAAGTTGTTGATCGTGAATATCTTTTGACACCAATTAAGACGACGTATTGCATTTGAAAGTTCGTTTGACAATCGCTTGTTTTCAACTGTTAAGGACTCGATCTGAAGCACATTATCAGTGTTCTCAACATGTATCACAGATTTAACAGTATCAGCAGAGGTATGATCAAATGCATATGACAAAGAATTCTTTAGCACGACATTATGGACATCAAGCACGAGATGACATGTTCCAAGAGTCGATCAACATCTTTTCTCAACAGTTTCTTTTTACGTTTAGTATTAGAAATAGATGTTTCTGTTTTCTCGAAAACGACCTTCATCACTCCAAGTTCCTTATGAAAATCCTTTTCCCGGGCTAATGCACAATTTTTCAAATTTTTAACATTAGGTAAAAGAATTTTTTGAAAAATGTCTCTTTGTTCTCGCGCCAGAGGCGATTGAAAATGATCAATTTTGATTTCGGAACGATATTCTATCTCATGTTGTAAAATTTTGAGGTCAGGCATGAAGATGTCAAAATATCTAAGAATTTTTCGATTTTCAGGTTTGGAATTTACTTCACTGATGGAAGGTAAAGGACCATAAATTTGTGCATAATCTGGTTGAGGATTAACATTAGAAGACTCAGGTGTTTTGATGATAATCCTTGGTGTGTTAGAAGAATCCGTTGGTGTGACGAAAGTGACCGCTTTTGAATAGTTAAAAGGTTTGTTGTAAACAACTTTTTCTAATTTTGATCGACTCTCGTCTTCCGCATCTAATTCCTCTTGACGATGATATTCAACAACATTCATAATAGAATTATCAACTTTATATTCTGCTGGAAACTTCGGATTTGGTTTGAATACTTTTGTGGAAAGCTTAGGTTTGTAATCAGCAAGATTCGATCCATATCCATTTGGATTGGGTTTTAAAGTAAAGTTTTCAATGGCTGTGACCGACTCGCCATGTTTGTAAACAACAGTTTTAAACTCTTTAAGTTTGTTTTGCAAGCCGATGATTTCTTCAAGATGATCATCTATTCGTTTCGTTGAATGTTTTTTGTATGCGGAGAAGCTGTTTTGACAAGTTAACAACTCAGCCTTAGCTTTTGATTTTCCAAGGTGAGAGCGTTAATTTGCTTTTTATGTTCATGTTTCAGTTGTTCTATTTCAGACAACAAAGCATTCTTCGAAGCGGCTAGATCATGCATCTGTCTTTCTAAATATTTTTCATTTTGATAAGATTTGGCAAAGGCTGCTTCAAAACCGTTTTCACGTTTTTCTTGAGTTTTGAAAAAGTTGAGTTGCTTTTGTAAACATTCAAAATCCTTGGTTAACAGTGCATTTTTGCATTTCAAGTCCTGATTAATGGCACGACATTCTTCCACTATGGTTTGTTGGTCTTGTATTAAACGAGCAAAATCTGGATGAGGCAAAAGTTCGGCGTGTTCAACGTGAGTCTCAACATGATCATTACAGAGATCCTCAAGTATGACCACGGAGTCAATTTGATTATCAAGGGAAACCGGTTGGTCATCTTGATCGTCAAATATAACTACGGGTCTAGTTGAAAATCGTCGGAATGAGATGTGGACGACTCATTTTGAACATTTTGAGTCTTGCGGTCGATGCAGATGTTGGCGGAGATATGAGATCAGAGATAAATATGGTTTGTTGGTACGAGACAAGCCATCGGTGTCATACACTGGGCCTGTGTCACTCATGTGTAACTCATGCATATTAGCCATCAACATAACAATTGCATTGGCCTGCAAGTCCTCCATATCATCATCTGAGTCAGCATTTGCCATAAAGCTCTGTTCTTTGTCCGTGAGAGTTCCACCAGCTTCATCCTTAAGAGCCAAAAGAAGAGCCTCTTTGAAATAAGCACTGCCCTTAGTCCTTGGCTTTGGGCATGCATTAGCCAGTGTCCCTTCTCATTGCAGTTGTAGCATCGAAGACCATTCAACCCATGCTGAGCATTTCCCTGTTCCATCACTTGAGCTCTGTTGTTATTCCTACCCACAGCATTAAACCCTTGACCACCGCCCATCCGACGACCATAACCACGATTCTGAACTTCAACTCGTCCATTGTTCACAAAGCTTGATTCCGGTATTAGATGAGGAGCGAATGCGGTTGTTGGATTTGTTGGTATAACGGCTAAAGGCATTAGCAATCATAGCAAATCCTTGTTGCAATGCTTCGAACGGATCGGATTCCTCATTATGAAGTGCTTGATCATTGTTGTTGTAAGGAACCAACTGATTTTGTTGAGGTTGATGTGATTGATCGTTTGGTGGGTTTGTAGCAGTTGGTTGAGTTCTTTGGTTGAGGAGAATAATTTTGTTGAGCATATAAGGCAAGTTGTTGATTTTCCGGATGTGTGGGTGGAGCAATTTGAGCACGGAGAATCCTTTTCCTATCAACTTCCTTTTCATGAGGCTTCAAGTAATCGTATAACAATCCGTAGGTAGACTGATGCATGTTTTTAGCTTGACGGAGAAAAATGACATACTTCTCCCATTCAGGACCAAGACTACTTAGGAACTTAGTATTCACTGCAATTCTTGGCATGTGGATGTTGTGTTTATCCAAATCATTGATGATGTCTGAAAATCGGTGATGATAGGACTCGAGTGTCTCTCCCGGTTCAATCATGAAGTGTTCATAAGCCAAGTAAATTTTGGATTCCAAATCTTCTGATTGAGTACTGATCCTTCCATAAGAAGACGAATATGATCCCACATTTTCTTTGCGGTCTTTTGAGCATCAACACTACGAAGAATTAGGTTTGGTAATCCTAGGAGGATATATTCCATTGCAAGCTCATCTGCTTCATAGTGTAGAAGTTCTTGAGGATTCAAGTCTGCAACAGTAGCAATGTTCGTTTGTTCATCTCTTGGTGGTATGACATTAGGATCTCGGGTACAATGACAGTAGGCATCTCAAAAGGACCTTCCAAGATAACCTTCTTTAAGAACTTTCCATGTGGCTTCTTTAGATCACAAAATCTAAAGAACCTTATTACCCATTGATCGTAGTTTCCTGGAGTGAGCATTGGAGGTCTATCAAGTGAACCAGCCTCATGAATTGATTGTTGGCTGCTTAAAGTTTCAAACATCTTTGCAAACCAAGTGGGTTCCCTCATAGTGATCCTTGATGGATGTTGATTAAAGTCATTTGTGTATGGTTGAGCTTGAAGACTTTGTGGTGGTTGAACCATTTGAGGTTGTGGATTTGCAGCAAGTTGTGGAGTATGTTGTTGGTTAAATTGTTGTTGATAAATTGCTTGTTGTTGATTCCATTGTTGATGTTGTGGAGTTAGTTGTTGTGGACGTTGAGGATGAGGATAAGTGTAAGGGAAATAGTTAGAGTATGGTGGTTGTGACATGTTGATAAACTTGTGTTGGTAAAAATGGATCTTTGTAGTCGAATGAACCTTTGTTGATGAAGTATCCTTAGGCGTAGAAATAACCAAATAACACTTAAGCGTAAAAACACCAAAAATTACGCGTAACAATAAGGAGTTACGCGTATGTTTTAGCTTACGCGTAGCAGGAGAAAAGGCTAAAGTTATGCGTAGACAACAAAGTTAGGCGTAGAAACTTAGGCGTAGGATTTAGCTTATGCGTAAGACAAGGCTTAGGCGTAAGAAAATCTTAGGCGTAGGATTTCTACGCGTAAAGTTGAGCTTACGCGTAATTTTAGGGTTTTATCCCAAATGATCTTTTACACTATCACAGTGCAAAAGATATCCAAAGTCGACGTATTTTCAGACTTATCCAAGTAAGAAAACACGGAATAAACCACGAAAATGAAGATCAAACCAAGGATAATCTTACGCGTAATTTTAGGGTTTCAATACGCGTAGGATTACTCGTAATTTTGATTTTGCCCAAAGATGTTTCTAAACCAGTTTTTGTGTGATGAAATAGCTTCAATAACACCAAAATAACACAAAAGTGTGAGACTTGATGATCCAAAGCACTCAAAACAATTATGCGTAGTATGACACACTGAATAAAAAACTAGTTCAAAACAATGATCCACGCATAAAGTTTGAAACTTTTGCCAAAAACAAGTATTTTAACACCTTAAAACGTTGAAAGTACAAGAATCTTGGATTAAAAAGTGTAAAAAACAAGTTTTTAAGAGAGCTAAAGAATGCGTTATCTTTACGCGTAAGACCCAAAACCAAAAACTTCAAAAACAAACGAGTACACCCAACTATTTGGCTATTGATACCACTGTTAGGTCACTAGTTTTACCACACAAGCTTAATAGAAAGATAGAGAGGCGATTGAACAAGATTCCAAACACACACACACGATAGTATGAAACGGTTATGCGTAGAGGTGAGTGAAAGAGAATAACTTGAACAACCAACCTTCAAATGAAGGTTTACAAGGGGTATTTATAGGAGGGAAGCTAGGGCAACACTCCTAGTTCCCTTCCTTTCCTTATTGGGCTAGGCCTAGGCTTATGGGCCTTCTACATAAGCCTAAGGCTAATAACAAACATAAAGGCCATAATAAGCTAACTATTACATATGAGTAACTAACACTTGAATAAGGTTTAGGAGTGATTCCAACAGTCTTGACTGATAACGGGAGCAAAGATATACAGAAAAGACAATGTCAGGCCTACTGGCTGTTAGATACATGAGAGATCCAATAATACTTTGGTATTTGGTAGGGTCCACCAATTTCCCATGTAAATCAGCGTCTAGTTTCTTGGTATGTGCCATTGGTGTGGCATAGGTATCACTGTTTTGCATTCCAAATTTTTTTAAAATTTCAAGGGCATATTTGGACTGACTCAAGAAAATACCACGGGGCGATTGATGAACTTGCAGTCCTAGAAAGAATGTAAGTTCACCCATCATGGACATTTCAAAATATTTTTTCATTAGTTTTGAAAAAGCGTTTGAGTATTTTAAGTGTGTTGACCCAAAATGATGTCATCCACATAAATTTGAACGATTAAAATGTGTGCCCGTGATATTGTATGAACAGTGTAGGGTCGACCGAACCTTTTACGAAATTATTGGCGATAAGAAAGGATGATAACTTATCATACCACGCCCGAGGGGCTTGTTTGAGACCGTAGAGAGCCTTCTTCAGTTTGTAGACGTGATTAGGGAACTCTGGATCAACAAATCCTTCTGGCTGGCTAACATAGACCATTTCTTTCAGTTGTCCATTGAGAAAGGCAGTTTTGACATCCATTTGAAAGACCGTGATGTTCATGTGAGCCGAAAATGCAGAAAAATCCGTGACCTCAAGACGAGCAACTAGAGCGAATGATTCTTCAAAGTCAATACCCTCTTCCTGTCTATAACCCTTAGCCACCAGGCGTGACTTATTTCTGATTACGGTTCCTTCAGCATCCAATTTGTTTTTCCAAATCCATTTGAGACCAATGATGAAGACCCCTGTTGGTCGTTCAACCAATTCCCATACTTCAAGACGTTTAAATTGATTGAGTTCTTCTTGCATTGATTCAATCCAGTTATCTTTTGTCATTGCATCTTTAATGTTTTTAGGTTCAGATTGGCAGACAGTGAGTGCATAAATGCAATGTTCACCGTCTGTGTGAAGACGTTGTCTTGTTACGACTGGTTGATTCGGGTTACCAATAATGTTTTCAAGAGGATGGTCTTTCGTCCAACGATGTGTGGAAGGTTGATGTTGATATACATTCTGCAGATTAGGATAATTCAAATGGATTGTAGATGATTCCGCAACATCTGGTGCAGCAGTTTCATTAGCAAACGGGTTGAAGAACGCATTTGGATCAAAATCTACAGGTGGGGGTACTTCATTGTTCAGAACATCATCAGCTGTTTCAGCGTCGTTGGATGCAGTTTGTTCAACTGTTGTAGTAGAGTCAACTGGTGGTGCTTCTTCAACAGTAGTTGTTGTAGCAGGTGTATCAGGTATTTGAATATGATCAGGTTGAGCAGCGGAAACATTGGGTACACCTGTAGCACGTTCATCAATATCATCACTAAACAGAGGAGCAAATAGCTTTTCCATTTGTTGACGAGTAAGCTGGGGGCTTGGATCAGCTGATGATGGGGTTTGAGGGAAGTTTAAACGGTTATGACCGGGTTCTAAGCTGTTATGCTCATACGCCATTTCGGTAAGCTCATCGAAATTTGCATGAATCGTTTCCATAACTTGCTTTGTACGACGATTCCAGATCCGGTAACCTTTAGAATTATCACAGTATCCAATAAAGATTCCAATGTCAGCTTTGGCTTTGAGCTTTCCAAAGTCATCACGGTCATTATTCGAGGTAGCAAAGGGATCCAAATACATGAAAGTGTTTGAGATTCGGTTTTCGGTTGTGGATAAGTTCAAAAGGTGTTTTGTTGTGGCGTTTTGTAATCATTGAGCGATTCTGAGTGTAGCATACAGTTGAGACGGCTTCAGCCAACAAGTAATCTGGAAGTTTAGCATTAATTAACATCGTTCTGGCAGCTTCCACTAACGTACGGTATCGTCTTTCAACAACTCTGTTTTGTTCAAGTGTGCGTGCAATTGATGTTTGATGCTCAATTCCCACTTTCTCATAATATTCACGAAGAGTTTGATTCACAAATTTAGTTCCTTTATGCATTAGAATTTGTCCGACGGTATTCCTGAGCTGAACTTGAATTTTCGTGAGAAAGGTGATGATCATCTGAGGATCTTGATCTTTACTTCGAAGAAAATAAACCCAAGTCCATATGGAGTAGTCATCTACAATTACCAAGATGTAGCGTTTGCCATTAATCGTTTGCACGCGCATAGGGCCACACAAATCCACCTTTGAAGGAAAATGAGCACGAGTGCTTTTTCCTTGTTCACAAGCTGAACATAGGTGATCTTTAGAATACCGGAATCTCGGGAGACCTTCAACAAGTTTGTATCGAGCAAGGTTGGTTATGGTTTGAAAGTTTAAATGTGAGAGACGTCGGTGCCATAGCCAAGATTTTGTAGATGTTGCCTTTGAAAGGAGACAGATGGGAGATGAAGCAATCATGTCTTGCATTGAGATTGTGTATAAACTTGAGTTGCGGGTGCCAGACATAAGATCGTTTCCTTGTAGATCACGAATGAAACAAGTTTTCTCCCGAAAACCAACTTCCAAATCTCCATCACAGAACTGACCTACTGAGAAGAGATTGTGACCGAGACCTTCCACATAATAAACCCTGCTAATTTTGATGTTTCCATTGATGTAATCTCTGTAGCCCATGATAGCTGGGAAGTGATCATTCCTGAATCTGATAGTGCCAATGAACTTTGCAATAAAGTTTGATAACAGTTTGAGATTGCCTGTAATGTGTCGGGAACATCCGTTTTCAACAATCCAAAGGATGATCTGTATCACCTGCATTACACACAGATGACACATATGGAATAGAAGTAGATGTGGAACCCGAAGAGTTAGAGGGTTCCAGAGCAGTTATATTATATACACATATATCAATGATTTTAGGTATCCATTTAAATCCTACTGTATTATGTAACCATTTCTGCCATCTCCAACTAGTCTTTGCTTTAGTCTTGGTGAATGAACTAGGTGGTACTACGTTCCTTGGAGGTGATAATGGAGCTATAGGGACATCAATGCTTTTCTTAGAATCTAAAGAGGGCGGTTTACCAAAAACAAACTTAGAAACTTTAGTAGGCCTAGTGGTATTCCGTATCTTAGGATTCCATAAACGAGACAAGATAGTTTTAGCAACACATTTATCATGACAATCAGAAAGCATACTTTTACGACATATAACACAAGAAGCTTCAGACTTATTATCAAAAGTACTTAAAGGTTCAGCATTCGTTACATCACTTTTTCCATTACATTTGTCAGACGCAATATCTAAAGTGGGTGCAACTTGAGTTTTATTCAAAGTCCTAGGGTGTTCTTCTACTTCAGCATTCTTTATTGTTCTTTTCTTATGTTGCAACTTCCTATTCTTCCTTGTGTTGCTCCTAGGCTGTGAAGTGCAGGCGTTGGGAAAAGAGGCAACTATTCATGTTTTAGTAGAGGAAAGCACATTAGTTTCTTGTGGTTTGTCATTAGATGTTCTAGAGTCATTTTGAATCTGTTTGGGTGCAGATACTACAGTGTTACTATCCTTATCTTTCTTAAGTTTCACCACCTCTGCTTTAAGATCATGGATAGTGTGTAACAAATTAAGATTTTCAATACGAGTGAGACCATCTCGTCGTAAGACATCTTTCATGTATGCAAGATGATCATCAAGGTCTTTTGACGCTTTAGCACGAGTCTTTTTGAGTAAATCAGATATGACACTATGGTTCTTTTTAATTTTTGAAATTTCTTTTTCATATTTTAAAATTTGACACTTCAAAGACGCGTTTTCATCATCCAGTTGCTTAGGTTTTGAATTAATGGTTTTTGCTTGCAACTGAGTGATTTTGTTTTGCCAAGCGAGTTCACGAGTATGACAATCTTTTTGACACCATTGAAGACGACGTTTTGCATTTGAAAGTTCGTTTGTCACTCGTTCATTTTCAACTTTTAAAGACTTGATTTGTGACACAAAATCAGTATTCTCAACATTTGCAACAGAATCAACAGAATCAGCAGAGATATAATCAAATGCATGTGCAAGAGAATGAAGGAACACAACATTATGGATATCAGCACATATAACATCTTCCAAGAGTCGATCAACATCTTTTCTCAACATTTTCTTTTTACGTTTTGTATTTGAAATCGATGTTTCTGTTTTCTTGAAAACTATTTTCATTAGTCCAAGTTCCTTATGAAATTCCCTTTCCCAATACAATGCATAATTTTTCAAAATTTTAACACGGGGTAAAATTCTTTTCTGAAAAATATCTCTTTGTTCTCGCGCCTGAGGCGATTGAAAATGTTCAACTTTTATTTCAGAATGAAATTCAATCTCACGTTCTAAAAGTTTGATGTCAGAAGTGAAAATGTCAAAGTATCTAAGAATTTTACGATTTTCGGGTTTTGAATTTACTTCACTGAGTAAAGGTAAAGGACCATAAATTTATGCATAATTTGGTTGGGGAGCAACATTAGAAGACTCAGACATAGGTGTGATAATCCTAGGTGTGTTAGAAGAATCCTTTTGTGTGACGAAAGTGACGGCTTTTAAATAGTTAAATGGTTTGTTATAAACAACATTTTCTAATTTTGATCGACTCTCGTCTTTTGCATCTAATTCCTCTCGTCTTTTGCATCAATTTTGTAATCTGCACTGGAAACTTCAGGATTTGGTTTGAATACTTTGTTTGAAAGCTTTGGTTTGTAATCAGCAAGATTCGGGCCATATCCATTTGGATTTGGTTTTAAAGTAAAATTTTGAATAGTTGTGATTGACTCACCATGTTTATAAACAACATTTCGAAACTCTTTGAGTTTGTTTTGTAAGCCGACAATTTCTTCAAGATAGTCATCTATTCGTTTCGTTGAATGCTTTATGTATGCAGAGAACTGTTTTTGACAAGTTAACAACTCAGCTTTGGCTTTTTGTGTTTCCAAAGTAAGAGCATTAAGTTGTTTTTTATGTTCATGTTTCAGTTGTTCTATTTGAGACAACAAAGCATTCTTCGATGCGGCTAGATCACGTATATGTCTTTCTAATGATTTTTCGTTCTGGTGTGATGTAGCAAAAGCGACTTCAAAACCTTTTTCACGTTTTTCTTGAGTTTTAAAAAAATTGAGTTGCCGTTTTAAGCATTCAATATCCCTGGTTAACAGTGCATTTTTACTGTGTAATTGCTGGTTCAGTGCACAACATTCTTCCATTCGGGATTTTTGGTCTTTAAGTAAGAGATCAACATCTGGATTAGGCAAAGGTTCAGCGTGTTCAACGTGAGTCACAACATGATCACTATTCAGATCCTCAAGTATAACCACGGAGTCAATTTGAGTATCAAAGGTGACCATAAGGTCATCTTGATCATCAAATGTAACTACGGGGTCTAGTTGAGAATCGTCAGAGTGAGATGTGGATGGCTCATGTTGAACATTCTGAGCCTCGTCGGATTCAGATGTTGGCAGAGATATGAGATCAGTGATGAATATGGTTTGTTGGTACACGAGACAAGCCATCGTGTCATATATCTTGGGCCTGTGTCACTCATGTGGAGTTCGTGCATATTAGCGATCAACATAACTGCTGCATTAGCCGCAAGTCTTCTATATCATCATCGAGTGCATCGCCGCCATAAAGCTCGTTCTTTGTTGGTGAGGGTTCCACCAGCTTCATCCTTAAGAGCTAAAAGTAAAGCCTCCTTGTGATAAGCACTGCCTCTAGTCCTCGGCTTTGGGCATGCATTAGCCCAGTGACCCTTCTCAGACAGTTATAGCAACGAAGACCATTTATCCCATTCTGAGCATTCCCCTGTTCAACCACTTGAACTCTCTGTTGTTGTGGAGCACCCATGTTATACCTTCCCATAGAATTAAACCCTTGACCACCGCCCATCTGACGAACATTACCACGATTCTGAACTTCAACACGTCCATTGTTCACAACAGCCTGATTTCTTGTGTTTGATGAGGAACACATGTGATTGTTGGATTTGTTAGTATAACGGCCGAAGGCTTTAGCAATCATAACAAATCCATGTTGCAATGCATCAAAAGCATCGGAGTCCTCATTAGCTTCACTGTAAAGTGCTTGATCATTGTTGTTGTTGTATGGAACCAATTGAGTTTGTTGAGATTGTTGCTGTGATGGATCATATGGTGTAATTGTTGCAGTTGGTTGAGGAGTGAGTTGAGGAGGATAACTAGTTTGAGCCCACAAAGCAAGTTGTTGATTGTCTGGAAGTGACGGTGGGACCGGGAGTCCACGGATAGCCCTTTCTTTGTCAACTTCTTTTTGGTGGGGCTTCAAATAGTCGTACAACAATCCGTATGTAGCATGATGAAGATTTTTAGCTTGACGGATGAAAATGACATACTTTTCCCAATCTGGACCAAGACTACTTAGGAACTTAGTGTTGACTGCAATTCTTGGCATAATGATGTTATGTTTGTCCAAGTCATTGATGATGTCTGAGAATCGATGATGATATGACTCTAATGTCTCTCCTGGTTCAATCATGAAGTGTTCATAAGCCAAGTAGATTTTGGATTCCATGTCTTCTTGATTGAGTTCAGTGCCTTCCATGAGAAGATGAATATGTTCCCACATTACTTTTGCAGTCTTTTGAGCATCAACACTTCGAAGGATTGGATTGGGTAATCCTAAAAGGATATATTGCATTGCTAGCTCATCAGCTTCGAAAAGTAGAAGTTCATCACCGAAAGGTCAAAGAACAGTTGCAATGTTTGTGAGATCATCTCTTGGTGGAATAGCATTTAGATCTCTAGGTGTAACGACAATAGGCATCTGAAATGGACCTTCCAAGATGACCTTCTTTAAGAACTTTCCATGTGGCTTCTTTAGATCACAAAACCTAAAGAACCTAATTACCCATTGATCATAGTTTTCGGGAGTGAGCATTGGAGGTCTATCAAGTGATCCTTCCTCATGAATGGATTGCTGGCTACTTAAAGCTTCACACATCTTTGCAAACCAAGATGGTTCCTTTATAGTATTCCTGGATGGATGTTGATTGTAAACGTTTATGTAAGGTTGTACTTGAAGACTAGGTGGTGGTTGAACCATTTGTGGTTGAATTGCTCCTTGTTGTGGATAGTGTTGTTGATTAAATTGTTGTTGATAAATTTGTTGTTGTTGATTGAATTGTTGATGTTGTGGACTAAGTTGTTGTTGAGTATACATATAAGGGAAATAGTTAGAGTATGGTGGTTGAGACATGTTGAAAACTTGTGTTGTAAAAAATGGATCTTTGTAGTCGAATGAAACGTTGTTGATGAAGTATCCTTAGGCGTAGAAACCAATGTTAGACAAAGTAATGCTTAAGCGTAAAAAGCACCAAACTTACGCGTAAAAGTAATATTTACGCGTAGGATTAGCTTACGCGTAAGAATTGAGAAACACTAAGATTAGGCGTAAACTGAAAGTTAGACGTAGAAAACTTATGCGTAAGATTAGCTTATGCGTAAGACAAAGCTTAGGCGTAAGAAAATGCTTAGGCGTAAAGAGTTCTATGCGTAAGTTTAAGCTTATGCGTAAGAATTAGGGTTTTGCCCAAAAATCCTTTACACTATCACAGTGTAAAAAGATATCTAAAGTCGAAGTGTTTGCAGGCTTTTCCAAGCAAGAAAAACACTGAGTAAACCAAGAAAACTGACGATCAAGCCACGGATTTCTTACGCGTAACACTAGGGTTTTGTTACGCGTAAAACTTAACCAAAACAGATTGTTTCTCCAAAGTGATTCTAAACCAGATTTTTGTGATGAAACAGCTTCAATATCACCAAAATAACACAAAAGTGTGAAACTTGATGATCCAAAGCTTATAAACACTTTACGCGTAGGAATGAACCCACGTATAAAACCAAGCTTAAAAACAATGAATTACCCGTAAAGTTTGAAACTTTTTGCCAAAAACTGAAATTTTAACACCTAAAAACTTTGAAAGTACAATAATCTTGGATTGGAAAGTGTAAAAAATGAGTTTTTAAGCGTGAGAAAGTTTATGAACCGTAGGTACGCGTAAAACCAAAACTTCAAAAACAAGACCTTTTCACCCGACTATTTGGCGATTGATACCACTGTTAGGTCACCATGTTTGTAACACAAGCATCAATATGTAGAAATAGAGAAGAGATGATTGGTTGGACACTTAACACACACACACACGTATGAATGAGACAAGTTATGCGTAGAGTGAAATGAGTAAAATGAACAACCAACCCTCAAGTGAGGGTTTACAAGAGGTATTTATAGGAGGGAACTAGGGCAACACACCAAGTTCCCATCCTTTACTTATTGGGCTTTGGATAGGCTCATGGGCTTTCTACATGAGCCTAACCTTGATTACTAACATAAAAGCCATAATTAAGCTAACTATTACATATTAATGACTAACACTTAAATTCTAGTTTAGGAGTGATTCCAACACGGGGGGTCTTCAATGATCTTTAAGAATATGTCGTCGACGAAAGCGTGATTTCCGAACCTTTCCACTTGAACCTTGAACTTAGGCAAATGATAACTTCCTAATCACAAATAAAGACTACAGGGTAGGCTTAGGTGTATAGGTGTATCGAAACAGTATATTGGCTTAACAAAATGAAAGGAATGGCTCAGAAGGGTGTTTCTAGGGGTATCTTGCACTAAAGGTGAGTGCAACAAAAGGGTTTCACATGAGGGTCGAGAAGTCAAGGTGACTAATCGATAGACACACAATGGTAGGCTATTTGGGTGATAATCCTATAATATTGCCTTCTTAAACTGAAAAGTCCAAATACATCGAGCTAACTCAACATACCTCGTCTATGGTCTCGAAATGATGCAAAGGCTAAGTTCTAAAGTTTACAAGCTACCGGCACACTCATAATTTGGTGGATTTGGGGTAAAATATTGGAAACGGATAAGGCTAATCTCACCATATAATATCAAGGGTTATATGTGCTCGGCTTAGGTCTAATCTAGTTAGGTTAAGAAAAACATGTCAAAATTTTTAAAATGGCATAATTTTTCAAAATATACTAGAAAAACGAGGGCAAAATAAAATTCAAAAGATAATTCTACTCCCGTCCCCCCACTTGAATTGTACAAAGTCACTTTTGTACTAAGCGTTAAATTTAGGTGAAGAGAAAAGTAGAATTAGAGCGAGAACTTCTCTGAAATTTGCTCCAAAAAGAAAGAAGGCCCACGAAAAAGAGACGTGCCTTCGTATAAGCATCCATGAGCAAACTTCAATCCCTAAAATCACACTACCGACAAGCATAATTCTAAAAAGAAAAAAAATGAAAAATGAAAAACAAACCTCAATCACTTTCATAGGAATCACGGTTGCATTTAGCATATGCAACAAGCCTTTTTAACCACTTGGTGTCCCAAGTGGACGAGCGAAGTCTCGTGAGGGTTTACAGGGAACACACCCACAAAGTTCATTTAAAATACTAATACAAGGTTATTGTGTTTTAAAATGAAAGAAGTAAAGCAGAGGATAGTTACGCCTTAACTCTAAGAAGGAGTTACGCCGTAACTAGGCAAAACCTGGCATACGATGTAAGAGTGCAGCTACGGCGTAACCACTGAGATGGAATTATGCCGTAATTGGTAAGGCATCCGTAATTCTGCTGCAAGGGGTTGGTTACGGCGTAACCACTGAGATGAGTTACTGATCGGGTCCGAACCGTCAAGTTTATTACACAAGTCAACCACTTGTGAATGGTCAACCGTAATAAAATTCAAACAGTCTAAATCCAATGCAATTTCCCTTGGAATATAGTGGATTCCCGGGTCGTTAAGTCCCACGGAGGATTAATGGTGCTTAAAAACGTTCAGATGTCGAATGATCACTAAGGATAATGATCTGTAAGGATTTTGATTGGTAATTACACTACTGATTGATTGGAATGGTATTTGGATACAGAATTATAAAGCACAACAATCAGATTAAATAAACTTAAACACGTACGTTAACTAAATTATACGTAAACGTACAAAATAAAACGTGAGTTTTAATAAATAAAAGACCTACAAATATGAAAATGATATTTTTACAATTCTAATAATAAAAGAAAATTATTAGAAAATTAAAATTATTTTTATAACTATTTATTTAATTATTATTAATTAAAAACTATTTCTAACTATTTAATAATACCCTAAAATATAAGAAAATATGAAACAAAGCTAGAAAAGTGAAATTATGACTTAGAAAAATCTAAAATATTATAAAACTTATTTTAAAATTGAAAATATATTTTTTATGCTTTTTATCTATTTATTATTAATTAATTACTATTTTAAACTAATTAAATGATTAAAAATACTAAAACTATTAAGAAAATTCTGAAACTTTTTTCGAAAATACTTTATGATAATACAAAGCTAAGAAAAATACAAAAGATGTGACAACTTATTTTAATAAGCTGAAAATAACCTAAAGTATTCGTATAAGCTAAATGGACAACAAGAGTTAAGTATTAAATATTGCAAAGTATAACCAGTAAAAGTCCCAAGGGCAGTTGGTGAGTGTGTTGTGTGGTGAGCTGGGTGGCCAGGGTTCGAATCCCAGCAATGGACTTTTTATTTTTATTTTCTTTTTGGATTTTCCTTTTTGAAACTGATTAAGCACAATGAAATAAGCAAATTATAAAACTAGAACTTTTTATAAAAACCACTAATAAGCTCAGAATGAGCTTATGATTACTGATTAGTGGGCAAAAAATGGAATAAGCCCAAGGATTAGCCAAGTGGCTAATAAGCTAATAAATAAGCAAAAGTAAACTGAAAATAAGCTAAACAACTGATAATAAGCTAATATGACAACTGAAAAAGCACAATGACTTAGAAATAAGCACTAAACCATTTCCAAATAAGCACAAGCTTAACTGATGCACAGGGTACTTTTTGGGTTTCTAGGTACTATTAAGCTTATATTTAAGCACTTAAATAAGCTTGGAAATGAAAATTAACACTGGAACTCACAAGTTTACCAACTAAACTTTCCAAAAAGCTAAATTTAAAAGATTGGAATCCACTAATGAGCTTGTGACAAGCTTTTGAAAAAGCTTGTAGACACTGATTGATCAGTGTACTCAATAAAATGGACCAAACAAAAAGCAATAAGCGACCTATCAAATAAGCTAGAAAGTGAAAAAATAAGATTGGATCTTTAAGACAGCTAGGTTAGCTTTCCAATAAGCTAAGGTACACAAGCTAAAGCTAACTAATGAGCTCTTGATGAGCTTGTGAAAGAGGATGGCTCAAGCTGTACATGGGCACTTTTTCAAACAAGGTCTTAAAAGAAACCAATAAATAAGCAGTTTAATAAGCTAAATAGAAATTATAAAAAATACTCTGATTAAGATGAGCAACTAAATTTTATAAACCTAAAAGCTTTAAAACATGAAACTCAAAATTAAATCCTATAGAAAATGATCTATTTTATTCAAAAACGACTAAACTGAAAATTTTGACTTTTTAAGTTATACTAAAAGTTGACTTTGATGAACTTTGGATTGATTCTACTTACTAATTATGTTGTATTAAGCTAAAATAAGATGAATCTAAGCTATATTACCAAGTTATAAGCAACTTTGATGAAATTTGTACTCCAAAATCCTAACATTTAACTATTAATGTGATATTAAAGATGGTTTTGACTTTTTAACAAGTGAGGACTGGTTTTTATGCTTGCAATGAGTTATTATGACTTAATGTGAAAAGGCCTCGAGCTTCTAGTCTTGTATCCTGACATCTAAGAGAAGAAAGAAAATTAAAAATAGACTTAATGAAAAAAATCCTAAAATAGCTCCCCGGCAGCGGCGCCAAAAACTTGATGCAGGTTTTACTGACCAGGTTTTAATATTTATAATGTCTCGTTATACCTATGGTCTACCCTAATGCACTAACGGGCAGTGTACCCGGTCGTGTGTAGTGTAGTATTCGGTAAAACCGAGGTCGTCCCAAGAGCTATGTGTGTTGGATTAATACTAAGTCTAGGTGTCACAGATTTTAATATGATTTTGATAATGAATTAATTAATTAACTACTAAAGCAGATGATGGGTTCCATCGTGGTTTTAAATTTATAATCAAGAATTACCGGTTAACTAGGAACACATTCGGGCAAGTATACCCTAGTCAAGTTGTAGTATAGGTTTTGGTAAATAAAGGTCATCCCAAGAGACTTGGTTGCACTACAAGTGTCGTTTGTTTGTTTAAGCAAGTAACAAGTAACAAGTTGATGGTTATGATTGTCACGGATTAAACCACTAAGGAAAGCAATGAGAGAAAGCACGCAAAGAACATACATGTTTAGTCAAATGATCACAAGGATAGTAGGATGTTTAGTTTGGAAAATATATATTATTAAAGGTAATCTTTCGACCTCTTAAACCAATAATAATAGTCTAGTGTTTTATAAATCAAATATGCATAAACCTCAATCAAATGGTCATGTCATGAGCCTTACGCTAACAACAACAAAGAATCCTTTCGGCCTTAGACTTTGATGTTATTAATTCGATAAGTTCCATATACTTGAAAGATAATGAGAACACATATTCAAAAGATTTCTTTCGACCTTAATCCAAATTAAACCTTTACTTGTTATGTTTATTAAGTTTCTCATACAATCGTCACAAAGTACAAGACCAAAATCATTTGTCACTAATGAATTGAAACTAACCATTGTTAAGAATACTTTCGGCCATTAAACTCAACAATGATCAACCAAAACAATAAACAAGAACAAGTTCTAATTTAACCAAATATGATGTTATCAACATATTCCAAACAAACAATACAATTATCCAAACATCCTTTTATCACAAGTTCTCATATGAAATAAACAAGTATCAAGACAACATTCACAAGAATCACATAATCAACACAATCAAAGAACCAAACATGAATAATAGCATTCAACATCATAAAAGTAACAAGGATTTACCCAAAGTAAAATTATATTAGGCAAGGGTGAAGGATTATAGCACTCCTTCAAGCCTCCAATCAACTACAACTTCTAACCATGCATACTTCTGGAAATGGCAGAGGTTTGTGGTCTTTTGGGGAAGATAAGTTTGGTGGATAGTTGGTGGAAATTCGTCCTTAAGGGCGGAGGCTTGAATTTCACACTTTTGGGGAAGGTAAGTTGAGAGAGGGATGTTGTAATAGGTGGAAATTCGTCCTTAAGGGTGGAGGCTTGAATTTCACACCTAGAGATGGAGTGGTGGGTGAAAGGGATGAGAGGGATGGAGAAGGGATGATGAAAATATACACAAATGATGTCTATTTATACTACTCTCAAGGCTAGGGGTTATAAATGCATTTCTTGGTCACCAAGGAGCTTAGAAGGGCCTAGAATTCATGTAGGAAAGACCTAGAATTGTTTGGAACAAGTTTGGAGTCTTATTGATGAAGAAATGGCTGTCCAGGGCTTCCCAACCGATTCGGTTGGGCTCCAACCATTTCGGGTTGTCTTCTTGACTACTCTCTGACCGTTTCGGTTGCGGGGCACTACCGAACGGTTGGAGCAAGTTGACAAAAAATCATAAACACAAAAGTTGTAGATCTTTCTCTTAGCTTTCCGTGGCCGCAAACTGGGGGTCAAACGGATAAGTAGAAAGGGTCGTAAGTTGGTCATATCTTACCCTTCCCGTCTCAGTATACTCACTTAGGGTCAGTTGGTCATATCTTCTAACCAACTAGCCTCTACCGCCATTCAAAACTACCGAAACAAGGGTAGCTACCAATAAACTATGCATGCATACACTTAGAAATAATTATACGGAAGTAATGTAAACGCAAACAAAACAATTAAGGAATCATAACTAGGCCAGCACCAAGAGGTGCTTAGCCGCTCATATTAACCATACAAATCAATTCAATATTCAATGTTACGAAATACATGAATCGAAAGTAAAGAAAATATAAAATGCTAATGCTTATCGTAGAGGAGTGATTTCTCCTTTGGAGACAGCTCCGTATGCTCCTCTAGACCTGCCTTTGGCTTCTTCCCACGTTCTTTGGTTGTGGTGTGTGAAATGGGATGATTTGAAATGCTGGAAATCGTGGGGTATTTATAGGCCAGATCTGGGTT
The DNA here is from genome assembly GCA_910596185.1 of Chrysanthemum makinoi. Classification (NCBI taxonomy): domain Eukaryota; kingdom Viridiplantae; phylum Streptophyta; class Magnoliopsida; order Asterales; family Asteraceae; genus Chrysanthemum; species Chrysanthemum makinoi. Next base: position 211,574,218 of record OU343220.1, read on the forward strand.
ACGGCGTAACTAATAGAATAGTTACGCCATAATCTTTTATTTCTTCGTAATTTGCACTAGATCTGCTGGTTACGGCGTAACCTTATAAGTAGTTACGCCGTATCTTCAATAATTCTTGGTTACGCCGGAGTTTATGCAAAAGTTACGGCGTAGTTATCAGCGGCGCGGAACCTCATTTGACCTAATATAGTTACGTCGTAGTCTTTTGAGAGAGTTACGCTGTAATTTTCTGATGAGTTGGCTTTCTGAGTCACGCTTTAGTTACGACGTAATGTGAGAGATGAGTTACGCTGTAACTTCTTCAAAGTGAGCATACTCTGATAAATCTTTGATAATTCTCCAATTCCGCGTCTCTTTAGCTCCAATGCTCGTAATTTACCTGAAAGTGGAAAACAATGGAAAACAAGCGTAAATCCATATAAATGATATAAATTACAAGCATTATCGGGGGAAATTGACACTTAATATTCAGGATTATTTGATGTTATCAAGGACCAAGAGAGTAAGTTGTTGCCAAGAAATACACAATAACCGAAAGTCGATCTTCGAGTAGTAAGTTTTTGCAAAAATGACTGAACATAATGACTGAATTTTGGGTATTTGACGGGTGGGGGGGGGGAGGGGTAGGTAAATGGGGTCTTTTGGGTGCTTGTTTTGGATTAATAGGTTGTTAACAAGGGTATGTAAAATGGTTCTTTTGTTCTGTTTTTCATCATGGTTTGATATAGTTATTGTTGTTCTTGTAATCGACTATAATTATGATGAAATATTATCTAAGTTTTAGTATTCTATCTCTTCTTATTTGTGCTATTGGTTGTATATTTTCTATAAGCAAAACCAAACACCCCTTGTATCAGCAAAACCAAAGCTAGTGGTTTATAATGTTCTATGTATTGAAAATGCAAATGCTTTAGCACTAAATCTTATTGTATTGACAATGGTGTATTGTTTAGGAAGAAAATGGTATCGTGTTAGTGTTGACAGTGGGACTGAACAACCCCAATGCCACAAATTCTAACATCTTGATTTTTGACTTCCCCAAGTCAAACCAATTTAACAAATGCTACAAATTGTAACCTCTTGTTTTTTGACTTCGCTAAGTCAAACCTATTTACAAATGCGCAACGAAATCTATCAGTTACAATGCCTAACACAATTTTATTTTCAGAGTATGCCATTGTTAAAAGCAAGAGCTGGTTTTTTTTATTGATTTCACTTCTAATATCTTTGACTTCCGTAAGTCAAACACTATCACTAAAAATATGTTTGACTTTCCTAAGTCAAACATAATTACCTACGAACAACTAAACACTATAAGTTAAAATAACAACTCATATTTTTATTGCTCGATTTCATGTTGACGATCATTACAAACTTTTCTATCATCTAGACTTACACTTAGCTAGGCCCACAACTTTCCATATCATCCTTTTCCTTAATTTTCTTTCCTTAAGATATTTAAATAAAGCTTCCAGGTTTTTAATCTTTTTTTCCAAATCATTAACCTTTAATAACTCGATGTCAACATCTTCCTTCTCCTTTTTAACAACCAAACCATTTTCATTTGGGTAATCTTCTTTCATCAACGAACTCAATAAAGCCTTCCCCTTATCGTTTTGTGCCATTCTTGTTTATTGATTTGGGTTGAATGTGTGTTGCTTCTATTTAGGGTTCAATATATGTTCCTGCTAATTACAACAAGTGTGTGTTGCTGTTACTAATAGGGTATTCAGTTGGGTTAGATTTAATTAAGGTATGATATAAATGTGTATGGACTAGTATACCCTCGATTAAATAACCGAAATTAGACATTGACCTCGGCATTACGGGTCAAGGGACTGCTTTGGCCTAAAAAACACATACTTTGGACTACTGGCAACTAAAAAACCAAATTACGATCCAGAAAAACGTTTTTTTGCCAAGTTTAGGGACCAGCGATGTATTTTAGTCTAAATATAAACATGTGTGCATCATTGAATAACTGTTTCTATACTTGTTTTATATTTCTTCATAACACAATGATTTGATGTCTCTTAGAGCACCAGGTGTGGACAAAATTGTAGCTCGCCGTCGCTGAGCTGGCAACTCGCCGTGCCCCGCCGCCACACCGGGGTGGCTCGCCGCTGCTCTCCGTCGAAGACAAAATCGAGGGGACGACGAGGTAACGTTCTGACACAAAAGAAAAGTTACGTTATATAACGTAAACTTTTTTTTTAACGTAAACTTTTTTTTTAAACGTTAACTTTTTTTTTAAAACCCACCACCCCTATATAAACTATCTTCATCTTTATCATATTACACATCTTCAATCCCAAAATACACAAGAAATCTTACTTAACTCAAAGAAAAAAATTGCTCACAATGTCTCAAAACCCAAATGACGGAGGATACTTCACAAATCTACTTAACTCAAACCCACAACAATACGGGGGTTCTTCAAACCCGTCTACCCCCTCTTCGACCAATTCCAACCCGTCTCCACAAGAAATCTTTCTTAACCAACAATATCAGTTTCAACAAGGTTTCGCAAATTACCCCAGCCGATTTCCATCACCGCAGTTTTTTAACCCGTCACAATCTCCACAGTTTTTTAACCCGTCACAGCCTCCACAATTGCCCCAAATGGAATCACAACCGTCCGGTTCACAATTCAAAGTTCCAAAAGCACGTGAACCGGCAAAAGGCAGGGGAAAAAAGTCGAAGACAAAAAATTGCTGAGATTTGGACGCAGACGATGACGAAGATGTTGAAGTCAGAGTAGCACACGGAGGAGGAAGTGGACCAAGTCGAAGAAATGTTACTTATGCGGTGTTGGATAGAAATTTCCCAAGATAGAGATATGGGCAATGACCGTCCTGAGTACTTTTAGGAACGACATTCTCGACATGTTCAATTCTAAGACAACCGATAACCAGCGTGGCAAGAACATGATAACCGGTAAATGGACAAGGATTAACGGTGATTGCCGTAATTTCAACTGCTTTACAAACATCTTCGCGTCGAAGTGGTGAAAATGAGCAAGATCATGTCGAGAATGCCAAAGTTAACTTTACGCAGCGTTTTGGTGGGAGGGAGTTTGTGTATGAAAAATGTTGGGTGTTTTGAAAAATTATCCCAAGTGGGATGCCGAAGATCCTATTGACATTACATGTGTCGAGGATATATTCGCCGGACAAACGACTCGGCCGAAAGAGATGGATGCAAACGAAGCGGGAAGAATCGAAGTCGACTTCAACGCGTCAGCGCAAGCAAGCTGTGGAAGTCAAACGAGTAGTTTTTCGGGACATATATCCGAAATATATGCTCAAAAAGCCGATGCTCAAAGGGCTTGTTACGAGGCGAGACGGGAGAAGGAAAAACGTGGCAGAGAAGATCGAGATGGATTTTCTCATGATAGATCCGATACAATCCGACCCGAAGCGAAATCATCCCATGGCGAGGAACGTCTAGTCAAGAAATATCAGGATAGAGATGACTAGGTTACGTATTATTAGTATGTGTTGTATTTTTTTACCCGTGTCGTTTTTTTTTTTTTAGTGACGCTTTATCGCTTTTTTTTTATGTATTGTAGTTTTAATTTGAATGAAATAAATTTAGTTTATTTGGAAATGAAAATTGAATAAAAAAATAAAGTGATAGTGGTGGGCCCCAAATGAAGAGGTTGAGGTTTGTTATGAGTGAGGAAGGGGTTTGTTGTGGTTAGTTGTGGAAAAATGAGATGCTGATGTGGCGCTGAGGTGGCACGACGACGAAGCTAACCCTTGTTATGACACCTAAAGCTCTTAGTGTAACGTTGATAATGTTTCAACAAATAGTTACTATTGCTATTCCAAATAAGGAGGATAATGCTTCTAAAAGATCGTAACGAGATTAATTATTTTGGTAGTGGAGGGAGCGAGTGGAGTCTTTTAGAGCAATAGAAAAATGGTACATGTGACTAAAATAATTATGAAGATAATTACTTTAATGATTGTGGTCTTTTTGTGAAGGCTACTGACATCCATGACATTAGACTTGAATGGGTTGCTTTTCATTTGTTTAACATAAAGGTTGATGTGTCTTAATTTATGCTTGTTTTTGTTTTGGTTTTGAGTTGTGTGTTGGTAGTTGATTATTTATGATTTGTCATGAATGATTTAGTAATTGTTCAAGCACTTACTTGAAGTTAATGTGGTACTTCAACCACATTCCATTGTATTTAACTGATTTTTTGGTGTAAAAAGTCCTTTTACCAAAAAAATAAAATAAATAAATAAATAAATTGCTTTTGAAACCATTAAACAACTTGATAATATGAACAACAAAATAAATACCCGACTATAAACTTCAACTTATATATAACACGTAACTTGAAGCTTAATTTTAACTTATTCTCTTTAAATCTTCTAGCTTGAGATGTCAAACGTCCCTTATGACATAACAGATCGAACTTGCCTCAAAGACCATGCAACATGTCCATAAGTACAAAACTTCTTTTAAGCTTGTATCAAAAACTAGCACTCACTTGACCAATTAAAATTGCCGTTGAGACACCCAAAATCAAACAAAAACATACGTGTGACCAAGAAATTCTTGTCTGTCCATTTGAAAAGCTATATTATAAAGGTGCATGCACTTTTACTTCTTGGAAAACTAATTATGCGATTAACACATTACGCATGTTGTATACTTCACGTATGCCGTAATGTAATTATAATTTGACACAAAATTTAACAAATTAAAGTTATCGGAGTTCATAATCAAATAGTATATAAAATACTTTTAGTGAAATACTCTACGTATAGTTCAAAAAAAAAAAAAAAAAAAACAAACTCTACGTAATCTATTTTTTTTCGAAAACGCCTACGTAATCTTTTTATCACAAAAAATGTTTGAAGTGTTTTTCAGCAACTTTTTTATTAGAGTACTTTTATACACAAATGTATCAATGCTTTGCTACACAGTTTGAAAATGTTCTAAAACTAATTGTAATGGTATTTTTTCATCAACTCTATTTCAGCGTTACATCAGTTTTTAGTACATTATCTAACAGCCGTAATGTTAACCACCTAATCAAACACATAAAAATAACTTACTTTATACAAATATACTACACAATATACCCACTAGACACTCACAAAAATAAAAAAATAATAATTCAAAGGTGCCTATTACGCCCTTTTTCGTTTTTTCATTTTTTCGTTAAGTGAAGATCGGACCACCACAAAATTACAACTTTCGCGCGCCATCACCTTCCCGCCCCCCACACCACCCGTCATGGCCTTCACGCGCCAAACAAGACGCCACCATAACGCCCGGTCTGATAGCATCGGTATTACAGTCATACCTTCAATGTCATGATGACACTAAATTCACTTTACAACTTTATCGAAGTCAACTTCGGTGTCAAAAGATAGTGTCATTCTAATGACTGCTTTAGTGTATATTCGGGCCTGTATGTTTTGAGTGTGTTTTAGTAGATCTAGTTATTAGTATTATTTTTCATATCATGATGACATAGGGTAAATAACATCCACTTTTGATGTCCTGGACCTCTAAGAAATATCAAGTTTGTACCCAAAGAATTTCAGCTCTATTTGATTTATTTTTGTATCAAAACTAGAAATGAAAAAAAGTAAAGAATTGGATGAGTAAAGGCAGGGGATGGAAACTGATGTGAAAAGGCGAATGTTGCATAAATTTGGTGTATGTGTTATCACGGATGGATGCTTTTTGATTTGATTGATGAGCCAGCAGCCTACCACTGCCCTTTTCCTACTCTCAGTATAGATGGACCACTTTACTCTTCTCTCTCAGTACTTTTTAACTCTACTTTTGTCTTTTACCTTAGCATTAGTGAATAAATTTACCCTCTCACTGTTAAAAAAACAAATTAAAGAGTAAAAATGATAAGTAATGCTATTTAGACTTAACAATTACTCCGTACTACGTAGATTTAATAATAGATCTACATCATTCATTTTTTGACAAGTATAACATACTTTTTCTCTTTCATTATTTTCCATCAATCAATTTTTTAAATCCACCAATCACATCATTAGGTCTAATTTTATGCATAGATTTTAGGCATACAAATTACTCCGTATTTTTTTAATGATAAATATGTAACATTGTTTTGTTGATGATAATGAAGAAAGGAATCAAACGTGTCTGAAAATGTAATCCAATTAAAAAATACGATAATGTCGCGGTTCAAATAGAGCTGAAACGCTAAATACGACGTTTGGATCCAATACAAGGATCGAATGAAACAAGCTATTAAAACCAAATATTTTTATGCATATCTTTTGAGCTACATTTGGTAATTTCACCGTAATGTCATTACATACTCTTTTATATAATCAAAGAATACACATCATTCCGAAAGTATTTTGGTAAAACAATTTTATTAAAAAAAATTGGATTAATCAGGTTGCTTAATTATGACACGTGACAAAATCAAGCATTTTTTTTCAATTAAAAGTCAAAATTGAAAAAAGATTTGGTGGATAAAAAATAAAATAAAAATAGAAGTGTCAAATTTGTGGAAACAAAAACAATGAACAATCAGATCCAACCTGTGTGCAACGCACATATCAAAAATTCAATAAAAATAACATCATATTTACGCAACAAACATTTATTACCTAATAAAAATGCTACAACATTAACATTTCATGATAAATTTATACACTTATTGATAACTTAAAAAATATATATATATAACTTGGCCCTTATTAATAATAAGTTTAGATTTTGGGTCGTTACATTTATGGATGAATTTTCTTTTGCTTCCTCTTATTTTGATGCTTATTAAGGGATAAATCCAATCATTTATCGAGTTTGATCTAATGGCGGGGATTAACCTAAGATTTAATAGATAAACCTTAGTCAATGTTTGTTTTTTTTATTGTTTTTTTGTCTTTTTTTATTTCTTCAGTTTTTTTTGTCTTTTTTTTTTCTTCACTTTTTTTTTCCTCTTTTTTTCTCTATTCTAATTCACGTTTTTAATTATTAACTTTTTTTTTCACGTTTTTAACCTTTTTTTTTTAATTGCGTTTTTTTATTTGATCTTTCATCACGTTTTCGTAGGTTTTAAATACGCTTTCAATGCTTTCATCTATTTTCGGTCCGGTTTTCATACGTTTTTGTCTGTTTTCTTACTTTTTCTTCATTATTCATAATTTTCGTCCATTTTCGTCCGCTTTCATAACGCTTTCACCGCTTTCATCCGTTTTCGCTGCTCATTTTCAGACGTGTTTTTACGCTTTCATACTTTTTTGTCCGCTATATGTATTCGCCCGCTTTTTACCTTTCACGCTTTACGCTTTCATATGTTTCGACTATCACAAGTGATATTCTCGTGATATTCAGAATATCATTTTGCTATTTTGAATATCGCTTGGATTTTCTCAATATCACTTTGATATTCGAATATCACTGTGATTTTTGAATAACTAATAACTACCACACTTTTATTGCTAATTTTTTCGTGTATCTCATTCTCATGATGTTCAACTTTTTGGAGGAGAATTTGATATCACGGTGACATCAGTATATGTTTTCTTCTATTTTGTTGAATCATGTGTGATATCACAGATGATATCACTTGTTAGATCACCGGATATCAATGTGATATCACAGCATGATATCACTCTGTGAAATCACCGCGATATCACGTGTGATACCACGTGATATCACCTGATGTAAATATGATTGAGCTTCTTCATTTGTTTATGAAGATATTGTACTTTGTTTAACCATAGCTTCTTCACTGATTAACCATAGATATTTTCAAACTCTTGAAACCTATTGAAATACTCACAATGTATCCATTAAATAGACAAATTCAATCACAACTTAAATAATAAACAAAAGTACACTAAATAACTATGTGTTAAAGCAAAATCAACTTGTTTAAGTTGTTTAATCTAAATGTAAACAAATGTAAACAAATGAAACGAAGAAACGACGAATCAATGATGAAAACGAAAACACGCCTTAAAACGGATGAAAACGTATGAAAATGAAAGAAAACTGATAAAAATGAACGAAAACGTATGAAAACGGACGAAAACGTATGAAAACGGGCGAAAACGTTTGAAAACAGACAAAAACGAACGAAAACAGATGAAAACTGACGAAAACGTATGAAGGCGAATTAAAAAAACGTATAAAAAAAGTGAATTAAATTAAGAAAAACGTGAATTTAAAAAAAAAATAGGCAAAAATGCATACATATCCCTCTCAAAGTGAATAATTGCATATATATCTTTTGTACAAGTTTTTTATACACATATTACAATGGTTTTTATGCATGCTTTGGATATATATGCAATTTTGCAAGACAAAAAAATTGTTGAATTAAAAAAAAAGACAAAAAGAGAAGAAAGAAAACATGAACTTAAGTTTACCTTTTAAATCTTCGGTTAATCCCCACCATTAAATCAAACTAGATGAATGGTGAAAATTTGTCCTTTGGTAAACATGAATTTGTTGGTAAACAAAATAAAGTGCCTCTACATTTATGCAGTAATTCTTTTCTTTTTTCTTTTACATTGTTTTTTATGGTGTCAAATCTTAAAGTTGAAAAAAAAGAAAAAAAAAAAGATAACAAAAATTAAATTGGAGAAACCATACAACATGGAGATTTACACATTCCATGTGAAAATCCACATGAAGCAGGAGTTAACCGTTACTAAGGGTGGTGGCAACCATCCCTCACCATCCCTCACCATCCACCAATAACATTCTTCCTAACCATACTCATCCCCACACCACCCCTCACCATGATTTTGAGCAAACCACGTATTCCTACCCCTCACCATTTTTTTTTTTTTATTTTATTATTTTTTTTACCTTTTTATATATTTAAATTATATCAAACAATATAATAAAACACATAATATTATTATTATTACTTAAAAGAAAATTACAAAATACTTAAAAGAAAATTACATCCTAAAAAACGCTTTAATTAAAACATACTTTAAACACATTCTAAAATCAAGGCCATCCGTATTTCTCCGCTGATCTCACGCTTTGGGCAATAGTGGACCGCTAGTATATTTGGATCGTTTATGCTGATTGCGCTGTTTGATATACTCAACGCTCCTATACTTAGTCTTTTCTTCCATGACACGGATTTTTGTCGCCATAACCTTTTCGGCCATCTCATCCTTTGAAGCTTTTTGCTCCTACCTCTTCCAATATTTGTGTTTTGTTGGTAGTTAATGGCTCATAGCAACACTACCCTTTGATTCGATTTATTCGCCGCTTTTGCCTTTCTTTCTTTTTGAATGCGAGGCATCGTGGTCGTCATTGAGATCCGGAATCACAAAGTTGTCATTACTTCTATTCTCGTAGTGGCCGGATTCGCACGAATTTCTCCGTTTGTCTAATGAGACGAAGATCCTTATATATATCCGTTGTTCCAACCATTTGTCTTCTTGCCTAACAATCTCCCATGCTTCAATATGACTAAACGACTTGCCATGTTTAGTTGTAACGCTGCTGCATTTTTTCATGATGTCAACATCGCTACAACCACTCGCTAAGACGCATTCTACAATTACATAAGTAAAAATTAATATGTAATTGATAAAAGTATATAACTACAAAATATTAATTCATATAAATGTAAAAAGTATATAATTATAAAATTACTTGTTGATCCACAACCCATTAAAGACACCCATTTCGGCTACCAAACTTTTCCACTTTGTGTTCGCCGTGATGTGTATACAGAATGTTTCTAATGTTTTGCATTAAATGCTTCAATTCTTCTCCAAAATCCCTTTATTTTGTTCATTCCCGACTGCTCACATGTCGAGATGAACCCAAGCTTTTGCCAACGCCTCCCTTCTAAATGGTCCAAGATTTCTTTCCACCGCTTTTCGTACTTTTGAACTTCTTCAATTTCTTCAACTTCTTCAACTTCTTCATTTTCTTAACAATATTTTAACAAATAAAAGTATAACATAATAAATTAGTAGAAATAAAAATTATTACAACCAATATTTTAACAAAGAAAAATTATACCGATGGAGGTTAAGTTTGAATAACAATGTCATCTTCTTCGTCATCCACACTATATAGCGGTAGTTGTCGTTCGACACTTGTTTCATCGCCGCGAAGGAGCGCCACGGACTCAACGGGTTGAATTCGCTTGTCAATTGAGTTGGATTGATTGGTGGTTGCGGATAATACGCGTGGAAAGACGCTGGTAAGCCTATTTGAGGTGCTGATAATATCGTTGTGGACTCATGAATGCATCACGGAGCGGCCATGGACAATTGCATCAAATCGGAACCGCATCCACTTCCTTTGGATGATGAAGAACCATTTTTTGATTTTCTTGGATCCATGATAAATTTTGTAGAAATTGGTATAAAAGTTGATTAAAAGATAAAGGATATAAAATATTTTGTTGTGGTAAAAATTAATATAATGGTTATATATAGGAAATAGTTTTTAAACCGTTGCCAAACGTAAGTTACACACACGCTCAACGCTCGATTTTTATGCCCAACGTTCGATTTTTTATGTAGCCCGTCAGCTTCTATCCCGCTGTACGAATAAATACCACTCGCAGATAGATGGCGGCGGGCGTAGCCGCCTTCTGCCAAGCGTTCTCACGCTTCACCTCAAGTCTCTGTTGCCACCACCCTAACGTTATCGTTACTACCCATGCATAAGTGCACATGTTACCTGCGGTTATTTTTATAGTCCCATGTGCCACAATAGTAGTAGATTGTTAAGGGGTCGGCAGTAATTTATTTTTCTTCTTTTCTACTGACGTTATGCGAAAAGAAGAGGCGATGATATTTCAAATTTTAAACTTAAAACTTTCGCAAGAGAAATAATACTTCAAAGTGAACCAATTTGTTTAAATACAAATTCTTAATTTCATTTATTATTTTCTAAGTTAATTTTCAGGGTTAAGGAACAATAATTGGGAGGTATGAAGTCATTTGGTTGTTGACTCAACCCCGTTGTCTTGTCTATCCAACTCATATTTCCTTTGTTCCTTATTACTCTCTTTGGCGAATACTTATCTTTAAGATGCCTCAAAAAGTCATGTAAAGAAGGTTGGATAATTTTCATGTTGCAAATTAAAGTAAACCAAAAGCCTATTTTGATGCTACCTAATAAAATAGGGGAATTGGTCCCACAATCACACACTAAAAACAAGATTAGTGGATAAATATGGTTGTTTTGTTGAATTATCTTAAGAAACTATCATGCTATTTGTGAAACCGAATATCGTATAAAAAATAAGTACAGTCCTTTTGATTCTTCAAAATTGTTCTTCTTTCTAAGCCAAATATTGTTTTAAAATAAATGTTTTAAAGGTTTATTGATAAGCAATGTCTTTGTTAAATGAATTTGCCAACTAACTTCTATTTTAACTTGAGAATATGAATGATTGCTGAGAGGGTTTAAGCGAACCCATTCAGATCCTAAAAATGTTTAGGCTATGAGTGGGTTCGTTTGAACCCTCTCCGCAAAGCATAGCTCCACCCCTAAATGATTGATCCATGTTTTAAGTCCTTCCACTTAGTATATCAAATCTTAAGAAAATGATATATGTGATATGATTGTAAATTTATAATAAGGTTTTTATTTCTCTCTTTCCATATGTTGCGGCAAACTTTAATGCGTAAGTTTTAAATCATATATTTTGTAGCTTTAAGGAGAAAAAAAAATTGAAATTAGGACTTGCTCGCGTATTTATGTATTTATTACTTTTAAAGGCTTGTAATTTCACTGCAATTTCATCATCATATACAATTTAATTAACGGGACTTGAACTTATAATATTTTGCGCGGGGACAGTAGAGGTGGCAAAACGGGCGGCCGGGAAGTACGGGCTACTTGTCAAACGGCCATGTACTAAATCCAAGCATAGCCAAACGGGCACGAATTTAAACGCAGACGGCCAAACGCCACATGTATATACCTAATCTTTAAAAAGACCCAAAATGACGAAATAAATTCTTCAAACGTAACACCTCATTTATATTTAAAAAAAATAAATGTAAGTTTTTAAAAATAATCTAATGTTCGAAAAACAGTGCCCGTTATGCCCATTTAACTTAAATGGGAATACATGCCCATTTCAAAAAATGGATTTAATCCAAATGTGCCCAAATCTTTTTAAAATTCCCCATTTACCCATCTTTTCGATTTAAGTACAAATTGCCACCTCTGGCGGGGAGCAATATCTCATAGTCTCATACTAATATACTATCTTTCAATAACGTGGTGGTACAAGCCATCGCGTGACACTATGGTTAATATCGCAAACAAACAATCCATAAATATCAAGTATAGTTCAAGTACGTACATTACAATGTCTGTTCCTTTCGATCATCCGTAGAAGATGCATATAGCTAGTGCTCCAATTAGTGAGGCCCAACAACTTCTTCCATCTAGTGACAGAAATGCATTATAGTTGTGTTTGAGGATATAAAACAAGTCATCAATGCATTTGCTCAACCTTTTAATGCACTCTTTTAGTGGTGCTTCCTTTGTGTTAACATGTGAGGACACATGCACCTCCCTTCAACAACACGTCTTAAAAATGAAATACTAGTACTTTTTAACCCTATTTGTCAATCCAAAGCTGTTTCTTATAATTTTAATGTGCCTTATGACTCTGCTCACCACTACCTTAACCTAATCTCATACCCTTTTGCCTTATATAATGCTACCACCAAGAAAACTTAATTCAATGTTAGTTTTTTTTAATAGTGAGTGGGATTAGATACCGACACACCTGATATGGTCATCAATTCGTTGACAATAATACAAATTTCAACATGTATCAAAACCAAACATTTCTCAAACAAAATAACTAAACATTATATTATACGTCTTCAACAAATTAAAACTATCCTACCCATATCCTAGCAAAACTAATACTCCCTCCGTCCCATTTTATAAGTCCATGTTTGAAAAGTCAAAGTCTTTTGTTTCACAATTTGACCGTAATTATTTTTTTTTCGTGTTATATAATAGTTGATACAAAATATATAAATTGATTTGTGTTTTAAATGTATTTTTATTGGTATACTTTTCATCAAGTATTATATAAATGGAAAAATTACTTGTCAAACTCCTATGAAAAAAAAGACTTTTCTCAAACATGACTTATAAAATGGGACGGAGGGAGTACTATCTAATTGTGCACAAAATCTACAATTGCCTGTATAAAATTATCCATGTTATATAATGTGAGGTGATTTGCACACTCCATGAATTGATTGAAACACTCAAAAGTATTATATCTTGACATTTATACCCTTGCAAAGGTGAATATGGATAAAGTAATCTAAGGGTATATATGTCAATGCACAATACTTTTAAGTGTCTCAATCAATTAATAAAATGTACAAATAAACTCCCATAACTTATATAATACCTAAAACTGACACTAAAAAATGCCGTAATGAATGAACAACGTTGTTCCTTGAGTGATAGTACCATTCATCACTTGATTAAGCTAGGGACAATATTGTCAATTTACTGCAAAATATTTAATTTTAGTTAAGCAAAAAGCGCAAGGGAACAACTTTGTTTTGTCATAAGAGTACAAGATAATTAACAACCAATGAATATATACCATTGATTCTCATATAAGTGCTCTTGGGTGGTACTCCGTATTAAACAACTGATATCTAGTGACCAAAGCAATTCAACTCGCACATGAAATAATTGAGACACCCTACACCGAGGATCCACTAAACGCAGTTTATTGAAACATCCACAAAGTAAAGTTAGCGGCTTTATAATCTTTACTTCCATAACCATTGGTGGAAACAATAGAGGATATGTTGTGCATCTTTTTTTTAGCAAAAGAAAATTATAGTGTATATATTTCTAATATATATAGTTACTTTTGCAATCTTTTTTCTTAGCAAAGAAAACTAGTTTTAAAATCCGTGTATGTATGAGGTTTGAACAAATAGTATAACGGATAATAATATTTCAGTAACTTTTTTTGTTGTTATTATTTGTGACAATTAATAAATTCATGGTTTTGCTTTTGTTATATGATTTCTATAAAATTATACTATGTTATATATTCAAAAGTACAAATTTTACATAATTTTATTATATATTAATATCAATTAATATTTTGTATAGATTTTTGTTGCACTTATGATTTGACTTTGTTTAACTGATATGGTGTTTAGGCTGATCATATTTTACATTTAACTATTTATTTTATGTTCTAGATATTATGCGTAAGTGTAACACAAAACGACACTTGAAAAAAAAATACATGTCATTGTTATATGTACAAATGTCTATTTATTTTCATCTTACAGTAACCCGTGAGGTTGTGCATTCATTTTAATATTTATACTCCTGTTAATAATAAGTTTAAGGGAAGTGATTAGTACACTCTATGTTTGTATTAGGACACTCTAATGTACAAACATTTAAAACATGTTATCTTAAAATACATTTGTCTAACGCATACATAAGAGTGTGTCAATATAAATTATAGGTGTGCAAATCAATTCCATAAGCTTAACCATATTTAATTTTAAATATGTGTATGCGCAAGTTAAACTTATAAAGTGGAATAACAAAGTCGTTATCGAATGCAGATAGTTGAAAAAAAAATAAAAATAAAAAACTTTTCCGGATATCCTTAGTTGAGTTTGGTTTAATAAAGATCAAAGAAAAACTAAAGATCAAATAAACTATTCTCAACCACTCATTTTTTCATCAAAACATAAAATTTTCATCTGCTTTTAAAACTAAATCTCACAAACCATTGATCGTTAGACTAAAAACTAATCATACCACCACACAAACATAAAATTACCTTTAATTTGATATCTCACATCATATACTTCGACGCAAATTTTTTTCCTAATTTTTTGTGGGTTTAGGGTTTACGGTTAGGTTTAGGGTTTAGGTTTAGGTTTGACTTGCAGCAAAAGCTTTTTTAAGTGTTTAGGTTTCTTATGGTTTAGCTTTTGTAGGTTTAGGTTTTTGGTTTGCTTGCTAAGGTTTTGGGGTTTAGGGTTCTAGGGTTTGTGTGGGGTTAGGTTTTAGTGTTTAGGGTTTTAGGGTTTAGGGTTAGGTTTAGGTTTATGGGTTAGGTTTTGTAGGTTTAGGGTTGACTTTTAGGTTTAGGGGTTGTGTTAACACACATGATTATTTTAAAATTTCATTTAAGTGTATGTCAAACCCAAAAAAAACCATAAAGTTGTCATACAAATATTAGATCTCCATAGAAAGATAATTTTATTCTTTGCCTAAATGGTATAATTAGTTTTATCTAACTATTAACGGTTTGTGAGATATTTAATTTTAAATATATAAAGTGAAAAGTTAATTTAATTAATTTGATTAAAAATGAATGGTTGAAAATGATCATTTTGATCTTTAATTTTTATGTGATCTTTATTGATCTCACCCCATCTTAGTTAATGTCATAAAGAGAAATAACATGAGTCGTTCTCGCACATGTATAATCTCTTGTATTTATTTACATATCACAGTAACTCGTGCTGTTATTTTGAAATTATAATTTCGTGCAAATTTATTAATTTAATATATACTTATGTTAATATTTACAAATAACAATAACATATATGAGGTATCTTTTTATAAAATATAAAGCATAATGGATATAAAATGTGTATTTATTAATTTATAAAGTTATTACTAACTATGAAAATCGATAAATATACCTATAGTTCATATAATATACTTAAAGATAAACAACTAAAATTTTATTAATTACCTCTTCTTGTTTAAGTTGTTTTTTTTTTTCAACGAAATCGACACATATATTTTTTATACATATTTATTTTGTTAGATGAAATTTAGATGAGTTTGACAAATTAAAGTCAATTTTTGACTTAGAGTAAATTGCAAAAATCGTCTATAAAGTTTGGCCAAATTGCACGTTCGTCCAAACGTTTGAAAGTGTAAGTAAGGATCGGGGTCCCCGTGGTTTTGGGGCAAAAATTATCCCCTAGGATCAAATGACTAAAAATACCTTTGTCTCTATATTACTTTTCAGCTTACGCGAAATGGGCCCCTGTGTTTCTGCTCGCAAGTATTTTTTTTTTTTAATTTAACTATTTATATATTTTTTATATTTTATCGTTATTTTACGCTTGTTCTGTTTACACTTTGTCCGCTTTTTCTCTCGTTTTCGCTAAACCGCTTTTAGCCAAGCTCACGTTAAACAGCTTTTCCGTTTACGCGTCCGTTTTTCTTACGTTTTGCCGCTTTTTCCGCCGCAGCCAGTCCGCTTTTCGGCGTTTTTGTCTTTCAAGCTCACATTTTTGTCCGTTTACGGTTGTCCGCTTTTCTACGCTTAGCCGTTCGCCGCACGCTTTTGTCCGTTTTACTTACGTTTTAAGTCCGCTACTGCCAGATACTTTTGTCCGTTATTCCACGTTTTTTCCGTTTTAAAAGTTCGTCTGTTCTACGCTTTTGTCCGCTTGTTGCGAAATGTTGTCCGCTTCGATGCTTGGGTCCGCTTTTCCGCTGCACGTTTTTTCCTCGTTTTGTCGCTCGCTTTTGTTCGTTTTCACGCTTTAGTGTTTTTCACTTTTTTCCGCATCTAAAACGGAAAAACGGAGAAACCAGACAAAACGTAAGAAAAGGACAAAACGACAAAAACGTAAGAAAACAAAAACCGACAAAGACGTAAGAAAACTGGACAAAAACGTAAGAAAACTGGGACAAAACGTGAGGAAAACAGACAAACCCGGACAAAACGTGAGGAAAACCGACAAAAACGCATTTTAAAACGAAAAACCTACAAAACGTAAGAAAACGACAAAAACGTAAGAAAAACGACAAAAACGCGGAGGAAAATGCAGACAAAACTAACAAAACGTAAGAAAACAGACAAAACGAAAACCGACAAAAACGAAGAAAACCGACAAAAACGCGGAGGAAAATACAAACGGAAAACTAAGAAAAACTGAACAAACGAAAATCACAAAAACGTAAGAAAACTGGGACAAAACTTAAGAAAACTACAAAACGTGAGAAAACGAAAAAATGCATAAAAACGTGGAGGAAACAGCACAAAACGGACAAAACGATGAAAACTTTTAAAGAACATGAGAAAAACGGACAAAAGTGTAAGAAAAATATACAAAACGTAAAATAACATGAAACGTATAAAAAATATTACTAATATATAAATAGTTAAATTAAAAAAAAAAAAAGGACTAAGTTTGCGTAACCCAAATAAGTACAAAGGACCATTTGCAAGAAACCGAAGGTAATATAGATACAAGGGTATTTTAGTCATTTGATCTAGGCCAGGGACGATTTTTGCCCCAAACTTTCCCCATGGTGGATTCGATCAAACGTTTGGGACGAAACGTGCAATTTGGCCAAACTTTAGGGACGATTTTTGCAATTTACTCTTTGACTTATATTTGCCAAGAGCAAATTCCCAAACTAGGCCAAAAAGTCAACCCTAACCTCGTTTTGTCACTTTCATTTGCCTTTTCCCATTATGGTCATGCTCGACTGCTCAACCTCACTAGATTTATGCCACATGTCCACCCACTTGTACCTTTTATTAAGATTTCAGCGTTCACCAATCTGCACCAAATCTAAGTTATCATGACATTCTTTATTTTTAATATTAGTCGCTCGACCGACTACCGACTTAGGTCAGCTCAACTTCGCCAAGATTTTATTTTCGTTGGAATGTAAAAGTAGCATGGGAAAGTACACATAAATTTTGCTTAGATTGTGTACTTTAATTTTAAATTATTTTTTTTACTTTTCTTATTTCAAAATAATCAAGTAAAATCACATGACACAATAATACCTAACACACATAGATGATCATATATCGCCTCTTGATTGTAGTGTTCTTGATGATCGTCGCTTGTCTCTACCACGAAAGTGTTGATAACTCTTGATCATCGCCTCCCGCCTCGAGATATGGTGAGTTTTTATTAAATAGCTTTACTGGGTATTTTATGTAAGTAAGTTGTTAATTCTTAAGTGAATATGTAAGTTATTAATCATAATAAGTGCGTCTATATTATAGGGTGTAGAAAACTAGCTACCGGTGCATAAGTTTCATCATAATCAATCCCCTCTTGTTGATTATAACCTTGCGCTATAAGCCTAGCTTTGTTTCTAGATACTATCCCATTTTCATCCATTTTATTTCGCAAAACCCATTTTGTTCCAATTATAGTTTGATCTTTAGGTTTTGGAACTAATTTCCAAACATCATTTCTAACGAATTGGTTTAATTCTTCTTACATGGCAATAACCCATGATTCATCTTTTATTGATTCATTTATGGTTTTCGGTTCAATGGTGGATACAAAACAAAAATAATTACTTTGATTTTGGCCTTGACCTTAAGGTTCTTTTGATTAAGTTGTCCTATGACTTTTAGATTCTTTGATGTTGACAATTTCTTTATTTAATGGTTCATCTTCCTTCTTATTATTAATTATTTTTTGACCTTCTATCATTTGACTTTCAACTAAGTCATCATCTACCAAAGGTTATGTCTTAGAGGGAGGGATTTCACGAAAAGTATGTTCAACGATTCCTAACTATCATTGCTTTGTTTAGGACAATGTAAGCTTTACTAGTTTGAGAGTAACCAAGAAATACACCTTCATAAGACTTTGGGTCAAACTTGGTGAGATAATCCTTAGTATTAAGAATAAAGCATTTACAACCAAAGACTCTAAAATATCCTAACGTTGGCTTTTTACCTTTATAGAGTTCATATGGTGTTTTGTTTAAGAAATGTGATTCACGCTAGCCTAAACACGTCAAGTTTACTCACACAAGCTAGCCACTTGTGAATGACTAACCGTAAGAAACTTAAAACGGTTCGGACACTGATCAATAATAGATGAGAAGTGTGTAGTATGTAACTCAAACGTGTTAGGTTTGAGCACCGAGATCGTTCTGAACGAGGGTTGAATGGAATTTCCAACTCACGTCCCGAATTTTGTGATTTGAATAAGAGAAGGGGATAAAATGAAGTTTTCTAAACTACGGGGCAATGGAAGCATAAAAGGGAAATTACACTACGGGAAATCCTAAATACGCGATTTATACTAAAACGATTTAAAAGAAACGTAATAAAAATGCAACTACGACTAATCTAACTCCTAAAAATAACCTAAAATTACTTTTACTCTAAAAATGATATTTGAAAACTATTTATGAATTAAAACTAATTTTTAGGAATTTTCTGGATTTTATAAGAATTAAAAACTAATTATTAACTTTAAAAATAAGACTAAATAACTAAAAATTATAAAAACAAAGGGGAAAATTATGAAACTAATTTTATAAAATCTAAAATACCATAAGAGAATTTTCAAAACTATTTTTTTATTTTTCAGATTATTTTTCTATTTTATACTAATTTAAATCTATTTAAATCTAATTTAAATTGTTAAAAATACCAAATAAAAGGAGAAAAATAAGGAAAAATATTTTTTATGCTTTTTATATTTATTTTAATCTATTAAAATTGAAAAATTGATTTTTGGGACTTTTTCTGAATTAATTGCAATTAAAGCTAATTAAAAGTGATTAAAAACTATTTTTAATTTAGAAAAATACTAAATAGTGACCAAAAATTATGAAAAATTCAGGGAAATTCTAAAATATTATTCTAAAGCTAATAAAAATATAAAAACAAGGGCTTATGTAGAAGAAATGAAAGCTGCAATGTAACTGCTCCTAAATAAGCTACTAGAAAATAAGCTAGACAGTGAAATAAGCTACAAAACAGTAACTCGGCTATATTATGCTAAAATAAGCTAATCCTAACTGATTACACCTAATCCTAACAAGCCACAAGCTCTCACTTATGATCTATGCAAACTAATTAGAACATCCAATAAGCTTTTTACCTCTACTGTTTGAGCATAAGCACAGGCTTGTCTAAAAAGCTAATGGGAAATCCAAATGTTGAAATCAGTAAACAACCAGCCAAAGGACTAATCTACCAAATATGAGCTCACAACAAGCTTTGGTGTGCTTGTTGTGACCTCTGCAAGATGTCTGCTTAGTCAATAATTCTGTGCACAGGATACCAACTGACCAAGTTTAAGCTATTGCACTAGCCTATCTAATGAGCTGAAACAGAAACCTTGAATTGGAAACTAAAGACTACCATTCAGAGAACATATGTACCAAGTTTCAACCAATAATAAGCTAAAATGAACAAGAAATGGCTGCTGCAAATCCCAAATACACACTCAGATATAACTGAGTATGTTCACAGAACAGTTGAGATTTGACTTTGATAATAGATACTGGATTTGACTTTAATGAAATTCTAGTGATTCTAATTTGATCTAAACTATGAAATGAGTTACAATAAGACTTTATTAAGCTAGTGTGATGATATCTAAACCTAATGCTAACCTAATTCGCCAATATACCTATCTGATAAAGTCACAAGGACTGATTAAAGTTTATTTTGACTAAAAGCTTTTATTAGCGCAAATAAATGACCAACCTAAGTATGACAGACCTAGATTACACTAGATAAACCATGCTGAACCACTAATATAACCTCAAACACAGATCTATGCATTCTTCCAAACACCCTTTTCAATACTGATATGTAAATTTAAACAGCAAAACTACATAAACAAACTAAGCTAACACTTAATCTAAATCTATATGACCAAAATAATCCTAAATGAGATGCTCTAAACAACTGAATACCTCAGAATCAATCTCTAGCGTAAAAATGCAGATTTTATATGATGAGACAGTAACTTATGCAGAAACAATATCTAAGCTATAACAGTACAAACAATATAAGTTACTCATTGATGAATCTAAGCTAAGAATAACTCAATTAAACTGCAAGTATATGATCTACTCTACTCAACTAAATCTGAGATTCAAATGAAAACTTACAAATGGTCCAAGCCACAATGTCATGCTTATGAGATCAATGTAACCACTATCTAATTCTGATATCAAACCTAAATCCAACTGGGAATCAACATCAATATCCATCACTATACATCAATCCAGATCAATGTAACCATGAAGCTGCATCATTGACTTTTAATGAATGAATGAAGATAAAAGTAGAATCTGAGTTAATGTAGATAATGACTTGAAAACTATTCTTAAAATGACAGTTAAGTAAGAATGAAGATGATGAAATTAACAAAACAGTAATTGAATGAGGAGACTAAAATGATTTTTATTAATAGAAAACTTGAATACAAATTTAAATTTCAATACATGAATTAAACTGAAAAACGATTAAGAACTATTAAAAACTTATTAAAAGTACTCAGAAGTTACACTACATTCTACTCCTAATCTACTTTATCTTCGAAAAACTACATATATTACAATGTGAAATCAGGGGTTTATATAGCCAACTGCTTGAGCCTTGGAATCCTCTAGAAGTCCCATCTGTGCTTTCTCTTGAGAGTTTACAGCCCTTGGATCATAGTCTCTTGTCATCCCATGAATCATAGCCTTTAGATCACTCTCACCACGTATCAACAGCCAATCAGAGAAGAGAATGCACACGGATTGATGACCTGGCTATCACGTGTGTCAGGTGGTGTCAGGTGGTGTCAGGGAAAGGACAATATTACCCTTAATGATAGTGAATTTGCTTAATTGGGATAAAGGGCATTCTAGGGTTCTTGGTTCTGGGTTTGTTTGGGGATTCACTTGGGCGCGTGTTTGGTTTTAATATATTTATTTGATATTACTTTGACCGGGTTTGATGGGTAATAACCGGGTATAAGGGTTAAGTTAATGGACCGGGTTATGTGTTAGTGGTTTTGGGCTTATGATATTGGATTTTGGACTAGGATAATATAGTGGACAAGGATTAATACAAGTGACCCAAGTAGACTTTAAGGGACTAAACTTGTACATTCGGATTCCCAAGGAAGTACTTTCTGAAAATCTCTTCCAAGGGCTGAACTTGTCATTCTTCAATAGACCAGGGACTGAATTTGTAAATTCTGAAACTTGAGGGATCATTTCTGCCAAATACTCAAAGTTCAAGGACTAATCTTGACATTTCTTCAAACTTGATTGTAACTTCTCAAAATCATCCTCAAAGAATAGAATCTTCCAAAATGCACAATCCCGACCTTCCGGCTCAGCATAAGCTCTCTTGATCTCTCGTGCTCGGATTTACATCTGATGGCTCCTTTGTGTACATATCCGCATCAGCATTGCACAAACTCAAGAAAACCACAAATATTAGCAATAAACGGCTCTTTCTTGGTTATTTTGGGTGCTTTTGATAATGAAAAGGTATGTGTTTTAGCACATACCAAAATGGTGTATTAAGACTCTATTCAAAATATATGTAGAAGTGTCAACGGCGTTACACCAAAACTTTTGAGGAATGTTTTGTTCATTAAGCATTGTTCTACTCATTTCTTGAATTGTTCTATTTTTACGTTCTACTACTCCATTAGATCGAGGTGTTCGGCCGGAAAAGTTATGTGTTATACCATTTGTATCACAAAAGTTTCCAAATTGAGTTTCGTTGTCAAATTCACGACCATGATCCGTTCGGATCAACACGATTTTGACACCTAGAAGATTTTGAATTTTCTTACTAAGTATTTCAAATTTATCAAAAGCTTCATTTTGGTTTTCAAAAACAACATCCAAGTAAACCTTGAGTAATCATCTACTATGACCAAAGTGTATAAGTTGCCTCCATAGCTTCTTATAGCGGATAGTCCATATGTAATAATTCTAGACACTTAGATGTGGACACCATATTTTTAGATTTGTGACTACTATGTGTTTGTTTACCAATTTTGCAAGCGTCGCAAAAGTGTTGGTCATATTTAAGTTTTGGTAAATTCCTAACCAATTCTTTTGAAGATAGGTTTTGTATAAGTCTCATATTAGCGTGACCTAAACGTCTATGCCAAAGGGATGAGCTATCGTCTAATGTTGTTAGGCAAAGTTTGTCATTATATGTTTTATCTATTTTCGTGACGTATATGTTATTTTTCCTAACTCCTTTAGCTATGGTGATACCATCTTTTAGTATTTTACTACCATTTTCATCAAATAGTACTTTATACTTTTTATCACATAGTTGGCTAATACTAAGTAGATTAAATCCTAACCTATCCACATGAGCAACATTTTCAATAGTTAGGGAGTTATGAGCAATCGTACCTTTGCCAATAATTTTGCTTTTGAGATTGCTACCAAAGGTGACATTACCTCCGTCATACTCTTGGTATGATGAGAAGAGACTTTGTTGCCCGTCATGTGTCGTGAGCAACCACTATCTTTTATCCATTCATCAGGTTCCAATCCAACTTTCAAGAATACCTAAGAAGCAAATAACTCAAGCATTTGGTCCCCAATATAGCATGGGTCCATTTGGGTTATACATACCATTTATTTGATTCATGTATGGAAACGCTGGGTAAGAGTTCCATGGCATGTAATCTGGAGTTTGATATGGTCTAGGAAAGTTTTGATTCCAACCATTGTGTTGGCAGTTGTTGTAATGCTGTGGTTGCTCTTAGGAAAGGGGCGTTTGGCAAAAGGAGTTTTATATCGTTGTTGAGTAGTTTTTGATCTAAATTCATTTTTGACAAGTTCTACTCCTAAATAAACTGGTTTTAGTTTAATACTATTATTGGTTTTCTTTGTTATTTTAATTAAAGACGTTCAGATATGCGAACATTCTCTTAAGTACCCACGCACCATTTTGACAACGGACGGAACCCTTATTTTGGTTCCGCTCCGTCCGCGCTGTATCGCAGCAATTTTGATGAATGTTCGTCCTTTTCGCCGTTTGTTTTGACTCTTTGGAATTAATACTTCATTAAAACCTAGCCCATTCATGTCTCCTGGTGTTTTATGAATTTTAACTATTTCATCGGCAAGAGCGATGTTCTTGTTAAACCTTTTAAATTTAGAATTGTTTTCGATTAAAACCTCTTGTGTGAGTTTTAGTTTTTCTATTTCAAGTTTAAGCTCTTGACATGATTTACAATCATCGTCATTTGCTTTTCCTTTTCTAGTCGTTTTGCTTTTTCTTTTAACTCATAAACTTCATTTTCCAAAAGTTCCCTTTTGTTTTAAAAATTTATTTTTAGTTATGATTTTTAGACTTAGCTCACACAATTTATTATATTGTTTTTGCAAAGTGTCATCATCAATAGAAGAATAAGAAGAGTCGGAAAGTACCTCATTTGACTCATGTGCCATTAGAGCGATCTCTTCCTTGCTTGATTCTTCATCGTCTTCACTATCACCCTAAGCACCACTTACAAAAGCTCATTGAGTTTTGCTTTTAGTGGCTTGGGACATTCTCCTATGAGGTGACTTGCATCACCACATCTAAAACATTTTCTTTCACCTTTACCCTTCTTGTCATCCCGATCTTTTCCGAATGGCTTCTTTTCTTCTCGAGGTTGTCTTACGAACTTTCCTCTTCTTCTAAAGCACTTCTTAAAATCTCTAACGGCCATGGAATATTCCTCATCTTCACTACCGGAGCAAGATTCGTCATCATCACTTGATTCCGCTTTTGCTTTTAGAGCAACGGATTTGATCTTCTCCCTTTTTCCTTTGATGATTCCTCAATGGCGGTCACTTTAGCTCTCCATTTGGGATGGAGTGCTCTAAGAAATTTCCTGACAAAGTTCTTACTACGAAAAGATTCATCAAGCGCTTTAAGTGATGTAATAATAGTGTTAAAGCGAGCAAAGCCACAATCAATGGTTTCATCTTCAGGAATAACAAATTGTTCATATTGTTGAACAAGAAGATCAATTTTGTTATCCTTGACTTGTGAATTATCTTGATGTGTAACAATTAAAGATTCCCAAATATCTTTGGCGGTTTCACACATAAAAATTCTTTCATATTCTTTTCTAGGTAAAGCATTATAAAGCATCATTTTAGCTTCATTATTTTTAGCAACTAGTTTCTTTTGTTCATCAACGGAAATATCCTTTGTTGTAGAACTAAAATCCCTTTAACAATAATAAACCAAAGATCTATATCTTTTGATTTTACATATGTTTTAAAACGGTTTTTCCAATAGATAAATCCATTGGTTTCAAAGAGTGGTGGTCTTGCATAGATTGCCCTTCTTTAAAGTTTTCATAATCCATGGATCGTTTCAAGTTTATAAAATACAGATTATTTTAGAAATTTTTGAGCAACGAGGCTCAAAATTGTAGAAAACTAGAAGGGGGGTTGAATAGTTTACCAATTAAAAACTTTGTTTTGAAACTTATTGTAAAGATCAATTAATATTGATCTTAGATATGTTAATGAAATATGCAAGCAATATGTAAGGAGTAAATAAGGAAAGAAATGATCAAACCACAACAAGTTGTTTATAGTGGTTCGGTCTACAAGGACTCTTTTTCCCTGCCCTACTCCACTCCTCGAGTCTCACACTCGAGAGTTTAACTTCACTAGTCAACAAGCTCCTTTCACCGGCGGAGAAAACCTTTACACTTCGCTTACACTATTTCCGACACTAAGCTAGATGTCGAGTTCTTTCCAAGGGTACAACCACTCCCACACACAACGTATTTTGAGGACTAAAATACTAACCACTCACACTCACACGATTATGATGGTTTAATACAACAATGAAGTATGAATCAACACAAGATCATACAACACTAAACAAACAAGACTTCCAACTTCTCGTTTGAAGCTTGAATGTGACTTGATCTTCTTTGCTACAAAAGAGATCATTAATATGATATGAAACTGAGTTAGAAAGGTTAGAGAGAAGATATGTATGAGAGTATGTTAGAAAGGGATGAAAAACTACTTGGCTTGGCATTGCTAGTTATAGCCAAAATGGATGTCCACGGACCGCGGAACCCTTAAAGGGTTCCGCCTGTATTAATTTGGTACACGGCGGTCTGACAAGTCAAGATATCAAATCTTTGCTAAAGTCAACTCTATCTAAGTGAGATTGTGCAAGATATGAAAAGTACAAATCGACACAAAATATCTAATGAAATCTTCCAATGATTTCCATGATGCATCACATGATGTCATATGTTGTATTTCTATTTTTAGAAATATGTAAGTACTTAAGTAGTGTTTGGTTTTAAGAACCTAACACATTCTAAAAACTACTATCATACATAATGATTAGAGTTATATCAAGATGTTACTAATCATAAATGTAAATGTTTGAATGATGAATATATTGTTTGAAAAAACTTGTTTTAATATCTACTAAACTTGACAAGCTTTAAGCTTTTATACAAATTAAATTTACTTTTGTCGTTAACAAAACTTAGGTAAAGATAAAAAATATAAATAACGTTTAATGACGATATTTGTATTAACATAGGGGTTTTCATGGTTTTTCAGTTTTTAATCATAATAAGTGCGTCTATATTTTCTTTTTAGGGTTTTTCAGCTTATTTGTATGTTCATTAGGTTAATTTTTTTAGGCTTTGTACATTAATTTATAGGGGTTTTAATGGTTACTAATAAAAATATGTTCGTGTATGTTTTGTTTGTATGTTCATTAGGTTTCTTCAAGTTATTTAACTGTTTTTAGGGTTTTTTTTGTGTTAGTATGGATTATGTAATTGCGATTTAGGGGTTTTAAGTGTATTTGTACGTTAATTTATAGGGGTTTTCATGTTTTTTTGTATGTTCATTAGGTTTCTTGAAGTTATTTAACTGTTTTTAGGGTTTTTTTTTGTGTTACTATCGATTATGTAATTGGTGACTTGTTATTGTTAAGTGATTATTATGGTGTTACTGATTATATGCTTATGTATAACTAATAAATATAAGTGTGTAAGAAATGTTGGTGTGTGATCTTAAGTCTAAATGTTATATGGTTCACAAGTCGGATCAATTGTTAATTTTTTTCATTCTTTTGTTACGCTTTTTGCGGACTATGATGCGAAAGTTATTATAAGAAGTAAACCAATTATTTGTTACTTCTTAAAGATAGATTAGACCAACCGCGTCTTACAATGTTCAAGGCCTCATGTTTCGGACCTTGGCTGGATCTGACTTATCTAGATAATGAGGAAGAGCTGGTGCGATTTATGCTTCAAAACAAGTCACCAATACGATGATTGCTATTATCTTCTGTTTCATCGTGTGAATGGACATACTTTTGCCTTTGGTCGGCATGAATCAGTTGTAACTGTTCACATTTGGTATTCTAAGCTTTAGAAATGGAGAAGTGGTGATATCCCTTTCGTGATCGTGTGTTTCCAGATAAGAGAGGGCGATGTTAAGAACATTGATCTTCTATCGGTTATTGAGGATGAAGATATTTTCTTAAATCTGTTGATGAAGACGCTTTTACGGGTTTGTCTGCTGCTAACACTGGAGGTTATTTTCATGGGTAAAGAGTTGTCTGCTGTCATTGATGATATGTTGCTTAGAATGGTTGAGGATCTAGATGAATTCAATGCATTTCCTTAGGGAGAGCATGTTTGGAGGCAGTATGCGTCTCAATCAAATGTCGCTTCTGAAAGCATCGACCGGGTTACAGTGGTGTAACAAAATCCAAGCATGTTCCTACCTTCTGCTTGTCAGGATTCATTTGTGCTTTCAAGGTTAGTAATAACACAATTTCCTAATGCTTATTTATTATCTTCCTGGACCATGTATCTAAGGATTTCGTTTTTCTGTTTTCAAGACATGGATTATAGAGCTTTCGGATAAAAGTAATCAGTGGTGGAAGAAGTGTCCTTCATTATCGGTGTCAATATGAGTCACCGTACCGTCATTTGCCAACTTTAGATTATGACAATAATAAGGCAATTGGTGAAACGATTCCGTAGGATCACCACTGAGCATCTCCAATGCTCGGTTTTTTCCACCCCATGCTTTTTTATACGAAATGTCTATTTTGAATTCTTGAGCAATATCTTGTTGTATGTCCTTTGGAGTGTAGATTCGACTCTTATCTCTAAATTTCGGATCGAGAAAACGTCCCAAAATTTTTTTCATTGCATTACAGTGATTAGGAAAAATTTGAGTTTTTGGACAAGTGTGGACATCGTAAACTTTGCCTAACTCCCATTTAACACTATTTTTCAACTTAGAAGACACTATTTTCCATTCGCAATCTTTATTCTTACAAATTACATCATACCTTTTTTATCGATTTTCTAACCTTAATTTCATACCCATCAGAAGAGTTTTTTACCAATTGCATACATGCATAAGTCTTTGTTATCAAATTCCTGTCCCTTATAAAGGATACAAGAGCTATTGTTGTTGTATATTATGTTATTCGGGATGTTGATATTAGGCATCGGGGATCGTGGACAAGGCATATACCAATGTATTTGTTTCCCATTTATGTAAGAATTGATCATTTGAAGGAAATGTAGCCCCAAAATTAACAAAAGGTTCATTTTTTGGTAGATTAGACGTATTGACAAATACATTTTGTTGTATTTGATAATCAATATCAAAGGTTCATTTTGGGCGATATGTATTGGAAAATTCATTTTGTGGTATTTGAGCATTATTGTAAAAAGCATATGGTTCAAAATCATCATGAAATAATGAATTATTAAGGTCGAAATCTAAACAGTTGGAAGAGCATGGATTTACCTTTACGTTTTTGACAACCATTTTAATTAAAAGTTTCGGTATGGCGACCTTCGGTCTACACACTTCATTAACGAAAAAATGCTACATCGTCATCATCAACTATGTGGACCCCAAGTGTGGCATTTGTAGAAAAACTTAAAACGTATGCGTTTTTAAGTTTGAACTTTTTTTCAAGGAATGAGACTAACCCATCGTATGTAATATCTTTGAATAGTGAAACACCGTAACTGGATCTATCTTCAAAAACAAGATATACACGAAATTTATTATCGAAATACTATATTTATTGATTGACTATATATTCCAATGGAAATAAAAGGCAATTTATATATACAATATTAAGAATAAAAAATTCAATGCTCGACCGACTCCGGCCGAACACTTCGACCATCTCAGACTCTTTTTGCTTTGGAAAAGTAAATAAATATGAAGTGGTAGTTAGAGTATTTAATTTGAAGTACATAACATTAAATATACACCATTAATACTCCCTACCCTAAATTAATTAACAATAAAATTCAACGCTCGATTGACGGCGCTCGAACTGGGGGCTGCTCGACCACATGTACTTTTTGCTTTGGAAAAGTAAATGAATATGAAGTGGTAGTTAGAGTATTTAATTTGAAGTACATCACATTAAATATACACCATTAATACTACATACCCTAAATTAATTAAGAAGTTCAACGCTGATCGATACGGCCGCTCGACAATGCTCGACCATCTGTACTTTTTGCGTTGGAAAAGTAAATGAATATGAAGTGGTAGTTAGAGTATTTAATTTGAAGTACATAACATTAAATATACACCATTAATACTCCCTACCCTAAATTAATTAACAATAAATTAACGCCGACGACGCTACTGACCTGTGGTCGCCAATTGTATTTTTGCGTTGGAAAAGTAATTAATTGACAACAAAAAATTCAATGTCTTTAATAAATGTGGAATGCGTTTTTTTTTTTTCGTTTTATTTATTTATTTATTTTTTTTGAATTTATTTATTTTTATTATTATTTTTTTTACATAATTATCTTGGTTATTTTTTACGCAGCGATAAACATTTAAAAAGATAAAATATTTACAAAGCGATAAGAAATTAAAAGCGTACAAAATATATTACAAAGCGATAAAACATAATATTACAAAACGATAAAACATAATATTACAAAGCGATGAAACATAATATGACACAAACGATAAAACATAATATTACTATATTAAACCCTACAAACTACTCAATCTGTAATTTTCCCAAATCATGATAAAGCTCGTGAAGTAGTGCAGTTGATTGATATGTGTGGTTCGCTGGATCATTCGTCATTTCTATTGTTGCCTCAAATACTTTTATCTTATTAGTCAACAACTTGCAATTTGAGCATCCTGCATATTTGGGATTTGGTTTTGAGGTTCCTGCAGAATATCTTGGTGGCGTGGACGATCCTGTCATATAAGTTGAAGGCGATGAAAATACCGGAGAACCGATAAGTAGACGGATACGCCTTTCCATAAAAAAATTTACATCCATGATCTTCTTCTCAAGGCTGTTACATAATAGATTAAATTATTTCTATGATCATATACTTAATACATTACACAAATAACAAACACTTATAATTGTTCACCTTGGATAAAGGACATGCATAGTATAGTTGGCCAAGGCTGTGACTTCGATATGATTGTCGCAAAACTACATTTCCTTCTCCACAAGGACACGGAAAAGCTTCATATTCAGCCATCCTCATGATAACAGTTTGTATGTTTGTTCTTTTGAATTTCGTTGTATATATTGTTATATAATAGAATGGAGAAATACATGTGTAAGTATATATAGTATATTATTTTGGCGGGAAATATTTGGCGGGAAAAAATTGGTGGGAAATATGGCGGGAAAAAAAGGTGGGAAATATTTGGCGGGAAAATTGGTGGGAAAAATTTAAGGGAAAATAGAATTTAATATTTATTTAGGTGTGTTTAATGAATGCACCACATTAAAAACCACCTACCCTATATTAATTCATATGTAAAAAGTCAATGCTCGATCGACCGGATCGACAATGCCAATTATCTGTACCTTTTGCATTGAAAAGTAAATAATTAAGTGTGTTTAATAAATGTCTTTAATAAATATGAAATGGTAGTTAGAGTATTTAATTTGAAGTACATCACATTAAATATACACCATTAATACTACCTACTCTAAATTAATTAACAATACTGATCAATGCCTGACCACTTGTACTTTTTGCGTTGGAAAAGTAAATAATTAAGTGTGTTTAATAAGGTAGATTAATAATTATGGAATGCTAGTTAGAGTATTTAATTAGGAGTAAATGTAGTTAGGTGTGTTTAGTTAAAATTTAAAATACAACATTAATTCACATTTAAAAAACATTAAAACATTAAATCGTACGAATTACATTAGGAAATCGATAAAAGATAGAACATTAAAACAAGTACACACTAAAACTGGAATAAATAAACCAATAACACCACTGCTTAAACAAAAGATGAACTTCCACTAACACCAGCACATTCTCTATCTTCAAGAAGTGTATCTTTGGGGAAAACCTTAACCAAATTATTTATTGTGATGTTAAGATAATGGCTAGATTCATTGGGAGAAAATAACAAAACATTTTTAGTATCAAACAAATTCCAACAGTAATCGCCTTTACAAGCTTCTCATCCAGAAGACTTTGTGATGAATCAACCCGATTAAACCCGAACGCTTTCAATGTCTGTTAGATCACCCAACACATTCGGAGTACATGACTTAATTATCCCAACAACCTTCTCAACTTTCCCTTTCTTGCAAAAATTTTTTATATCACAAAACAACCAACCAATATCCCGCCATCAACTTGCATAAAATCAACCGCACGAACCCATGGCCCACTTTTAAAATCACAATCCTCGCCCTCATCGTAAACAACTTTCCTATATATACTCCCGTGTCATCATCAAACCATCATCCACACCCCCCAATATCGCCAATTTACCAGTAGGACTGTGTATTTTCCTAACAAACTTATCAACATTAGGGCTTCCATATGAGACCATGTTCGAAGTTGTAGGAAAGTCGGAGATCGAGTCATCTATATCAAGTAGTTGTTCCCATTCATCATTTGGTGGCGAATCCATTTGGTGGTGGCGAAAAGTTTGAGAGAATTTTGGATGAGAATTCCCTATGCTATGGGGTCATATTTATATGTGATTATCATCTACCCTATCACATTAAATATACCATCTGCCCAACTACTAGTCGAGTGGTCGAGCGACTTACTAGTCGACTGTATACAAGATCTTATTCCCTAGTTTTAACATTCAAAAATTAACCATTGCAGTTAAAAGTTTTGAAAGTGATAAAGATCTACCCAAAACACGTAATCTTGATCTTGTTCAATGTTTTTTAAATGAGTAAAAGCCACACAAAATGTATCAAATAAGAAAAAATAAAGTTTTCAACACATTTGTTGAACCATTACACATGCGTAATAGAAATGTTTAGAGTTTAACCAGTTACACAATTGTTGAACCATAATCTACAAGATACATGGGAAATAAGATGTTTCACCAATGCCTACAAGATACTGTAATGTTTTAAGTTTAAGCATAACACAAATGCACAAGTGCCACAACCAAATGTTTTAAGTTTTCACCGTAAAGCCACACAAATTAAAATGTTTAGCGTGCCATTCATTTAGGATTTTGAACTGAATCTTGTATTTCCGTAAAATTTGACAGATGCTCACGATATGCCAGGCAGCTTGAACTGTGGTCTTTGAAGTGGAGTGGAATGTAATAGGCCAACCTCAGATAGAATATAATGACCCAAACACCACAATCCCCATACCTCCCACGTGTATAGGACATGACTACATACCGAAAGGAAACAGAGTAGGAATTGGGATCTATATTCTTCCTCGCCATCACCTCACTCTCTTCCGGATAAATCGTAGTTGAGCTTGAAAACGCCGCCTCATATTTAGCCACCATGGACGGTCTTCAACCCTGCCTCACCCCAAGGCTATGGTAAAGCTATAACACCAGTGCTAATACGAATTCACCTGTGCACCAGCAGTAACGTCAGTTGACAAATGGGGAAAAAACCTACAAAAGTAGTAAAGATAACCAATCAGAAAAGCTTTTTACCAATTGACATCGTACCTTTTTTACAAAATATCTAAGTCTAAATTCTACAAAAATCGAGAACTAAAATACACACCTTTTTCGACACCTTCACGAAACCATGGGATACCCATCACCCCGTCAACATAGTACACAGTGCCTCACAATGATCTGTGAGCAAAAGAATGGGCAACCATGACCCAATCAACATTTGCAGTCTAAATGCATCATCGTCAACCCATAATCCAATATGCTGTAATTTAAAAATGGAAAAAAGCAACATTAGCTATGATCAACCTGATATCACATATATTATTGGCTTGTAATAGTTACATATATTATTGGCTTGTAATAGTTACATACCAAATCACATAGCCAACCGGCGCTCTTGGCATCCCTGCCCAATAATAATCCTAGCCGAATTGTAGATTGGCATCGTACCTCACGCTTCCCATGGGAAGTTTAAATAACTGCTTGGTCCTCCTCTTTCTTAATCTTCTTTTGATTGTCAATCCACAATCTGTATGATTGGGTGGATCCGTGCTCTATACTTTGTCGAAGTTATCATTACGCTGAGACTCGCATTATCATAAATTCAAATCAAATAACCTAAATAATTGCAATTAACATTAAGAACAAAAATATGATACTGAATACCTCTTTCCAAGGTCGGAGTGATATTTCTTTCCCATTAGGTCCAATGACCTTGGGAATATCAGGTTTAACATGTCTCTTTTAACGCTTTCTTAAAACTCTCTTGTAGTAGTTTGCATATATGGGTCATGGAACACCTTGCTCAACTTCTTTCCCGCTGAAAAGGGACTCGACAATTGTGACCTTATTTTCAAGAGGGTTGAAATTTTAAAACCAAAGACATTAACTGGTGGTAATTACCTGAAAAAGAATAAAAGTCGAATTGCATGAATGTCCATGATGGTTAAAATTTAATTAGATAACATGTTTAGCGTGTATTTACCGGACCGAGAAGCGACTCTAACTTTTGCTCACTCGTATCTCCTTCATCCCAACATCTTCATCGTGGTTGGCCCCTCCTCCTCATCATTCATCACGGTCACATGTTGCTCATCATCAAAAGACATCAAGTCCTGAAAAAAGAGTTAAACTTGATTGAATGTCCGTATTGGTTTATAAAATGATACAATTACACCTGCTCGACTATTTACCTCACCGTAGCGACTCTAACTTTTGCTCACTCTCTAGCCTTCATCCCAATATCTTGATCGTGGTCTCGCACCTTCATCGGAACATCTTGATCAGGTCTCAGGCCTCATCATTCATCACGGGCACATGTTGCTCATCATCAAATGACAACAAGTCCTGAAAAAAGAGTTAAACTTGATTGAATGTGCGTATTGGTTTATAAAATGATAAAATTACACTGCTCGACTATATTTACCGCATTAAAAGGAGACTCTGGGTATTGTTGATCATTTATCACTTCTTCCTTCATTGGAACATGTTGATCATCATTCATTACATGAAGATCCCGAAAAACAGCTTAACATTGCGTGACAAGTGACTTGGTTAAAATTACAATTGATTAATCTCTTCAACGATATTTACCTTCATCGACATGTTGCTCATCCTTCGCGAACCTCAAATTTTTATCGTGACTGATAAAATGAGCGTGTAAAAAAGGGCAAATCTTAGGCATGCATTTATTCATAACATAAACAAAATAACATGTTATATACTACCTGCCAATCTGTCGGAGGTGACCCAAAGAGGTTGCCTAATACTTCTTGAACATCCTGCGTGGACAAATCTCCAGCCGGATCGGTAAAATTCATGCCATTTGACTACAAAAAAGAAAAAAATAAATATTACTATTGTTGAAAGCAATCAACAATCAACATACGTAAACCATATATTATATGATACAAATACTATTGTAAACAACAAACCTTTGAAC
>OU343220.1:211608962-211627083 GCA_910596185.1 Chrysanthemum makinoi
CATTCTCCTTTTTACAATGATCTTCCCAAAAACTCACCAACAATTCTCTCTTATATTATCAATCAACAAAAATGAAGTTAGCGGCGGTGACACGTGGCTTCTCGATGGTTTACTGGCGAGGAGGTACACGGTTTCTTGGTCCAGAGATACAGAAAGTGTACGCCTATTTCTTGTTACGGTTTGTTATAGTTACCTGATGATGAGAGTTGAATCTTGAAGGGTAGAAAGGTGGTGCAAAATGGTTTAGCCCTGGTTTGAGAGTTCATAACTGTGTGTGTGTTTTTTGGTGAGAAACTCCATGTGTGTCTGAGAGAGAGAGGTCAGAGATTATAAGAAGATAGATGAAAGGGTTTGTAATGATAGTGACGGCGAGTGAAGTGGAGTTAATGAGGCACCCTCACAAACCCTTTCATATCTCTCGCCACCATTGTAACACCCCCAAATTTGGTTTAGCGGAAGCATACGTGTTATTCGGGAGCGTTACGGGATTGATGAATCATAACACAAGAAATAAAGAACGGAATACATACTCCGTTTGATTTCATAAAATAGATTTAAAACATTTTCTTACAACATAGTTTAAATAAATGGGCACATCCCAATAGTTTTAGTGGTCCCAATGTAAAAACATCATTTTTGTGTAAAAACACTTCTTTAATACTACTACGACCATACATCCGCTTCTTGCCTTGTCTTCATGAACATAACTTAAACACCTGAGAAAAATATGCTAAAAGGTCGTACTAAAAGTGGTGAGTTCATAGGTTTAAGTTTAAATAGTAAATTCGGACCATAAGCAAAGTCATATACTCATTACAACGAATATAATGATATATGGATGAATGTCTATTACGTTA
The DNA here is from genome assembly GCA_910596185.1 of Chrysanthemum makinoi. NCBI lineage: Eukaryota > Viridiplantae > Streptophyta > Magnoliopsida > Asterales > Asteraceae > Chrysanthemum > Chrysanthemum makinoi. The sequence continues at coordinate 211,609,820 of OU343220.1, forward strand.
GCTCTAAGTTCATGCAACCGATACTACGACAGTTTCTGTATGCTAAAAGATGTCATACAATATAGGGGCCCATAGCAAGTGTTTTGTCCCTCAACACTTGATTCCGACATGGTATACGTTTCGCCTTGGCCTAAGCATGGCCAACCGAACGGAGGAGTCACCCTCAATAGATCTATTTATAACATTCGCGTTTCCCAATGGGGAATTGACGGTTCATGAAAAAGGGCATTTTCTAAGGACATAAGGGCTTAGGCTAAACCACGTAATAGTAATCATGTAGTAGTTTTGGTCCATAAAATGTTTTGCATATTTCTCACCCTAAAATGTATAAAACAATTTATCAAGTAAAAGTGGGGCTATGAAACTCACCTCAGCAAATGTGCAATCCAAATGTGGGATTAGTGATGGTTGTGAAGCGGCACCGACACGCGACCTAGATAAGGAGGGAATGTTTTAGTTCATTATTTTAAGTATTGCTTACTCAAAATAGTTCAATGGCTCTTATAATTGTAGCGAAACTAAACTTTTAGTTTTAGAAAAATGATTTTTACTAGTAAGTATACGAAGTATATACATTTTTGTGTTGTCATTATAACGGTTTTAGAACTCGAAATTTGGTTTGAATATAACAATTTACTAGTAAGTATATAAATGTGTATATACTTATTTAAGTTGACACAAAATGATGTTGTAAGAAAATGTATATATAAATTATTTATTTCTAATTGTATTTAGAAAATATTCAAGTTATATTTGAAGATTTTCGAACTTAACATATGATAAAATGGCATAGCGGTCTCTATTTATTTATCATAACTTGTTCCGTACATATATATATATATATATGTCGTTTTAAACGGAAATTTTTCTTGACATATGTTTGCTCATAAATTCGACGTTAAGAGTGGTCGTAGACATTGTTAGGCGAAATGTGTTTTAGAACACTTGTTGTTTATGTCGAATCATTACACATTTTGAGTTTATTTTTGTGGTTTGGCTTGGACTACCAAATGAATATCCGAACTGTTATGGGCTGTGGCCCGTGTTGCTTGCAGCAGGGAACAAGGATTGAGCCTGGTTAATTGATGGCGCATGAAATTTGTGTTGAGGTGCTAACTGAGCTGCGGCTCAAGTAATACAAAAAGAATGTGGTTTGTACAAAGTCTTAACTTCACAATAAGATATCAAGTACTAGCATGCCTTTATAGGTAGACATGTACTAGTTTTTAAGTAACAGATTACATTCCAAACTTGTTGCTCGTGAGTCAAAATTGATGCAAGTGGGAACAGTAGTCAAGTGCTTCAACTTGACATTTTTATGACTCAAACACATTTTATTTTGATGGAAAGTCTTCCTTATTGAAAATGAAGTAACGAAGGAAAAGTGGCTATGGTTGGAGTTTTGTTTCTAGCGAGACTTGGCTAATCCCTTCACTGAAAGTATGAGCAAGGTGTGACAAAACATGTGTTTGGGTCGAGTACTACTCGACTTGGTTCCCCGTTGTTACGTAGTGACACAAGAGAAAAGAGAAAAAGTGTTGATGACCATAGTGAGCCTTTGGTTTACTTCAAACACAACTCGACTCTTATTGCTAGATGTACTCTAGATGAAAGGGTTGGTCGAGTAACATCAAGGTTCCACTCTCCCAACACCTAAGTTATTTTGAGTCCGGTTTCACTAAATTAACCAACAACACTTAGTTTTCGAGCAAGCTTACAATGACAAGGTGATAACTAACTTGGGATGCATATCTATGTGAAACATCGACAAGACATGGAACGAAAATGCTCCGAGTACTCAAGTGGGTTTTTGGTCGAAGCAAAACTCATCATGCTTACAAAGGATGACGTGATTGGTTCGGTTAAATGTATAACCGAAGTCCGACACTAACTACCGAGGTTTACATAAAGGTTGAGTACTTAGACAAACATGTCGAAACAAATGTTAGTTTCATGGATTTAAAACTTGGTAGTTTCTAGCATTTTTAGGGGACTTATACGAAGCTTGATTCACCTAGTCTCCCTTGTTCCCTATTCTCGACAAACTCGACATCTCTACATTTGTAAGTGTCACCAAAATTTCATCTCTTCTCTCGACAAGAACCCAAAACCCAATTCTTAAGTCTAAAGCATCATAGGTTGTTTACCAAGTATCAAGTACTACTAGTTCTTAATCTACCCAAAACTCTCGTTTTTCTTTGTTTTCAAGGACTCGACACAATCAAAACAAAAGAACCCAACAACAACTAAATTTTACTTGAGACTAAATTATTTCACACGATTTGTCATCAACAAGAATACTAAACTTAGCATCTCATCTTTAAGATATTAAACAAGATGTGACTTATGTCCAAATTATAATTCATTAATACTTGAATAAAGATACATATTGAAAAAAAAAAAGAAGTTAAAGATTCTTACAAACCACTTGAGAGTCTCGACACAAGGAAGGAAATACTTTCGACACAACCCGATTACAACACAAAATAAACCCGAACCAACAGGAATCACCACCACACCTTTAACACCTCGAGAAGTTTTGTGACTAAACTATTTAGGGGATGTATGTGACTCTGTGGTTCGGTCCAAATAAAAAGAGTAGAACAACAAGAGGGTTTGACTCCTCTTTCTTCCTTGGGTCTTGGATTGAAGCCGAAATTGGCTAGCTTCCAAGGATAGACGAATCTTGTGACTTGGCTCAAGATGGATTTGAGTAGAGATATGTTTCTTTTGATTCCCCTTGGATTCGTTCGAACCATGGCCGGCGCATCAAAGATGGTTTTTGGAGAAGAAATCTTTCATGGTTTTGGTATGAGTGAGAAGAACAAGATGGAAAGACATGTTGGGTTTTTCTCCTTTTGGGAGATTCGGCCTAGGCGTATGGCATGGGTAGCAGGGAAAAGTAGATAGCTTCTTTGGGAAGACAAAGATTTGTGGTACTATCTTGTGAGATGAAGAGGAAAACGTGTGGGAATAAAAAGGCAGAAAACGATAAAATAAAAGGGGAGGTGAGAGGGGCGGCTAAACCAAGAGAGAAAGAAAAAGACAAAAGAGTGTATAATGTTTATTTTATATTTTGTAAAGATAATATAAGATGTATGTAGGAGAGTTTTGGTACATATGTATTAGTTTGTAGAGTGATACACTTATATTGATGAATGTTAAAATCTTAAGTGTGAGTTGTGTTAAATATTTTGAGTTCCGAGAATTAAAACCGTGACTGATGTATTATCGTTCGATAATTTTTATGATGTTGTGTCTTATAGATATGTTTCGGAAATATTATTATTTTTGTAATATTTCCCATTACGAGAGTTTATTATTAGCTTTGTTTGCCTTTATCATAGTGTCGGTACGCGTGCAGTGTCGGTCACTGAGGAAAACGAGATAACCTCTCGTCTCACAATTTAAATCATAAGACAAAAATGAAATATTCATAAAATGATATGAATGCAAAGTTATGCAGTTATCTACTGTATGCGAGTTCACTACTCGAATGATCAGGCAAAGCTTATGCATGCTTAATGACTTAGGCTTAGTAATAATAAATTACTAATTATCAGTTAAATTTTTAGTGAAAATTTACCGTGTGTCACAACCATTATATCTCTATCATTATAAACCCTTTCATCTCTCTTCTTATCATCTCTGACCTCTCTCTCTCACACACATACATTGAGTTTCTTACCAAAAAACACACACAGTTAAACACTCTCAAACCAAGCTAAACCCTTTTGCACCACCTTTCTACCCTTCAAGATTCAACCCTCATCATCAAGTAACCATAACAAACCGTAACAAGAAATGGGCTGTACATTTTCCTGTATCTTGTGGACCAAGAAACCGTGTACCTCCTCGCCGTAAACCATCAGAGAAGCCACGTGTCACCGCCGCTAACTTCATTTTTGTTGTTTGATAATATAAGAGAGAATTATTGGTGAGTTTTTGGGAAGATCATTGTAAAAACGAGAATGAAATGATGTCTGGAAATGGAGTAATAGCACTTTAACTAGACACACTAACACCATTCTCATGTTTTCACCAACCCTCAACCCTAGACACACTGTTCAAAAAGTTGTAAGCAAACATGATCAAATCTTTTGTATCACAAGCAGATGAAACAACATGATCTCATTAACCTAGTTAAAGTGCTATTGCACATGAAAGGGGGTGGACCCCAACACCCTGCAAAGATCTTGGTTTAGGTCCCAAAATCCACCATCCTACTCTCCTACCCTAATTGTTAAAATGACCAATTCAATCATAAAGGTTTAAAGGGTCTTTTTGATACCCGATGCTTGGATAGTTCTCATTACCTAAAACCTTATACTATTTAAAATACGCAACGACAAATCTTACCTTTTTGTCTCGGCTGTGGTCGCGGCTTGGCCTCAGCTGTGGTTTCGGCTGTGGTCGCGGCTTGGCCTCGGCTTGGCACCTGTGACACCCTATATTCCTACAAGTATAAAAGCAAGAAAACAATCTCCTTATCAATTTCTACTTTCTAGTGTCTTAAGTATATTAAGAAAACAATCTCCTTATCCATTTCTACTTTCTAGTGTCTTAAGTATACTAAGAAAACAATCTCCTTAAGTATTTAATGTCTTGTAATCTTAATAGTTAGTTGAATCTCATTAATATACTTTTCAGTATTCCATTGATTTCTACAACATATACACTCCGCTATACTACTCAAACAGGTAGTCAATACATTCATCTTAATCAGATAAAGTACTAAGTCGAAATAGAGTTTGACAAATGAGTTTCATAGCTAGTAACAAAGAAGGTTAAAATATTGCAACTTCGTAAAGGGAAATAATATTAGTACGGCAGTTAGATGCTTCTTAGCTTTTTAGCCATACTTTTTGATTGTCTCATGGACAACACAAAATCGATTAATCCCACAAAAATTACAATCACTCGTCATCTATAAATTTATAGCTCAAGACCAAAAATATATTGCATCAAAGCAGATTTGGTGAAATCGACAACCAAAAATATATTTTGAAATGACAAACCAAAAATACAGGAAAATAATGTATAATGTCCATGTATCTACAATTGTACCTTTGGGCTATTTGGTTCCCAGGTGAGCTGCAATTGACTAAATCAACGAGTTACTCTCACCACTGTAGAAAACCTGCATATAAGAAATATAATTTAGACTTTTTACACGAAAGAAAGAATGATTTAAATAACAAAGATTATATATTCAATCATTTTTTAACACGAGGTACCAAAAATGATTTAAATTGTCATAATGAAGACAATAAAAAGGCACAAGTAATATGATTATTCACTTTATATCATTTAACATTTTCCAAAAATTGTGACAATGAAGAGCATCTCTCGTGGCTTCATTGATAATACACATGATCTAGAAATTAAGCTAACAAAAAGTGATTTCATTGATAATACCTGCGCGCGGTGATGTAGTGGTGGTGGAGGTGGTGCGGTGATGGAGGTGGTGCTATGATGATGAAGGAGGTGGAGCAGCACCAGCTGTGTGGGCTTTTTTTTTTTTTTTTTATCTCATTTGTGAAAAGCATATCTGGTTAATAATTGAGGTGATTTTTACGATTAGTTTTCGCCGGGGACATGTCCTCGGAGAAAACGTTGTTTGTCTTCTAGCAAGACTTTTGCCGGGGACATGTCCCCGGGGAAGGTTATGGCGGGATAAAGTAAAAAGATGGGAGGGAAAAATAAAAAAATCGTGAAAAGTTTTCCCGGGGACATGTCCCCGGCAAAAGGTGTTTTAATGAATATACATATTAAAAAAAAATCTTTATTATCATTTTCAATAACTAAATTAATAACAAATCAATTTAAATTTAACCTAAAAATTTTCTATGGTATACGTATAATGTTAAACGCCCGAGTATAGGTGCTATGGTATACGTATCATGTTAAATGACCAAGTATAGGTTCTATGGTATACGTATCATGTTAAACGACCAAGTATAGGTGCAATGGTATACATATCATGTTAAATGACCAAGTATAGGTGCTATGGTATACGTATCATGTTAAATGACCAAGTATAGGTGCTATTGGTATACGTATCATGTTAAACGGTCGAGCTGCCATGAAAAAGATCTTAGGATAAACTTGCTGGAATCACGAAAACATGTGCTAGAGACAAGAGTAAGGTTGCTGGAGGCCAGACTTGAAATGGCAAGGATTCGTGACGACCAGGCATGTCAGTCGGATGCATTACTTCGTGAGTTGTTAGGTGACATGGAAAATCTTCATATGTAGTAGTAGTTGTTGTTGTTCTTGTAGTTGTTGTTGATGTTGTTGTTGATGTTGTTGATCAAAGTAGTAGTTGTTCTTGTAGTTGTTGTTGTTGATGTTGTTGTTGTTCTTGTAGTATGTATCTGTCAAGTATTTATATAAATCAAAGCACATCTTTGGATTTGTAAAGTCGACCATGTTCTTAGTTAACAAGATTATGGTTTCCAAACACCCCCTTTCCAATACTAAATTACACATGAATAAAGAAGCAACTTGACAACAAAACGAAATAGATCAAACAAAACAACTCGGCAAGCAAACGAAACAACTCAAACGATATGATACACACGACATAGACCATAACAAACATCGCCCATTCAATTTTTTTTCCTGCTATTTCCCGCTCTGCTAGAACACGCACCATCTTTTCCTTCCTTTCTTGACCCACTGCTCAAACAATGCTTCAAGATTTGTTACCCTATTTCCCGCATCATCAAATGTGTAATCGAACAGGATTTTTCACTTCATCTTTTTCCTTCCTTTGCTTGACGAACTGCTCAAACATTGCTTCACCTTCCAGCGTGTTTTCTTCTCCAACACCATTAGCTTCACAGTCCAAATACACCTTGTAGAATGGCTCTTTCCTTAACCATTCCGAATCGCGGTCTCTCATTGACGGGTCTATGTTCTTATAAGAACCATATTCATCGTAAATTTCTGACCCATAATTATCAAGAACTCGAGTAAAGAGATATATCGGCGATAAAACCAGTGACCACTCTTTTTCCCGTGCTGTAATCACCATTATATTGTTACGTGTGTTTTGTGAGAATTGACGATTGGGTTATTTATACTTTTCCAAGCATCGGGGTTTTAGTTATGTTTTAATAGTTGCAATAAAGTGTATTTTTGTAAATTTTACTTTTGCCGGGGACATGTCTTCGGGGAAAGCTCTGGCGAGGAATTTTCTTGAACAATTACGCTTCGACTTTTGTCAAATTTTGGTAAACGTGAAATACACTTTCGGCGGGGACACGTCCCCGGAAAAAGGTTGCGTTGAATTTTGACTAGTCGGTCAAAGCTCGATAAAAATCAAACGTACTTTCGCTGGGGACGTGTCCTCGCCGAAGGTGTTCGTTGAATTTTCCATAACATGTCAGCGTATTCATGTGCCACGTCAGATTTCATTTTGTCGTTTAGTGACTTTCGTCGGGGACATTTTGTCCCCGACAAAAGTCTCCTCGCCCATCCATCCGATTGTTGTAGTGATATTTACTATTGAACTCATACGATGATTTCACATAAAACTCGATTCCATATTCCTTAGTATTCATTGGCGATTGATAAGAACCCGTTGTTACTAATGAAAAATCTGATATCGGTACTGGTGGCCCAAGATTATTAACGATATACACCGTGACAAGTGTCGAACATTGGAGAATCAAACCGACACTAGAGTAATTTATTTCACGAAAAAATTTCTTTTTTACTCGCTAAATTATTATTGTCGATGTGTTTGTTTTATATGAACTACATTAATTATCTCATAGTTTTAAAAGAAAAACAATGTATAAAGAGAATAAAAAATATTTTATTAGAGTGTTGCAACTTTTTGACTCTCACATTGGTTGAAGATAACTAATTTTGCTTGGTATATATCTGTAGCGTAGATGGTTCATGTAACTTGATATTAGTATTATGCAGCCGTTCATGATCATATCTGATGCTAAACATATGTTTCGCATTCGATATATCTGCGACGGTTAATCATACAACTTGTCAGCTTTATTTTGTAACCTGTTATAACTTATAACAACTTATTTTGTAGCCAGTTATAACAACTTGCAATTTTTCAGGTCCTTACTCAATTATTTTGAAATTCACACGATTACTTTTACGTATAACTATTTAATTAAATCGCGTAAATCCGAAAGACAATATTTGTGCACAACAACTTCGGACTAAGTTAGTCTACATATTTTTGATATAATATTATTATTACAAGCACATTTTACCACTTATACATTTACCTTCTCTTCTAGACCATTTAGCTTAAACAAATATCCAATTTTGTTAGAGTATAGTTTTGTACTTTTGTACAAGTCCAAACTTATTCATCAGTGTTGATACTACAATAATGGGCTTTTAGACCAGTTCTAAGATCCTTTTAGACCGTGCTCGGACCTGTCTAGATGGGGGTAGGGGTGTTCATGGGTTGGGTAATATCCGAATAAACCGAAAACCGAAACCGAATCGACCGAAAATAACCGATCCAAATTTGTCAAAACCGAACCTAACCGAAATAAAAGTTCGGTTTTCGGTTCGGTTATGTTTTAGCAATCCAAACCGAAAACCGAATTTAAATAAATATATATATTTTTTATATATTTATATAAAAAAAATATATTAAAACTCTTTTATACTATATATATAATTTTTTTTAAGCTTGAAAATTATTTTTTTTTCAAAAAATATATATAAATAAATGAAGTTTGACAGATTATGTACAATTCTTGTTCCTACCTATAATATACTTCACTTTTAAAAATTAAAAAAAAAAAAAAGTGAAAGGTATCAATCTCTACCTTTCTGCTCTCGCGGATGTTATCAATGCTCTCTTGCAGATTATTATACCAAAAATCAAGCTCCAATTCAATCAGATTATCACTTCTGCCGCACACCTAGAACCTTTTCTTGAACATAGGACCTGAGACATTTTAAATTCTAGACTACGCCCTAAATACATGTGGTTCAAATCAAGTATATATGCATTCGACATGATCAAGTTAATACTCCCTTAACCGTGCTCAGCATAGCCAACAATTTTCATATCATGAAGATAGTACAAAAACTTAGTTCTGCTAACTATATAAGACACAGGATATATAAAAGTCAAACGGATGAAAATTTCAGATAAAAATTCATAATAGGTAACATCAGCGGTCATGCAAAAGAGATAAACAATTAAAAGAAGACTATTACACTACAAAAAAAAGGGGCTATAGTGACGAGAATTTAATGACGACATATATTTTTCGTAACTAAAAACACAATTCAGTGACAATATAAAATTGTCGTCACTATATCTCGTCACTTTGTATATATTTAGTGACGAAGTAATAAGTTGTCATTAACATACACATTAGTGACGAAAGTATCGGTCACTAAGTAAAGTACTGGTTGTCACCGTGTAACTCATTTCTTGTTATGGTTGTTAGTCACGAAATTTTCGTCACTATTTTTGGATTGATAGTCACGAAACTATTCGTCACTCACTTAGACAAATATATGATTCTTTTATTTTGCTATCTAACACTTAAAAATACAGGGACCTAAACTGACAAAATAACTAAATATATAAAACCATTAGACAAACAAGATACCATCATTTTTCTTTCATATCTTCTTCTCTCCTATTTCACACCAAACACACACTAAAAACACACACCATTAAAATCATTCAATTCTTCACAGTTTTCACACACTAAAAACACACACTATTTTGCTGTAGTTTTTCGGATCTCATTTTCACCACGGCTGACGTTATGTTAAGAGCTATTTTTCACTATTTTGCCCTATTCCGCCATGGCTGACATCATTTTGACCTAATTTTTCGGAGGTTATATCTAATCCCTAATTATTAAGAGCTAATTTCATTTAATTAGCAAGATATTATGTTAGTTGCCTGAAATTTTGTGTATTCTTTTGTATTTGTTTTCAATTTACTTGTTTGATTGTTGATTTGATTGCATATTTAGGTTTAAAGGATCATTTTGACCTAATATCGATAAGGTTTAGGGCAAAAATTGTGGTTATTTGCTTGCTGATTTGAGTTCATAAAGCTTACGTTTAGCGGATTATTTTGACTTAAATTTGAGTTCACAAAGCTTAGGTTTAGGGGCTATTAAATCACAAAGCTTATTGTGTTCAATGGTCATGTACTTGTACTAGAGTAGACTAAGTCAATTAAGCTGTGATTGTCAATGTTGTAATATGTGAAACTTCAGTATTTTCTGCTTTTGTAAGCTGGGATCCTTGTAAATATAGTGATCATCTAACGATTTAAGTTTTCCATATATAACTGTAAACAAGCCTTTTACCAACCTGCACATGACAATCACAGCTTACTTGACTTAGTCTAACATATGCATAGATCAGTCACAGTTTCACATTTTCGGCATTCTTTAAGATTGTTTAGTAAGTATATAATCTATAGAAAATGTCATGCACTCGACAAAATTATAATAGCAGAAGAGTGGGATCAAGAAGCGGTTGATAGCTTCAAATGGAAGCAAAAGTGGGAAGCAGGGATGTCGAGTAGCTTTGAGAGGGCTGAAATACTAGGATCAACCGCCGTTGTGGTTGTCTTATCTGGTACATAGTTTGGTCCCAAAATGGGATTAAGTAATTTTGACCCTCAGAAAGAGTTTAGAATATGCATGGAGTCTCTCAACTGTAAACAAACCACCTAGTGTTATGTTACTTGCTTGTCTGCCAAACCCAAATGATGCAATTTTGATATGTTATATTTTGGTTGGATAATAATCAAAGTTGTACTTAATATTGTGGGTAAAACAAAAGAAAGTTTTAGTAAGAATCCTCTATTGGAAGTTAGTGGCAATCCTTTATTTTTTCATTGTATGATGATAAAAGCACATCAACATCCCCTTGTGCGACCGCTGGTGTATTATCTTACAAAAGTTTTTGTAAGGTTCCAAAGTTTAACATCTGTTAAGTGCGGATAAATCTGTTTAACTTACTTTACCAATAACAAGTTGATAATATTAAAAAATAATCGAAAACAGATACATGGGAAATGAGTGCTTAACTTGATAATCTACCATTGTCATTTGATTAAGTGGAATAAGATCTTGATGCGACTGATGTTCTTGATATATATGACATTCTGTGCTAGTCTTGTGTGTCGTTTTCAAGCTTTTGCAAAAAATATAACTCTTGGCTAGTCTTGTTTTCAAAGCATTTGCGAAAGATATGATTCTTGGCAAGTGTTGTGTGTCATTTAATCATATTAACTTCAGTTGTCACAGCAGTTGGATCTGCCCCCACTGCCCCTAAGGTGTGACTGGTTACCAAAGAATCAAAATCAAGTTGGATGCTTAATTGGTTATGGTTGACATTTGTTTATGAAGTCATGCTTGTTGCAACAAAATCTTTTCAAAGTTAGACTTTATTTACAACAGTTATTAGTTAAGTATTCAAATTTAGACTTTATTTACAACAGTTATTAGTTAAGTATTCTTATAAACTATAATCCCTCAAGTATGTATTCAATTCACAGCCCATTTTGGGACCAAACTGATTCTGAACATGAAATGACTTAAGATTGATTATGCCAAGTGAGGACTTTTTGTAATTGGTAGCTGAATAATTTGTTCAGAATGATATATAGTGTATCGTAACTGGGATTCCTTCTCTATGATTTAAACAGATTGAATATCATTTATTCATGTAAATATTGTAGCGCTTTTCATGTTTTGATACCACATTTATGTTTTGCTAATGAGCACAATTTATGTTTTGCTAATGAGCATGATTGTGTTGATCAGGTGATACAAGTGTCAACCTTTTGCGTGTTTTCTAGAAAAATGTAATATTGTTTTTGTTGAAGCTTTTAATACAATTGACACATGAAATATATGTTTCATTGTAGTAGCAGTGAAATTTGGACCTTTTTTAATGTGGTACCTATGTACACCATAAGATACTTTCCCCTATTTAGGCTTCTCCAAGTTATCATGTGTAAATTGTTATTTTTATTAACTAAAGAGTTTCTGTAACCCGTCTTGAGCTGTTTTTTAATCTCTTGTGTACTTCAGGTGACCGTTACTTAAGACCATGGATCATCCCCATGCCCGAATAACTTTCACAACAAGAACCGATGAGGACGAGTGCTTAATACTAGCAAGTGATGGACTTTGGGATGTCATGACAAACAATGAGGTCGGTGAGGTGGCTCGCTGGATTATACGCAGGAAAACCGCCGGTCTGCAGCCACTAATGATGAACCATCAGCTGCACAAACCCTTGCTGCTAGCCTGACTGAAATAGCCAAGGGGAGACTCAGTTCTGACAACATATCTGTGGTCGTTGTCGATCTAAAGTCGAGTTGAAGCTTGTACAAAGCTGACTATTTTCGACCAGGTAAAGATGATCATTCCTAAATTTTTACTTGGTTTGATCCATTATATATCAAGTAGAATGCCGAAAATGTGAAACAGTGACTGATGTTTTTGGTGTAAAGACGTTAGATGATCACTATATTTGTTTTGAATTCTATGCATACAAATAAAGGCGTTACTACGTATACAAAATTACTCTGTTAGATAGATGTAAATAGTCTATCATTCTTCTTGTATGTCTTTGATCTCTGATTGAATACTATCTATGTTTACAAATTACAATCCTAAGAAGATTATAGGACTATACTTTGACAAAAATGAACAATTTAACCATGCATCTGGGTCATGTTTCTTATGACAATATATTATTCTATTTGATTGCATATATGGCAGCACGCTGATCAGAACCACACCGGCTTCCTTGGCCTGATATAGGATATGCAAATACGAGCTTGATGTATGTTTTGCAGGTGGTGTCATGATATTGGATGAGAGCATGACGCAAACAAACGTCTTTTGAAGACTGTATTTAAGGTAAATTACCATGTATATGTATTTTGGCATTTGCATACGTTAGTGCTAATGATAAACTTTCGAACTTATACTCTGTATTTCAGGTTATGTTATGACTATTTAGTCCACGTAACACAACTTTGATGTTCGTTATACGTGATAAAAAAGGGTAAGTTTTCCCTTTTCTTGACATTATTATTGGTTTGAAAATATGAAAAATTTGGATCGTGTTTGATGTAATTGTCCTATTATTTCTGTATAGACACCTCTTGAGAATGTAGAGCCCGTCTCGAGGGAAGATATCCAGAAGGTAAGTTTCATTCTTTATTCTGTACCGCAAAAGCTAACACTGTCCTGATGCTTATAATGCTCTGTTCCCTGCTCCAGATATGGGACTCTGTTCCCAAGCCAGAACACCACAAACAGACCCCTTTGAGCGAATTTTTTAATGTAAGATGTCATGTTATTCCTATTGTCTTCTTTTGGATATTATGGTCTCTTAATCGGTTTATTACTGACCATAATCAACTACTCACCTCGTCAACCAATTTTTAATGTAAGATATTATAGTTTCTTACATGTTGAATTTTCATTATTATTGATTGGTTGCATTAAATCTGCAGTTAAAAGCAAGAAATAAGTCTGTAGCCAAAGAATGCTATTTACATACAGAGCTTCCTTTGGAAGGTAAGTGTATTTGGTTACCTTTAGTTGTTATAGTATTTGATTCAATGTGTATCTGTGCTAGGCATGGCCGTGAAAATCTGTATAGTACCTACCATGCCTTCAAAAGGATGTATGCCACATCCTTAATAATTGCACATTCCCGCTATTGCAATAGCTTGTATTCTTCCCGATTCCAAAGCGTTTAAGCTGTGTTCATTATCTTCTTTAAAAAAAATTCAGATTGACCAGAACTCTATTAATAATGTAAATTAGTTTGTGTCAAACCACATATGTATGCTTTTGCAGTTGAACTATATTGCTGCACACTTGTCACTTTGTTGTTTATTGTGTGCAAACACTTTCCAGATTAAAAAGTTGTGTTCCTTTCATTAACATGCAGCAGTAATGGATGTAATTCGGGAGGATGTCTCTGTGCTCGCCTTGTTAGATGAGATCTTATGTCTATTAGATCTTATGTAATTCGGCAGGCTTGTTACAGGTAAAGATAGGAGCATAAAAAGGTAAATTGTTAACGTTATTCACATTATTTCGATGTGGCTCACGACATCAGCAACACACTAATCCAATAAAACAATTTGCAGGCGACCGGACCGTTGTTCAGATGGCCAATGCCTTATCTGAAAATTGTTAAGTAGTATGTCACTCATTCTTTTGCTTTCTCTTTTAGTCTCTCCTCGATATGAGAGTTGAGGTCTTAAGTCTTGACATGAAGAGGAGTGTAGGCATCTCGAAGAGCAGCTGAGATGTACATGGTATGCATAATTATTACTCTTTATTGTTTTTAAGGGTTTGCTCTACATGTCTTTCTCCTTTAAGAGATTGTATTTTGTCACAGGAGGATGACCTAAGGCTTTATTGCAGTTGCGGTGTAAAGTGACGAATGATCAGCCCCTTATTAGACCAAGAAGTGACCTCAATTCCTCAAGAAAGGTATGTATCTCTTACATCATAGAGCAGTAAACATCAGATATATAGTTTTAACTAGATATGCAGTTTTAAATGAGGTGGCAACAAGCAAGTCATTTGGGTTGGGTTGGGTTGGGTTGGGTAACGGGTAACACGCGAGGCACACATCTTTGCTAGATGAATAACTTTTCATGTTTGTGGTTACTTATAACAATGTTGGGATGCATTATAATACTCTTTATATTCGTAGTCACCTTTTCGTACATGCTTATAATGCTTATAACCACTTCTACACAACATGCTGAATGAATAAAGCGCATTACATCATAATTATCTGTTAAATCTCATGAAATTCTGTTTATTGCAATTCAGATAGTTGGGGTCGTAAAGAATGCTGAAAAGGATCAGTTTAGATACCAGGTTCAGATGTCAAGTGATTGTTGGCGCGGACATCTAGAGGAGTTTTCTGTTTTTGTATATTTCATGTCGTTATATGTTTATAGTAATAATATATTGTTACAATAGTATCGTGTTTGTATTGATTGCCTGAAAGAAGTTTACATTGTACTAATGTAAGTAATATCTTAGACTTATGTTATTACAAACTTTTATTCTATTTGTAGCAGTAATAAATTGTAATAGGGATCACTGGCAACATTTTATTGCCGCATATTCTTAATTAGTGATACCCTATTTAGTGACGATGTTTCTCGTCACAACTGTACGTGAAGCTTATGTTAGTTTCAGCCAAAATGACGCCTTTCTTTTGTCACTAATCGCATCAAATAGTGACGACTTTAGCCACTTCAGTGACGAAAATTAAGTGACGAAATAGGTCGACACACACCCATAAGTGACGACTTTAGCTAGTCACTAAATTTAGTGTCAAATTCCAATTTCGTCACTATTAACTTAGTGACGGAGCTATAGTGACGACGAGTGACGACCTTGATTTTCGTGACTAAACCGGTTTAGTGACGACTTTTCCACTTTTAGTGACGATTTTCTAGTCGTCACTATAGCCCTTTTTTCTTGTAGTGTTACTACTAATTAGATACGCCCTAAATCACGACACTCAACTAGAATGGTAAACATGAACTTGGTTATGTTAGGCCTTTTATACAATAATCAATAAATGTATTTTGAGGATTGAATTGTTTTCGTGAGGGAGACCGAGAGACAGAGATGAGACACACAAACACATTGCTTTATTATTTCTTGACTTCACACATAAAACTTACATGCCAACACTTATAATACACCAATAACTTCTGGAAGAACCTAAAAGCATAATTGACACAACATAACTGATATAAAACTACTAAATAAAACTGTAAAGTAAACGGCCAATCCAAATTCAAACATAGTCTTCATGTTCCAGCTTCCATCTTATCTTATGACTTGAGGACTTGAGGTTATCATCAACAAAACATAGGTAGCTTGTCACACATACTATTAAGCCTAGTCCCTTGAAGAGCAGGGTCCGGACATTGAGCTAGATGCAACTCGAGGGTTATGGCTCTTAAGGAATTTCAAAAGCCGCTGACCCATAATAGCAAATTTCCTCTTATTATCCTCAGTAACACTCGCAAGTTGAGCAATCTGCAAAATGCCCTTGTGTTTCTCCGGTTCCTCAGACCTAAGCGCCTCGGCCAATATATAAACCAGCTTCGGACGTAACTTAGTTTGTAAATCACACATAAACTCCTGGTCAAACACCCTCCCGTACCTCCACATCCGCCTCCTATAATTCTCATCATTCCCATCCAAAAACCCCAAAACACGAACCAAACACTCCACTTGATTCTCCATCTCTTTGGATTTAAAAGCATCCACAATCAACTCCATACTACAATTCAATGCCTCGCTTAACTGCATAACAATACTCACAATATGCATACCACTATACGAAAGACAATCATCGTATAAAAAACTCTTCAAACTCAAAAAACTTGCGTCCGAGTTACTCATATACATAAACCGATACAATGTCACTTTCGCTATCTCCGCATCCAACCGATACTTGAAAAACTGAAGCGCATCCTCAGTAGGAAGAGGAACCCTCACATTAACCGTCTCACCATAAAACCTCGAAAAACCGTTTATAATACTAGACCAAGACCTCACATAATACACCGCAGGTTTAGTAAACAAACGAAAAAACGAAGCAGCGATGTACGAGTACATCGCTGCCTCTCGTGTCACATCACGACTCGGTCTAATCATTTCATAATGTCCACATTCGTCAAACTCATTACACGGCTTATCCTCATTCGTTTCAAGCATTTCGTTAGAATGAAAAACATAGTTCCTAAAATTAGTCCCTGGTGATTTAAGATGATAAGCTAAAAGAAATATTGGCGCGATGCCCGCTTCCTTGCTAAACCCGGAGGAAAAAACTGACCTGCCGAGTGACGCGATTTGTTCGTCTGTGTTACGAGTTAGTTTTAATGCGGGTTTTCCGAGCCATTCGGTGTCTTTGACGTCGTATTTGATTGGTGGACGAAAGAGTCTGGGGACGTTGTTTAGTCGGTTTAGACCTTTGTATTTGTCATGTATTTTTAGCAGGTCTTGTATTGTGATTTCTTCGTCTGTGTTGGTGCTTGATTGATGCTGATCCATTGCGAACTTGCCACTGGTTGTAAACATGAGAGGTTCCTTTCTTGTTTCTGCCTACCAATTATATAAAGCAAGAGGTACAAATTCACTGTGGAGGGCTAAAAATGACACTCAAATCCATGGTCCCGCAAGCATGAGGTTTGGTTATGCCGTCACACCGTCTTA